>JAVJIF010029726.1:1474492-2211738 GCA_038442645.1 Agave tequilana
ATCTGAACTCTGATATGCAGGTATCATTATTTGAATAAGGGAGAGACCAAATAATATATGCTCCAGGCGTTATTATTGTACAGGTATGTGTGGGTGTTAATATGCACTGAGAATGCCTATCACGCTAACACCAGGCGGCAAAGGTAAGAGGGAGGAAGTAGCCCCACATATTCAAGAGGCGGCCCCACAGATTTAAGAGTTGGTCCCCACCACGCGTATGATGTGGCACTTCATTCCATGTAGCACTTTACTCTGTATGGGAAATGGATTCTACAGGTGGCCCCACCATATGTATAGTGTGGCACTTTGCTCCATGTGGCATTTTATTCTGAGGGTTGATTCAGGAGGTAGCCTCACAGATTCAAGAGGTGGCCCCCACCACGTGCGTGGTGTGGCACTTTGCTCCATGTGACACTTTGTTCTGTGTGAGAAATAGATTCTAGAGGTGCCCCCCACATATTCAAGAGGTGGCCCTACCACTTGTGTGGCGTGGCACTTTACTCCGTGTGGCACTTAGTTCCATTCAAGATCCGCTGGACGCTAGCACGATCGTGGGATACATCCTCGTCTTCCCGACACCAGGCATGCTCTACCAGACGCCGGTATGACTGTGCTATTAATAAGAGTAACAGTGCAGGAGACATGAGTACAGGAGTACAGGAGTTCAAGAGTACAGGAGTTCAGGAGTACCAGATGTCTGGTAGCAATATAATAATCATGTCAAGGTCCCCGTCCAAGTGATAATCATGAATATGCAATATAATGCAGGTGTCAGGTATAATAGTATCCAGTCAGGTGTCACAATATCAGGTCAAATGTTTCAGTACTAGGTGATAGCATATGTCAAGTATCAAGTGAGAGCATGTCAATTGTCAGGTGTCATATATCAGGTGTCAGGTATCAGGTATCAAGTGATAACATATCAAGTACCGGTGTCAGATATCAAGTGTCAGGTATCATGTGTCAAGTAATAACATGTCAAGTGCCGGTGTCAGATATCAAGTGTTAGGGATCAGGTGTATGTCAAGTACCGGTGTCAGATATTAAGTGTCAGGTATTAGGTGTCAAATAATAATATGTCAAGTACTGGTGTCAGATATTAAGTGTTAGGTATCGGTGTCAAGTATAGCATACCAAGTTCCGGTGTCAGAGATCAGGTGTCAAGTATAACATATCAAGTGTCGATGTCAGATTTCAAGTGTTTGAGATCAGGTGTCAAGTATAACATATCAAGTGTCGGTGTTAGATATCAAGTGTCAAAGATCATATATCAACTAGTATAGCGATGTATCAAGTATTAAAAGTCAGAGTAGCAATTATTAGGTACATAACGATAGTATCCACATATCAATATATCACGCTATAAACGCTAGAGAGGCAGTTACTAAACATGAATTGACCATAACAAAGTACTCACTTATCATATATGAACTCGCATAACGATGCGTCATGTATTAAAAGCAGGATAATAATTATTAGGCATGTAAGGATGGTAATAAGATGCTGCATATCAGTATATCATGCAATAGACGTTAAAATAGCAATCACTAGGTATGAATCGATGATGGCAAAGCATGAAGCAACACGAGAAAAGTACTCACCCAAAATAAAATAAATGCTCGTTCAAGAGAGACTGTACTCTCCTAAAATCGGAACGAAATACCGAGTAATATCTGAGAAATCCGTGAACACGTGCTACCAATCCATATATTAGCGTGTATATATTTATATATATATATATTATATAATAAATATTAGAGAGAGAATGAGAGAGGAGAGAGGGGAGAATTAGTTGGAGAGAGGGAGGCTAAGAGAGAGAAAGAGTGTGTGTGTGTGTGTGTGAGTGGGTGGGTAACGTGGGGTAATTAGGAAATGAAAGGAAGGGTAAAAATAGAAATAAAGAAAAAGGAAAGGAATAAAAGAAAGAAAGAAAGAAAGAAGGAAGGAAGGAAAGAAACAAGGAAGGAGAGGGGAGAGGGTGGCCGGTGACCGACCGCCAGGGCGACGCCGGCGGCGCCAGAGGAGGGGGCGGTGTGGCTAGGGCTTGGAGAGGAGTGGTGTTTGGGTTTGGTTGTTGTAGTTGATGTTGTTGTTGTTGTAGGTGTTGGTGGTGATGGTGGCTGATAGTGGTGGTGGTGGTGTTGGGGACTTGGAGGAGAGGAGGAGAAGATGGTGTGGTGGTGGAAGTGGAGAAATTAGTGAGATTGATGGAGAATTTGGAGAAGAGGAGGAAGATAAGGTGATGAGTTTTGTTAAAATTAGAGAAAAGAAGATGAAATTTGAAGAGGAGGGAAGTGGGGAAGGGATGTAGGGAAGTTAGGGGGCGGCGCCGGCGGCTAGGGGCATCGGCTGTGGGCGACGCTAGTGGTGGAGGAGACGGTTGTAAGGGAAGAGAGAGTGTTGGTGGGAGAAATGAAGAAGGATTTGGAGATAAATGGGAAGAGGGGAAGAAAGAAATGAAAAATAAATAGAAAGTGTAACACACCGCTCCCGGAATACGTACTTAGTTGTGTATTCATATTTCTGATCGTATTTTTTTATTATTATTATTTTATTATTTTTTACTTCCTATATTTGTTCTGTATTATGAGATATTTATATGATCGTTTTACCTTGGATACCGGATTCGTGGACTCGGATTCAGCCCTAGTCCGAACTGGGAACCCGATCTCAGGTTATTACTTGATTTAGTCTTTTTGGTATTCAGATTTGATCGATTACAGTTTCAAACATCATTTTCCAATATTTTAGATTTTTCATGATTTTCTGAAATTTTTCAGAATTAAATTGAAAATCTTCAAAACAGGTGTGGACTAGTGCCACTGACCGATTCTCGAATTTTTAATTTACAAACGGAGTAGAATTTCTAGAAACGGCTTTCACATTATTTCTTAAAATCACATTTTCTATCTAAATACTTTTCTGAGATTTTTCAGAATTTATCAAAATCCGGCCAACCCAGTGTAGACTAATATTGACGGTTGACTTTAGGATTTTTATTTTAAAAATGGGATTGAATTTCTGAAAACTGATTTCACCAAAAATTTTTAAATAATATTTATTATTTTTGAGAATTTTTGAAAAGCTTTCTGAGTTACTTTATTTTTCGGGCTTTTCCGGAGTTTTCGGTGTTTTCTCAGATAACGGAATTTTATCCAGATATTTCACTTTTCTCTTTTTCTATTTTCTCTCTCCTTTCTTAGACACGAGTCTCATTAGACTCAAATCTGATTTTTAATGTGAAGAGTCGCATCCATTCTGCAATAAATGCACTTCAGATCAACTCTGATTAGTCATTATGACTTTCTCTCTCCTCTGTTAAACGCGACTTTTGCGTTCTTTGCTGGACGCGGCTTTAATTTTCGCGTTTGGCTCTCTTTGGCCTAGACGCAAATTTGGGAGATGCGTTTGGGAGTTGGAGACGCAAGTCTCATTTATTTGAATGGCAAACTTGTTATAATCTTAAACTTTCCCTTTATATAACCACCCCCCTTTCTTTCCTTCTCTTTCATTTTTCTTTCTTCTTTCTTCATTTCCAGCAAGCAACGGCAGCACCCAACAACCCCATGCTCCCTTTGGCCGGCCACTTTTTCTCCTCCATCTCCACCACCAACTCCACCAACTCCTCCACCTTTTTCTCCTCCATCTCTTCCTCCATTTTCAACAACAACACCTCCACTCCACCTTCTTCTTCCTCTTTTCCATCAAGAAACACCAAACAACCCATTCTCACCACCAACTCACCACCTTCCCCACCACCATCTACACCACCTTAGCCACCACGAAACACACCATTTTTTTCTCCCCGTCATTCTCGTTCCAACGGACCTACTCGTCGCTCTCCGAACCACCATTTTCAAAACTCCAAATTTTGCAAATGAACTAGACTTGCACTCCACTTGATAACTTGGGATTGGAGCCTTGGCCGCCTTTTCTGGCCAACTCCGGCCAACTCTGGCCGCCGCCGGTGACTGCCGGCCATCGCCGGCCATCATCCCCTCTTCCCTTCTTCTTTCTTTCCTTTCCTTTCTTTCTTTTATTCCTTTCTTTCCTTCTTTCTTTCTTCTTCTTTTTCCTTATTTTCCTTTCTTTCTTTCTCTGATTCTCTGCGTCTCTCTCAGTCTTTTCCTGCATCTCACACATTCCCCCTGTCACTCTCTTTAATTACTAGACGCGGATTTTACTCCTGCGTCCAAGTAATTATTTAACGTGACCTTCGCGTTCTTATATCAACGCGACGCGAAGTTCATGCTCGCGTCTGCTTTCTCCTCGTATCATTGCTCAAATGCGGGTCTCGAACCCCGCGTTTGTGACATCTACGCAACGCGACTCCCGCGTCTGCGATTCGCGCGTCTCCATTTTCTTCTCCTTTTTATTTGAACGCGTTTACGCATTGATTTCCTGGATTCCAGAGCTTGGGATTTCATGGTGTTTTTCGAAGTTCTAGGCGAGTGTTCTCGCTTTCCCATTGGACTTTACCGCATCGTCGAGTTGACTTGCATAACAATATGTATTTATATCGGTATTCTCGTTTGATATTGTGATGTACATACTTGTCATGTTAACACTTGACATACACCTGTCTGTATCATTTAGCAACTGACGTGTTACCACCTGACATGACTTACTGCTTACCACTTGTTCCTCATTATAATATGATTTACCACCTACTTCTTGACACGTTGATACGTGACCTATGGCTATCACATTCACGGAAATCCCACCGTGCTATCCTGTGTTACATACAGTGACTTGAATTATATACTTGTTATTCTGTATGCAATGACTTGAATCTTCAATACTTATGTACTCCTAAATTCTTGATCCTAAGTTGTTGTCTATATATTAAATTATTATAAGACAACTTGTACCCGGTTTGGGGAAAACTGATGGGCCCTGATTAATCATGTTTATGGTGGTCTTATCGAGTCGTGCGTGGCCACATTCTTGAGGGATCACCTGGCGGCCACCAGGGATTCCGTGGGATGTGCTGGCACCCCTACTCCTGTTCATTCCTGCCGGGTATGCACACACCCTAAGCCTATTTCTATGGGATCTGCGATACTCTATTTCTGTTTGGGCGTAAATAAGTCCTGGTACCTAGCGGTACGTTCCGGCTCAGCACCGGATACTCCTGGACAGTTGTCCCAGGCATGTACGGGGCCCATCCGAAACATGATTCATCAAACTTTACCAGTTTTCAAATAACTTGCTCTATAAGTTGTGAGTGAAAGTATGTGGAATAGGACACATACTGAAGCCTGGAACTTAGACGGCCTCAATAATGATAAGATGCTAATAACCAATTTGCTGTGCCATTTTGTAACGCGGGTTGTATGCGCTTGGATTATGGTGGCATGGGATAAAGGTATATAGATGAGGGTTTCCTTGTTTGGATTATTTCCTCGATGTACTAGTCTCATGGAGCCATGACCTTAGTCGTGCGATCGGTTTTACTCGTAATTAGTTTTATTCGGTTTTTTCAATACAGTTGTACTTATCTTGGCACGCAATCTGGCATTCGCATCACCACTCGCTGGGGGAGTTCTGACTCCTCTGGATCCTCATGTCCAGGTCCTGGATCTTGGAGCTAGGGGATTCTCTTTGTTGCTGACCTAAGAGGTGCAGCGGTAGCTTGAAACTCCAGCAGACCATCTGAAGCTCTATCCTTCCAGGCCCCCTGTACGCCTCTCGAGTTTTCCTTTTGTAAACTCGTGAGTGCCTTTATATTATTCATACTTGTACTTCTCTTTGTATTCTCTCATTTACGCCTGTCGGTGATGTAATATTCTTGTAATATTGTGTCACATCTGGTGATAACTTTGTAATTGTACTCATATGTTGGAATGTATAATGCACCACTTACTTCTGTACTCTGATTCTTGCTTGTACTGATGCTTAGCGTATATACGTGAGGGTATTTCTGACCTGCGTATATACATCGCAGTAACGTCTCCGTATCCGCCGGATCGAGGCGTTACAGGGTGGTATCAGAGCCTAGGTTCTTACATCCTCAGTACGTCGAGATGGCAAATTAATGGTAAAGAAATTTGCAACTGCAATACAAGAGTCCTGATTATACAATCCAACTACAAGTGCAGAGTTATCTCTCTTTCTTCTGATCCATTTCTTGAATCCTGAGATCTTTTAATCTTTTACCTTCTAGCTCCTTCTCGTTACCCCCTTCAACCAACTCAAATATGGAAAGACGGGGAATACGTAATGGTGCTGATACTTCTCAAGATGGATCTAACAGAGACAATGATAGCCTGATGAGGGTACTTCAAGAGATGATGCAGAGTCAACAATAGCAGACAGAGCTTCTACGTCAAGGATTGTTAGTTGCACCCCGAGAGCAAAGGCCAGGTAACGTGTCGGACTTCAGGAGATTACAGCCGGCTATCTTTTTAGGTACAGAGAAACTCCTGGATGCAGAACAGTGGCTGGTAGACATGACAGATCTTTTGAAGGCAGCCCGAGTCCCTGATGAGAACCAAGTGGAAGTGGCCAAGATACAATTGAAGGATGTGGCCCGAACATGGTGGTTGACAGAAGAAGCGACATTGGAGAAACCCATCACATGGGACCAGTTCTCAAAGGGTTTTTACGAGAGATTCTTCCCTGCAACAGCTAAAAGGGACATGGAAGAACAATTTATCCAGTTACAACAGCGAAACCGGTCAGTTGATGAATATGCTGCTGAATTCTTGAGGCTCAGCAGATTTGCTCCCTACATGGTGGCAGATGAAGAGAAACGGGCGAGCAGATTTCAGCAAGGGCTGAAGATAGATGTCCAGATGTATCTTATACCTCAACAGCTGAAGACATATTCCCAGGTTCTCTCCATTGCCCGTGAAGTAGAACGAGGACTGGAGAAGAAGAATGAGAACCAGGTGCAGAACAAGTCAGTGAAGAGACCCTTTCAGTTGATGAACGAAGAAGACGCAGCCAGGACCACCAACGGGCCGATAGTCAAGCAACCATTCCGACCTCCACTTCAGCAGATGATATGCGGGTACTGCCAAAAGCCCGGACACATCAAACGCAACTGCCGAAAGGCTAATGGACTTTGTTTGGTATGTGGATCCGGTAATCACTCGACAGGTGGTTGCCCATTCAAGAGGACCTATCCAACACCATCAACATTTCCAACAATAGCAACACCCCCGGCACTTCCAGCTCCACCACTAAGGAGGAACCCAAAACCCATTGACCGAAGAACTCCATTCCCGCCCCAACAGTATGATCAGCCACAGAGAGGAGCAAGAACTAGAGCAGATCCTGGCAGAGGCCAAGTCTACAACACGACAGCGGAGGCATCAGGCGAAGCAACAGCCGAATATGAAACCCAGTATTCAGAACAGGAATCTTGAGGGTATCACTATAACCGCTACCCTGATCTTTTGTATTTTGAGTTGGTAATCTTTCGTAAACATTTCACTTTATCATTCTCTCATTATCAACCCTGGTCTCTCCTGTGTTCATCTTCCCCTTATCGAAATTGCGAGGATGCAATTTTTGTAAGGTGGGTGGAATATAACACCCCGCTCCCGGAATACGTACTTAGTTGCGTATTCATATTTTCTTATCGTATTTTTTTATTTTTATTATTTTATTATTTATTTTACTTCCTGTATTTGTTCTGTGTTATGAGATATTTATATTATCGTTTTACCTTGGATACCGGATTCGTGGACTCGAATTCAGCCCTAGTCTGAACCGGGACCCGGTTATTACTCGATTTAGTCTTTTTGGTATTCAAATTTGACCGATTTCAGTTTCAAACATCATTTTCCAATATTTTAAATTTTTCATAATTTTCTAAAATTTTTCAGAATTTAATTGAAAATCTTCAAAACAGGTGTGGACCAGTGCCACTGACCGATTCTCAGATTTTTAATTTACAAATGGAGTAAAATTTCTAGAAATGGCTTTCACATTATTTCTTAAAATCACATTTTCTATCTAAATACTTTTCTGAGATTTTTTCAGAATTTATCAAAATCCGGCCAACCTGGTGTAGACTGATATTGACGGTTGACTTTAAGATTTTTATTTTGAAAATGGGTTTGAATTTCTGAAAACCAATTTTACCAAAAATCTTTAAATAATATTTATTATTTTTGAGAATTTTTAGAAAGCTTTCTGAGTTACTTTATTTTTCGGGCTTTTCCGGAGTTCTCGGTGTTTTCCCAGATACCGGAATTTTATCCAGATATTTCACTTTTCTCTTTTTTCATTTTTCTCTCTCCTTTCTCAGACATGAGTCTCACCAGACTCAGATCTCATTTTTAATGCGAAGATTCGCATCCATTCTGTAATAAATGCACTTCAGATCAACTCTGATTAGTCATTATGACTTTCTCTCTCCTCTGTTAAACGCGACTTTTGCGTTCTCCGCTGGACGCGGCTTTAATTTTAGCGTTTGGCTCTCTTTGGCCTAGACGCAAACTTGGGAGACGCGTTTGGTAGTTGAAGACGCAAGTCTCATTTATTTGAATGGCAAACTTGTTATAATCTTAAACTTTCCCTTTATATAACCACCCCCCTTTCTTTCCTTCTCTTTCATTTTTCTTTCTTCTTTCTTCATTTCCAGCAAGCAACGGCAGCACCCAACAACCCCATGCTCCCTTTGGCCGGCCACTTTTTCTCCTCCATCTCCACCACCAACTCCACCAACTCCTCCACCTTTTCTCCTCCATCTCTTCCTCCATTTTTAACAACACCACCACCTTTACTCCACCTTCTTCTTCCTCTTTTCCACCAAGAAACACCAAACAACCCATTCTCACCACCAACTTCACCACCTTCCCCACCACCATCTACACCACCTTAGCCACCACGAAACACACCATCTTCTTCTCCTCGTCATTCTCTTTCCAACGGACCTACTCGTCGCTCTCCGAACCACCATTTTTAAAACTCCAAATTTTCCAAATGAACTAGACTTGCACCCCACTTGATAACTTGGGCTTGGAGCCTTGGCCGCCTTCTCTGGCCAACTCCTGCCAACTCCGGCCGCCGCCGGTGACTGCCGGCCATCGCCGGCCATAAGCCCCTCTTCCCTTCTTCTTTCTTTCCTTTCCTTTCTTTCTTTTCTTCCTTCTTTCCTTCTTTCTTTCTTCTTCTTTTTCCTTGTTTTTCCTTTCTTTCTTTCTCTGATTCTCTGCGTCTCTCTCAGTCTTTCCCTGTGTCTCTCACATTCCTCCTGTCACTCTCTTTAATTACTAGACGCGGATTTTACTCCTGCGTCCAAGTAATTATTTAACGCGACCTTCGGGTTCTTATATCAACACGACGCGGAGTCCATGCTCGCGTCTGCGTTCTCCTCGTGTCATTGCTCGAACGTGGGTCTCGAACCCGCGGTTGTGACATCTACACAACGCGACTCCCGCGTCTGCGATTCCTGCTTCTCCATTCTCTTCTTTTTATTTGAACGCGTTTACGCGTTGATTTCTTGGATTCCAGAGCTTGGGATTTCACGGTGTTTTTCGAAGTTCTAGGCGAGTGTTCTCGCTTTCCCATTGGACTTTCCTGCATCATCGGGTTGACTTGCATAACATTATGTATTTATTACAGTATTCTCGTTTGATATTGTGATGTACATACTTGTCATGTTAACACTTGACATACACCTGTCTGTATCATTTAGCAACTGACGTGTTACCACCTGACATGACTTACTGCTTAGCGCTTGTTCCTCATTATAATATGATTTACCACCTGCTTCTTGACACGTTAATACTTGACCTATGGCTATCACATTCACGAAAATCCCGCCGTGCTATCCTGTGTTACATACAGTGACTTGAATTATGTACTTGTTATTCTGTATTCTGTATGCAGTGACTTGAATCTTCAATACTTATGTACTGCTAAATTCCTGATCCTAAGTTGTTGTCTATATATTAAATTATTATAAGACAACTTGTACCCGGTTTGGGGCAAACTGATGGGCCATGATTAATCATGTTTATGGTGGTCTTATCGAGTCGCGCTGGCCACATTCTTGAGGGATCACCTGGCGGCCACCAGGGATTCCGTGGGGTGTGCTGGCACCCCTACTCCTGTTCATTCCTGCCGAGTATGCACACGCCCTAGGCCTATTTCTATGGGATCTGCGATACTTTATTCCTGTTCGGGCGTAAATAAGTCCCGGTACCTAGCGGTACATTCTGGCTCAGCACTGGATACTCCTGGACCGTTGTCCCGGGCATGTACAGGCCCATCCGAAACATGATTCATCGAACTTTATCAGTTTCCAAATAACTTGCTCTATAAGTTGTGAGTGGAAGTATGTAGAATAGGACACATACTGAAACCTAGAACTTAGACGGCCTCAATAATGATAAGATGCTAATAACCAATTTGCTGTGCCGTTTTGTAACGCGGGTTGTATGCGCTTGGATTATGGTGGCATGGGATAAAGGTATATAGATGAGGGTTTCCTTATTTGGATTATTCCCTCGATGTACTAGTCTCATGGAGCCGTGACCTGAGTCGTGCGATCAGTTTTGCTCGTAATTAGTTTTATTCAGTTTTATCAATAGACTTGTACTTATCTTGGCACGCCATCTGGCATTCGCATCACCACTCGCTGGGGGAGTTCTGATCCCTCTGGATCCTCATGTCCAGGTCCTGGAGCTTGGAGCTAGGAGATTCTCTTTATTGCTGACCTAAGAGGTGCAGCGGTAGGTTGGAACTCCAACAGACCATCTGAAGCTTTATCCTTCCAGGCCCCTGTACGCCTCTCGAGTTTTCCTTTTGTAAACTCGTGAGTGCCTTTATATTGTTCATACTTGTACTTCTCTTTGTATTCTCTCATTTGCGCCTGTCGGTGATGTAATATTCTTATAATATTGTATCACATCTGATGATAACTTTGTAATTGTACTCATATGTTGGAATGTATAATGCACCACTTGCTTCTGTACTCTGATTCTTGCCTATACTGATACTTAGCGTATATACGTGAGGGTATTTCTGACCTGCGTATATACGTCATAGTAACGTCTCCGTATCCGCCAGATTGGAGCGTTACAGAAAGAGAGCAGAGGGATAATAATGGAGGAGGAATGGGGGGTGGTTGTTGCAGCTGCTGCTACTGCTTTGCCAGGAAAGGGTCGGCCATGGGGAGCAGGGCATGGGAGAAGGAAAGAGAAAAAGAAAAGAAGAAAAAGAAAAGAAAAAAGAAAGGAAATGGAAAAATAAAGAAAAATAAGAAAAATTAGTAGATAATATATATTATTAAATAATTAAATTAATATGATAACCTGGGAGTACAAAGAAGGGGAGTAGAGAAGGAAAAAGTAAGAAAAGAAAAGAAAGGAAAATAATATTGTTATTTAAATAGGGTAAAATTTGACTGTTTCAGAAACGTTCCAAAAAATTCTCAAAAATAAAAAATATTATTTTAAGATGTCTGATGAAATTGAATTTGAGAAATTCAATCTGATTTTCAAATTAAAAATCTTTGAATCTCTCGGCAATACCGGTCGACACCAAAATCGATCAAATTTTGATAAATTTAGAAAAATCTAAAAAAATGTATTTAGATAGAAAATGAGATTTTAAGAAGTAATGTGAAAGTTATTTCTAAAAATTTAACCCATTTGGAAACTAAAAATCTTGGAATCCATCAATGATGTCGATCGACACCGGTTTTGAAGATTTTGCAAAATAATTCTTAAAAATTTTAAAAAATTATAAAAATCTAAAATATTGAAAAACAGTGTTTGAAACTGAAATTGGTCAAATCGGAATACCAGAAAGGTCAAATCAGGCAATATGTTGGTATCGGGTTCCCGGTCCAGTCAGGGCTGATTCTAAGACTGAGAATTCAGATCCGATACCAAATAACATAAGCAATCACAACCCAAAAAAATATTGAAAGAAAATCGAAACAATACGGTCGAAAAAAATTAGGACACATATTTGGGTACGTATCCCGGGAACGGGGTGCTACAATATATATATATATTTATATATATATAATTTGCATTAATTTTTAGAAATCTAGATTTTTAAACAAACCGAGGGTTTCCCGATATTATGATTAATGGGCTTACACAACTTATACCGTGATTAACGATCTTACACAATTAACACCGTGATTAGCAAACTTACTCAGTTAACATCGTGATTAGCAAACTTAATTAATGCTACGATTAGCCAGCTTACCCAATTAATATCATGATTAGCTAGCTTACACAAATAATACCATGATTAGCTAGCTTATACAATTAACACCATGATTAGCTAGCTTACACTATTAACATCTTGATTAGCTAGCTTACACAATTAACACTATGATCAACTAGCTTACATAATTAATGTTATGATTAGCTAATTTTTGATAGGATACAGAGAGTAAAATTATATAGCTCAACTATGAAAATTAAGCGAGAACAAGTGAAAAACTTTATTCACTCTCGATTTGATAATTTTTTGATATCGATGAAGCCACGCAATCATCGACAATTTTTTTCTATTTAATATTATATATATTATAAAAATTAGAGTTAACACGTAATTATTAATCAAAGAAAATTTAATTAACACACAAGAGGTGGTAGCTTACCTCTTAGACTCATTATTTGATTAATAACCCACAAAGTACACACAAGTATACTTCATTCTCCTTTTTCTTTAAATAATCAACCACCAAACACCTCCACCTCCTCCTTTCTTGCCGACACACAAGGTTAGCCAAGCCACTTAGCTCAGGTTCTGATCTCGGGTCAAGGTTGGTCTAGCCGAGCATCAAATGGAAGAGGAAAGAAGAGAAAAAGAGAAGGAAAAAATAAAAGAAGAGAAAAAAAGAGAAAAAAATTAATTGAAGAGAAATTTGGGGAAGGAGGAGTTTGGAATTTTTAATGTTCGCTCAACTTGGGAAAGTGAGAGAGAGTTGAAAATTTTCTTGGCTGAATTGTAACTCAAGAGATGATTAATAGGTGAGATAAATTTTGGCCCAACTCTTCAACTTATTGTACTTATGTGTATATATAATATATATACATGTATACTCGTATTTATCCCTTCTCACCAAGTATACATACTAAAATTTATTTAGAGTTTAAACACAATTAATTGTTCATTAACTAAATGATCAATTTCATTATCAAACTAGAGCAATTAAATTATCGTCTCAAATCATTCTATATATACACATTAATCGAGTATTAAAATTTTAAATTAAAATTTAATAATCCGAGTGTTACATATAAGTTTAAGTTGGGATACAATATCATTTAAATAAGGATAATTTAGTATTTTTATAAAAAATAGTAAATTATTAGAATCAAATTGGAATATTTTCTTTTTACTCTACAAGGAGGTAAACTTTTAAGAACTAAAAGATTTATAGGTTAAATTTCTAATGTGAATGATTGAAAAGTAAATTTTTAAATATCAAAAATTTAAAGGGGATTAGCTAAATAACCCAAAATAAAATTAAAAGTTCATCCAATCTTTGGATACTCTGCAATCAGTCAGTAATGCTGTTGCTGCTCATTCCCATTTTGAAAAGAGTGGAGGGGGAAAAAAGAGAATCCTGAGAGAATGATGAGAGAAGCCACAGCCCTCTCTCATTCATGAAAGTTAAAAAGATTTTGGGGTCTAAAAAGGCCAAAGCTTTTGAATGATTAATACTCCATTGCCCCTAGCTTCCCTCTCCCATCTCTTTCCATCCGTGGGGTTCAGAGAGCCGGGTATGGGCTGGAACAGCTGAAACTCGTTTCAAATGTTCCCTCAACATCTCTCAAACTAACATGTCTCCAAGGACCAAAACTAGATTACACCCTTTGTTGCTGAAGAGCAACAATTTGAAGATCGGGGATTTAGTGAGGCTGTGGTGTGCTTGAGGAGCAGCGAAGTGTTTGTGGTCAGAATAATAATTTGGCTGGTGAAAGTACAACTTTCCAAGCATTATTTAGCTTTGAGGAGGAAGCCTATAGCTAGAGAGAAGATGATCGATTATTCACCCCACTCTCTCTCTCTCTCTCTCTCTCTCTCTCTCTCTCTCTCGGACAGAAGAAGCTCTTCTGAAGGACCTGTTTGTCTTGATTTGTAGGGATTCTGCACTCTCTCAAACGTAGACATCCATCCATCACCCCACCCACCAACACCACCCCCTGCGCCCGCCACCACCCCCCACCCACACACCACCCCCCACGCGCCCCCCCCCAAAAAAAAAAAAAAAAAAAAAAAAAAAACCACCAAACCATCTATTCTCAGCCACTGTCTTTGGCGAATGATTGAATCTTGTGTAGACCCTCCATAATCATACCGTGGTTATGGTGGCAAAATGCAGGTTTTCTTTGATGTTCATGTGAATAAAATGATGAATACATGAAGTCTACAATGTTACATAAAATGGTTTGAGATAGGTGATTTATTAATTTAGAAACAAAACTTGACTACTTGTAGTGATCTTGTTTAGTTATGGAAGGGTAAACTCCCATAAGGAATTTATTTACACTTCAAATTTTAATCTGAGTGTAAAATAGGGTAGAAGAAATAATCGCAATGACTCAGATTTTACATAAAAACCCAATTTGAGAAAAACTACAGGGAGAAGGTGGAGAATTCACTATTTATAGATGATTACAGTGTGTTCTACAGAGTTAAACTCTGTTTTTTCTAGCTAGATATCTCTTTCTCCCAAAAAAATGTCTCTCTGTCCTTGTCCCGTCTAGATATCTTATAATCCCGGGGGTTTCTGTTCACGGTGTGAGTCATGCGGGATTCATTAACCACACGATCTACACACAACGATCTTTCGTAACAGCCTGGATTTTGTGCGCGCGAGTGATATCTGTTGCTTTCTGTAACTGCTCACGGTGAAATAAAGATCGTGGACCATGTTTGGAATATGTAATGACTTAGAGGCGTAATAGACACCACAATATAGGTGGGTGTTGATGGAGTAAGTTGCAGAAATTGTCTTGCTTAAGTCGAGATAACAGGTTTTGGGAAGACGAATACCCTCAGAAAAAATTAATTTCCTCAGGAGAAGAGAATGGTCTCAGGAATGTTCTGGATACTACTCTTGCTCGGAAGTTTCCTAACGAGTTTCTTTGGGAAATTCTGATGGCGAGGGACACATGTCTTGATCCTAACATGGGTAAGATTTTGTCCACTACAGGTACCCTCCGCTTCCTCTTTCTCCCGATTTCAAGGGGAAAAAGTAGAGCGGAATGAGTATGTCCTTGCTCGGAAAGTTGAGACGTCACTTGTAATCTGAAAGGTCTTGATCATTGCTTCTTTAGTATTCTGGGTCCTCTTTGGAAACTGGTGAAGACAGCTGGGTAATTAATGACCCAAATCTTGACTTCTTAATAGAGGAGAACGTGTGACAGGATTGAATCGAATCTGATTGATCTGATATGCGAAAAAATCTGGGATTCAAACCGTCTTTGTAGATGTTTTAGTTTGAATTCGAGCCTGTTTAGATTTTGCGTCTATAAATAAAGGATATTTTGGAAGTGTGAGGCCCATCTTCAAAAGGCTTTCTCTACCCCCGATGTTTTTTATTCTAGTGTCTGGTGGAGTTGTTGTTCTTTTTTTGCTCTATGGAAGAAGAAGATGGGGAGGATGCCAATGATGAAGACGGTAGTTGCGTTGTATCAGGCCCCTTGCCATATAATTTTAGTTCTCGTGATGACCAGGTCACGAAATTTCAGTTCAGGTGACAAGATCTTGCCGCCATGGAGGAATAGATTGGGCACAAGCTCTGACTTGATTTGCTCAAACATATCTTCTTCTAGTGGCGGGTGCAGATGGAGTAAGATTTTGCTCAGGTGGCGACGATGTTGGATTCTAATTTCTTCGCCATTGTCTGCTTCTTGGACTCTTTGCTTCGGGTCGGGTCCCGTGGTCCTCACATTGGGAAACTCTTTTCTTAAGACAAGGCCTAGGAAGGAAACACGGGTGGATGACCTGGGATGATGAGGCATCCCGGAATAGAAACTCCTGGACACCTATTCGAGATGGAGAAACCGTGATGCGATGTCATCACGTTCTTGCATGTCGTGAACCGGATAACCAGCCTGCCTTAGAGGTATGCTCTACACGGGGAGAAAGAGGTAGTCCTCCATTTAGAAACCTCTTATTCTGTGTAGGAACCTCCCTAGGGCTTTCTCTGGGGCTGTGAATGGGGGCATTAATCATTAGGATATCGCCTGAATGAAGCGCTTCTTGATTGAAGGATTTTTGTTTACTTCAGCATCACGAATTTTGGCGAGTCTTAGTCAGAATATGTTTTTCTATATTTTTTTTCAAAAAATCAAAAAAAACATGTTATAGACCTTGTATTACTCTTGTAAGATATAACCGAGTATGTGACTGAATGGATATAATCGGAAAAATTCTATAATGAATGCGATTTTGGAATGAAAATGAAAATGTTTGTTTAGATCTTGCATAATTTGTTTTTATTTGTATCGTTTGCAAGTGTATGCTTGCTGGGGAATCGATTTCGATTGCTGAGATGTTCAAGGGATGACTGCATGCAATCTACAAGTGGTGGTTTGTCCCACAATGGTTCTTGTAAGCCCTCTAGAAAATTATTGGACGTACGACCACGCGAGATCGATACTTCAAGGAGATAATCCAAACAAGAAAACCCTCATGAATATACATGATTCCGCGTATGGCCTTAGTCCGGTAATACCTGCAAGAAAGTTAGTCTGAGGTGGGAAAAAGCTCAGCAACAAATTGGATGCGTCTGTTCTGGATAGGGACCCCTACATGGTCGATGATTCAATACCTTCAACATGGGAGTAAGTCCAACAACAGAGTTGTCCTCTCGTGCGGGGGATATCTCGTCAACACAGCTGTCTTCCGAGTGGGGATAAGCCCACAATGGATTATGTATGTATGTATATATTCATCCGCCTGTAGGTTCAGATGAGTGTAGCCTGTAGGCTTACTTGGTCCGACTAGGGGAAATCCCATCAGAGGAATAGATGAGGACTCTGAGAGGGAAAAATTCCAACAACAGAGAGGGGAATTTAAGTGAGGAAAATCCCACAACAAAGGGTCTTGTAGGACGATTGAGAAAGGGCCGTAGGCATGTGTGGGCCCGAAATCACGCTATGGGGCGGGTTTTGACACCGCATCCAATACCATGCTATGGATACTGAGTAGGGGAAATTCTATCTTGGTGCGTGTTTTGACACCGTGCTATGGAGTGGGTTCCGATGCCGCGCTATGGAGGGATGAAAATTGGAACGGCCTCCGAGTGAGGCCACATCCCATCATCGGGGGGTTTTCTTGACTACCTCCGAATAGGAAAAATCTCATCATCGGGGCATGTGGTTGGATGCATCTACAAAATGTAAAGCATGGAATAATATTCATTTAAAATGCAAAATAATGAGAAGGGTGTACACTGTCTGAAAGGGCGTCTGGAAGTTCAATCGATTGTCCTATATTGAACGATCGTGTTCTGCTCTTGGGAAGACAGGGCGTTCAACCTTCGCGAAATTGCCTTGGGAGTGAGAACCTACTCTTTGAGAAAGTCTTTCTTGATGAGCTCTTCAAACATCTTCGGGGGGCCCAACAATGGATGGTTTCGTGCCCCTTGCTGTCATGAAACGAGCAATACTTTTCTGACCCGGTCAGTAACGGATTGGGCTAGATCCGCTTTGGACGTTTGACCCATGGCTGGTCTTTGAAGGTGTTAGAAACTTCATCGATCAGGAGCTTTAATGGATTGAAATGTTCTACAGACATGAAGCCCTGGATTGAACTTGATGGCATTATGGAGAGCTCATGCTTCTTCTAGGGAGGTTGCCCCCTATGCCAGATGGGAACATAATCGAGAGTTTCAAGGGCGAACTTTGATTTCTTTCCGTCCTCGCTAAGTTTTTTTGAAGGGATGGAGGACGCCTTCATTGTCTCCTCCAGCTGGATGAATGGCTGTTCTCGAGACAGAGCTTCGCTCATTTTGGCGATATTGTGCTTCAGGAGATGTTTGTACAAGGGGTGAATGACATGTAACCCGCTGATAAACGCGACTGTAGATACTTCATCTCCATAGTTGGAGACTTTGGCAAGCTGGTTTTGAAAGAAGTTGATATAAGATTTAAGGGTATATCCTGGCCTCATTTTGACGGAGACAAGGTGGAGGCCACTCCTCTTGGTTTCTTGACAAGTAGCATATAGCTTGAGTAAGGCCTCGGTGATCTCCAATAAGTTGTGGAGAGAACGGGGTGTTAGGGAGTAGAACCACTCTGATGCAGCACCTCTAAAACTAGAGGGGAATGTAAAGGCACATTATCGGGTCATTCCGGGAGTAGAGCATCATCTTATCTTGAAATGGCGGATGTGTTGGACCGGATCGTTCGCTCTAATGTAGATATTGAAGGTGAAAGTTAAGAACTTTTTCAAAAGCTCACACTCTTGGATGTCCTTGAAAAGTAGAGAGTAGTGCAGGTAGGTAGTCGGAACCAAGTGCTAGGGGAGCTTAACCTCCAAGTTCCACTTCTAGATTAGCCCCTTCAGGACACGGAGATCCGGGGACCCGCCGTTCTCGGCGTCGCCCTCTACCTGAGGGATCTGCTCTGAACGGCGACAACTTGAGCCTGGAGCTATTGGTTGAGCAGCTTCAGCTCTTCTTATTCGCGAAGGATGTTGTGGTCGAGAATCATCTGCTTCCGCTCGTGATCTGACTTATGTTATTGTTCCTTCATTTGCTCCTTCATCTCTCAGAGCATCTGAAATAGCTGGTTCTCTTGTTGTTGTGGAGGTTGGGTACTGATGACGACTCCTGTAAAGTGGCAGAGGCGGTACCCTCCATGAACGGTTGATTGTTAATTCCCTTGGAGGCCGCACCTCTAGCAGTCGCATTGGTCTTTTCCTTGAAAGTTGCACCACCAATAACTTTCTTGCGTGGGGCCATCGCTGATCAAGAAGAGGCTGTTTGAGAAGGTTGAAGAGGGAGAGATCTTAAGTGTGAAGACTCTAAACTCAATGAAAGCATAAAAATTATAGGGGTATACTCCCAGAAGAAATTTATGTACACTTCAAATTGCAACCAGAGGACTCATATCTCAATGAAAACACCATAAATGTAAGGGTAAATTCTCAGAAAGAATTTATCTATACTTCAAATTGTCACCTTAGTCTATAGGATAGAAGAAACAATTGCAAAGACTCAAGTTTTACGTGAAAACCCAATTTAGAAAAAACCACCAGGAGGAGGGGGAGAGAATTTACTATTTTCGGAGGATTAAAGTGTTTTCTTCAGAGGTAATTGTTTTTATATCTAGATATCTATTTATCCCAAAAAATGTCTCTCTGTCCTTATCCCCTCTGGATATCTTATATACCAGAGGTTTCTTTTAATGGTGTGAGTCATGTTGCATTCAATAACCGCATGATTTACGCGTTACGATCTTTTGTAATGGCCCGGATTGTGTCTTGATTGCGGAGTGATATCTGCTGCTTTCTGTATCTGCTCGTGTTGAAATAGAGATCGTGAATAATATTTGAAATATGAAATGACCTGAAGACGTAACAAACTCGACAAATATAGGCGAAAATTAATAGAGTCAGTTGCAGAAATTATCTTTCTTAAGTCAGGAGAATTGACTTGGGAGGATGAACATCCTCGGGAAAATTAATTTCCCCAGGAGAAGAGAATAGTCTCGGGAATGTTCTGGATGCTGCTCTTGCTCGAAAGTTTTCCTTGCGAGTATTTTCGAAAAATTCTGATGGCAAGAGACACGTATCTTGATCCTGACGTGGATCAGATTTTAACCACTACAAGTTATATAACCGAGAAAAAAAAGGAGAAACTCTTTGGGAGCTTGTAAGTAGTACGATCATGTTATATATTATTCTTCGCTAAGTTTTTTTTTTTTTTTTTTTTTTCTCTTTTTTGGTTTTACGAACTCTTAAAAGCAAATATAATCTAATATGGCCATTGTGCCTTGTTTCAATAATTGATACTAAACAAATTTTCCACCGTTAAAGGATAGTTGAACGACAAGTAGAATTCAAAGGAATTTTTGACACCCATGACAATCTCCACACCGAGCTCAACCAACAACATAAACTAATCACAGCTACTCAAATAATTTCTCGAATCATTCCTTTCTTGAACTTTTCTTGACCAAACACACGTTAGATTCGTATCCCTTCAACGATCCCCCACTATGAACGAGCAGCTTGCATGCAGTCAAGGAGAACTACCGCCCGTCTGATTAATTGATGAAAAATGGCAATGTCAATACCAACAATGAGCACGGAACGCTAACGTCGCAATCTCAATCTTATCGCTAATTAGTGGCCTTAATCACAAATATTCGCAACTAATGATATCCTTGTCAACTAACTGAGAGCAATGCATTTGAACCTCACAAAAAAAGCATAAAAAGGTGTGATTCTTGCCACATTGTAGCCTCGAAAGCCCACTGGATCCCGTTCCTTTGTGAGTTGCTTTTCAGTGCTCTCTTTCTGCCTTTAAAGACTTCTCATCAACTCATTAGCAAAGCAACAGGAAAGGCATGATGCATCCGTGCTGACTCAAGTGGAAAGGTGAACTTTTTAAAAGTTGAATTGATTAGTTTCCACCTCCTGTTCTCTTTTGTAAGTATGCAGGACATCATCCTAAAGACTAATCTTTTAGGTGAAGTTGTCCAAATTTTTATATAGTCAAGACTATACTGTGCCTAACCAATGTGGGACTATATGTTTGACATCCCAAAAGTTCTGAAAATGAATCAGAAACCAAATAGGAAATTGCAGAATCTGACTCGCGATCGATCGTTTGGTCGATCGGTTCCATGTAGCGGTCGATTGCCCTGTCGATCACTAGAACAAATTGGCTCTGAGTTTCAAAAAATTGCTCTCGGGTCGGTCGACCGATCTGACGCTCTGCGTGACGCTCTACTTTGTTGCGCTGGTCTTGTTGAACTCTAAACTCTGGGGCTATCTCCAACAAGAGTTAAAAAAAAAACTCTATCAATTAGATTTTACATCCTCTCCCCGCATTGTTGCGCGCGCCCTTAGCAACATCCTCACTGAGAAATCAACCAATCAAACGAAGACAAATGCAGCTGGAGATGTACCTAACACGATAAGAAAAGAGAACAATAGAGAAAAATAATCAACACAGTATTTAACGAGGTTCGACAATCTGCCTACGTCCTCGGGATAAGGAGAGAGATTTTATTGATTCAACAATCAAGCAAATACAGAGGGATACTTCAGGGATCTTCTTGCGATACAATACATAAGGGCTCTATCCCTTATTTATAGCCACAGAGTCCTAGGGATTTAGGGAACCCTGATTGAATTCGACCCCAAATAGAAAAGGAATCTGAATCCAGAAAGGACAGCCAAAACGCGTCTGTCGGTCGACCGCCCAGTCGATCGAATATAACAGAGAGCAGCGTCTTGTCAGTCGGTCGACCGCTCTTTAGCCACGGTTGACCGGACGGTCAACCGAGATACTCCTGTGCACGTCGTACACACCGGTCGACTGGCCTTCGCCACCGGTCGACCGTGCGGTCGACCGGGAGCTATCCTGGCCTGCTTCAATGCAATGTTCTTTCTCCTTTGATTTTCGATCTCTGTGATATCTGCCTCTATCTCCTCTATCTCCTCTCTCCCTACAATTCTCCACCTCGGTGAAGAGTTTTCAAATCAGAGTCGAACTCTAACGAAATCTAATATATCACCCGGTAAAATTGACACACGATCTCGACTTGGCCAACAGACGAAACCTGTTCCTTCAAACGAATTGCCAGCACATGTACAATTGATTTCCACTACTCTTACCAGATCCAAATTGAGTTTGTCGTTGCCATCTGCAACTCTCGTCAAACTCCAATATCAATTGTAAGCTTCCAACTTTAGCTCAGCTATCAACTGGGATACACCACATATACCTTTTCTATACTTCACCGACGAGAACTTCCATACATGTCGATCTCCGAACGTGTCTCCAACTCAGCAACTACATGACCTCACGAAGAACTCACCATGAGTCAACACTGACTCTCCAATTGACTGGCTCTCTCCAGTCTACATGTCTTCAGCTGACGGTCCAACCAAGTCTGAGTAGAGCACACCGAACACCATCATCGGCTTCAACAACTAGATGCACACCCCTCCTATGCAATCTTAATTGTCTTCTCACCAGAAGATCATTTGTTCATCGAGATCACAACACCTCACCTTTACGTGAAGTCCAACTAGCCACAACACTTCAGCTCTACGTGAAGTCTCTCCACCTCTACGTAAAGTTTCAATCGGCCATAACTCTTCACCTCTACGTGAAATTCCAATCAGCTTCTCGAGAACCAAATAGCTTCATATGGGTTGCATCACTAAATGTGGCTGTGCCTTTTACGGCTACGTACCTTACCCAAAGGATCAGGCCAACCGTAGTTCATTGAAATGAACTCCATCAAGCTCAAGCACCTATGATTGAATCTTCAGCAGCGAACCTATCTGGCTGAGTCATATGAACCTCCTCACTATTGTCATGGAGAATAACGGCCTTCAAGTTGAGTTTGTCACGGTCACAAGCTTGAGATTCATACTTCTTCACCCACTTTCGTGGTTTTACCTTAGTTCTAATTGCCGTAAATAACTCGACATTCTCATCAATATTTTCAACCTGTTCAGCATTAAAACTGGCTACATGATTTCCACCCGTGTCACATCCGGTGAAATCTTCACTGATATCGAACCAACTAGAGATGGTGGAGTAGCATCAACCTCCACCCGCTGCGATACTTCCTTGGTCTTCGTCCTCTCCACTTGCTGAGAGACGGTGGACTTCAACACTGAAGCTCATCTGTAACACCCTGATCCCCGGTGTATGTATCACTGTATCTGTACGCGATACGACGTACAAATTTGATTTGACCTCTGTAGTATTCCGATTGACCTGATTTCAGTTTCAAAGATCATTTCCTAATATTGTAGATTTTTCAGGATTTTCTAGAATTTTTCTGGATTATTTTGGAAACTCTCCGTTGTCGGTGTCGACCGATACCGATAACCAGCCTTCCGATTTTTATTTCACAAACGGAATAGAATTTTGAGAATCGGCTTTCACCGTATATCTTAGAATCGCATGAGCTATGTTTGGGTATTTTTGAGAATTTTTCTAAATTTATCGAAAATCCGGCCAAACCGGTGTCGCCCGTATCGGCGGGACACTCCGGAATTTTTAATTTACAAACCGGATTAAGTTTCGACAAACCGTCTTCATATTCCGTCTCAAGATAATATTTTCTATTTTCTATAATTTTTTGGCACCGTTCGGAGATAGTCAATTTTTGACCTATTAAAATAATATTTTTTAAAACATTTTCTTTTCTTTTTCTTTTTCTTTTTCCTTTCCCTTCTCCATCGTTCCAGCGAGTTCGCCCCCACCGCCATACTGTAGCACCGCCTTCTCTCTCTCTTCTTTTTCCTTTAAAATCCCTAATTCTCCCTCTCTCTAATTAACCAAACCCTCTCTCTCTCTCTCCCTCAAGCTCTCTCTCTCATCTCTCTCTCTCTCTCTCTCAAGCTCTCTCTCATCTCTCTCTCTCCCTCACTGTGCTGCAACCACCCAAGAAAGGGGGGCGACCCGCAGCCGCCGCAGGCCGCCGCCGGCCGCGCCTAGGCCGCGCCCGTGGCCGGTGGCCGGCCGCCATCGCGCCACCACCTCTTCTTCTTCTTCTTTCTTCTTTTCTTTTCTTTTGCTGTTTCTCTCCCCATCACCCTCTGTTTCTCTCCCCCTCACTTTCTCTCTCCCGCTCTCTCTCTCTCTCTCACCCTTAGCCGGAGACGGGGCCGCTGCCGGTGGTCGGGACCGCCGCCGGCAGGCGCCGCCAGCCAACTGGCCGGTGGCCGGCCAGCAGGCACAGCAGCAGCTGTCGCTGCTGCTGCTGTTGTTGTTGTTATTGGGTTCGGGTATAGACCCGAACCCAATAAACTTATTGCCTAATGGGTTTAGATTAAAACCCATTACCCAATACACCTACCCATTAACCCATTTAATTAAGTTGCGGGTTTGGGTATTGGAGCCAAACCCGACCCGCGGGCGACCCGAACCCGTTTAAGGTATATTTGCAGAAAACCCCCTGATATTATTTCTTATTTGCATTTCAATATTTTTATTACATATTTAACCCCAGTTTATTCCTTTTAGTATTCGGGCGATATCGGGAGCATCCGGACTCCGATTCGGGCGATTCTGGATCCGTTGCGATCGTGGGGAAGAGAGCTACAGTCCTGTAGCCAGTTTGTGAGTGTTTTCTTTTTTAAATTATAGTTATTTATTCATGATTAGCTTTTGTTATGAAACCGTAATTATGGATTACGCCCTAGAACTGGTAAATTAATAACTTAACTCGAGAAACGTCATATTATGTAATAAGATACTGTATAAGATGTGAGTAAGCATAGACACTAAACTAGATGATCAATTTAAGAATCATTAGACACTGTCACTGGATGGATAACTATTATGGTTACACACTACTGCATGTCATGCACCCTGATATGCGTAGGGTTACACAATACTGCTACATGTACACCAAGACACGCGTACTTCATTAGACGGGGTCTTGTCACTATTCCACTGTCACACTTACTGACTCACTGGTACACTAAACACCGTAGTGCATGTAGATATCGGTTACACCTTTCACCATTACCTAGATACTGAGATTCACCAGACTGAGATTCATGTACACGGATACACATAGATGTTACACTGGTACACGGCTAGACTAATGTACGGACTACCGCATTTCATATTATGTCATGTTTACATATCACTGTTACACCTGCATGTTATGTTTACATATCACTGTTACATATGCATGTCATGTTTCCATAGCCCTGTTACCAATGCATGTATGATTCCTCTATTCTTGTCATATGATTCCCCGTTCATATTACATGTATTATTCTTCCATGTTCCCGTATTCATGTTATATGATTGATTCCTGTTATTGATATGGATATTCCCGATACTGGACTTGAGAGCTGTTGATATGCTATATGTGGACTTCCACATCTATTAATCCCGTATTGTTCCCGTTATATTGATCCCGTTATATTGTTCCTAATTCCCGTTATATTGTTCTATGCTATCAACAGAGCTCTGGTCCAGTTATCATGTTACCCGTATCACATATTGTAATGGTACTTGTTACATTGTATATTTGACATATCAGATCATAAAGTTAACTCGGGTATGGGGGAGACTTGACGGTTGATTAGATCTTATCGGGTGATGTACTGGATCCATATTGTTAGTCCCACTGCAGGGGACGGTAGTGCTGCCTACCAATAGCTCCATGAGCTCCCGTTACTTGATTCGTGCTCCCCTCTTAGCGGAGGGCCCTGGTCTCAGCAGCCAGGGGTCCGTTTAAGGCCGTGATCCCGGGTATGCACGGGATACATCCACCCGATAAGAACTCCTCGACCATGGGTTTCCAATTAACATAATAAAACAGTATACATAATAGTGGACGTCGGGAACACTTGTTATTTGGTCACTCTCTCGTTTGGATAATGGTACCCGTAGGCCATGTCCGGATGGGTTCGACTGGGGTGCGGGCTTCAGTATGAACCGCCAGTGGTATGGGACACTGGAAGAGAGTAATTAAAATAGCAGGTGGTACTGATCGCTACTATTGTATAAAAGACATGACTTTGACATGACCTGCCTGCTACATGTATAGTTGTACTTGTTACTGTTACTTACCTGATACATGTTCTCTATTGTATAGTTGTACTTCTTGTTGTACCTGATCATTTATCCGATATCATGTTACACGTCTATTTATTACTTTACCCGATACATGTTACACTTTCTGTAGTAGCATACTATTCATGCATATGTGCATATAGTATATTTTATGTATATCTTGCATACATCATTACTATCTCTGCACTACACCGGATACTGGTTAGGTAGCATATGCCCATCTGCATATTCACTGTTATCACAACACCACTAGCATGTACACTCGTCATTACTAGATAACATTATATATTCTATAAACTGGATATGATTAGAGACATGACCTGATGATAACCGGTTAGATCATAATGGTAATAAAAGATGACCTGTTTACATGTTCCTACTGCTTATATATTGATATATTTCTACTGCTTATGATATGGTATACACCATCACGTATCTATAGTAGTATCATGCTTGTAGTACTATAGTATATATTACTGCCTCCTTCAGTTTTACCACTCACTAGGTCGCTTTCTGACGACCCTGGGTTTGCATGCCTAGATTGGATATCCGAGTTCTCGGAGTAGCAGAGAGTGCCTTGGAGTCACATAAGAGATTCCTCATCGAGACACTTCATAGGTATCTTTATGATTTATTGTTGTTCTCTTATTTGTCCATATATTTCCTATCTGTTATAATCACTCACCATTTTCTGCAGGTATTCTTGTACTTATTTCATGCTGGGACCCATGTCTATATTGAGGTAATGTACTGTACTGAGGCTTAACGTACGCGTGAGCGTGTTTTCACCTCGCGTATGTACGTCGCCATAACGTCCCCGTACCTGCGGGATCGGGGCGTTACAGAGTGGTATCAGAGCCTAGGTTCACACCTGGTGTGGGTAACCACCTGGGTCAATCCTCGAGCTCATACCAACAGTACAGTCAGGTTCAGATTAACTGATCTGTATCTGAATTTGAGAATTCCAGCAACGAGTACAAGAATACCATGACCTTGACAATTCGTTCCTTGACTCTGTTTTATCCTTCCTTCCTTTCAGTTGTCAATCAGAGCATCTGATTTCCTTACTTTCCTTGAATCGTCTTACTTCCCATCCGTTAGTGTTAGTCCATTACCATACTTCTCCATCCCGGATTCCTTATAGATAGCAGAGTGCGCAGCGGAAGTGTCGTGGACCCGTAACCTTTCGGCTTGGGGGTTGAAAATCTTGTTCTCACACCTAAATGGAAATTGCGAGGACGCAATTTTTTGTAAGGTGGGGAGAAATGTAACACCCTGATCCCCGGTGTATGTATCACTGTATCTGTACGCGATACGACGTATAAATTTGATTTGACCTCTGTAGTATTCCGATTGACCTGATTTTAGTTTCAAAGATCATTTCCTAATATTGTAGATTTTTCAAGATTTTCTGGAATTTTTCTGGATTATTTTGGAAACTCTCCGTTGTCGGTGTCGACCGATACCGATAACCAGCCTTCCGATTTTTATTTCACAAACGGAGTAGAATTTTGAGAATCGGCTTTCACCGTATATCTTAGAATCGCATGAGCTACGTTTGGGTATTTTTGAGAATTTTTCTAAATTTATCGAAAATCCGGCCAAACCGGTGTCGCCCGTATCGGCGGGACACTCCGGGATTTTTAATTTGCAAACCGGATTAAGTTTCGACAAACCGTCTTCATATTCCGTCTCAAGATAATATTTTCTATTTTCTATAATTTTTTGGCACCGTTCGGAGATAGTCAATTTTTGACCTATTAAAATAATATTTTTTAAAACATTTTCTTTTCTTTTTCTTTTTCTTTTTCCTTTCCCTTCTCCATCGTTCCAGCGAGTTCGCCCCCACCGCTATACTGTAGCACCGCCTTCTCTCTCTCTTCTTTTTCCCTTTAAAATCCCTAATTCTCCCTCTCTCTAATTAACCAAACCCTCTCTCTCTCTCTCTCCCTCAAGCTCTCTCTCTCATCTCTCTCTCTCTCTCTCAAGCTCTCTCTCATCTCTCTCTCTCCCTCACTGTGCTGCAACCACCCAAGAAAGGGGGGCGACCCGCAGCCGCCGCAGGCCGCCGCCGGCCGCGCCTAGGCCGCGCCCGTGGCCGGTGGCCGGCCGCCATCGCGCCACCACCTCTTCTTCTTCTTCTTTCTTCTTTTCTTTTCTTTTGCTGTTTCTCTCCCCATCACCCTCTGTTTCTCTCCCCCTCACTTTCTCTCTCCCGCTCTCTCTCTCTCTCTCACCCTTAGCCGGAGACGGGGCCGCTGCCGGTGGTCGGGACCGCCGCCGGCAGGCGCCGCCAGCCAACTGGCCGGTGGCCGGCCAGCAGGCACAGCAGCAGCTGTCGCTGCTGCTGCTGTTGTTGTTGTTATTGGGTTCGGGTATAGACCCGAACCCAATAAACTTATTGCCTAATGGGTTTAGATTAAAACCCATTACCCAATACACCTACCCATTAACCCATTTAATTAAGTTGCGGGTTTGGGTATTGGAGCCAAACCCGACCCGCGGGCGACCCGAACCCGTTTAAGGTATATTTGCAGAAAACCCCCTGATATTATTTCTTATTTGCATTTCAATATTTTTATTACATATTTAACCCCAGTTTATTCCTTTTAGTATTCGGGCGATATCGGGAGCATCCGGACTCCGATTCGGGCGATTCTGGATCCGTTGCGATCATGGGGAAGAGAGCTACAGTCCTGTAGCTAGTTTGTGAGTGTTTTCTTTTTTAAATTATAGTTATTTATTCATGATTAGCTTTTTTTATGAAACCGTAATTATGGATTACGCCCTAGAACTGGTAAATTAATAACTTAACTCGAGAAACGTCATATTATGTAATAAGATATTGTATAAGATGTGAGTAAGCATAGACACTAAACTAGATGATCAATTTAAGAATCATTAGACACTGTCACTGGATGGATAACTATTATGGTTACACACTACTGCATGTCATGCACCCTGATATGCGTAGGGTTACACAATACTGCTACATGTACACCAAGACACGCGTACTTCATTAGACGGGGTCTTGTCACTATTCCACTGTCACACTTACTGACTCACTGGTACACTAAACACCGTAGTGCATGTAGATATCGGTTACACCTTTCACCATTACCTAGATACTGAGATTCACCAGACTGAGATTCATGTACACGGATACACATAGATGTTACACTGGTACACGGCTAGACTAATGTACGGACTACCGCATTTCATATTATGTCATGTTTACATATCACTGTTACACCTGCATGTTATGTTTACATATCACTGTTACATATGCATGTCATGTTTCCATAGCCCTGTTACCAATGCATGTATGATTCCTCTATTCTTGTCATATGATTCCCCGTTCATATTACATGTATTATTCTTCCATGTTCCCGTATTCATGTTATATGATTGATTCCTGTTATTGATATGGATATTCCCGATACTGGACTTGAGAGCTGTTGATATGCTATATGTGGACTTCCACATCTATTAATCCCGTATTGTTCCCGTTATATTGATCCCGTTATATTGTTCCTAATTCCCGTTATATTGTTCTATACTATCAACAGAGCTCTGGTCCAGTTATCATGTTACCCGTATCACATATTGTAATGGTACTTGTTACATTGTATATTTGACATATCAGATCATAAAGTTAACTCGGGTATGGGGGAGACTTGACGGTTGATTAGATCTTATCGGGTGATGTACTGGATCCATATTGTTAGTCCCACTGCAGGGGACGGTAGTGCTGCCTACCAATAGCTCCATGAGCTCCCGTTACTTGATTCGTGCTCCCCTCTTAGCGGAGGGCCCTGGTCTCAGCAGCCAGGGGTCCGTTTAAGGCCGTGATCCCGGGTATGCACGGGATACATCCACCCGATAAGAACTCCTCGACCATGGGTTTCCAATTAACATAATAAAACAGTATACATAATAGTGGACGTCGGGAATACTTGTTATTTGGTCACTCTCTCGTTTGGATAATGGTACCCGTAGGCCATGTCCGGATGGGTTCGACTGGGGTGCGGGCTTCAGTATGAACCGCCAGTGGTATGGGACACTGGAAGAGAGTAATTAAAATAGCAGGTGGTACTGATCGCTACTATTGTATAAAAGACATGACTTTGACATGACCTGCCTGCTACATGTATAGTTGTACTTGTTACTGTTACTTACCTGATACATGTTCTCTATTGTATAGTTGTACTTCTTGTTGTACCTGATCATTTATCCGATATCATGTTACACGTCTATTTATTACTTTACCCGATACATGTTACACTTTCTGTAGTAGCATACTATTCATGCATATGTGCATATAGTATATTTTATGTATATCTTGCATACATCATTACTATCTCTGCACTACACCGGATACTGGTTAGGTAGCATATGCCCATCTGCATATTCACTGTTATCACAACACCACTAGCATGTACACTCGTCATTACTAGATAACATTATATATTCTATAAACTGGATATGATTAGAGACATGACCTGATGATAACCGGTTAGATCATAATGGTAATAAAAGATGACCTGTTTACATGTTCCTACTGCTTATATGTTGATATATTTCTACTGCTTATGATATGGTATACACCATCACGTATCTATAGTAGTATCATGCTTGTAGTACTATAGTATATATTACTGCCTCCTTCAGTTTTACCACTCACTAGGTCGCTTTCTGACGACCCTGGGTTTGCATGCCTAGATTGGATATCCGAGTTCTCGGAGTAGCAGAGAGTGCCTTGGAGTCACATAGGAGATTCCTCATCGAGACACTTCATAGGTATCTTTATGATTTATTGTTGTTCTCTTATTTGTCCATATATTTCCTATCTGTTATAATCACTCACCATTTTCTGCAGGTATTCTTGTACTTATTTCATGCTGGGACCCATGTCTATATTGAGGTAATGTACTGTACTGAGGCTTAACGTACGCGTGAGCGTGTTTTCACCTCGCGTATGTACGTCGCCATAACGTCCCCGTACCTGCGGGATCGGGGCGTTACATCATCAAACGTGACATGCTGACTCATCACGATCTTCTTATTTTTAGGGTCCCATAACTGTTTTCCATTGATTTTGCAAAGGAGAAAACTTACAAAAAAGTGTCAAGGAGCGAAATTACAAGTAATTCTTTACAGTAAGAAAATTACAGGTAGATCTCCTCTGAGATTTCGAGGAAAGTGTGCTGGTAGGAATCTGATCAGCGCGCGATCACTTTATCCCTTTGACGATGCGATCGATTAGACAATCAGACTGCTGCCTGATGGGATTCCTTCTCGCCTGGTTCGGGAAATCGGAGAACAGAAGGTTGATAGAACCCTCTTGTTACTTCTCAAACTTCCTCCACTTGGGAATTCTTTCTCGCCGACCTCTGAACCGACAGATAGCTAAGTCTCACCTTTGAGTCCGGTAAGGATTATTTATTTTAATGTGTGACTAACACTATCAGTTTATCGCTACTGATTAGATTAGTTATACCGTTATTCCGCTTCCTTTTGAAGATTGTAACAACAACTTGAAAATAAGGATTGAAAATTCAGAAAAATAAAACAAGTTGGAAATACAACAGAAGAATCAAATAAAATTACTTTTTATTGATTTCAAAGAGGAATACATGGATGCTCGGATTACAAGCTACGAGGGCACTTCGTAGGACTTGATCCGTTCTTCAAGAGTAGCCAGCCTATTCTCCCTCTCCTTAACAGCTCTGAGAAGTGCCTGCGACCTCAACTCGGCATCGTTAAAGCTCGCCGTTTGAGATAAGCGAGCCTCAATTTCAACGAAAGTTGCCTTCTGTGCTAGCTCCTGCTGCAGGACTTCGTCATTCTGAGCCTTAAGCTGTTCTAACTGAGCAATCTCTTCAAGACGCAACGGTTCAGCCTTGGACAAAAGAAGATTAGCCTTCCTGATCATTTTCTTGGCCTTCTCAATCTCATCCTCAGCGTCAAGAAAAGCGCTGTTAAAAGCATCTATGGCGTCCCTAAGTTCTACTCTCCTCATCTCCAAGGATTTCAAGTCAGAGAAAATTGCCTTAGCTGCTTCTTGAGTGGCGAGATGGGCTTCATGCATTTGAGCAGTAAGGTGCGCAAGCTGTTCATTAACCGAAGATTCCATATCTAAATGGCTAAGACAGCGCCATTCGTCCACATCCCTCTTAAGCCTGTCCATCAGAAGCTCCAATGTGGCGGCCTAGTCGTCCCCTCCGAAGTCTCGGATACTGTCAATACTTCGAGAGAGGACCACCTTTAAAGCAGAGAATGAGGTAGTCGAGCCCTTTAAGACCAAAGCAATATATCGCTTTAAGCCCTTATAAAAGCTGTCGACTAACTCAGCCACGAATTCATTCTCGGCCTCAACTACTCCCGGTGAACGAGCAGCCTCTGAAGACAAAGCTTCCACCGGTTTACAATATTCTAAATGGACAGGATGAATCTTTTTACAATGTTTACAGTCCAATGACAATGACATAGAAGTTATGAGCAAGTCTTGATAAAAAGTTCAAGATTGAAGATGCGGGTACCAAGAAGTTCATCGTGGGACAATTTCTAGAGTACAAAATTGTGGACAATAAGACTGTGGTCAATTAAGTGTAAGAATTCAAACTTATCTTGCACGAGATAGAGGCTGAAGTTATGAAGAGGCTGAAGTTATGATTCTACCTGAAACTTTTTAGGTTGCTACTATCGTAGAGAAACTCCCACCTGTATGGAGAGATTTCAAGAACTATCTGAAGCACAAGCACAAGAAGCTAAAGTTGGAGGATCTTATTGTGAGGCTTCAGATTGAAGAGGACAATCGTAAGTCCGAGAAAAGGAGCAACAAGAACTCCTATGAATCCAAGGCCAATGTGATCGAAGACTCAAAGGGAAAGCGTCTACTTCCAAAGGCTTAAAGCAAAAGAAGACTGTCAAATGGTACAAAGGAAAGGACCAAGAAAGAAAGAACAAGCGCTTCAAGGGGTACTTGCTACATCTGCAACAAAGAGGGACATAAAACGAATGAATGTCGCAGTCGTCCCAAAAAGAACAAGAAGGCCTATCCACAGGCAAACCTGACCGACCATGCGTAACCAAGTCTATCAGCTATGGTGTCAGAAGTGAATCTGACAACTAATAACAAGAATTGATGATGTAGACACTGGGGCTACTCGGCACATCTGCTCTGAGAAATTATTATTCTCTGATTATCAAACACTAGAGCATGATGAGCAACTATTCATGGGCAACTCAGCCGTCTCCAAGGTTGAGGGAAAAGGAAAAGTCATCCTGAAGTGGATATCTGGGAAGGAGCTCATTCTGAATGATGTACTACATGTTCCAGATATCGGCAAGAACTTAATCTCTGGATCAATTCTTAATAAGAAAGGTTTTAGAATAGTTTTCGAATCAGATAAATTTGTACTTACTAAGGGTGGGATGTATATGGGTAAGGGTTATCTCATTGATGGCCTTTTTAAGGCCAATATTGCTGTAGTGGACAAAAAGTCCGTATATCTGTACCCTAAGCTTATAAATAAAGAATAATCTTCTGTTTATTTGCTTGAGCTTCCTATTTTATGGCATGCTAGATTAAGGCATGTAAATTATAAGTCCATCTAAAACTTGTCTAATTTAGGATATATTTCTAAACTCAACTTAGAAGAAATTCGCAAGTGTGAGATTTGTGTTAAAGCCAAGTTTGCAAAATGCTCATTTCAGTCAATTAATTGAAATATAGAACATTTAGGGTTAATTCATAGCGACATGTGTGATTTGAAATTTGTGCCCACAAGAGGCAAGAAAAAATATTTTATTACTTTTATTAATGACTGTACAAGATATTGTTATGTGTATCTTCTAAACAGTAAGGATGAAGCAATGAATATGTTTCTAACATATAAAGCTGAAGTTAAGAATCAACTCAATAAGAATATAAAAATTCTAAAATCTGATCGAGGCGAAGAATATGAATCAAATGCATTTAGTGAATTATGTATTAATTTTGGTATAATTCATTAAACTACAGCACCATATACTTCTTAGTAAAATGAGATTATTGAACGGAAGAACAAAACTTTAAGGAGATGGTCAATTTCATGCTCGAAAGTTTTGGAGCTCCATATGACTTACGGGGAAAAGCTCCGTTAACTGCAAATTTTATTCTAAACAGAGTATCCCACAAGAAACTTAGTCTTATACTATTTGAGTTATAGCATGGAAGGGCACCTTCCTATCATTATCTCAAAATGTGGGGTTGCCTTGCAAAGGTACTAGCACCACTACCTAAAAAGACTAAGTTGGGAGCAAAAATAATGAACTGCATATTCATAGGCTATACCTTGAATAGCAGTGCTTATAGATTTCTGGTACATAAATTAGAAATACCAGATATTGATGTAAATATAATTATCGAATCTCGTGATACTGTGTTCTTTGAAGACATATACAAGCGGGAAAAGATAAGACTTCTGAGAAAAGAATACACGAGATGGCGTTCAGGGATAAAAACCCCAAGGAACCAATTATTAATACAGAAATTGAACCAAGAAGAAGTCAGAGATTAAGAATCTCAAAATGTTTTGGTCCGGATTTCATAGCATATGCTATAGAAAGTGAACCTCAAACATTTAAAGAGGTTATGTCTATCCCAGAAGCACAAATGTGGAAAGAATGTATAAATAGAGAAATAGAATCCATTCTAAGCAATCTTACTTGGGAATTAACAAACTTACCGCCTTGCAGTAAATCAATTGGGAGTAAGTGAATTTTTAAAAGAAAATTAAATCCCGATGGATTTATCGATAAGTACAAGGCTAGATTAGTAGCCAAGGGTTATCGCCAAAAGGAAGGGCTTGACTACTTCGATATTTATTCACCAGTAATAAGAATAACTTTCATTTGGATGTTAATTACGATTGCAGTATTGCACAACTTAGATATTCATCAAATGGATGTCAAGACTGCATTCTTAAATAGTGAATTAAATGAAGAAATATATATAGAGCAACCTGAAGGATTTATAGTCAAGGGTCAAGAACATAAAGTATGCAAATTGGTTAAATCCTTATACGGTCTAAATCAGACTTCAAAACAATGGTATGAGAAATTCGATAGTGTCATGATCAGAGATGAATTCACTATCAATGAATGGATAAGTTTTATACTAAAATAGTTGGAGATGCATGTATCATTGTTTGTCTATACGTAGATGACATACTGATACTTGGGACTAATATTGAAGTTATTAAGTTCACTAAAAGAATATTATTCAACAATTTTGATATAAAAGATCTAGGAGTTGCTGAGGTAATTTTAGGAATTAAGATCACAAGAACACCATATAGAATCAGCCTATCTCAATCTTACTATGTGGATATGATAATAGAAAGATTTAAGGAGCATGGAATAAAAGAGAAGACAAATCCTTTTCTCTCACATATCCACCTTCGCAAGAATACAGGAACTGGAGTACGACAGTAAGAGTATTCTCAGATTATCGGAAGTCTAATGTAATTAATGAATTACACTACACCCGATATTGCTTATGTTGTAAGCAAATTAAGTAGTTACATTAGTAACCCTAGTGATGATCATTGAACTGCATTACTACGAGTATTAGGTTACGTATCACATACAAAGGAATATGCCTTGAGATATGGACAGTATCCACCTGTACTAGAAGGATACAGTGATGCTAATTGGATTGCAGATTCTGAAGAATCAAAATCAACTAGCGGATACAATTTACTCTTGGAGGCGCGGCAGTATCCCGAAAATCTTTCAAAACAAACATATATTGCCCGTTTCACAATGAAATCAGAATTCACAACCTTAGACAAGGCTGGAGAAGAAGCAGAATGGCTACGATAATTTTAAAAGATATACCATTATGGCCAAAACCAGTGCCCACCATATGCATTCACTGTGATAATCAAGCAGCGATATCCAGGGCAAATTTTTTTATATATAACGGTAAATCTAGACATATTCGTCATAGATATAATACCGTTTAGCAGTTGCTCTTAAATGAAATTATCTCTATTGACTTTGTATCAATAAAAGATAATTTAACGGATCCATTTACTAAGGGTTTAAGTGGAGAACGTATAAACTATACATCGAGAAGAATGGGTCTAAAAGCCTAACCTTACCAAGTCAGCTTAATGAAAACTTCACTTAGAGACTGGAGACCCATGGACTAAGTTCAAGAGGAAAAACTAGTTATGATTGACTTTGCAAGTAAGCACTTAGGCGCTTGACTTAAATCCATTCCTAGGGTGCACCCAAGTACTTTTTACAAGTGAATTAAGGAAAAGCTTAACGCTTTTAATGATATCTATATCTTGTTATTAAAACAAGTGGGGTAGAGTAGACTGCTCTTAATAAGACGATCACCTATGTGAGTATAAAACTGGGTTGGCTCTTTGGGAATCTCTATGGAGGATGTTATTCCCTAAAGATACTCTCATAAACTAAAAATTTTCAGGGCCAAAATGGACGCAACCAAGAACCAAAATTGATTTCGAAAAGTTACTGTGTGAAGCTTGTTGACTTGGCTTATAATAACGGCTGACAGTTTAAGACTTAGTTCACTGATTAGCCAGTAAGTCTGATAAAACTTTCGCTATAGAAGGTTCAAGACCTAATTCACCTATGCGGATGCAGTTTCTTTTCTAAAGTATATTTCACTATAAAGTCAGTCTCTTTGTATATCAATTCTTTGAATCTTTATTCATTGTGGGGATTGCTGGAAAAAATGAAGAATTAAAACATGAATTCTTAAGCTGAATTAAAGCGAGATCCATTGATAGAATCAACCGGATAATGGCTGGAGTGTGTTCTCCTTCCATTAGGGATGAACGTGGTATATTTACATGTTTAATTCTATTTTAGAATGAATGAGATATTCTGTAATATCTCTAGTTTAAAATATTGTATTTTTAATTTTTATGTATTATAAATTTTGATATACTTATTTTATTAATTTGATTTATGACTATTGTTATTTATACAAAATTATTTTGAGATAGTAAATGATAATCTGGCTTTATATATCATTATTTTCTATCAATATTTTTAATTACTAGTTACTATTATTTCTATTATTATTCTTATTATTAAGTGTTATTAGTAGTAATTATTACTATTATTATTTTATTATTATGTATTATTATTCATACTGATCTTGTTGTTAATTATTATTGTTACTTACAAGTTATATAATGTCTTGATATTATTACTAAATATGATTATTATTATTTGTTGTTATTATTATTAGTATTGGTATTATTATTTTGTTAATGTTATTATTAATATTTGGTTAACTAATGCTATTATTACTATTGTTATTGTTACTAATATTATTTATTATTATTAGTGTTATTATTGTTACTATAAATATTATTACTGTTGTTGTTGTTATTATTATTACTATTATTTATTATTGTTACTATTATTCCTTATTATTATTAATGATTGTTATTAGTCGTAGTCTTGTTACTAATAGTATTTTATTGTAATTAGAATTCTTATTGTTATTTTTATTGTTATTATTCCTTATTATTATTATCATTATGGTTCACATTGTATTCTCTCTTTTCCTAGCCTTTATCCTTTTAACTCTTTTCCCATTACCCTTATCCTAATACCCAATTAGACCTAATACCGATAAACCCAATCTATATAATCCATTCCCTAATCCTAAGCAAAACCTAATCTTCATCATAATCTTCCTCCTTCAATCCAGGCCACCGCCCCTATTGGCCGGCAACCCCTCCACGGTAGCCGTCGTACTCCTCCTTGGAGCCAACCTCGGAACACCATGGCCTTCTCCCCTCTCTCCCTGCGCTGCCCTGTCTCCACCTACAGCACAACAGCAGCGGGCACATTTCAAGACCCTCTCCTGTAGCCTAGATCTACCCCCAGCTGAGATCCCCCTGTGCAGCCAGGCCTGGCCGAGTCCCCAGGCCACATCCAATGCCCATGGATCCATCTCAGGCTGCCGGAGCTTCCCTCCGTAGGCCACGGCAGAGCAGCACAAGTCGTGCCTCCTCCCCAAGCCCACGGCACAGCCAATAGCCTGGCGCACCACCCTCACTGTCGTGAGCCCCTCCAACAAGGAGCACAACAGCAATCCACGCAAGCGCTCGCTGCTCCACATTGGCTGGCTTTCGGCAACACCCAGATCTCCCACAGCCTGTCGTCGAGGCTGAGACTCCCTAACGTCTGTTGGCGGACCCTTGCTTGCCTTCTCCCTCTCTCGATGATCTCCTTTGCAAGCCACGCCAACACCCTCCTCCTATCAACTGTGGCATCTTCCACCTCTCCATGGATCACCGTTGATCGCTGTCGGCGAGCGCGAACGCACTTGAGCCCTTCCCAGCGAGATCTTCTATCTGTTGACATCCTCTGTGGCCTCCGCCGAAGCCTCCATCAGAGCGCCGCAAGTCTCCTTTCTGGCTGAGACTCCTCCCTTTCCTTTATCTCTCTCTGTTACATATTTACTTGGTGAGTATATATATAGGTGTGTTATAGATTTAATTATTTGTGTGTTAATACGTGTATAATTAGTGTATGTATAAGTGAATGTTGGTGTGTAATAGTATTACTGTGTGTGTTTTATTTATGTATGGGTATATGATGTGTGTTGTGCATGCAAGCATGTGCATGAGTGCTATTAGTGTAGTATGTGTTTATTTTTAAATGTGCGTGTGTGTGCGTATTGTGTAGTGTTTGTATTAATGGGTATGTTTGCATTGAGTGTAGGTGTATGTTTGTGCGCATGTATGTATCATATATGTATATAATTGTGTGTGTGTGTGTGTGTGTATGTATGTATATGTATATAAGTGTATGTACGTGAATGTTTTGTGTACGTGTACAGGTGTACACCTGTACATTTATATATTTGTGTATGTGTAAATAATCGTGTATGTGTGTGTGTGTGTGTGTGCATGTATATGGGTGTGTATTCATGTGAGTTCATGTGTATGGTTGTGTGTTACAGCATTTCAGACTCGCTCGAACGATCCGAACTCAGTAACGGGAGATTGAGATTTGTGCTCGTTATGGACCTGATAGCCAGACGATTCAGAAACCAATGCATGGGATGATCTGGAGATTAGTACCTATTCATACAATGAAGACCAAACGGCGATTCGGTTCCAAAACCACGTCATTTCATGTGAGTATTTGCTTTTATCTCATTTTCTTATTTATCGTTGTCAATATGTATTTGTATTTTACTTTTATCATTTCTTGTGACTATTTGATGTATTTTACCAGTGTGATTACTTTTATCACTTCATGAGTCATCACTGAGCATTTATGTTATTTATCTAGTTGATCTGAGTGTTTATTGACGTCATTTCATGTGTTAGTAATTTGTCATTATTAGCTTAGACCTAGTATTGATACATCTTAGAATGTAACTTGACTCGATTTATTGATTGGATGGATTAGTTCATATTTGAATATCAAATGTATATGGATCTTGTATTTGGACATTAAGATATTAGAGTTATATCACTTCATGTATAGATGATTACCGTTTCGGACTCGGACTAGCTGTAAAGAAACTTGGACTGTATACTAGATTGATCTTGTGTTGGATTGGTTCGTGATTGTGGTTTAAAATCTATATTTTATTTGAATAATTATCCGACTTGATATTCCTTTATTCGGTGATAATTCAATCAAGAATTTATTCGTGTATTTGAAAACATATTAGATGTAATCTTACTTTATTAAAGGATTAAAATTCTTAATGTTTGGATCGATACATGGACTTATTCAAAGTTGGAGTTGATCTGGAATTTACACTCTTTTATTGGATCTTGATTAGTGTTCTGATGTGATTGATTTAGTTGGATTTATAGTTGTGAGTATTTCCCAATTTTACCCCTGATTATACTGTTTGAGTGTTAATGTCTTATTGATGTTAATTATCAGATGTAAAAGTATCTTAAATTTCATATTGTTTGAGGAATAGACGTTGATTGAGTTGATCTGGCCCGGTGGATTTTTAGATATATATACTTGATATGTTACTTGAGTTTTGGGATCATGTGATTGATCTTGATAAAGTGAGAGTGTGTGATAATCTTGATCGAATTGGAATGTGGGAATTTGATTAGATGTATCAGAACACGTAGTATTTTAATTATTGAGATTTGGATATATCGATGACTTGAAGATCAGAGTTTGAGAACAGTTACTATTTGATCTCAGTTATTGATAGGATCAGAGTAATTGATAGGATGAGAGAATTGATTATTGATTTATTGGACTTGTCGGTTACTGTATCGGATTACTTTGATATGAATTGATGTTGGATATTCACAGTGATTGTTATTAAGACTACGAGTTGTTGGACAGTTACTGATATCTCTTTATTACAGATGGATGAGATTTTGATTGATTCTAGAGAGAACTGTACTGGAAGGAATCAGCTCTAGATGAGACTGTCTATTGAGCAGTATCTAGACTTGTTATTGTATTTTCATGTCACTAAAAGTTACTGAGAAAGTATTATTTGACCGTACACCTTGTACAATCCTATTGTTAGATGGTTACTGTTACTATTTACTGTTACTAATATTGTTCACCGTGTATACGATTAATGTTGACTGTTATACTGTACCGTTACTGTCACTATATCGTTCCAGTATTCTAAGTAACATGGATATTTCTTGTTTTAACTGAATTAAATAGCAATATAAATGGACAACTTACACTAGGATTGAGAAAATTGATGGAGGGATAACGTCTGTATTTTGGGTGGACCTAGGATACATGTTGCGCAGCCGACTTACGGTTCCACTGCAGGGTTTCGGGAGATGACTGACATCCCATCTGTTTATTGTTTCATAGTGTTACTGTGAGTTTATTGTTCTATAGTGATATTGTGAGTACTGTTACTGTTACTGACTACCTGACAGTATGGCCTCGTTCAGCGCCAGGCATCTGGGTCGTGGTCCCGGGTATGTCGGGACCCACCTAAAGTATGGACAATATCTCTAACCAATCAGTTTCAATAACTTTAGGACCCTGATTGACACGTATATTAGGCGTAGCATGGGATGCGTCTATTACAGGTGGCAATTGGTAGTCACTGACATAATAAGTAATAATGTACTGTAATTGATTGTCTTTGCCTGATACATGTATGTATGTTGGACACCCGATGATACATTTAACTTGATTGGATATTTGACTCTAGTACTGACTGACTCTACCCGCCTGATATATAAATCGTGATAGACCTGATTAAATAGCTGACTGGACACATACTATACTATGTGTTATCCACATTACTGTTTATTTACTTTATTCATGTCATTTCTTATTCCAGTATATATATTTTCTTTATCTGCTCACATGTTATATGCGCATGTACTTTCTAGTTTATTCTTACACATTCACTAAGAGTTCTGACTCCCTGAATTTGCATATCGAGATCTATGGCTATTTATTACTCATCAAGTATTGGGAAAGGATCACAGGCATCTTGAGAAGCCGGAGTTATCTCTTACTCGATCATCTTTTCTCGGTATTTTTTGTCTCTTTTTATTCCATTGCTTTCATGATTATAAGCATTAGACTCATGCTTGTTTTATTCATTTATTTATTTGTTATCATGTGTGGATGTTTATATGTGATATTACAGTGATGCTGATTTACCATACTGATTATATAGCTGGTTCAGGTTACTTTAGGCTTAGCGTATATGCGTTGGGTATTTTTCTCGCGTATATACGTCGCCGACTCTCATCGTGACTCCATTTTCACGTATTCTGGGAAGCAGGACGTAACATATTCAAGTCTAAAATTTGCCTAATTCAAAAGCTAAATGGAACTAAAGGTAGGTAAAAGCATTTAGTCCCACATTGGATATGAGATAGACAATTAAAGTGCATAAATAGAAGAAAATAGGAATAAAGGATGTGCCCTTTGGGTACTTGGAGTTTTCACGTGCGATTGGGGGGAAACCATGCCCACACGCGCGCCTAGCGCCGGCGCCAGGGCTCCGGCTCGGGCGCAAGTTCGGGTTCGGGCTCAGATCCAATCCAGCCCGATTCTTTTTAAACCGGGCCACACAGGTTTGGTGCTACAAACGGGTCTCAACCCGCCTACTGCGCTGCAGCGGTTGAAATGAACTGCTGCAGCGGCTCATGTCTGGAATAGTTGCAATGGTTCCTGTGCAACGGTTTAAACAGGAACCGTCTAACTGTTCTTGGATAACTCTGCCCTCCAACGGAATCCCAGTAGTGCTATACATTGTAAAACATCTAGAGGGGGGTGAATAGGTGATGAGCTAATCTAATAGACAATTAATGCAGAATTAAAACTTATTAAACTAAACACCACGTATAACACAAGAGTGTAGCCGGATTCCCCGTGAAGGGCTCTGGACTAACTCCTCAAGATTCCTCTAAATAAGAGTTGAGGTGCCGCGTTGGCTCTCTTGGTTGAATACAAGTGTTAGCAAACAACCCCCAAGCATATAACAATTAAGCACACAATATATATCAAGCATATAAAGATGAAAGCAATATAAGCATGCAAGATATAAACAAGTAAGAGATAGAGAGTGAGCAATCGCAAACACGAGAGATTTGTTTCGAGATTCGAGTACACTTGCTTTACGTCCCTGCCTTCAATACTATGAAGGATTTCCACTAAAATCGATCCCACCGGATCACTTGGTGCCGCAACACCTACAAGCTCTTTGGACTCTCTAGTCCCTTCACTCGTTCCCGCAAGAACACACCGCAAGCCCACTAGCTCGCCGAGGCCGCACCTCAAACACCGAGTTCACACGCGAACTTAAAATACCGCGAACGCACTCGTCCGCCTCCTCAAAGCAAAGAAGAAGTCTTTGGTGATCACAACACTTTGATCACCTAAAAACAATCTCACAATAACACTCCTATAGGATGAATATATCAATGGATAGCTCAAGTGTTTGTGAGAAAAACAAGGATGGAATGTGTGGTGAAAAACTCAAAGAAAATCACTTTTAAAATACTCTTGAAAATCTCTCCTTTTGATATGGCAATTTTGGCTCTTAAACAAGTGGATATAAACACCTAATAGAGTTGGAAAAACTGGCTCAAAACCCACTTGAAAATCTTACCCAAAACTGGTCTCAAATGGGTATTTATAACCCCCAAAAGAATTCTGCCCGTTGGCAGCTGACTAGGCCAATAATGGCCTTCCGGTCGACCGGCCGGTCGACCGGCCAATGGTCAAAAAACTGACCGTTGTGCCTTCTGGTCGACCGCCCGGTCGACCGGGCCCTGAACCAGAGAGCAACGGCTCTCCGACCAGTCGACCGCCCGGTCGACCGGGGCAACCTGAGAGTGGGTTGCCTTCAGTCGGTCGACCGCTCGGTCGACCGGCCAACTGACATGGCCTATGCACGTTCTTGTGCACGTCTGGTCGACCGACCCGGTCGACCGGCTCCTGGTCCGGTCGACCGGTCGGTCGACCGCCAGAGCCTGGCAGGCTGATATTAGGGATTTAAAGCTGGGTTTTTAATTTAAAATAAAATCCCATAAATTCACAAAAAATCTACAAAAATAGTTTCAGTATTATACTTTGATAAACAAACATGTTTGAGTAAAATTAAGACATGTTACAGATAATTTGAACTATTTTTGTAATTTATAAATTTTGGCTAAAAACAAAAACTGTATTTTTTCAAAATGGATTTTTCAAAACTTCTCCAAATACAAAAACAAGATATTTTAAACTCTTTTAAAGCATAGAGTGTATGGATATGATCAACTACACATACATGGTGAAATATCTATGTTTTTCACAATAAGCGCTAAACATGATTTTAGTTAAAACATATATACTTTGAATTCCAAAAATCAAACCGGTATTTTGTCAAAATGAAAAGTCTTTTCCAAAATGAAAATTCTTTTATGAAAACTCATCTAAATCAAGAGTGTGTGTGTGTGTATAAGAGATACTTGAGTAATCCACCAACTATTCTATCCTTTATATTTTATCTAAAAATAAAATTTTATAAAAACAAACCTAGACACACGTCTTGATCTTAAAGTCTTCACTTGAAGTCTTCTCCTCCTTCTTGACTTGGTCCAAACTTGATCCAACTAGCTAGAGTACTTGATGTGATCTTGATGCACAAGCTCTTGAATCAAACCGTGCTAACTCCAAAACTTGACTTTAAATCTTTTGTTGAAGCTACACACCCACTAAGATCTTGATCATAAATCTGAAACAATTAAACACAAAATCATTAGTACTATAACTACATAAGTTGATCATTAACAAAACTAAAGTGATGGGCCTTTGGGCCAACATACATAGCGCTCATATCCGTGATTCTAAATAGACTGAAAACATTCTCTTCTCTCCCTCTGAACTAATTTCAGATTTTTGAAGAAAAAATTTGAAAAAGAGATTCGGTCTGAAAGGAGAAGTACAGAAAATTCAACAGATTCTGTAATAAAGAATTGTTGTCTGAATCTGTCTCTTCCTAAGACATAAATTCTTTTCTTTCCCTTTTTTCTCTACGGTGAATAATCCTCCAAAGTTAAGGCAAATATTCTCCCTGGAATTTGTCTTCGTCCTGCTGCGTTGAAATCCTGTGAGGGTACTGATTAACTACGGTTCGACCGTACGGTAATTTGGCAGTGCTATTCAAATATCGTGAAGGAGTATTGTATCTTAAGAGATCAGCGTCCAGTAACCCGTTAGCACCGAAGCGGGGGACGTAATTATCTTAAGGAGATTCGCTATATACGTGCCTCACTCCAATTGATGTATAAGTGAACTAATATTCTTTATACAGGGGTTATACTGAAATATTTATGCTCATAAATATTACTGTATATTGAGACTAACTAATACTAGTCTAAATGGTGTTTAACTAAGGAAGGTAATTAAAAGGTGGTTCTGTAATTAAGGAACGTTCCACTGAACAGAAAACCTCCACCTGATATTCACCGACCTGGCCAATTAGATCAGTGATATTGATTAGTTGTCAGATCCATTTCTGTACCTAACAATATTTTGGATAGATATGGACATGTGGCGCTATGCGAGCTAACAGAAATTTTATCCGAAATTCTATTACATATTAATATGTACATACAATCATATCAACCAAAAATTCACACAAATCAATAAAAATATTTTGAATAGTAATTGCGGGGAATCCTTGTCATTTGTCCGGGCAAGAGGGGTGGGATAGGGTTAAAAAATATGAAAGGCAAATACTATTTGACATGAATAGTAATTGCCTAAGGGAGCCCTTGCCTTTTCCTCGGGCAAGTGGGGTGGAAGTGCTCTTAAGAAGTGGGGCTATACATTGATATCCAAGGCTGTCATTTTTAAGGAAAAGGTGATGAGAAATTTCATCCCTCCTCTTATATTGGATGTACTCTTTTTTGTTGACACCCTTATACTTCAGATAGCCTTTAGTCTTTAATGAGTAACCTCCTCTTAACCACAAACCTACGTACAAATTTTGATCTTAGGATGAACTTCACCATTAAGGTACCTACATCTTTCACTTTCATAATCGGGTACCTCTATCATTATTTGAGACAATAAGAAGCAAAAAATTTAATAAGGTGATCAATTCTAATTTCCAATTAACGATTCTCTGTAATTCAAAGCCTAAATTTAGAATGTAGATCTAAATATTATGTATTCAAATAAGATCGCATGCATTCAATAGCCTCTTTATCAAGATCAAATGGAAAAAGGGTTTTAAGCATACCTGATTCTATCACGAAGGCGATGTCGAAGATAGCACGATCTCAAACACTTGTGGATGATGAAAGGGATTCAAGATTTAGAAAATAGACCAACCATTTCATTATCAAGAGTGACAGTAAAACTAGACATGTCTAATAATGAAATAGAAATAAGATTCTGCCTAAAAGACAGTATATATAAAGTCTCATCCAAATCTAAAACAAAATCAGGATCTAATCTAAGCTTACAAACTCCAATAGCTTCAAGTGCAGTTTTTATTTCCATCGCCCATGTATATATTCGTTAAGATGGGCTGGACTTCCTTTGCGTTTGAAAGTTTTGCAATGAATTGCATACATGAATAGTCGCACCGATATCTATCCACCAAGTATGTGTTGAACTAAAGCTAGATTAATTTCAGAATAAACATAAGTATGAGACATACCCTTCTTGATTAGCCACTTCTGATACTTTATGCAATCCTACTTGAGGTGATCTACTTTCTTACAGAAGAAGCACGCAATGACCTGAGGCCTCTTCTCATGCACTTTTGCTATTGTAAGATCGGTAACTATAGTAGTATTTGTATTCCTCCCTTTAGTTCATTTTCTCTTACTTTTCTTATTAGTGGTATTGTCCTATAGTACTAAGTGAGCACTTTCAGTTTTTTTCTTTTTTCAATCTTTCTTTTTCCTAAACACAGTGATTAATGAGCTCAGTGAGACTCTACTTTTCTTTTTGAGCAATATAATTAATCTTGAAAGGGTTGTAATAATCAGAATGAAGTACACCAGAATCTCTTCAGATAGTTCCAATTTCAGTGCCTTCAGTTTAGAAATAAAGTTAAACATTTTCATAATCCCTTATGTTTTCTTTGTCATTGTAGCACATATTCACCAGCTTACTAAAATGCATGCTGACATCAATTTTATCTGATTTAGTAAATCGATCGACTACTTCAACTTTTGTCAATAATGGTAGGGGGTTCATTAGTCGTTAAGGTATAATCTAGATCCATAAATCTAAGAATGATGGTAATGTGATCACACCACTTCTCAAAGTTTGTACCATTTAGTACAGGAATACCATTGAAGCTTGCAAAAATTGAAGATGTAAGTACTGATAAACAGAATAAAAAATAAGATTACATAAGCATACAATTTTCTCATCAATTTAACATAAACATTGCATTTAATAAAGTTCTATTGTAATAGTCATAAAAAGAAATTTTAAAAAATATAACCAGTTTGACTAATAGAGCTGTCAACCAAACTTTCAGAATAAGTTATGTCTCTTTATGCCAACACTGTACTGGCTCAAACTAAATACCCTAAATTCTAGGTCCTATGTAAGAGAACAACATTCAATTGGGCTGATTGCCCCTTTATAGGATTAGTCCCAAAGTTTAAGTTATCTATAATTTAAGTTATTTATATTGGTCAAATAATATACGTAATGATCCGGCATAATGACAACATTCTTTTGGGCCAATTGTAACATGCATGGGCCACACAAATCTACGCATCTTGATTCATATTCTACCGTCAGAATAATTGATGAGAGTAATGCAATATGACCTATAGTGGTGGCAAACTTTCTTTGGGCCGATTACCATACACCAAGGTTCTCCGAAAATTACATTACTCACATCAAGTATCCGACATTGTACACAATTCTACCAAACAATAGCCTTTCTTTGCATCGGCTATTGTCCGCATGAATTGTATACGCAATTAAATAAGCTCTTTATAAATTTTTTAACTTGAATATATATATATATATATATATATATATATATATATATATATATATATATATATCTGTGTATTATCTACTATAGTAAATATCAATATTTATCATGCTAGAACAATGCAAGCAATATAATAAACATTGATGAAGTAGAAATATGTAAGGATACATATAATCATGATAAACAAACACTTCAATGCCTAATTTATTTTAACTACTACTGATTTATCATGTTTAGTTCATGTATTACTGCAGTGCTCGTCAAGAGCTTCGAAATGGCTATTTACGTGTCTAAAACAAATGTCGGATGAACTCGTAAAGACTTATTGAATTTCTATTGACAAAACAGGTCTACAGTGCTTATCGGGTCTATATAAATATTCAGATCTGACCCACAAAATTATGGGTTATTGGTCTCTTCTTAATAGGCTAAGTTTAAATAAACTGAATAAAACCCAATGAACTTAATTTGGGGTTGATTATGACTAAACTTTCTTATTGGATCAAAGTCCTAATCCTAACCCTAATCAAACCCAATAAACTTTAGTGTGTGATCAATTAGAAATAGATTAATTTGGTTTTCTTATTAGATTTAAATTTGACTATCAAGAATTCTAATCCTAATCCTAATCAATCTCACAATCTCAAATCAAGAAACCTTAATAGCTGGCCCATGGTGGCCGGCGACCCCCTTTTGCGCGCCGACAGCAGGCGCGCCTGAACGCGCATGCAGCCTGCTACACGCACTGTGTGCGTACAGGAGGCTGGGCCAGGGGCCCCACGCCCAGCCTGCACAGGAGCGCGTGTGCAGCCCTAGCTGCGCAGTGCTTGTAAACCTTTTTTTTAATTTACTGAAATAATTCTGGAATAATAACACACAGGAAATTATCAAAAATATATATACACAAAATTTAATTAACCATCTTCTATTTAATTCAATTATATGAGACACAAATAAATCATTGAATTAAAGAAAAGAAGAGATTGTTCATGATTTTAATAGATCGATATCAAGTTTGTACTTTATATCCCAATCTGATAAAGAAGAAGGCTCTAATACCAATTGTACATCTAAATATTATTTATTCAAATAAGATCTCACAAATGCAATAGCCTTTTTATCAAGATCAAAGAAAAGGTGAGTTTTAAGCATACCTGATTTCATCACGAAGGCGACGCTGAATGTAGCACGATCTCGAACATTTGAAGATGATGGAGGAGATTCTTCTATCCAAGCAACACCTTCTCTTCTTGATTCTTAGAGGAGATGAGAGGCCTTTAAGAGTGATTAGATCATGATGATAGAGAGGGAATCCTACCCTATATATGTGTGTGTGTGTGTGTGTGTGTGTGTGTGTGTGTGTGTCTGTATGTATATATATATGTATATATGTATATGTATATATATATATGCGTGTGTGTGTGTATGTATATATGTGTATACACACACACACACACACACACACACATATATATATATACACACACACACACACACACACACACACACACACACACACACATATGGGTAGAGTTACAATACATATAAGTGTAACTAAGTTAAGTTACACATACCTCTTTTCACCACACAAAAAGTATATTTTAAACACCTTGTGGGAATCACTAACATTAATTTTTGTTTGTATCTCATCAAGTAAAATTTTTGTGTAGTAAAAAGAGGTGTGTGTAACTTAACTTAGTTACAACTAGGGATGTGTGTGTGTGTGTAGTATCAAGGAATCTTAATTTAACTCATCATAAATCTAAACCCTTAATTAATAACACGAGTTCTACACATGTAAATAAGTCTCACATCTTAATTTAAATATATTTATGGCTAAGTGTAATTGAAACGCGTTTAGAACCAAACCATTAGGCTTCATCAATTCTTTATTGGGTCAAACAATATAGATTAAAGTGGGCGAGTATAAATATCCAATCGATTTGATTAGGCCCAAATCAAATTAGACTTTAAAATAAATAAGTCTAACATAAAACACTACATGTAATCTTCATGTCCTTTGTTTTCTCTAAGAAGCAACTCTTGTATCTAGGCACGAATATTGGTACACATAGAATTGATTAAAGCACACACCAGACTAGTGTACCTAGAAAATTTATTAAGGCGCACATAATTTTTTTTAAATATTCTCAAAATACCCCCTCCCCCCCCCCCAACCAAAAACCTTGCCCACCTCCTCCTCATCCGCCTCTCCCTCCTCTATGGCCCGCCACCCTCCCCCTGTCGCCCTTCCGCTCCCCCTCCCCTCGCGGCACCGTTCGGACATGGATGGCCGAACGATTATAGTTTCGTACGGCCAACTATAGCCAAAAGGAACTACAACCATTCGGCCCTCCATGGCCGAAAGAAGTGCGAGCAGAACAGAATTTAAACTTAATTACTTCGTTCAAAACTTTGTGTTATGTTTAGAGTTCATCTAAATTTGTTAAATTTAGTTATATTTTGTGCAGTTTGTGGACAAGTTAATGACAAGGTTCCAATTTATCATGATGATTTGCTCTTAGAACCAATTTGTCCTCTGGATTCATCTCAAGTTGTTTGTATTTCTTTTACGCAGGGAGACCAAGATGAGCCAACCTCAGTTATTCTTGCTACAGCTGGTAATGATCACACCTTCAAGTTCTGGGAAGCCAAGAGTGGCCGAAGTTGCGGCACTCTGCAGTACCCAGATTCAGTATGTCATTTTGATTTTATTTTATTTGTGTTTGCATTCATTCGTTTGTTCTGAGCAGAGAGAACCAGTGGGCTTATGAACTTAGTTTTTTGCTTTCTATGGAATGTAATTGGTTTTGTATCACACATTATTCAAGTGGACTGTAAGTTGATCCTCTTTTGTGCTGTGATTTAAATTGATTTCAAATGTTTTCGATAATGTGGAAACTCTGTTACTTCATTTCTATTGTTTCAAAGAGAAATTAATTACTTCCTGGTCACTGAGTTACTAGAAACACGACAAACTCTTCCTGTGCCCTCTTATGCAAACTTGATAAATGATTCAATAAATCAACTTCATTTGAAAAGTGTTCATTGCTAATCTTATGAACGGAGAGCAAGAGGGGAAGGGAGGGTGGGGGAGGGGGGTCGGCAACCAGGGGGAGGCCGAGGGCTGCCAGTTGCCGCAGAAGGAGGAGTTAGAGGAAGGAGGAGGAAAAAGAAGAGGTATTTTGGACTATTATCTAGGAATAAGTGTTCAAAAAAATAATAACACTTTTTGTAAATTTTTGATGTGTGTCTTAATCATTTATGTGTATGTGCCAATATTCGTGCCTCTTGCATCTTGATTCCAAGTCAATTTGAGAACATCTAGACAGATGACAGCCACGGTAATTCTCCTCGCCAAATGTCTTTCCACAACCCATCACCTTTATTCTTTTTGAGAACGGACACTCAGCTGATAATCACATATAGGATTAGTTTTCTGCCTTTTTTCGCTGTCGCGCAGAATAAAGAATACAGTACACGGTCAGGCCGCGAACCTTGTGTTGTTTTTCGCCAAAAGAGAATGAATCAGTCAATTATCATGAATTCTACTTCAACAATGCATGAACGTCCTACTGACTCACTCCAAAACTACAAGCCTTTTCCAGTCATTTCCAGAGCTAGACATCGCAATACCACACAACGAAAGCGAAATTTGGAGGTGCCAAACCTAGAATCTGCAGAGTGAACAATTTCCCATTAGAACCACTGGAGCAGAGAGAAGGCAGAAATTCTTGTATGATGACTGAATCAGAGAACAATTGGTTTGCATACAGCTTTCAGATACTCAAGGCTACAAAAGGTTTCTATCAGTACTATTTTCATGATATCAAGTCTGAAGGCTAAACCCACAAATACTATGGATTGCATATGCCATTTTAAACAAGAGGCTGGATACTGTTTGGTATGCACATTGCAGCTAAGATAAACATAGAGAGAGGAAAAACAAACCAAGCAAACAACAAAAGGCTCATATACTACTACTACTCACTTTTTATTCTCAAAGGTAGGAGGAGAGAGAAGACAAAAGAAAACTAAAAAGAAGAGAGAAGCTTCCTGTCTTCCAATCCCAAAAGCCCACCAACAGACAAAAAGACAACAAAAAACCAAAGAGTAGCCCAAACAGACCTAGGTCCTCCCTTCTCCACCCTCCACTTTCTCAACACCATCACCAACCTAGAAGAAACTCCATGAAACTTCACCAATTCATCAATGTTTACCCACCTCCAGCTCTCCATGGCATTTCTCAATTCCGTCACCATCTTCTTTTGGGCTCTCTAGTGCTCTCTTCTCCTGCTCTTCTTCTTCCATCTCTTCGCCGACCCTTTCTTTCCTCCCAACTTCTCCTGCATTCTTGTTCTTCCCCTCTACTCTCCCCTTCAACACCTCCAGCAACTCTCTCGTTGCTCTCTCCTTTTCGTACCTTCTATTCTTGATCAAAACATCGCTAATGTCCGCAGGCGTCATCTCTGCATTGCCAATCACCTCCTCCAACTCCTTCATCAGCTCGCTGTCAGCCATCTCACCCTTCTCCAATCCCAAGTAGTTCTTCAACAAAATCTTCAATGCCGGGAATGAACAGTAGCTCATGAATATGTGCAAGTCCATCCTCCCAGACCTCAGCAGGGCCGGGTCCAGCTTCTCGATGTGATTTGTGGTGAAGACGAAGATCCTCTCGCTCCCGCAGCACGACCACAATCCATCAGTAAAATTCAGCAAACCAGAAAGAGTGATGGACTTGGTTGCCGAGTTTGCTTCCTCAGAAGCCCCCATCGGATTATTGGATGGCACTGACTGCTTCTTTCCCCCATTGCTGGAGAACCGATTGGTGAGGTTGATGGAGCAGTCAATGTCCTCAATGACAATGATAGATTTAGAGGTAGTCTTCATCAAGAGCTTCCGGAGCTCGGAATTGGTGTGAACCTCAGTGAGCTCAAGATCATAAATGTCGTAGCGAAGGAAATTGGCCATCGCAGCGATCATACTCGATTTGCCAGTGCCTGGAGGGCCATAAAGAAGGTAGCCCCTCTTCCAAGCCCTACCAGTCCTCTCATAGAAAGCTTTCCCCTCGACGAAATCTCTCAAATCATCCATGATCTCCTCCTTCTTCGCAGGGTCCATCGCTAACGTATCAAATGTGCTCGGATGCTTGAACGGAACCGACTCCCACGGGTGGCCCCTGGTGTCCATCGCCCCGCCGCGAGAATTAGTGTAGAGAAGCATGTCCTCGTTCTTCCTCCGGAGCTCAGCAGCCTTCTCCATAATGTGATCAAGATAGGATTCGAGAATGAGGGGCTTGTCCTTCTTCTTGATCTTGAGGGTGAAACCGCGCTTCTCCTCGGGCAGAGGCTGCCACGAGAAGGTCTGGGACTGCCTCTGCGTGACGACGTGCTCCCAGGTCGCAGTGGCGCCCTCGAAGGTGTCGACGAGGCGGTCATTGTTGGAGAGGCCGAAGGTGAATGCGGAGGAGTTGAGAGCACGGGTGAGGGATAACCGGGAGCCGGAGACAGAGGCAGAGCTGCTGAGGTAGAGCTGGACTGCATTGTACAGCTCATTGGTGTTGACGCCGTCGATCTCGGTGATGTCGAAGTAGCAGTAAGTGGAGAACGAGCGAAAGACGCGGTGGAAGAGCTTCATGGTGGCGAAGCGGAGATCGGGAGGGAAGACGGCGTGGATGAGGCTCTGGCAGAAGGCGAAGACGCCCATTAGAGAGGCTAATGAAGTCCAGAACTCCTTCATGACTTCTTCTGTTGGGTTTTGTTTGTGGGGAGAGTGAGGAAAAGTTGGGAATTTGGGCTGGTTTCTTGAGAAATATAGGAGTTTGGAAGAGAATAAGAACAGGGTTTTTGCTGCTATGTCATGTAAAAGGGTGAAGAAAGTTTTGAGATTTTGGCGTGAGAGAGAGAGAGAGAGAGAGAGAGAGAGAGAGAGAGAGAGAGATTCTTGGAAATGGAGTTGAGAGGAGAGGAAACAAGAAATGGGTTTTCTTACTCCTCTCTCAGTAGTGGAGAGAGGAGAATTTATAAAGGAAGGGTGGGGGTTTCTCTACTCTTCTTCCTCCTCTACTCACCTTTGACAGAGATTTTGAATAAAGATCTGGTAGAAAAAGACAACAGATGAGTTGGAGATTTGTAGGCCCGGACCTGTAAGCAGTAACAATCAACAAAAAATTAAATGACCTCTTTCACCAGGAATAAAAAGCTAGACAGAAAATAAAACTGCCCCCTCAGAGATGCAGATAGAGATGCATGCATGTAGGGCTGCAGGAGGAAGGCAGAACTACAAATTGAAGACGGGAATTCAAAAGCATGCAGCAGAGCAGAACAGAGCAAACGCTATCATGCTCTGTTTTTCTCACCTCGCTCAACTTTTCTTCACCATCATCTATGACTCAATTCTCTGATGACTCTCTCTGATTCCTCTCCCTTTCAATTCTCTTGAGGAAGAGACCCAAATAGAGCCCGAGAGAGAATTTCTTGAAAGGTTGGTTAAATCTTACCATTACTCCCTCACATTAATTGCTCATCCACTCCCCTTTCCCTTCATTTCTTTCGAGGCAAAGAAACTTGGGAAAATTTTCTTTAAGCCCTTAGGTTGATACCATTATGTAAAAAAGTCCCAATAAGTGAAAAAGGCCCTTCATCCAGTTTGTTGTGTGTGCATAGGGATGGCTAACAGGACGAATCAGATCGATTCGTTCTCTTGGCGAACGAATTCGTTACGAGACGGGTTCAACCTGTCTCGTAACGAATCCAACGAGACGGGTCAGAGATCTAGATTGACCCGATTGTTTCCCGGATTCGCCTAGATGGGTTCAACCTGTCTCGCTTTTTTTATATTATTATTTTTAATTTTGAATTTGCCATTAATTTTGGAAAAAATAAGGGAAAAAGAGAAAATTTGGGAAAAAATAGGAAAAAGGGAAAATTTTAAAAAATTGTAAAAAATTACAAAAATATTATAATTGAAATACACAAATTACAAGCCTAAGCATTTTATTAATATGAAAAACTCAATTTACAAATTACAGAAAAGTTATTATCATTTTCAATATTTATCTCCCAGTATCAAAGGAAGAGGAGAGAACCCTAATTGTTGCTCTTCACTTTGAGCTTGACAAAATAATATCGGATCAGATAGTAAGTTGTTTATCTCATACAATGCTCATAAAAAAACTACTCTGCTGATTCTCTACTCTTCATCCTCATCCTGTTCAAAATCTTTGTATAGAATGATTTTTCCTTGTATGCGTCTTTCTACATCGAATCAGTCCTTTAAGCAAACAACCATCTTCAAGTACTTCAGCGTCAATCTGTTCTTTCAGGGCTTCAAAACTCTACCACCTACAGAAAATGCGCTCTCGGACGCTACTGTAGAGGCCTGAAGTGATAGTATATCTCAGGTTATGGTGAAAAGAATAGGAAATTATTTTTTCTGTTCCTTCCACCATGGCAAAACATCAAATGTTTTCCATGATTAATCATCACTTTCATTTATTTCAACAGGTATTGTGTTCAAATATAAATTAAGTTCATCGAATGAACATGCTCCTGAAAAGTATTTCTTTCTAGTGTTAGAAGAAAGTAAACTTTTAAAATTAGATAATTTTTTACCTAGACTAGTAGAAGAGATGGTATTGGTGTCCTAACCTCAAAAGAAGAAGAAGAAATAACTCATCTCAGTACAATGAGTACATTTCTTTTAGAAGAGCTCTAATTTATAAAAATAATTTATCTACATCTTGTTCATAATTTAAACATGTAATAAAACAGGATAATAAAAGTTTTATTTTATCTATTTAATTCTAGAATCCATAATTGCAGCTAAGTATAATAAAAAAGGCATATTTTCAAAAAAAAATCAAAATTTTTCTTCCATATCATTTACAGTCTCGTCACGACAGTCATCATCTTTATATGCAGCAAATACTTGAGCAATCTTATTAACATTATAAAAAACAAAGTTATATGTGGGATAATATGTGCCAAAAATTGCTTTTGTGGCAGTGTCAAATTTTTCTTAAAAAGTACAAAAATGTTCATAAAATTTCCACTCTTCATCACTAATATAACAAAATGAACATTCATTTACTGTAAAAAAACTGAATTGTTTATTTATAAGGAAGGCAATCCTTAATCATATAATAGCTTGAATTTCCATGAGTTTTCGCATTTGCTTGGAGTAGCTTTTCTTTCAGTTCACATTGTCGGCAATAACCTTTAAAATATTACCTCCTAGGACCACTGTGTTTTATAAGTAAAATAATTTTTTTAATTTTATAAATATATTTATCTAAGATTTTTAGACCATCTTGTACACATAAATTTAATATATGGCAAACACATCTAACATGAAAAAAGTTTACCATTTAAAATCGGATCTAATACTGTTTTCAATTGTCTTGTTGAAGCAGCATTTTCACTAGCATTATCAAAAAAAATAGAAAATATTTTATTTTCAATACCATAATTTGTACAAGTAAGAAAATAAAATTTGCTACATTTGCAGTAGAATATTTCTCAGAAAACTTAGAAAATGATAAAATACGTTTTGTAAAACTCAATTATCATCAATAAAATGGGCAGTAACACGTAAATAATGAATAAGATTAAGAACTTCCCATATATCAGAAATTAATGAAATTTGTCTAACATCACTAGTAAAAAGAGCCTTCAAAATATTTTTTATATTTACAAATATATCTTCAATTTTTTTGTTATAGTTTGTCTACTAATTTTTATATAATGAGAAGCAAAAATAGATATAAGATAATCAACAATTGCATCTGATTCAGTTAAAGAAAATGAAATTTCTGCTCGAACAATAAATTCAGGTAACTTGTATTTGTTTACTTTAAACTTATATCTCCAAGTAGAGAGTGTGCCCAAATCTGCTAATATTTGTGCTTGTTGTGGTGGTAAACCGTGATCTTTAAAATGCTTCTTGTCATAGTGTTTGAAAAGAACACATGTACCATATCCTTCTTTATGATCAAAAAATTGATGCCAGTATTTATATTCTGCCTTTCTTCTGCATCAATGGTTTTTTCTTCAAAATGGTTTCACGCTTTAGAAGTTTTGACTCTTCCTTTAGTGGTTGTGCTAGTTGGTGCTTGTGCTTCTGGAACTACAGTGTCAGCAGTGCTGGTTGTGTATTGTGTTGTTCTTGTGTTTCAATTAAAAAAGGAGCCAAATATTGTGCGTACATTGGTGATGTTGACATTAAAAGTTGAGAATATAAAGAATACTGAGGAGGAAGGAAAATAGAATGTCGACCTGTACCGCTATCACTGGCATATGCACCATGGGCGTAGGGTGCAAAGTCACTGTAATCAATTGTATAGCTTGAAGAACTGTAATAGGGAGTAAATTGGAAGTACGATGATAAGAAGCAAAATCGGAAGTTGGAAGACCATAACTATATGGTGGATAGCTGGCATATGGTGACGATGAGCTACACCAGGATCGAAGTAAGCTGTGAAAGAAGAAGGATTTGTTAGCCCAGAGACCCTTCACTCTAGTTTTAATGATGATTAACTTATGTAGTTATAGTTTACTAATAATCTTGTGATATTTAGTTTCAGATATTTGATCAAGATATTAGTAGGTGATTAGCTTCAACAAAGGTGTTTTGGAGCTTTCACATGTTAATTCAAGAACTCGAGCGTCAAGATCGCATCTAGCACTCGGTTGGAGTCAAGCTTGTTGGATCATGTTTCGATCGAGTCGACTTGGAGAAGGAGTTTTATAAGAAGACCTCGGTTTATTTAGTTTAGTTTATGTTTAGATCATTGTAAAGATTAGATAGTGTTGATATGCTCAAGTGCACAATACACACACATGTTTTAAGTTTATTGGTTTTTGTTTTCAGTTTAACCGGTTTTGAATTTCTAGTTCAAATATATGATTTTCATGAATAGATAGAATCAAAACAAGTTTACAAGTTTCAATGTATATTAGATTTGATTTATATACATCTATACTTCATATGCTTAGAAAAACTTATTTTGAAAAGCATATTCATGTGTTTGGAGTTTTGTATCTAAACAAAACTTATTTTTGTATTTAATACCAAAAACATAGATATAATATCTTTCATGTATATTGGATTCTATCCATATACAATATGTTTCAAAGTTGTTTCAATATCATGTATTTGTATTTACATGAGTTTTGGAGAAAACGATTTTCCATTTCAAAAATCTAAATTTTGAAAAATACAGATTTTGGTTTAAGGCAAATTTTCAAGAACACAAAAATGGTTTAAATAGTCTGTAATATGTGTTGAATTTTACTCATACATATTTGTATTTCAAAGATCTAATAAGAACTGATTTTTTGTAGAATTTATGTGATTTTATGGGATTTAATTGAAGTTAAATACCCAAGTTTTTAATCCCTATAATAGTTGGACCTAGCTGTCTGCCGGTCGACCGTACCAGTCGACCATAGCAGAAGTCGGTCCACCGTTCCGATCAACCAGCGTGCACAGAACGTGCATGCAGCCTGGGCTGCTGGGCCGGTCGACCGGGCGGTCGACCGTCCAGAGAGCTCTGTTCTCTAGAAATGGCCTCGGTCGACTGGCCGGTCGACCGGTAGAGAGCTGCTGCTCTCTGTATCCAGTCCCGGTCGACCGGGCGGTCGACCGGAGGTACAATGGTCATAATAATGACCGTTGGGCCGGTCGACCGGGCGGTCGACCGGAAGGGCAAATCTGCCCTTTCCTGCTGCCAACGGGCAGAATTATTTGGGGCTATAAATACCCCACATTCTTGAGCTGTTTTCACCAAGTTTTTAGATAGCAAAATTTTCAATCTTTACAAGTGTTTTACAGCAAGTTTTTAAAAGAGTTTTTGTGCCAAAAGATTTGATCATTATTTTGTTTTAAAGGGTTGGAAAAATCAAGAAAAAGGAGAAATCTTTAGGAGTTGTTTTGATCTTCATTTTTATTTCAATCTAAAGTTTTTATCAAGAGTTTTTCCTTGTGTTTTTGATTTCCAAACTCTTTAGTTTCTCACACTTGAGCTATCATATCTATCCTATCTATTAGGATCTAGTTTAGTGAGAAAATTGGTTTGTGATTTGTTGAAACCACCAAGAGTTATAAAGCTTCCATACTTTGTGATATCCCTCTAGTGAGAGGTGATTGTGTTGATATCCCTCTAGTGAGAGGTGATTGTAAAAGTTGTGGTGTTATCCCTCTTAGTGAAGAGGTGATTGTGATTGTTTGGCTTTGTGCCTATCCCTCAATTGTGAGGTTGATCTTATTTTGACATAGTGCCCATCCCTCTAAGTGTAGAGGTGATTGAGTTTGTTGGTATCCCTCTAGTGAGAGGTTGAAATTGTGTTGGCTTTGTACCTTGTCTCTAGTGAGAGGTTGTATTTCATTGAGAGAGGAGTTGTGTGCTCTCAAGTTGTATTTGCCCAAATCCTCAGTGGAGGATCCCCATGTGGGAAGTCCTGTGTAGACGCTATAATGGAAATCCTTCTATGTGAAGGTGGGAACGTAGAGCTGGGTGCTCGAACCTCGAAACATATCTTTGTGTTTGTGTTTGATCCACTATCTCTAACTATCTCTTTCTTATATTATGCCTTGCATCATTTCAAATTGTTCATATCATTTATATGCTTGGATTTGTTTGTGTGCCTCACTTGTGTTCAACCAAGAGAGCTTCATATAGCACCTCAACTCTTATTTAGAGGAAATTAGAGGAGATAGTCTAGAGCCCTTCACCGGAAATTCGGCTACACTCTTTGGCTACACTAAGTGTGCTGCATTTAGTTTTTAAATTCCGCATTATTTGTCATTAGATTAGCCATACACCTATTCACCCCCCTCTAGGTATACTTTCAATTGGTATCAGAGCCTATACTCCTGATATTAGGTTTAACCACCTAGGAGTGAGATCTTGGTTGCTAATCTAGATTTGCATTTGTACACATACTTGTTTACACACAGTCATGGATTACCTTGCCCCTCTCATGTTTGATGTTTCTAATATCGATGTATGGAAGATTAAGAATGAGTATTTATCTCAAGACCATAGGTTTGCATGTTCACCTTGCCGCTACTAAGAAATCTTATCTTGGTAATAACAAGCATAAAAAGGCTAATGACAAGCCCTAAAGGCACTTAGAAAATCTCTTAGTAAAAAGTATTTAAATATGGTTTCTCATTGTAATTCCGTCTTTACAGTGTGGAGCATATTGACATCTCCCGAGCTACAAATGCCAATCAATGAGGAGGAGAAATCTAGTGGAGAAGAGTCCGACCAACATTGCGTCATAGTCCAAGGGAATGACTCCCTTGAGGTATATTCGGATACTCAACTAGATGATAGTTCTAATTCTTCTTGTAATGAATGTATGGATGCACATGCTGTAAATAGTGAACTAGCTATAGGTTATGAAAAATTGTTAGAAAGATATAATCTCTTGAAAAAGAAAAGTTTTGCACTAAAAGAAGAAAATAAAAATTTGTCTTCTAAACTTGATTTGTTTTTGCAAGAGAAGAAAGAGATTTCAAGTGAACGTGACTCACTTAAATCCCAACTTGACCTTGCATTAAAGGAAAATGAAATTTTGAAAAATAAAAATAATTGTGATGATATTTTGAAGAAGAAGGAAATTTTGTCTTCAAAACTTGATATTGTTTTAAAAGAAAATGATTCTTTGAAAAATAAAATTACTTCTATTTCAAAAGAATTAGATTTGGTTTCAAAGAAAAATATTTCTTTGAAAAATGATTTTTCTTCTCATGTTTGTCATGTTAGTATAGCTTCATCATCTAGCATACCTATTGCATGCTCCACTTTATCTTCAAGTATTAAAAATGATATTTGTGTTTTAAAAAAAGTGTTGATTGTTTGGGCTCCACTTTGAGCCAATGTGCTATGGATCACAAGAAATTGGAATCCATGTTGCGTAAGAAACATGCTCCTCCTATGCTTGCACACAAATCACGACATACACATGCTCCTCACGTTCATACACATAACACAATGTATGCTCTTGTGTACACTTGTACACATTGTGGACGTAAGGGCCACGTTGTAAAATTTTGTTATAATAGGATACATGATTCAAATTTTGCAAATAGATTTGTTTGGATTAGGAAAAGAGCTAACCCTCATGGACCCAAAAGAGTATAGGTACCAAAAGCCACTCCTATTTTTGATGTAGGTGTGGGCTCTCGCTTGACGTGAGAGATGTTGGTGCCTTGAGGTGAATGCGTTCCGAGCTAAACGGTGACTATTTTTGGATGCATTACTTTCAAGAGGAGTTTGGTAGGAGGACCACCATGGTTTGGAGCCTAGAGATTTGCCCTCATGATTTTAGATAATAATCTCTAACTCTCATTTAATTTACATGCTTTTATATTATTGATTTTTAGCATATTTTGATTACTATGTTAAATGTCATGATAATTAGAATTGTGATATACATGATTAGTATTTGAGATACACCCATGTTTATTGGATCTATATTTTTTGTTTTCTCACTTTACTTTATCTATTGTGTACATAAATCCGAGACATGTGCATTTACTTAATGATCATCTTGGTTTATATTTTGTTTTATGCTTCATGTTTTGATTACATGTTTAAATGTAACCCTTCATTAAAACTTGTGTATATACTTGTACAACTAGTGAGCCACAAATAGATTATTATATGTTTGTACTTGATTACTCATTTGTACTCATTAGATGTACTAGTATAGCCTAATTTTGATGATTCTTGCATTTTGACTTGTATTCCCTATTTTTGGAGATATTTTTCATGATGATATGTTTTAGCTTCATATATATCTTAATTTTGTCAAAACTATTGCATATACATGTATACCCTTGAGTCATTTGCCTTTTATGCAAAATCTCTTTATAGACTCAATTGTTTTTGGATATGTATGTATACTTTTAGTGTTGATAAAACATACATATATCTTGGAGTTAGTATTATTTTAATGAAAATTAAATTTTGATGTTTTTCATGTTTGTAAAGGAATTTCACATTGAGCCTTCATTGCCTATTCTCATGATTTTGTGATTACATGACTCTTTCACTCACATTACTTGATGTTTTCTTATAACTTTATTTTCATGAGTATATGTACTATATAGACCTTAAGTGTTGATTATATGATTTTCATATTTTTATGGAAAATATTCTTATTTTATTTCTTACTTGAAAGATTTCGTACTAGTTTTTAGTTTATCATAAAACTAAGTGTGTATTTCTTCATGTTGGAAGAGTTTTCAAACTTATGCTAAAATTATTTTTAAACTTATTTTAAAAACCCCTTCCATCGAAGGGTGGTTGGATGGGCGGCCATGCCTTGTATACTCAAATTGAAAATCTTTTTAAACAAGTGCATGATAGGGTGGAAGGTATGAGTTATACACTTGATACTCATTGTGTTTTCAATTGGTATCACAATTGATATCTATTTTGTATACTCATATTTGTTTCTATATATGTATGCTTCAACTTCAAAAAGTATCAATTTCTATTGGTATTTACTTTTTCACACATATGTATATGATTTGATTATGCTTACTATATCTTTACATCTTAAAGTACAAATTATGTTTATACTAAGCTTGATTTACTCCTTAATGACTATTAGTTTTCAAATTGGTATCTTATACAAGCTTATGCATCATTTTCATTGGTATTTCATAAAGGGGGAGAACAATTCATGTTTTAGTTTCAATCGATTGTATTTTCAATTGGTATCTTAATCCCACTCTTTATGATGAAAAATAATATTATTTAGTATATTATTTTTCAATTGGTTTCCTATGCTCTTAATGAAAAATATTTTAATTTGGAATATGCTACTATTGGTATCAAAAATCTTAAATTGGCTTTATTCTAAAATTTCGTATCTTTATTGCAAAATGGAATGTTTAACCAAATAGTTAGTTTGTTTTTCAATTAGTATCATATTTCATTTTAAATTAGTATCTATAGTGAAATGAGTTAAGTTTACATAAAAATATTTGGCTTTCACTTTTAATTAATATCAAAATTATAAAATATTCTCATTTGGTATAAAATTACAAGATGTTTACGATTGGTATCAAGATTCTAAATACATATTGGTATAAAAAACATACATTGTTTTATTTTCTATTGGTATCAAAAGTTTACAAGATATTTTCAATTGGTATCTTAAAATTTTTGTTTATTTTCAATTGGTATCATAATTTGGTATCAAAAGTTTTGATATGTATTACTTACATGCAAGGGGAGCTTAACATCTTCTCTATATATAGATTCATGTTGAGTGTGTCTCATAAGAAAATCCTGTCACGCCCCGCTTCCCAAAATACGCGGAAACGGAGTCGCGACGAGAGTCGGCGACGTATATATGTGAAGAAAATACCCCACATATACACGCTAAGCCTAAATTAACCTGAACAAGCTATAGATCAGAACCATAATATTAACGATCACTGCAATATTACATATAAAGTCTACACATGATCCCAGATGAAATAAGGAATGAAATAGAGCTAAGTGTGATATACAGGAATCAAAGAATAATAGCAGAAATAAGAAAATGAAATAATACCAAAATAAAAAGGAAGGGAGAATCCAGCTCCTAGCAAAGCGTACAGTCTCATCGAACACCTACACAATAGAAACAAGCGTCCAAAGGAGCTTGACCGCTCTTCTCTATGTCTTACACTTGAGTAGGAGGAGCTTGACATCTCTTTTTATATATTGTATATTATGCGTTATGTGATTAGGGTCTAGTCCTTTCTTTTTCATGTGATGCATGTATGCAGAGGAAGTTAACTTCACGTCTCTCCTCTTCATGAATGTATATAACATATATACCTTTATTGATTTGATTTATGCAAAAAGGAAGAAAAATATTATTTATGTCTTTAATGTTTGTACCCTTTTGTTGATGAATTGACAAAAAGGGGGAGAGAAATTTGGAGTTTTTTATATATGCATGTTTGTTTAATTTGCTATCTTTTACCCTTGGTATCAAGAATATTTTTTGTTGGTATCAAGTGCATTTATTTCATTGATATCAAATATCATGTTTATGCATATTATGTTGAGCATTCACGGCATATCTTTATTGTTTATTGCTATGCATAAGTTAAGGGGGAGCTTCTATAAAGCTTAACTTTAATCCATGCATATATAACTTCATGAGTTTTATCATCATCAAAAAGGGAGAGAATGTTGGCCCAGAGGCCCTTCACTCTAGTTTTGATGATGATTAACTCATGTAGTTATACATTACTAATAATCTTGTGATATTTAATTTCAGATATTTGATCAAGATATTAGTAGGTGATTAGCTTTAATAAAGGTATTTTGGAGCTTTCACATGTTAATTCAAGAGCTCGAGCGTTAAGATCGCATCTAGCACTCAGTTGGAGTCAAGCTCGTTGGATCATGTTTGGATCGAGTCGACTTGGAGAAGGAGTTCTAAAAGAAGACCTCGGTTTATTTAGTTTAGTTTATGTTTATATTATTGTAAAGATCAGATAGTATTGATATGCTCAAATTCACAATACACACACATGTTTTAAGTTTATTAGTTTTTGTTTTCGGTTTAACCGATTTTGGATTTCTAGTTCAAATATATGGTTTTCATGAATAGATAGAATCAAAACAAGTTTACAAATTTTAATGTATATTAGATTTGATCTATATACATCTATACTTTATATACTTCGAAAAACTTATTTTGAAAAGCCTATTCATGTGTTTGGAGTTTTGTATTTAAACAAAACTTATTTTTATATTTAATGTCAAAAATATAGATATAATATCTTTCATGTATATTGGATTCTATCCATATACAATATGCTTCAAAGTTATTTCAATATCATGTTTTTGTATTTACATGAGTTTTGGAGAAAACGGTTTTCCATTTTAAAAATTCAAGTTTTAGAAAATATGGATTTTGGTTTAAGGCAAATTTTTAAGAATACAAAAATGGTTCAAATAGTTTATGATATGTTTGAATTTTACTCACACATATTTGTATTTCAAAGATCTAATAAGAACTAATTTTTGTGAAATTTATGTGATTTTATAGGATTTAATTGAAGTTAAAAACTCAAGTTTTTAATCCCTATAATAGTTGGACCTAGTTGTCTGCCGGTCGACCGGACCGGTCGACCATAGCAGAAGTCGTTCGACCGACGTGCACAGGACGTGCACGCAGCCTGGGCTGGTCGGCCGGTCGACCGGGCGGTCGACCGTCCAAAGAGCTCTGCTTTCTGAAAATGGCCCCGGTCTGCTCTCTGTATCCAGTCCCGGTCGACCGGGCGGTCGACTGGAGGCACAAAGGTTATAAAAATGACCGTTAGGGCGGTCGATCGGAAGGGCAAATCTGCCCTTTCCTGCTGCCAACGGGCAGAATTGTTTGGGGTTATAAATACCCCACATTCTTGAGCTATTTTCACCAAGTTTTTAGAGAGCTAAAATTTCAATCTTTACAAGTGTTTTATAGCAAGTTTTAAAAGAGTTTTTATGCCAAAAGATTTGATCTTTATTTTATTTTAAAGGGTTAAAAAATCAAGAAAAAGGAGAAATCTTTGGGAGTTGTTTTGATCTTCATTTTTATTTCAATGTAGAGCTATTCCCAAGAGTTTTTCATTATGTTTTTGATTTTCAAACTCTTTAGTTTTTCACACTTGAGCTATCATATCTATCCTATCTATTAGGATCTTGTTTAGTGAGAAAATTGGTTTATGGTTTGTTGAAACCACCAAGAGTTGTAAACCTTCCATATTTTGTGATATCCCTCTAGTGAGAGGTGATTGTGTTGATATCCCTCTAGTGAGAGGTGATTGTGGAAGTTGTGGTGGTATCTCTCTTAGTGAAGAGATAATTGTGATTGTTTGGCTTTGTGCCTATCCCTCAATTGTGAGGTTGATCTTGTTTTGGCTTAGTGCCCATCCCTCTGTGTGTAAAGGTGATTGAGTTTATTGGTATCCTCTAGTGAGAGGTTGATATTGTGTTGGCTTTGTGCCTTACCTCTAGTGAGAGTTCGTATTTGATTGAGAGAGGAGTTGTGTACTCCCAAGTTGTATTTGTCCAAATTCTTAGTGGAGGTTCTCTGTGTGGGAAGTCTTGTGTGGACGCTATAGTGGAAATCCTTCTGTGTGAAGGCGAGAACGTAGAGCTGGGTGCTCGAACCTCGAAACATATCTTTGTGTTTGTGTTTGATCCACTATCTCTAACTCTCTCTTTTATATTGCGCCTTGCATCTTTTCATATTGTTCATATCATTTATATGCTTGGATTTGTTTGTGTGCCTCACTTGTGTTCAACCAAGAGAGCTTCATATAGCACCTCAACTCTTATTTAGAGGAATTTTAGAAGAGATAGTCCTGAGCTCTTCACCGGAAATTCGGCTACACTCTTTAGTTACACTAAGTGTGTTGCATTTAGTTTTTAACTTGCGCATTATTTGTTATTAGATTAGCCATACACCTATTCACTCCCATCTAGGTATACTTTTAGGATTGTGTGCTGATGAAGAGCTACTACCGGCTTCAGATGAGCTACCATCACTACTCCAGTTGTGCTCCATTAGACTCCATTAGAATTTGTAAAAAAATTGTAATAGTAAGAGAATGGTAATGATTTATAATAGAAGAGAAGAGAAGAGGGATAAGAGTTGAGTGAGATGAGAGTGAATGAGAAATAGGGGTTTTATAGAGGTTATATGGGGGTGGGGTTGGGGTTATAAATTTTTTTTTTTTAAAGTTTGTTTTTGGCCAACATTCTTCACTTCTTCTACGCACACATGACGGCTCAAAAAATAGTTGTTGTAGGCCAGTCAGAGGGTGCCACTTGGCACCCTCTGTTTGGCCCAAAACGGCTATTTTTTTAGCCGTTGAGGGTTTTTAAAAAAAATAATAATAAGATAGGGGTCTCTATCTAATTTTTCCCTCTAACACCTATATTTTAATATAAGACTTATATATATATATATATATATATATATATATATATATATATATATATATATATATATATATATATATATATAGAGAGAGAGAGAGAGAGAGAGAGAGGGGCCGGGGAAATTTTTCTCAACCCAATTCGTCCCGTGCTTCGTCGTTGAACGTATCTGATCCGTCCCGTTTAAACGAGATGGGTAAACGAGACGGGTCGATTCGTCTGACCCGCCCCGAAACAGAGCGAATACGGATTTATACCCACAGGACCCTGTCCCCTACATTTTATTTTCACATTGTCCTTCTTAGATGGCTCATCTGATGTTGTCTTTTTATCTTTTTGCTCTTTTGTCATTTTCATGGAAAATACCATTGATGATAGTGACGTGGAGATTATATTTTTATCCACTCTTTCATATTTCTGTCCACCTCATGTTGGACATTTTTTTGCATTGATAATTTTTTTGCAGAGATAATTTTTTTGAAATGTTTATTATAATCTAATTTAGCAATTTATTTTGTTTAATATTCTGTCAATTTTGTCCATCTTCTCAAAATATTTGTCCATCTTCTCAAATATTTTGTTCATCTTGTCAAATATTCTATCCACCTTTTTGTCCATTTATTTTAATATTTTGTCTACCTACTCTGGAAATTTATAAAATTAGACAGAAATTAACGAAGTGTGCAAAAAAAAAAAGAAAAGATAGACAAAAATATAAAAAAATTCGATAGAAGTTGAGTAAGGTCGATAAAAACCCTATTTTAAATGTAATTTTCAATTTTGTGATTTTGTTCTTTTGTCCTTTTCATGGAACATGAGGTTGATGAAAACTACTTGGAAGTTATATTTTTATCCACTCTTTCATATTTCTGTCCATCTTATGTCGGACATTTTATTTTGCATTGATAAATTTTTTGCAGAGAATTTTTTTTATAATGTTTATTATAATCTTGTTCACTAATTTATTTTGTTTAATATTATGTCCACTCTGTCCACCTTTTCAAAATATTTGTCCATCTTCTTAATATTTTGTCCACCTTGTCAAATATTCAATCCACTTTCTCTAATTTTTTGTCCACTTATCCTAATATTTTATCTACCTACTCTAACAATTTATAAAATTAGACAGAAATTGACAAAGGCGGATAAAAGATAGACAGAAATATAAAAAACGTAGACAGAAGTTGAAGAAGATCGACAGAAAAAGAGAAAATTGAAGGGATAATTATGAGTCCCTGTGAAAAGATATCCATGTAAGAAAATCCCTAGAGTATTAAAAATAGCTTTTTTCTATAGTAGGTAGATGAAATATTAGAATATATTGACAAAATATTAGAGATAGTGGCCAGAATATTTGACAAGGTGGAACATAATTTTTGACAAGGTGGACAAAATATTTAAGAAGGTGGACAATTTTTTTGAGAAGGTGGACAAAAATTTTGAGAATGTAGATAGAAAATTAAAAGTGTACAAAATTTATAAGTTAAAGATAAATAAATAATATTTATATGATGAATAATTTCTTTTGCATTGATAAACTTTTAGCAGAGAATTTTTTTTTTGGAATGTTTGTTATAATCTAGTTCACCAATTTATTTTGTTTAATATTATGTCCACCTTCTCAAAACATTTGTTCATCTTCTTAAATATTTTGTCCACCTTGTCAAATATTCTGTCCACTTTCTTTAATATTTTACCTACTTATTCTAATATTTTATCTACCTACTCTAAAACTTTATAAAATTAGACAGAAATTGATGAAAATAGACAAAAAGAATGAAAGATAGACATAAATATAAAAAAAGTAGACAGAAGTTGAAGAAGATCCACAAAAAGAGAGAAAATTGAAGTGATAATTGTCTTTAACTCCTTGTGAAAAGTTGTCCAAGTAAGAAAATCCCTAGAGTATTAAAAATAGCTTTTCTAGAGTAGGTAGACAAAATATTAGAATAAGTTGACAAAATATTAGAATAAGTGAATAGAATATTTAGTAAGATGGAACATAATTTTTGACAAAGTGGACAAAATATATAAGAGGTGGACAAATTTTTTGAGAAGGTGGACAAAAATTTTGAAAACATAAACAGAATATTAGAAGTGTACAGAATTTATAATTAAAGATAAATAAATAAATATTTATATGTTATGAATAATTTTCTAATTATAACGCCACACACCGTCTTATTCATCTTCTTCCAAACCTTCTAATCTACTTCCACCGGCCTTTTTTGAAGCTTAAGAGTATTCTCCAAATTCTGCGTATTCAGCGTATCCATTACCTTGCATCTCCACAATCTAAAATTATTTGTGGCATCAAATTTCACCACATCAATCTTCATTTGGTGAACATTTTGAATATTCTTTATAACAGAATATTTGTCAAGGTGGGACAGAATATTTGACAAGGTGGACAATATATTTAAGAAGGTGAACAAATTTTTGAGGAGGTGGAAATAGTTTTTAAAAAGTAGAAAGAATGTTAAAAGTGCACAGAATTTATAATTAAAGATAAATAAATAAATATTTATATGTTATGAATAATTTTCTGATTAAGAATAAATTGCTAAAGGCAAATCCCTGAGAAAAAATCAATACGCATTTAGCATCCATTGAGGGTGGACAAAAATATAGCATCAATATTAAAAAAAAAAAATATCTCTGAAAAATTATCAATACAAAAAAAATTATTCACCTTGAGATGGACAGAAATTAGAATACCAAAAACATTATCGACCAAACAAATTTATCAATGCAAAAAAAAAAAATATATCCAACTTAAAGTGACATAAATATGAAAGAGTGGACAAAAATATAGCCTCCATGTCACTGTCATCAATCTCATCTTTCATGAAAAAGATAAAAAAATAACACATCAAATAGGCCAACTAAGAAAGAACAATAAGGGTAATTTGAAAATAAAATGTACCAGGTGGTGAGAATAAGAACCTACACACACAACGAACTGGATCAAGGGGTTTTTTCACTGCGTCTCAAACTATGGAGACTTTTTACATGATAGATTAGGCCTAAAGACAATTTTTCCAAGAAACTTTGTAGGGGTGTTAATAAGGGCTCAGTACCCTAATTACAGGTGTCTAATGAGATTTTTGTTTGTTTGCTCCCTTCCATGCAACAGGGGTCTCATATGGATAACTTCTGCCTCCTCCATTTATCCTAGTCTCAGTTTACATCCATAGTTTTTAAATGATTTAATTTAACTTGATCCATTATACCCTGTTTCCATCAGTACTTTAATGAATTAAAGAAAGATTGTTGCAGATATTAACAACAAAAAAAAAAGGGAAGAAGAAAGGTGTCAGATCTTCACAAATAGACATTTGCACAAGGATTAAAAAAAACACTTTAAAGTACTGGTTTAAATCAGCTTTTAGTGATCCAATTGATAAGGCTTCTAAATCTTAGACTGCACCACACAGACCCAGTGTCCTCTAGTGAGAATTGCAGTGCTCCTCTTTGTTGGGTTTTCAAACAATTGTTGGTGATTAAAGTTTAAGCAAAAACAAAATAATAATCTCTAGGCCATAACATATACATCTTCATCTGTTAGTACCAATGTGGGCATTCAAACCAACCAGAGCAGCTGATATCATCTTGAAATCTCCATCACCTCTCCCATCCTTTTCAAGGCTCTCCATCCAATGCCTCTCCCCTCTCTTCCCCTCCTGTCATCTGTAAAATGTATCCCTGTGGAGTTGTGGGACTCTTTCTCTGGATCTACCCATGCAAGCACAAGTAAGGCTCAGTCTACAAGTAACCCCAGCGCGCGCGCGCACAGAGAGAGAGAGAGCGAGAGAGAGAGAGAGAGAGAGTTTTGGCATGAAGAAGGGTAGGTGGAATTTTAAACACTTACATAAACAAGGGTCTAATGGCTTCATCCAAGAAAAGTTCTATAAAGTGGGCTCAAGAGTTGAGGAAGGTAGAACACTAATAATACTGTGCTTGGCAAGTAGTAGGATTAAACTAGCAGAGCTGAGAAAATTTAAAAGAAACCTGTCTCCACATCCATTAATTCTAGCTCTCAGGAGAGAGAAGCACTTGCATCGATCCAGTTCCCAAAATCCCTGGAGCTTTTAGAAAACAAAAGAGTGTGAAACATTGACTTGTATAATAAATGTCTATTCCCCTTCTCTTTGGTAGCATTGCATCTCCTTTTGCTGTCCATTGGATCATGCACCTAACTGCTTCACTAGCATGTGTAATTATGTTTCCCAGATGAACTAATGGCTCAAGAAACAAAATTAAAAACAGATGCACAACATAGAACCTCTCTCTCTCTCTCTCTCTCTCTCTCTCTCTCTTTCTCTCTCTCTCTTTGAGCATGCACGTACTCCCAGTTAATACTTTTGTGTTTCCTCATAAAGAGAGAATCGAATCTGCTGAGGGTGAAGAAGTCTGAGAAACTGGCAAGTAAAATTCAAGGCTACAAGGGCTATAAACCTCACATGTGTTTCTGAGATCGAAGGCATATATTCTCCACCCCCATTTTTTAACAATATATGTGATTCTTTCTCCAACCTGTAGCTGCTGCATGGTGCCAAAATATCCAGCAGGCTGGATCACAACCGTCCAAAGTCTACAAACACATGCCAATGGGTCTTAGGTTTTAAATTTTAGACCACTAAGAACCACCCACATCTCCCATCAAATATTTACTATAATATTTGCACACATAAATAAGCTTATCAACACTTTACATACTTGATTCCAGCTGAGGGAACCAATCTTACTCAAGCTGCTCTCTGTGGTCCTCCATTCTCATTTTGAAATCCCAACTAGGGAGTATCAAGCAAGCAGGCAGGCAGACTATGAAACTGGTGCAAAGTTTTCAGGATTTAAATACCAACTGATTTCCAGTAGTTTTAATTAACAGTGTGCACTCACTTGGTTTCTAATTCAAGAGCAAATTATCTAACCCTAATATACAGCTCTATAATAGTCATTTCAACTTAACTTTCCATGTTTCCATATTAGCATCTTGATGATTACCACCAATATGATCAATTCAAATTGCAAATGGCATTTGGAATTTGCCATTGGCCTTTGTGCACCAAGCATTTTGTGCTGACACTTTTTGGCTTTGAGTTCAAGATTAGGTAACTCCTACACACACACACACACACACACACACACACACACACACACACACACACAAAGGAAGAAAAAAACAAAGAAAAAGGACAAATGTCATCTACATACATCCAAGGTGTGTCCAAGAATTGTTATGTCAAATGAGAATAAAATATGGCTTAATAACATAAGTGTCCCATACCGTAGAGTATGCTAACTTAGCTAAGAAAATAATTGCAAAAGGATCTAGAAACAGAAATTTCAGAAGATATAAATTTGTTTCAATGTTTTCAGTAGTAAACAAATAATTTAGCTGGTGATATCTAACCATTTCATTTTCTATTTTGATAAATATTAAGGAACCATACTGTTCTGTAATTCCCAAGAGCATATATTTCTCTAGCAAAGAAAAGAGCGAGGTCATAAAACTTTTCAGATGGCCAGCATGTTCAAAAAAGAAAAGAAAAGAAAAGAAACACTTACAACTGAATAAATATCCATACAAAAAAATGAAAAATAAATTGATCAAAAATCCAATGACATGAAATATCGCTCTATACCTGTACGTCGCTTGGTGATTCATCAAAAGAGATGCGCTGCTCGTAAATATGATCAGCCCATGTGCCTTAACTGATGGCAACGATGAACAATCCGACAGAGATGTGCATGAGGTGCATATGATATACCGCTAGGGCCTTCCACTGTGGCACAACAGCTGAAATCATGAAAAGGTAAGTTACCGATGAGCTCCATGAAATTGCTATTATCACCACGACTATCTTCATTATAACATCATCTTTCAGCATGCAAATGAGAGCATCAACATCTCAAGGGAACAGGCAATATCCTAAAAGACTAAGGCTCTGGGAGAAGATTATGTGCCCACCCAGATGCAGTATATTTAGTGTCAGAATGACAACACCAGCAGCTAGAACAGCAAAGGCAACAACAAACAGGCAACAATCCCAGTTCTATAATCATCGATCCACATAATAATATCTGATTTTCTTCTAAATTTAACCAGCATCTCTTCTGTATTTACTACGGTGCTCTGTATCACAATTATACAATTTCAGCACAACCAGCCTACTTATCGCATCCTCGATATCACAATCTCGATTACCAATAATCATAATATACATACGCTCGAGAGTTCACTTTCGACATCCTCAATCCTAATATAATAATCATCTACATCATCAAACTCAATACAACATTCACAACTACGCATATATCTCCATATATAAGCAAATATCAAACTATCTAGCTTATAAGTCCTACACATATTACATAGCATACATATTAAGTTTAATGTTTATGTATAAACATAAAGCTACTCATGAGTGACATAATATAAATAAAAATCACGAGTTAAATTCTCCAAGTAGTTTTCAAAAGAGACACTCAAAGAGCTTAAAATCAAGCTTTTGCCTTTTCTCATGACCTGAAAATATTATTAATTTAAAGAGTGAGCTCAACAGCTCAGTGAGTAAAATCGTGAAAGGAATCCATGGAGTGGTATACATAACACAAATATGAAACATGATTTCTGCACTAGGTAATAAGCATGAACATGAATTAATCAAGATAAAAATGAGCTCGGTGATAAAATAAAGACAAAGTGAATAGATTAGGTATGCACAGATTAGGTAATATGCTCGATGATAAAATACTTTTCATTTTATTGTATTTATACAAATATCACAAGAACACAACACATATAATATGCAATGCAGGTATACACATTTTCCTCCTTTTCTTCTCCCCTACCACCTTCCTCTAATATATATGTGTGTGTATATAATGCCCTGTCTTTCCTTCCGGTCCCTCCCTCCGTAAAATATGTACAACAATTTGTACGCGCATGTCACATATATTCACATATACATACTCTCTCCTCTCCCTCCGTAACGCTTCCTCCGAAAACACACACACTCATATATTGAAAGTTAAGTGTATTGTATTGATGATAAATTGGCAAGAGTACAATTACATGGTATTACATTATACTGAGTACCCATCCCAATTAATCCATAAAAGCCCCTTTACAAACATCCAAATTCTCAACAACAAAATCAAAATACAAGTTAGTGACACAAAACCACAAGAACTTCATTCAATTGGCTCCCCACCTGCTAGCTAAGCCATTCATCCATCTCCCCTCTGCTAAACAAAGCTGGTATGTTGTGCCTCACCATAGGTTCTGATACTGAGACACCAACATGCAGATGCATCAAAAGTATCTGAAATATCAGATAAATGAAGAGCTATATTGCTGCTCACTTCCACCACTCATTGTCCAGTCAACCATGTGCTTCTTCTGGTTTAAAACCCCTGTCAATGTCTCCAGGCTATCTGACACACACATACAAACACACACAATACACAAAAAAACAAATATAATAATACACACACACACACGAATATATGTACGTATGTATATATAGCTTTCCCGTCTTCCCCCATCTGCAAACCTTCATCCATGCTATACAATGCACGCATGTATATCGTAACAACACATCATTCATCCATATAACAAATCAATAGCACATTAATATCATCACTGGCCAAGTTTACATTTTTGGGTTTCTCGATTTAGTTCCCATAAATCCGAACCCTATTATATATATATATATATATATATATATATATATATATATATATATATATATATATATATATATATATATATATATATATATATATATATATATATATATATATATATTACCAATGGCGTGTCTCATACAATGATTTCCCATTTGGGTTTATTGATGTATTCAATATTATTCCTCAACCTTTCGGTTCATGAACGACTCGATAACGGATTCAAGTTTTTTTTTTTTTTTTTTTACCGACATCGATACATTAGTTCAGTCCCCTCACGATCAATATATATTATCAAACTATGTAATTTGCATTAACTTTTAGGGAGATCGATCATGAAACAAGCCGAGCGTTTTTTAGATATCATGATTAACAAGTTTATACCATGATTGACACTATAATTAACAAGTTTACATAATTTACATCATGATTAACAAGTTTACACAATTTACATCAAGATTAATAAGTTTTCGATAGAATACGAGAATCAAAATATCAAAGTTTAACTATAAAAAACAAGCAAGGAGAAAGAACTTTACTCACTCTAGATTCGGTGATTTTTTTCAATATCGACGAAGCTCACGCAATCACCACGGCGATTCCTATTTAATTTTATATACATTAGAAATTAGGGTTAGTATGTAATTATTAATCAAAGAGTTTTAATTAAAAAAACAAGAGGTGCTAGCTTACCTCAAAGTGATTAATTATTTGATTAATAACTTGATTTTTAGACTACCAACATACATCTCATCTCCTCCTCCACTTTCTTGCTAACGCACCCCACCTCCCCTCCTTTCTTGCTCTTGGTCACTGTTGGCCGAGCCCATTTGGCTCAGGTCCGGATCTAAGCTTGGGTTTAGCCGGCTCCAATTTGAGGAGAAAAGAAGAGAAAAAGAGAAGAACAAGAAGAAGAAGAGAAAGAGACAAGAAGAGGAACAAGAATTTTTGGAGAAGAGGATTTCTAGGATTTTCTCAATTGAGAAAGTGCAGAGAGAGTCGGGGATTTACTCTTGGATGAATAGTAATTCAAAAGAGATGAATAGGTGAGATTAATTTTGGAGACATCTCTTTATTTAAAAGAATTCTCTCGAGCTCTCTCTCCTCCCTCCACCAAAATCATTAAGGAGACTCCCACCCACTCTCCCTACATAACTCGTCTTCATTCATCTACACACACTAGTAGTTATATATAATATTTTATAGTTATCTTTTTACCCTACACACATATTAAAATACGTTGAGAGCTTAAACATAATTAATTATTCAATAATTAAGTAATTAAATTATCGACTCTAATCATTCTTTATATACACATTAATTAAATATAAAAATCTTAAATTAGAATTTAATAATCCGGGTGCTACAAAACACCTGAGGCTGGCAGATTCAAGAGGCAAGCTAGTATTAGTACATTGTAGAAAACTATTAACTAGACTTAGTGACAAATAATTATTCGGCACAATAGAAATAAGTTCCCAGGCAATATTAAATTTAAGTTTCATACCATGAAGCAAGAGGTACATCTACTATATAAAAAATTGAAAATAAGATGTTGTGAAGTACTTGACTAGGAGCTAGGGGTGCCACCGGATACGGATTATCCGCGGATATCCGCATCCGAATCCGCCTCCAATCCAGATACGGATATCATTTTTTCACATCCGTCAATATTCGTATCCGTATCCGTATCCGAAAGGTAGGTGCGGATACGGATATGGTAAAAGTTATATCTTATTCGTATCCGAACCGATATCCGAATGTTGCGTGCTTCATAATGATATCGGTATGGAGAAGACTATTCTTCAATGGAATAAGGTATTAAATTTTGATATTTTGAGTTGGTGAAAAAGTAATAGTGAAAAGTATTCGATTCTTGCAAGAGCACCACATGATATTTTGAGTATTTCGACATCAACCATGTCATCTGAATCGGCATTTAGCACCGGAGGACGTGTAATCTATTATTATAGAAGTCAAATGACAATGAATACGATGAATGTATTGATATGTACACAATAATATCATAGTATGTATCACATTTAATATTGTAGTAGATGAGATAAAAAGTAATATAAGTATTTCTGTTTAATTTATCTTTAACCATATCCATTTTTAACATATCCGATTAGTATCCGCATCCGATCCGCTAATATCCGATTTATATCTGATATCTGATTTTGGCGGATACGGATATCATTTTTCCACATCCGCCAATATCCGTATCCGTATCCGTATCCGAAGGTTGGGTGCGGATATGGATAAGGCAGAGGTAATATCCGATCCGTATCCGATCCGATGGCACCCCTACTAGGAGCCCTTGACCAAAAAAAACTATATTATGAAAAAAAGTAGAAAAAAAAGGCAATCGAGTAACTAGCAGCGTAAGCAGAAATAGCTTGTGATAAAGCTAGGCCTAGTTAAAAATTCTACCAACTAGCTCAGCTCAATACAACACTCAGGTCCACATACCTCATGTTTACAAGCTGATTTTATTGATATTAAGCTGAATTAAGCAGATCTGATGTACTACGGGAGGATCGCAATCACTTTCAATCTCAAAATTAAGAATTAGGGTTTTGAAAAAAGAACTAGAAAGAAGAATTAGGATATTAGGAAATAAGAAAATAGGAGAAGTGGATAAATTTGAGCTTCACACCTTTTACACCACGAGTTTCACACCTAATCTCAAGAACTCAAGGGCTCAAGAAATTTAAACTGAAATTTTTTTTGATTCATTCATTATCTACCAATAAGAAAGCATTGAGTACTATTTATAGGCTTCACAAGAGTTCAGTTCTCGGATATAACCGATGTGGTATTAAAACTCCGATGTGGTACTAAAACACAATAAAACAGTAAACTCAAAAATAAACTAAGATATAAAAGTAACTAGAAACTGGTGTGATATCCTCATCATTTCCCACGGGGTGAGAGAAACTCGACCCGGCCGAGTGAGAGCTCCCCTCGTCAAGCATCTCAATCGGGCCATAATGGCAGTCGAGGAATCAGCACTAGTGCGTCACACGAGACCAAGGTGATGGAGGAGGAACTGGCTTCCATGATAAACATGTCGTCAATAGGAGCTCGAAGATACATGCAGTATAATGAATCAACTTAGCTCCACAGAAATCTAACTCATATATCAAGGTACCAATCTATTTTGAAAATGTCTCCTGAAGAAAGATTTGCAAGGGATCATACACATTAGGCGATCTCAAGAATAATGAGGCCATCATAGCCACCAAAGATGATACTAGCTCCGTGATATACTATACTAGAAGATCTACAAGGGTCTCAATAGGAAACTCTTCAACTTCTGTGGATTATGAGGAAATCTCTTCTTGTAGTGACACCAACCCATCAACAACTTCTGGCACTGATTTTGGATCTTCAACAAATTTTTGCTCTGGCTCTGACTCCTAAATAACTTCTGTCTCGACAAGGACTGGAGGTTCTAGATATATAACAATCTTTGCAGCCATGCTTTTTAGAATCTTTCCCATGTCAGCTAGGATCTCCTTACATTTAGTGACTAGATCGTTGAATCGTGGTCTCTTGAGCTCGGGCTGATGCTCAACATTAGTCTCATTGCAATCTGTCTCAGATGCATGAAGAAGGTGTGGAGCAAACCGAGTACAAAAAAAATCCTGTAAGATAAACCATCATCGATAGAGTCTATGATTGTCTATCCACCATCAATATGCTTCTCCAACCAGCTTCATTTGGGCATGGCGGTACTTCTGCTCAGACGTCAAGGAGAAATAACTAAAAAAATCTTTTTTCTTAATTTTCCCACTCATAATGGTCACTATAGCCGCATACATATCACGTTCAACTTCTTTATCATTAGCATCAGAATTTATATATCTTTCACAAAAGTAAATTCCATAGATAAACTTTCAGTGTATAAAAATCAAAAATTACCCAACAGTCACTACCCTTCTGTTGTCCCAATGCTGTAAAATCTTTTCCCTGGCTTTGAGACTCAGTTACGAACCCAGTATTTCGAACATAGCTCGAAACGAACTCCGAATGAGTGAGAAACGGCATCTGGACTGCTGTGCGCTGATCTGTTGAGCAGAATCTGGTAGAAGACCGAAACTTGAACCTGGATGTGAAAGCTATAGACGCATAGTACTGATCTCCATGAACCTGCTGCTTCAAAAATGGCTCTATTCGAGCTTGAAACGAGAGCTCAGAATGGCCTCTGGATGATCTGAATTGAGCTCAATTTAGTCAGACGAGTCAACTCGCTTAGTCATGCTGAGTTAACTCAAGTGACTCGGCTCAAGTGAACCCGACCGATCCAATTGGACTGGTCTAGCGGATCAGGTTCAAATTGGGTTGGTTGAGTAAGACCCGACCCAAACCCAATAACTCAATCCTTATCTGATTAAGAATATTGGCTTCGACTCGTTTACCCATTAACCCGCCGAACACCCCTTTTTCTCCCTCGATGCCTGCTGGGTTCTCACAGATGGCGGCAGCGACGGAGGCCAATCTCTTGGGCAGCGGCGGCGATGGAGGTCCGACAAGGGCAAGGTCAGGGTGGGAACTCTGGCGATCTCAAGGTGGCGTCGACGATTGAATCTTGAGCAGAGGGAGGTGGTGGAGCTTGAGGAGATAGTGGCGGTGAGGGGTCTAGGGTGATGGCGTTATCGGTGACAAATAGAGGAAAAGTGGTCAGATCTACTCTGTCAACAACGAAAAGTGGCAAGGTCTGCTCTGATCAGGCCTGATCAGCGTGAGGGCGCTCAGCCGATGAAGCGACTTCGACGATAGAGGTGACGTGGTGGGATGTTGTTGGCGATGTCGGGGATGGGTTCTCAAGGGGGTGATGATGATGGTGATGTTGGTGAAGATGATGTGGAAGGTGGTGTGGAGAGATCTGGAGGTGGCGGTGGGAGGGATGGCGGCGGAGAGGCAGGCGGCGAGAGATCTGGAGGTGGTGGCGGCGAGGTGAGTTCCGATGGAGATGATGATGAAAGATGCTGATGATGGAGGGTGATGATGGAGGGGAAGATGGGAAAGGAAGAGATGGTGGAGATGATGTGGAAGATGACGGAGATGGTGTTGGTGGTGGCAGTCGGTCGCGTTGTGGATGAAGACGAAGATGGATAGGACGAAGACGGATAGGACGAAGACGAAGGAGAAGATGAACAGTGTAATTAGAACAATAAATTTTTTTTTGATTTTCGACTAGATTTTCAGTCAATTTTGAACAATGTATTTTTAGGGAACAAATCTGGATTTTGTTTTAGATTTAGGATTTCATATCTGAAAATAGGATTTGGGAGAGGGGGTAGGATTTGAAGAAAGAGAGAGAAATTTTTTTGAAGGGGATTGGGAATTTGGGACCAAAGTTTTGATACCAATTTGACGTAATATAAGAGGATCGCAATCACTTCCAATCTCAAAATTGAGAATTAAGGTTTTGAAAGAAGAACTAGAAAGAGGAATTAGGGTTAAGAAAATAAGAAAATAGGAGAAGTGGTTAAATTTAGACTTCGCACCCCTTACTCCACGGGTTTCACATTCCTTACACCACGAGTTTCATACCCCAATCTCAAGAACTCAAGGGCTTAAGAAAACTGAAAATTTTTGATTCGTTTATTGTCTACCAATAAGAAAGCACTGAGGCCTATTTATAGGCTCTACAAGAGTTCAATTTTCGAATATAACCGATGTGGTACTAAAACATAATAAAAGAAAACACTAAATTCAAAAATAAAGTAAGATATAAAAGCAACTAGAAATTGGTGTGATGTCCTCATCAAGATTGCCACTGGATCCTCAAATTGTCACCAACAAACCTATAACAACACTTCATATTCAACCTCACCTGTCAGGTGTGGAAACCAGTTTCTTGATATGAACTGTTATAGATTGAAATCATGAGCCTAGAGTAAAATTATCAACTAGCACAGTTATCCAAGAAATCTAAACCTTAACGGCTTAACCCATGCAAAGTAATATAACCTGATCTTTACAGACTTACGTCCCTTTTTGCAAGACTTAAAACAGGCTCAATTACTAATATACCTTGATAATCACACCAAAATGTTGCATGGCAAGCTGCTTGTGAACAACTCATTGATGTAAGAAAACTAGTGTGCCCCTATTTGTTAAGAAAGGTAGGGCGAAGCCTCTCATAGAGAGAAATGCATAAGGTGCTGCTCCAACATTACCAAACACTTCCAAGCACAAAAGATGCTATTTGATTCACTCATTCCAGCACTGCATTAGCAACGTGACATTTTACTTAAAAAGGAAAAAAATGAAAGCCACGACATGAGTGGAAACTGGCCAGGAAAACCCAAAAGATTGACAGGGACCCTGCTTTTGCCATATAGCTATATATTTGTATGTAAAATTTCTAGAGGTGCATGTGTGTGTTGTGGGTTCTTGAATTAGATATGCCTAATCATGAATCAGATGAATCAATTATTCAATAGTTTGAACATTCATTAGAGAAGTAACCAAGGCGATTATGGACTTCAGACCTTTCAGATAAGTATTATTTTATGTAGACGAAAACTATTAGGTGCCCTTTCTGGGATTCATGCCCCAGGTCTCCTCACTCTTGTAGTTTGCGCTCTACTACCCCCACAAAGTGGCTCCCGGACATTGTTACTTATGTTGATCTTTCAATGGAGAGTCAAGGAGAAAGTTTGATGGACAGTGTCTAAGAAATTACCTCCTATTCCTTAACAGCTTGTCCCCCCTTCTTGAACCATTAGCCAATGAAAAAGAAGAGCTGTTAGGTCTCAAATATAAAAGAGCTGGACAGAAAGTATGACCTAGATAATTGACGAAGGAGGATGTGCAGAGGAGAGTAAGACGACAATAGAAGGGAATGAAGATGATCGTGCATGTGGGACCATTGCTATCCTAAAACTCACTTCATGTGAATTGGTTAAAATTAACAGTTAGATGGTCGTACCTATATGAATGCACACCCTTCTCTTAAATATTTTGTTATGCTCCTTTCAGAAATTAAGCAATCACATAGCTCATACATATCAACATATCAAAACAGTGTTCGCAATCTCGGCCGAGTCGGATACGAATCGGCCGAGTCGTATCCAACTTGGCGTGCTCCGAGATGACCCAGATGCCCGAGACATTGAGCAGATCCGAGTCGAACCCGGATCGGTTTCGACTCGGAGCTGACTCGGCCGAGTCTCGGATCTGCTGAAGACGCCCGTGGCTCGTCGCCTATAAAACGAAAAAAAGGCGAAAAAAAACAAAACACTCACCTCTCCTCCAGATCTCCCGTCGCCGACTGAGGGCTTCCTCGTCATCGTCGTCGCTCCGTCGTCGCTCCGCCTTCGTCGTTGCTCCGTCGTCGCTCCACCGGTATTCCCTCTCTCCCTCTGAGCTCTCTCTCTCAGTCTCTCTATCTTCTCTCTCTCTCTCCCCCCCCTCTCTCTCCGTAGATCTCTCTCCCTCTCCGTCTCTCTTTCCCTCTATCCCTCTCCCAACTCCCTCCGTCTCTTCCTCTGCCCCTCTCTCCCTCAGTCTCTCTATCTTCTCTCTCTCCCTCTCTCTCCCCGTCGATCTCTCTTCGTCTCTCTCCCCCTCTGACTTTCTCTCTCCCTCAGTCTCTCTGTCTTCTCTCTCTCCCTCTCTCCATCGATCTCTCTCCCTTTCCCTCTCTATCCCTCTCTTCCCCTCAGTCTTTTTGTCTTCTCTCTCCGTCGATCTCTCTCCCTCTCCATCTCTCTCCTCTGTCCCTGTCCCTTCCCCCTCTCCCCCTCAATCTCTCTGTCTCCCTCTCTCTCCATCAATCTCTCTCTCCCCCTCCCTCCGTCTCTCTTCCTCTGTCCTCTCTCCCCCTCCCTCAGTCTCTCTCTGTCCTCTCTCTCCCTCATCTCTCCGTCTTCTCTGTCTCCCTCTCTCTCCATCGATCTCTCTCTCCGTCTCTCTCTCTCTCCCTCTGTCCTCTCTTCCTCCCTCCCTCAGTCTCTCTGTCCTCTCTCCCCCTCTGTTCTCTCTCCCTCTCTCTGTCTTTTTCTCCCCCCTGTTCCTTTCTCCCCCTCAGTCTCTCTCTATTTAATTTAGTTTAATTTAGTTTAAATTAGTTTAGTTTAGTTTAACTTAATTTAGTTTAATTTAATTTAATAAAATTTTGTGATTTTATTTAAGTTAGGTAATTTAATAATTTTATTGAAGTTAGGTAATTAATTTAATTTAGTTTAATTTATTATAGGTTAATTTAGTTTAATTTATTTTAGTTTAATTTAATATAGTTTTAATTTAGTTAATCTAGTTAATTTTAGTTTTAATTTAATGTAACAAATAATGTTTTAAATTTCAGTATGGCTCCAAAGCAACGCGATATTGGATTAGAACATGGTACTCTTGTTTTGTGTGCTTGGTGATATGTTTTGAATATGTGATACATGAATTTTGATGCCTACATTTTTTTACGATTTGTCATTATTTTTTCATAATTTTTTTAGCGTTCTATGTAGCGTTTTGCGCGTATCGTCCGAGTCCGATCCGAATCGCCGAGACCGATCAGTCTCGATACTGGCCGAGTCGGCGGCCGAGACCGAGACTTTGAACCATGTATCAAAACATCAATCTCACTCTCTACATGAGACCTTTGGGAAAACATCACATGGAAACGCTATGCTCTTTAGTAACGAAGGCATTTCCTTGTTTTCAGTATGATATTGAAAAACTCGAGTCTGGAAACTTGGAGGAAAAAAATTTCAAATAGAATTATGCAGCTGAGCTCAGGAGAATTGTTTGGTAGAAACTAAGCATAAATACAGGGAAAAAAATGGCAGACAAGGAACAGAAGAACCTGAATATCTGGTTTACAAGGTTAAAAGATGCATTCCAATTTCAAATCACTTTTGCGTGGGCGTGTTTGGTTGCAAGGAAGTGGGCGGAAGTAAAGAAATAGGGAAGTATAATTGCTCACTTCCCTATCTATCCAAACACTGGAAAAAGAAAAATAAGAAAACCCCTTTTCCTTTTTTCTTCTCTCTTTTACACAATCATTTCCTCACTTCCAGAGTGCTACAGTTAATTTTGTGGTCATGTAAATCTCATTTGTAATAAATTGTAGCATAAAACAGTTAATTTTTTGGTCATGTAAATCTCACTTGCATTTTAATTACAGTCTATTTTTTATTTTTCTTAATTAATTTTTATTTTAATATTATTTTGTGGTCAACTTTGTGGTCAACTTTTCCACTTCCACTTTTCATTACCATCCAAACACTGGAAAAGACATAACATTTTTCAAACCACACTTCCCAATAACATCCAAACACCGGAAAACTTACTAACCAATTCCTAAGTTCCAAAGGGAACTATTACCACTTCCTCACTTCCTTACTTCCTCACTTCCACCCTTAACCAAACAGGTAGTATCCTTGAAATCTTAATTGAACAATATTTTGAATTTTCGCTGGATATTCATTTGTAGTTGCAAGGAAATTTCTTGCTTAATTGCTAAAGTTTTAAAAGACCATCAACCAGTCGTAAAAGAGACTATTGAAGATTCAATTGCATTATTCAGAGGGTAAAATCAACACAAAATTGAAAAAAAAAAAAAAAAAAAAAATCCTTTGATCACTTACTCAACACCGCATCAAGAGACAATCGTAGCCAATTGATACTTGATACATCATCAATATAGCAGGGGACTCCACTCTGTTGTCAGAGCTCCACCAGTAATGCATACATAAAGACAGAGTGACAAAATTATGTAGAGACGAGAACCTGATAATCGGGGGGCTAGTGAAATTAGTTCTAAGTGCGTAGGCAGTGATAATTCAAGCCTCTCATTCCAAGCCCACGTACTTCAACCCAACCCTGAACTCTATTCTCCCTCCTTTTATCCGTATAAGAAGATTAATGTGTGGCATCCCTGCCATATAAATGGTGGATAGGCCTACTTATCTGCCTTCACTCAGAATGGGATCCCCATGACTCTCCAAATATAAACTAGAGACACAAGTGTGTAAAAGATTAAGATTACTTAATAGCATCAACCAAAGAAGAAATTTGTGATACCAGAAAAGTGGATTTACATAGAAAACAAAGAATTTGATTCCCAAGAGAGGAAGAGGGATTGTGAAATGTTTCCAAAGCGCCAACAGATAACACAAGACCCAATGCTTTTAAAGCGCCAACAGAGATAAGATTTCTTTTGAGTTGAGGTACATACCTCATCTCCTTCAGTTCTCGTACTATCCCATCAACCATCTTGACACGGACTGTACATATCCCTTCTATATTACACGGATGATCACACATATGACTGTGTAACATCCATCTAGCTTCTCAAAGCTAGAAAACCAGACCCTATTCGGGCACACATGATAGGTGGCTCCGGTATCCAAGATTCACTCAGTATAACCTGAGTAATCAACAGTAAGATTAGTAATTGAGAGAGAGAATACCAATGAATCAGAATCCGATCCATCCGACTGTGCGAGATTCGCCTCTATCTTTGACTCCATCTTCTTACCTTTGACCTTCGGACAATCAACTTTCCAGTGCCCTAACTCCTTGCATAAGGCGCACTGATTCCTCTTCAGATCTCTAAAGCCTGATCTGGACTTCGATCTTCACTGATCATCTCTTCCCTTTCTATTGGAACTCTTGCCTCTTACTGCCAATGCCTCTGCTATTGTGTTCCCCGAAGAAGACAGTCTATCGTGTCTCCTTACTTCATAACTCACAAGAGCAGCAGACACCTCACTGTAGTTAAGCGATTTTCTTCCATTGATCAATGTAAAAGTAAAGGTCTCATAATCTTTCCTAGGAAGAGAATTCAATAGGATTACCGCCTTATCCTCTTTATCGATCTCCACATCCACATTAACTAGATCTGTAAGAAGCTTCGTGTAGTGATTCAAGTGTTCATTAATGGAGCATCCTATTTGTATTTGAAAACTATAAAGCTTACTCTTCAACTGCAACCGCGATTCTATGCTTTTCGTCAGATACTTCTTCTCTAGGATCTCCCACAGCTGCCCGCAGATGTCTCATACAACACATGATACTTGATGTCTTGTGTCAAACAAGACCTGATCAAGCCACACGTCGTTCTGTTCATCTTGTCTTAATCTTCTTCAGTTGTTGATACGCGCTTTTTCTGTAACCGTAGAGTGCCTTCAAGGTTTGCTGCCGTCAGCTGTTCGGAAGGTGGGAGGTTACTAATATTCAGAGAGAGGGTTTAGAGTCAACCTTCGATGCTCGTATGTTGATGTTAAAAAACTCCAAAATGTATTCACAGATTTTCTTTACTCCTTCCGAATCACCATCGTAGCATAAGCTATTACGGGTCGATCCTTAGGGAGAGTGTGCGATAAAAGAATTCACGGTTTCGAAATTGAGTTTGTTTAAAGAAAGAAAACGAAAGTTCTTCTATGTTCAAGAAAAACAAAATGACATAGAAAGTAGAGAAAAAATTCTTTGTGGATTTTGTTGCATAAAAAGGAAAAGGATGGAAAGAAAAATGAAATGAACTTGAATGTAGCTTGAAAAGAAAACTTTGAAAAAGGAAACTTTGAAAGACTTTAGAGAGAAAAAATCATGATTAGCTAACTCTTCTAATTTACTAACTTACTAATCTCATAGGGTGAAGCATGCCTCATGTTGATTCATCGGCAAAGGTTTGTCTTGCTTGTTTGGTCAAAATATTATCCCATGTAGAGGATGAGTGATCTTCTCGGCTTGACTTGTAGCCTCATTGATTTATCGGCTCCTGAGAGAGATTTTTAATGGTGGAATTAAGGATTGTCACTCAAGGTAATGCTAAGGAAGAAGATACAAGATTCATTAGTACATCAAAGCCATACTCGAGCTAGCATTGAGGTAAGAAAATTGTACTACTAATCAATAGCATAGTTAGGTGCTCCATCTCCATGTTCCATCAAGGCACTTGTTCTAAAGACAAGGCTCTAAATGAGGCTCACATGAGTCATATGGAATGAAAACAAGCATTTGCCAAGAATTAAAGTAACTCATCTTCATTGGGGATAATAGAGACTTGAAATTATAAGACTATAATAAAGCATCCAATGAATCACATGAATTAGCAATCACCCAAGAGTTAGTAGTTAGTAAAGTTAGAGGTTAGCTAGTCATGTTAGAGAGTTAGCTAGACATTGAAGTAAAAAGCACACAACAATTCATTGTAGAAGAAGATGCAATAGTAATAAAAGCTTGAAGAAAGTAAAACACAAGAAAGTAAAGCACTAGAATGAGTAAAGATGAGAAGAAAGAAGGATCAATTCTTTCATTTGAGTTGTCACCTCTCCAATTACAAGACCTCTCTCTCTCTCTCTCTCTCTCTCTCTCTCTCTCTCTTAGCTGAATTCTAGAAGGAGAAAGAAGATTACAAGAGCACTAAAGAAAGTTAGAGAAAATCCCTACAATTCTCTCAAAAATACAAAGCTCTTCTCTCCTATTCTCTCCTCCTCTTTTCGCAGAGGCCCTAGGGGTCTATTTATAGGCTCCAGGAGATGAGGCCCTCAAATCTCAGCCGTGGGATTAAACGCTGGCTCAACGGCCAGATGCTTGCCGTGGATCCGCGGCCAGAGCCGTGTTTTCTCGTCAGAATTTTGGCCGTTGCGCCAACGATTTCTATTGCCATTCTATTACTGTTCGTATACCTCGCTGGACCTTCTAGAATGTTGGGAATATTCGTGGACGACTCCAGACCTAGACTTCTCTTTTGGGCTTCTTCTTTTGAGCTCTTTAATTAATCCCTTAATTCCTTAAAAATTCCTTGATTATGGGCCTTCATCTCCATTAATGGTGGACCTGAAAAAGGAGAAAGAAAAGAAATAAAATCTTATTTTTCTTTACATAAAGCATGATATGGAAGTGGAAAATGATGCAAAAATGAACTCCATTCACGCCCCCATACCTAGCTTTTGCTCGTCCCCGAGCAAAAAGAAGAAGAGAAAAATCCTAGCTAAATTATTGAACCACTTTCGTAGGTGTCACATTACACTGAGCTTGTGCAATAAGGATTTAAACCTCTAGGTTACCCGAGAGGAGGAGTGTTGTCTCCTGAAGGTTTTCAGCGGATTGCACCCACAAAATCTAAAAAAAAGAAAAAATGTTAGTGAAAAAATTTATGATCCATATTTTTCAAGAATTTCCTTGATCTATCGGTTTCAAGTTACCCTAAACTTGTCTTTCTTTTTATAAGTTTCTATTTAAAGTTTTGTCTTCAGCTTAGGTTAAGTTTTTAAGGAATAGAGAGAAAACCAGATTTTGCATCAAGCCTAGTATATATACATCTATATATATGAGGAATTTTTCTTAGACTAGAGTTCATTTATTTACTAATATATACAATTATTTTTATTTATTTATTTATTTTATTTTACTTATTTATTTATTTATTTACACCTCCTTAGCTTCCTTAGGCTTTCTAATTTACCCATGTAGCGAGCCTCTTACCGATGACTCCCAAACCAGTCGGTCTTAGGGCACCAGATGAACATATATCCCTAAAGTTCAAGGACTCGAGTAAACTAGGCCACGAATGCTAAGGACTTAACCACCTTTAAGCGTGACTGGCCATGGTTCTTAAGGCACAACTAACCAGCTTAATTAGTGGTTAAGTAATTATTTTATTTATTTATATATATTTTTCTATATATATATTTTATTATTATTATTATATATGTGTGTAAATAGAATCACTAAGTCTTTGATTAATCCCTCAATATTTTTAATGTATATAATGCTAAAGAGAGAATTAAAATCTAGTTATCTTTCTTATCCTTTTTTACTTAACCTAAAAATCTAACAATACTCCTCTTTTCGACTTATATTAAGAAATCTTAGTTTAGAGTATCCTTAATTCCTAAGATCAAGTTTGATTCTTTAAAAATGGATCAAAATTTTCTTTTTTTTTATTTTTCTTTTTTTCTTTTTTTTATTTTTTTAAGAGTAATCTAAAAAGAAAATGAAAAATCTGAAAAGAAATGAAAAATCCTAAAAAGAAAATGAAAATCCTAAATTAGTATCTACCCCCCCATACTTATCTCATGCATTGTTCCCAATGTATGCAAGATAAAGTATGCATGAAATAGGTAAAGGAACAGTGTCACCCTCTTCGTCATTTTGGACCAGCGGTGGTGCTGGGTCCAGCCGACTGTGAACGCCTAAGACCGTCCTCAATACGGTCTAATCGAGACGCCTGCTCCTCCACTTGTTTTCTCAGTCAAATTTGTCCCCGGAATATTTTCTTCATGCCCCGCCAAATGGTGGACATGAATGCACGTGAATCTGCAGGGGGGTCCTGATGCCAAAATGCGGGATCATCTTCTTCCTCTAGACTTTCCTCAGAAGAGGACTCCACTGGCACATCTTCGGACTGGACACTAGGGGTCCAGACTGCATGTAGACAACTGTTATAGGCACTAGTGGCCCTCTCATGTGCTATGAATACCCTGTCATATGCGTCAAACACAGCATCCGGTAGGAAAGTCTTACATAAACGAGTAATCAGAATAGGGTGTGAATGTTTAGTAGCACGGGTGCGTGAGGAGTTGGCAATGATAGAATGGAAGATGGTTTTGTTAATGCAAACTGTGTGCTGTCGGGTCATGAGGTCGTGTATTAATTGCAGCACAGCCTGTTGAAAGAAGTGTTGTGGTCCAGACCTAGAATATTGCGTTGAATCCATTGACCAACGCAATGCACATTTCGAAAAGTGGTACTGGCTTCAAAATTTTTGTTCGGAAGGTGGGAGTTTACTAATATTCAGAGAGAGGGTTTAGAGTCAACCTTCGATGCTCGTATGTTGATGTTCAAAAACTCCAAAATGTATTCACAGATTTTCTTTACTCCTTCCGAATCACCGTCGTAGCATAAACTATTACGGGTCGATCCTCAGGGAGAGTATACGATAGAAGCATTCACGGTTTCGAAATTGAGTTTGTTTGAAGAAAGAAAATGAAAGTTCTTCTATGTTCAAGAAAAACAAAATGACATAGAAAGTAGAGGAAAAATTCTTTGTGGATTTTGTTGCATAAAAAGGAAAAGGATGGAAAGGAAAATGAAATGAACTTGAATGTTGCTTGAAAAGAAAACTTTGAGAAGGGAAACTTTAAAAGACTTTATAGAGAAAAAAAATCATGACTAGCTAACTCTTCTAATTTACTAACTTACTAATCTCATAGGGTGAAGCATGCCTCATGTTGATTCATCGGCAAAGGTTTATCTTGCTTGTTTGGTCAAAATATTTTCCCATGTAGAGGATGAGTGATCTTCTCGGCTTGACTTGTAGCCTCATTGATTCATCGGCTCCTGAGATAGAATTTAATGGTGGAATCAAGGATTGTCACTCAAGGTAATGCTAAGGAAGAAGATACAAGATTCATTAGTACATCAAAGCCATACTCGAGCTAGCATTGAGGTAAGAAAATTGTACTACTAATCAATAGCATAGTTAGGTGCTCCATCTCCATGTTCCATCAAGGCACTTGTTCTAAAGACAAGGCTCTAAATGAGGCTCACATGAGTCATATGGAATGAAAACAAGCATTTGCCAAGAATTAAAGTAACTCATCTTCATTAGGGATAATAGAGATTTGAAATTACAAGACTACAATAAAGCATCCAATGAATCACATGAATTAGCAATCACCCAAGAGTTAGTAGTTAGTAAAATTAGAGGTTAGCTAATCATGTTAAAGAGTTAGCTAGACATTGAAGTAAAAAGCACACAACAATTCATTGTAGAAGAAGATGCAATAGTAATAAAAACTTGAAGAAAGTAAAGCACAAGAAAGTAAAGCACTAGAATGAGTAAAAATGAGAAGAAAGAAGGATTAATTCTTGCATTTGAGTTGTCACCTCTCCAATTAAAGATCTCTCACTCTCTCTCTCTTAGCTGAATTCTAGAAGGAGAAAGAAGATTACAAGAGCACTAAAGAAAGTTAGAGAAAATCCCTACAATTCTCTCAAAAATACAAAGCTCTTCTCTCCTATTCTCTCATCCTCTTTTCGCAGAGGCCCTAGGGGTCTATTTATAGGCTCCAGGGGATGAGGCCCTCAAATCTCAGTCGTGGGATTAAACGCTGGCTCAATGGCCAGATGCTTGCCGCGGATCCGCGGCCAGAGCCGCGTTTCCGCGCGCCAACGATTTCTGTTGCCATTCTGTTACTGTCCGTATGCCTCGCTGGACCTTCTACAAAGTTGGGAATATTCGTGGACGACTACAGACCTAGGCTTCTCTTTTGGGCTTCTTCTTTTGGGCTCTTTAATTAATCCCTTAATTCTTTGAAAATTTCTTGATTATGGGCCTTCATCTCCATTAATGGTGGACCTGAAAAAGAAGAGAGAAAAGCAATAAAAATCTTATTTTTCTTCACATAAAGCATGATATGGAAGTGAAAAATGATGCAAAAATGAACTCCAATCATCAGCGCATCCATCACCTCATACCTCCACATACAGAAGTTGTTCTTGTCATCGAACTTCACCACATCAATCCTCAATGGATGTGGATTTTGTTGGCCCAGAGGCCTTCCACTCTAGTTTTGATGATGATTAACTCATGTAGTTATAGTTTACTAATAATCTTGTGATAGTTAGTTTCAGATATTTGATCAAGACATTAGTAGGTGATTAGCTTCAACAAAGGTGTTTTGGAGCTTTCACATGGTGATTCAAGAGCTCGAGAATCAAAGTTCATATCTAACACTTGGTTGGAGTCAAACTCGATGTATCACATTTGGATCGAGTCGACTTGAAGACGGCGTTCTACAAGAAGGCTTCGGTTTGTTTAGTTAAGATTTTGTTTAGATCCATTATAAAGATTAGATAGTGTGATATGCTCAAGTTTACAATACACACACATGTTTCATATTTTGGTTTTTGGTTTAACCGATCTTCGTTTTCATGAATAGATAGAATCAAAACAAGTTTAGATGGTTTAATGTATATTAGATTTGATCTATATACATATATACTTCATATACTTAGAAAAACTTATTTTGATAGTCTACTTCATGAGTTTGGGGTTTTTATTTAGACAAAACTTATTTTTGGATTTAATGTCAAAAACATAGATATAATACCTTTCATGTATATTGGATTCTATCCATATACTATATGCTTCAAAGTTGTTTCAATATCATGTTTTTGTATTTATACAAGTTTATAGAAAAACTGTATTTCTTTTAAAAGTTTGGTTTCTAGAAAAATATCGTTTTTAGTTTAAGGCAAAATTTTCAAGTCACAAAGATGGTTCAAAAAGTTTGAAATATGTGTTGAATTTTTGTCACACATATTTGTATTTCAAAGATAATATAAGAACTGATTTTTGTGGAATTTATGTGATTTTATGGGATTTATTTGAAGTTAAAATATCGAGTTTTTAAATCCTATAATTTTTTCCTAGCAGGCTCTGGCTGTCGACCGGACCAGTGGTCGGTCGACCGTCCCAGTCGACCGATGTGCACGGGACGTGGACAAAGGCCAAGTGATTTGGCCGGTCGACCGTGCGGTCGACCGACTGAGATCACCCCACTCACGGGTGGGGCCGGTCAACTGGGTGGTCGACCGAAGGGCTCAACGATCAAAAATGTGACCGTTGCCTGGTCGACTGCCCGGTCGACCGTAAGGGCAATCTGGCCCTTTTCTGCTGCCAATGGGCAGATTTTCAAATGGGTTATAAATACCCCATTTGAGTTGGTTTTTCAAAAAGAATTTTCAAGAGCTAAATTTCTCATCTTCTCAAGTATTTAATACAAGTTTTCAAAAGAGTTTTTAAGATAAAATATTTGATCTTTATTTTGTTTTAAAGGGTTGAAAAAATCAAAGAAAAGAAAAGTCTTTGGGAATTGATTTGATCTTCATTTACATTTATATCTAGAGTTTTTCCCTAGAGTTTTTCTTTGAGTTTTTGATTTCCAAACTCTTTATTTCTTAGACTTGAGCTTATCATTCTATCCTATCCATAGGATCTTTATTTTGTGAGAAAGAATTAGTTTGTGGTCTTTGAGATCACCAAGTTGTAAACCTTTCATCTTTGTGATATCCCTCTAGTGAGAGGTGATTGAGTTGATATCCCTCTAGTGAGAGGTGATTGTGGAAGTGTATTTGGCTCCCTCTAGTGAGAGGTGGAGATTGTATTGGAATCCCTCAAGTGTGAGGTGATTATTGTTTGAGTGGCTTTGTGCTTATCCCTCATTTGTGAGGTTGATATTGTGTTGGCTTAGTGCCTTACCTCTAAGTGTAGAGGTTGTATTTGTTGGAGAGAGGGGTTGTGTACTCCAAATTGTAATTGCCCCAAATACTCAGTGGAAGTTCCTTATGTGGGGTCCCGTGTGGACGAGTTAGTAAAAATCCTTCTGGGTGAAGGCGAGGACGTAGAGCTGTGTGCTCGAACCTCAAAACATATCTTGGTGTTTGCGTTTGATCCACTTTCTCTAATTCTCTCTCTTACATTGTGCATTGCATCATATCATTCATATCTTATATGCTTGTGTTTGTTTGTGTGCCTCACTTGTGTTTAATCAAGAGAGCTTCATATAGCACCTCAACTCTTATTTAGAGGAATTCAGAGGAGTTAGTCCAGAACCCTTCACTGGGAATTCGGCTGCACTCGTTGGTTACACTAAGTGTGTTGCATTAAGTTTTTTAATTCCGCATTATTGTTCATTAGATTAGCCTTACACCTATTCACCCCCCTCTAGGTGTACTTTCAATTAGTATCAGAGCCTACGCTCCTGATATTAGGTTTAACTACCTAGGAGTGTGATCTTGGTTTGCTAATATATCATTTGCATTTGCACACATATAGTTTGCACTCATGGATGTCCCTCCCATGTTTGATATCTCTAAAATTGATATATGGAAGGTTACGATGAGTTGTCATTTAAAAGCCATAGGTTATAAAGTTTACCTTGCCATTACTAAGGAATCCTACCTTAGTAATAGCATGCATATAGAGGCCAATGCACTAGCCCTAAAGGCACTTAGAGCATCACTTAGCAAAGAATATTTAAACATGGTTTCTCATTGTGTTTCTGCCTTTGCAGTGTGAAACATCTTGACCTCTCCAAAGCTTCAATTGCCAATCCAAATGGAGAAGGAATCTAGTGGAGAAGAGTCCGACCAACGTTGCTTCAGGTCCAAGGGAATGACTCCCTTGAGGTACATTCGGACACTCAACTAGATAGTGCTAGTTCTTCTTGTAATGATTATGTTGATCCTGATGCTTTGAATGAAGAACTATCTATTGTTTGTGAGAACCTCCTTGAAAAATACAAAGTTTTGAAAAAGAAAACTTGTAAGTTAACTAAAGAAAATAAGGACTTATCTTCAAATTTGATATTGTTTTGCAAGAAAGAGATGAGATTTCTAATGAAAGGGATTCATTGAAATCTAAACTTGATCTTGTCCTAAATGAAAACAAGATTCTAAAAAGTAAAAATGATTGTGAAAATGTGTTGAAGAAAAATGAGATCTTTTCTTCAAAACTTGTTTTTGTTTTAAAAGAAAATGATTCTTTGAAAAACAAAATTATTTCTATTTCAAAGGATTTGGATTTGATGTCTAACGAAAATATTTTTTTGAAAAAGGATTTAGACACACATGTTTGCCATGTTAGTGTAGCTTTATCATCTAGCATACCTATTGCATGCACCTCTTCTTCCATAATTGAAAATGACTTTTGTTTGCTAAAGAAGAGTATGGATTATTTGGGCTCCACTTTGAGCCATTGTGCCATTGAACCACTCACGGTTGGAATATTTGTTTCGAAAGAAATAAGTTCCTCCTATGCATGCACACAAACCACGGCATATACATGCTCCTCACGGCCGCACTCATAACACTTTGTATGCTCATGTGTACACTTGTACACAGTGTGGACGTAAGGGCCACCTTACTAAATTTTGTTATGATAGGATACATGATTCTAATTTAGCAAATAAGTTTGTTTGGGTTAGGAAAGGAGCTAACCCCCATGGACCCAAAAGAATATGGGTATCAAAAATCACTCCTATTTTATTTGATGTAGGTGTGGGCTCTCACTTGACGTGAGAGTGTTGGTGCCTTGAGGTGGATGTGTTCCGAGCTTAAAGAGGACAAATTTGGATGCATCACTTTCAAGGGTAGTATGGTGGAAGGACCACCATGGTTTGGAGACATGGAGATGTGCCCTTTTGGTTTTGGTATCAATCTCTTACTCCTCATTATGTTTCATGCTTTTCATATCATTCAATTTTAGCATGTTTTGATGTTTCATGATTAGTATGTTAAATGTCATGATTATTAGACTCATGATATGCATGATTAGTATTTGAGATCACACATGTTTAATATGGACTTATACTTTTGTGTTCTCACATTTGTTTTAGGTATTGTGTATATCATAGATCTAATGCATGTGCATTTACCATAATGATCATATAAGTTTTGTTTTGATTTCTATGCTTCACGTTTTGATTACATATTTAGATGTTAGTTTTCATTAAAACTTGAATATATACTTGTACAACTAGTGAGCCACAAATTGATTATTATATGTTTGTGCTTAAATGCTCATTTGTACCCATTAGATGTACTAATATAGTCTAGTTTTGATGATTCATGCATTTTGACATGTATTCCCATTTTGTACATATTTTTTATGTTTACGTCATGTATATGTCTATTTTGTCTAAACTAATAGTTATACATATACATCCTTGAGCCACTTACCTTCATGCATATACCTTTGTGGACTCGTTCATATTTGGATATGTATGTATACTCTAGTTTGTACAAAACATACATATACCTTGAAGGATTTCTAATTGTGATGATTTTCATATTTTAAGGAATTTCACATTGAGCCTATTGCCTATTTTCATGACTATGTCTTTCACACAGAACTTATACACTCACATTATTTGATATTTTCTCATGATTTTGCGTTCATGAGTATTATATGTGCTATAAAGACTTTGAGTGTCATTGGTTGAGTGATTTTCATGTTTTATGAAATATATTCCAGTTTTATTCCTTGCTTGAAGAATTTTGTACTAGTTTACAATTTTATCATATAACTAGCTGCGTATTCTTCATTTTGGTAGAGTTTTCAATTATGCTAAAACTATTTTCAAACTTATTTTTGAAAACCCCTACCCTTCCAAGGGCGGTTGGTTGGGCGACCATACCTTGTATGCTCATTATTGAAAATCTATTTAAACATGTGCATGAATGGGTGGTAAGGAGTATGAGTTATACATTTGTTCCTCATTGTATTTTCAATTGGTATCATAATTGACATTTATATTGTATACTCATATTTGTTTCCATATATGTATGCTTTAACTTCAAATAGTATCAATTTCGGTTGGTACTTAATTTTCTATACATATATGTATTTGTTTTGATTGTGCTTATTATATCTTTATATCTTAAAGCACAAACCATGTTAAGCTAAGCTTGATTTTATCCTTAATGATAATTATTTTAAATTGGTATCATATACAAGCTTATGCATTATTTTGTTTAGTATTTCATAAAGAGGGAGAAAATTCATATTTTACCTTTCAATCGGTTTTGTATACGATTGGTATTTTTACTCCCACGCTTTATGTTGAAAAAAAATTGATTAAAAAATGATTTTGACTTTGTTTTGGTATCATACGCTTCTAATGAAAATTATTTTCAATGGATATATGTTTCATTTTCAATATTGGTATCAAAAATGTTAAATTGATATTATTCTCTATTTGATATCCTTATTGAAAAATGAGTTTAGTGTTTAACCAAAAAGATTGGTTTATGTTTTCAAATTGGTATCAAAAGTATAAAATATTTTCAATTGGTATCAAGATTAACTATATGTTTATATCTTTCAATTTGGTATCAAAATTTTTTTTGGTATCTTCAAAATGTTTAGTTTATTTTCAATTGGTATCATCATCTGGTATCATGATGTTTCTATGTATACTTTTGCACTAAATTGATATATTTTTTTAATTGGTATCATAATGTTTTGATTTGATTTCACCCCTTGTTGATTTTTATTTCAGTCAAAAGGGGGAGAACATTGTTTTATTGTTTACTTTAACCCCTTTGTTGATGATTGATAACAAGGGGGAGAAGTATTTTAGTATATATGCATGTTTATTTAAAAGCATTTGTTTTTTTGTTTTGTGCTTCATTGATATTGGTATCAAAAGCATATTGTTTTGTTATTTTTAGTGGTATCAAGAACATGTTTTGTTGTTTTTAGTGGTATCAAGAAGTATTTTAGTATGTGTTTTGTTGTTTTTAGTGGTATCAAGAAGTATATTAGTATCAAGAACATGTTTTGATATTGTTTTGTTGTTTTTATTGGTATCAAAAGCAACATTTTTTAAAGAATTTTTATTGGTATCAAGAGCATGTTTATTTTAAAATTTGGTATCAAAAGCATGTTTATTTTTATAGCATTTATGACATATCTTTATTGTTTATTGCTATGCATGAGTTATGGGGGAGCTTCTTTGAAGCTTAACTTTAATCCATGCATATATAACTCCATGAGTTTTGTCATCATCAAAAAGGGGGAGATTGTTGGCCCAGAGGCCTTCCACTCTAGTTTTGATGATGATTAACTCATGTAGTTATAGTTTACTAATAATCTTGTGATATTTAGTTTCAGATATTTGATCAAGATATTAGTAGGTGATTAGCTTTAACAAAGGTATTTTGGAGCTTTCACATGGTAATTCAAGAGCTCGAGCGTCAAAGTTCATATCTAGCACTCGGTTGGAGTCAAGCTCGGTGGATCACGTTTGGATCGAGTCGACTTGGAGACGGCGTTCTACAAGAAGGCTTCAATTTGTTAAGTTCAAATTTTGTTTAGATCCATTGTAAAGATTAGATAGTGTGATATGCTCAAGTTCACAATACACACACAAGTTCATGTTTTGGTTTTCGGTTTAACCGATCTTTGTTTTCATGAATAGATAGAATCAAAACAAGTTTACATGGTTTAATGTATATTAAATTTGATCTATATACATGTATGCTTCATATACTTAGAAAAAATTATTTTGATAGTCTACTTCATGAGTTTGGAGTTTTATATTTAAACAAAACTTATTTTTGGATTTAATGTCAAAAACATAGATATAATACCTTTCATGTATATTGGATTCTATCCATATACTATATGCTTCAAAGTTGTTTCAATATCATGTTTTTGTATTTATACAAGTTTATAGAAAAACTATATTTTCTTTTAGAAGTTTGGTTTCTAGAAAAATACCGTTTTTGATTTAAGGTAAATTTTCCAAGTCACAAAAATGTTTCAAAAAGTTTGAAATATGTGTTGAATTTTCGTCACACATATTTGTATTTCAAAGATAATATAATAACTGATTTTTGTAGAATTTATGTGATTTTATGGGATTTATTTGAAGTTAAAATATCGAGTTTTTAAATCCTATAATTTTTCCCTGGCAGGCTCTGGCGGTCGACCGGACCAGTGGTCGGTCGACCGGACCAGTCGACCGATGTGCACGGGACGTGCACAAAGGCCAAGTGATTTGGCCGATCTACCGTGCGGTCGACCGACTGAGATCACCCCATTCTCGGGTGGGGCCGGTCGACCGGGCGGTCGACCGTAAGCTTTGGCCCGGTCGACCTGGCTGTCGACCGAAGAGCTCAACGGTCAAAAATGTGACCGTTGGCCGGTCGACCGGAAGGGCAATCTGGCCCTTTTTTGCTGCCAACTGGCAGATTTCCAAATGGGTTATAAATACCCCATTTGAGTTGGTTTTTCAAAAAGAAATTTCAAGAGCTAAATTTCTCATCTTCTCAAGTGTTTAATACAAGTTTTCAAAAGAGTTTTTAAACTAAAAGATTTGATCTTTATTTTGTTTTAAAGGGTTGAAAAAATCAAAGAAAAGAAAAGTCTTTGGGAATTGATTTGATCACATTTCTATCTAGAGTTTTTCCCTAGAAATTTTCTTTGAGTTTTTGATTTCCAAACTCTTTATTTCTTACACTTGAGCTTATCATTCTATCCTATCTATAGGATCTTTGTTTTGCGAGAAAGAATTGGTTTGTGGTCTTTGAGATCACCAAGTTGTAAACCTTCCATCTTTATGATATCCCTCTAGTGAGAGGTGATTGAGTTAATATCCCTCTAGTGAGAGGTGATTGTAGAAGTGGTATTTGGCTCCCTCTAACGAGAGGTGGAGATTGTATTGGAATCCCTCAAGTGTGAAGTGATTGTTGTTTGAGTGGCTTTGTGCTTATCCCTCATTTGTGAGGTTGATATTGTGTTGGCTTAGTGCCTTGCCTCTAAGTGTAGAGGTTGTATTTGTTGGAGAGAGGAGTTGTGTATTCCCAATTGTAATTGCCCCAAATGCTCAGTGGAGGTTCCCTGTGTGAGAAGTCCTGTGTGGACGAGTTAGTGAAAATCCTTTTGTGTGAAGGCGGGGACGTAGAGCTGTGTGCTCGAACCTCGAAACATATCTTAGTGTTTGCGTTTGATCCACTTTCTCTAGCTCTCTCTCTTACATTGTGCATTGCATCATATCATTCATATCTTATATGCTTGTGTTTGTTTGTGTGCCTCACTTGTGTTTAACCAAGAGAGCTTCATATAGCACCTCAACTCTTATTTAGAGGAATTCAGAGGAGTTAGTCCAGAGCCCTTCACCGAAAATTCGGCTACTCGTTGGTTGCACTAAGTTTGTTGCATTAAGTTTTTTAATTTCGCACTTTTGTTTATTAGATTAGCCTTACACCTATTCACCCCCCTCTAGGTGTACTTTCAGATTTGATGTACTTTCTCTAACCATCTTCTCAACTGATCCCTCAAAACAATGCGAAAACAAATAGAGTTAGATAAAACAAACTAGATAAAGACAGGATTTTTATCTCCATGCGAAAACCCTCGAGAGTTTTCGAAGCAATCTACTCCAAATTGATTCCTCGAGCAATCAACACACTGTTTTGAGATCAACACATGATCCCACAAACAGTCCCAACGCTCCTTCGAGATCAACACACGATCTCCGCCAGTCAGCAACTCATGCTCTTGGAATCAACACACGATCCCACGCTGAACCTAGGATGCTCTGATACCACTTGTGTCACGCCCCGCTTCCCAAAATACGCGGAAACGGAGTCGCGACGAGAGTCGGCGACGTATATACGCAAGGAAAATACCTCACGTATATACGCTAAGCCTAAATTAACCTGAACAAGCTATAAATCAGAACTATAATAATCATCGATCACTGTAATAATACATATAAGACTACACAGGATCTGAAATGAATGAGGAATAGAATAACAGGCTAAATGTGATGTACAAGAATCAAAGAATAATAGCAGGAAAAAGAAAATGCAAGAGTACCAGAATCAAAGGGAGAGGGCGCCTGCTGCTGTGGGTTGCGCAGGAAGCAGCCAAGGGAAAAGGGTGCGGCTGCTATTGTGGGGAGGAGAAACAATTAGGTTTAGGTTTAGGGTTAGGAAATAAAAGAGAGATTATATATGGTGAGTTAGTTATTGGGTATTGGGTCAACTAATAACGGATTGGGTCCAAGTAGATAAGGGGTATTGAGTTTAGGCTAGCGGGTATGCCAACGGGTGGGGATCCAATTAGGTAATCGGGTATAGGATTAGGAACGGGCCATGGGCCATGGAATCCAAACGGGTAAAGGGTAATCAAAGTAATGAGTAAAGAACCCAGATGGGTAAATAGGGAATAGGGTGAGAAGCTAAACAAGGAGACCACCACCTGAATGAATAACATTAGTACTAATGCCAATATTAAAATAAATAGAGAATATAATATTTTCACTAATAATAATTAATAAGCACCGACAATAAAATAGAAATAACACTAATAGAAATAAATAATAATAGAAGAATAATTTGTCATTTACTATCTGAAAATAATTTGCATATCCAACAATAATAATCAAGAGAGAAATAAATTAACTTGATTAATTAAAAATAATCAGTAAATCAAAATAAATACTTGAAGAAAATAAAATTACAGTAGTTTAGATTAGGGATATTACATTCTACCCACCTTAATAAAAATTTCGTTCTCAAAATTCAAATAAGGTAGGGAATGGTAAAAAGAATCTAAAATCAAGACAAAATACAAACAAGCTTCCACATCGCCTCGTTGGGACACCACGATTCCGCTGCGCGCTCTGATCTCTGCTACCGGCTTCAACAAGGAGTGACCAATGTCAAGAGATAGAATCAGGAGGAATGAATAGGAAAGAAAGATGAAATCAAGATTGACATCCAAATCACTCTAATTGAAGTGTTGGAATCATGAATATCAACAGATCAAGAACGGAATTCCAAAGGGAGGACGATCAATTTCCAAATGGGGTCAATATTATCATGTGAATAGTATATGTATATTGCAGTGTCAACATAGCTGTCTTAGGTTACAGGTAGGAACTAGGTTCTCTTTTATGTCGAAAACCTAGGCTCTGATACCAAAGAAAACCCTGTCACGCCCCGCTTCCCAAAATACGCGGAAACGGAGTCGCGACGAGAGTCGGCGACGTATATACGCAAGAAAAATACCTCACGTATATACGCTAAGCCTAAATTAACCTGAACAAGCTATAAATCAGAATTATAATAATCATCGATCACTGCAATAATACATATAAGACTACACAGGATCTGAAATGAATGAGGAATAGAATAACAGGCTAAATGTGATGTACAAGAATCAAGGAATAATAGCAGGAAAAAGAAAATGTAAGAGTACCAGAATCAAAGGGAGAGGGCGCCTGCTGTTGTGGGTTGCGCAGGAAGCAGCCAAGGGAAAAGGGTGCGGCTGCTATTGTGGGGAGGAGAAACAATTAGGTTTAGGTTTAGGGTTAGGAAATAAAAGAGAGATTATATATGGTGAGTTAGTTATTGGGTATTGGGTCAACTAATAACGGATTGGGTCCAAGTAGATAAGGGGTATTGAGTTTAGGCTAGCGGGTATGCCAACGGGTGGGGATCCAATTAGGTAATCGGGTATAGGATTAGGAACGGGCCATGGGCCATGGAATCCAAACAGGTAAAGGGTAATCAAAGTAATGAGTAAAGAACCCAGATGGGTAAATAGGGAATAGGGTGAGAAGCTAAACAAGGAGACCACCACCTGAATGAATAACATTAGTACCAATGCCAATATTAAAATAAATAGAGAATATAATATTTTCACTAATAATAATTAATAAGCACCGACAATAAAATAGAAATAACACTAATAGAAATAAATAATAATAGAAGAATAATTTGTCATTTACTATCTGAAAATAATTTGCATATCCAACAATAATAATCAAGAGAGAAATAAATTAACTTGATTAATTAAAAATAATCGGTAAATCAAAATAAATACTTGAAGAAAATAAAATTACAGTAGTTTAGATTAGGGATATTACAACTTGTGCGCAGGACAACAACCCCTCTGAGGAATCTACTAACCAGAAGGAGACTGATGTAGGCGGAGACGTAACCAACATGACGACAACAGAGAACAATAGAGAAAATCAATCAACACAGTATTTAATGAGGTTCGGTAACGTGCCTACGTCCTCGGGGTAAGGGAGAGAGAGATTTATTGATTCAACAATCAATACAAACTAATACAAGAGGGATACTTGAGGGAACTTTCAGAGATACAATACATGAGGGCTTAGCCCTTATTTATAGCCACAGAGTCCCTGAGTTTTTAAAAACTCCGATTGGATTCGATCCCAAACAGAGAAGGAATCCGAATCCAGAAAGGAAAGCCAAAACGCGTCTGTCGGTTGACCGGCCGGTCAACTGACCCATGTCCACGGTCGATCGGGCGGTCGACTGGACTCAAACAAAGAGCAGCCTGCTTTCAGTCGGTCGACTGGGCGGTCAACCGTTTCATGCCACGGTCAATCGGGCAGTCGATCGGCATACTCCTGTGCACGTTGTCCACACCGATCGACTGCTCAGTCGACCGGTCCCTCCTCCGGTCAACTGGGCGGTCGACCGAGGTCATTCTAGGCCTGTTACACATGCCGTTTTCTCGCTCCCTTTGTCTTCGATCACTATGCTATCTTCTGATGTCTCCTCTATCTCCTTTCTCCCTACAATTGTTGTGTACAAGACAACAACCCCTCCAAGGAATCCACCAACCAGGCGAAGACTGATGCAGTCAGAGACGTAACCAACACAATAGGAATAGAGAACAATAGAGAAAAATAATCAACACAGTATTTAACGAGGTTCGGCAACATGCCTACGTCTCGGGGCAAGGGAGAGAGATTTTATTGATTCAATAATCAATACAAACTAATACAAGATGGATACTTAAGGGAACTTTCAGGGATACAATACATGAGAGCTCTAACCCTTATTTATAACCACAGAGTTCCTGGGTTTTAAAAAACCCCAATTGGATTCGATCCCAAACAGAAAAAGAATCTGAATCCAGAAAGGAAAGCCAAAACGCGTCTGCCAGTCGACCGGCCGATCGACCGACCCATGTCCACGGTCGACCGGGCGGTCGACCGGACCCAAACAGAAAGCAGCCTGCTTTCAGGCGGTTGACCGGGCGGTCGACCGGCATACTCCTGTGCATGTTGTGCACACCGATCGACTGCCCAGTCGACCGGTCCCTCCTCCGGTCGACCGGGCGATCGACCGAGGTCATTCTAGGCTTGTTACACATGTCGTTTTCTCGCTCCCTTTATCTTCCGATCTCTGTGCTATCTTCCGATGTCTCCTCTATCTCCTCTCTCCCTACAAGAAACATATAAGCCAGTCCATAATTCTCACAGTCCATAATTCTCAGAAGAACAAGTCCAGAAACACACAAAAATGAATTCTCAAGTCCAGAAACATACAAAACAGTCCAGAATTCTCAGCACTATTACATTTAGCATACACCAATTGCGGTACCTTTATGGGGTGTTTGGTTGCAAGGAAGTGGGCGGAAGTAAGGAAATGAGGAAGTATAATTGCTCACTTCCCTATCTATCCAAACATCGGAAAAGAAAAATAAGAAAACCCTTTTTCCTTTTCTCTTTTCTCTTTTACACAGTCATTTTCTCACTTCCAGAGTGCTACAGTTAATTTTGTGGTCATGTAAATCTCATTTGTAATAAGCTGTAACACAAAACAGTTAATTTTTTGATCATGTAAATCTCACTTGCATTCTAATTACAGTTTATTTTTTATTTTTCTTAATTAATTTTAATTTTAATATTATTTTGCGGTCAGCTTTGTGGTCAACTTTTTCACTTCCACTTTCACATTATCATCCAAACACCGAAAAAAACATAACATTTTTCAAATCACACTTCCTAACAACATCCAACACCGAAAAACTTACTAACCAATTCTCAAGTTCCAAAGGGAATTATTACCACTTCTTCACTTCCTTACTTTCTCACTTCCACCCTTAACCAAACAGGCAGGGTAAATTACATTTAGCGTTGCTTGATTGATATTAATAGGCTAGAAAAACACAAACCTATAATGGATATCCCACGCATTTATCCAAAAGCATATCCATGCATTATCTGCATGTTGAATCCTCCTTCACTGTCGGACACAGGGTAAATGCTTTTTAGTCGAGACAACTTGCAAAAGCAAAGCAAAACATTCGTGAATTATTGGCACTTGACAAAGAAAAGCTAACATAGAGATATAATTTTTGACACTTAACAAAGAGAAGCAAAGGGCTCAAATGATATATAATTATGACACTTAACAAAGAGAAGCAAAGCAAAATATGTCCAAAAAGATATATATTTATTATTATGATTCAAGCTATTAAACAATGCCTTACCAAAGAATTATTGTGCCGGCGGAGGTCGATACACTCCCCATGGTTGTACCATATTTGATTGTGTGGAAGTTTCAACACCCACTTGAGATTGTGTGAATTATTGTGCCGACGGATACACTACTCATGATTGTAGCATATAAGGATTTGAAACCGCGCTCTCTTGTGTGAAATTTCCAACACCTAGTTGTGATTGTGTGAATTATTATGTCGGCGGATACACTCCCCATGGCTGTAGCATATAATGATTTGAAATGACGCTCTCTTGTGTGAAATTTTCAACACCCACCTGATTTTGAGATGCATTGTTCACTGACACATTGCCTTCATGATCAGATTTTTTTTTTCTTACTTCGCCTACTTGCAGGCTTAATTCTATTATTTCTAGGTCGCCCTTTATGAGTCTTAAATAATAAATCTAATACATTTTTCCAACCGTCCTCTTCATTTTTCTTTTCTTCTTCCATAAGTTCACGAGTCTTTGGACCATCTTTTGGTTTCAGCCATGTTTCACTCAGTTGTTGGCTTTTCAACTTATTGTCTACCCAATTTTAAATATCTTCATATTCATGATTGATTGGGGTTGTCAAATCTGCAACCTCGCTGAAGGCATGGCACAACTCTCGATAGCGCAATTCCTCGGTTGTGTTTTTCTAACTATTAACTTTAACTTTCATCTTCGAGTGGGTCGCCTGACATCCTTTCTCCATCTTCTTAGAATATACTTATCTGAAAGTAAGTCAATTTCATGACGGATAAAATAGTAAGGGCATGCTTGCAAAGTATTACTTTAAACTCAAATAACGGACAGGTATATTGAGCTTCGCAATTTTCTACATGAAAGAAAACCTTAAAACATTTGGGAATCATTCAGCCATCCTCCAGCCAAAAAGACTCTCCAATGCTATATTCACATACCCCTGCTATCTCCTGATAGTCTAATATTTCATAGTATATTTTTCCAGTTAATTTAACTTGAAATTCTTTAAATTTGGATAAAGTAAAGACTTATTGACTCTGTCTTTCCATTAAATAATTTGTTGCAGTAGGTATTTATTTTGAAAATGAGTCAGCATCGGCCCTTGTCTCCTTTTCCACCTTATTTCTTAATATATTTTTATACTGCTCAACAAACTGCTTCAAAGTTGTTTTTGAATGAACATATTCATCAAAAAATGCATTCAACTTTCACTTCGTTGAGTTGTTGACATTCCAGCCTAAAAGCTGTTTTTGACGTAGCATGATACCCATCTATTTCTCTCCTTGTACAAGTCACTCAACCATTCGCAATCTCCAATGCATATGTGTCAACCATTGCATTCTAATGATTTTCAAACTTATCTGGATTCTGTATATCATACACATCGCAGAACTATCGCTTCATATTCAGTGTACCTTCCTAACTTTTCTAATTTCATTATATGCCACAAACACCATCTGTGCCTCGTGTTTGGGAATACAATCTCAATGGCATTTTTCATAACTCTATCTTGGTTAGTTATTATTCCCTGCGGAGCACATTCCTTCATGCATGCAAGCCACTTACTGAATAGCCATACAAAATTCTCTGTGTCTTCTTTTGAAAAGTAAAATTGATTGTCCATAATGGTTAACGCCCAACAAATGTTATATCATACTTATTTATTAAGTATGTGGTATCGAAAATGATAACCTCACCAAACTCCTTGTAAACTTCTCTGCTCTTACCATCTGCCCAGAAAATATTTTTCAAATGATCCTCATTATCCAATCAAATGTCAAAAAAACTCAGAGTTTTCTGTAACCATTGTAACGTCTCGATCCCGTGAGTACTGAGACGCTACTGTGACATATATACGTAGGTTAAAAATATCCTCACATATATATGCTAAGAATTAGTACAGATAAGAATCAGAGTACGAAAGTACGTGAGGCATTATACATTCCAATATATGAGTAAAATTATAAAGTTATCACAGGATGTGAAATAATATTACAAGAATATTACACCACCGATAGGCACAAATGAGAGAATACAAAGAGATATACACTTATAAATAGTATAAAAGATGCTCACGAGTTACAAAAGGAAAACTCGGGAGACAAGCAGGGGGCTTGGAAGGATGGGTTTCAGACGGTCTGCCGAAAACCCACGCTTCTTTTGCACATATCTGATCAGCAATCAGAAGAATTCACAAGCTCCAAGCTCCGGGATCTGAACATGCAAGTCCAGAAGAATTAGAACTCTCCAACAAGGAGTGTGGTGAATGCCAAGTGACGTGCATTGATAAGCACACTTGTATCGATAAATCCGAGTCAAGAGCATATATTGAAAATCTTGTCGTGAGATAGGCATACAAGAGTAGGTAAGGAGGTAACAAGTAAAGTAAATATGGTAAAACTAGTTATATAAACCCAAATTATTGATCCGTGAGATTAGTACGTTAAAAAATAATCCAAATAAGGAAACCCTCATAAATATATCGTGTACCTCATGTCACCATATCCTGAGTTCATATAACCTGAGTTGTCTCCTAAACTAAGAAAACTTTATAAAACTGATAGAAAATTGATAAAACCGATAACACCGAATACAGGCAAAACCAGCTGTATAAGCTCAGACTACGGCTTCATAAGACCAGTATGTTGAAGGAATAATCTAAACAAAGAAACCCTCATCATATACCTTTATCTCATGTCACCGTAATCTCAGTGTATACAACCTGAATTGCAAAACAACTAGCATCTTATTATTATTATTACTCATCCTACCTATATGTCTAGGTATGTGCTCTAGAATCTCAACACACATACATTCATATATGAGTAAACCGAGGTTGTTATTGAAAACTGATGATGAGACCAATGTGTTAAGTTTACATAAGGTCTCGTACATACCTGGGACCATGGTTTAGGATGTTCCGATGCTGACCCGGAACCAGCCGCAAGGCCTACAAGAAGGTGGGTCTTATATTATGCCCATTCAGGAATATAACAGGACGTAGGGAGTCAGCGCTCCTCTCGGACACCTGGAGGCCCTCAGGTAGATCCTGAAGTTGAAATTGCACAACATATCTAATACTACTATAAATATATTTGATCGAGAAAAAATTGTGCACGAAAAGTGTCATTTTGAAGTCAAGAGTTAAAGTGTGTATGCTTTGGCTTCTTCGATACTTCCGTTATAACATAGAGGCTAAACGAGTCGAATCCACAGGGACGGGAGGCGATAAAAGTTTTCATAGAATATTCACATATGTGTTAAAGTTTCTTCAACGTTTCAAAGAATAAAAAGAAAATAAAACAAAACGTGGAAAGAGAAGATATTTGTGATTTTTGAAATTATTTCTAAAATAAAAGTAAAAAGGAAAGAAAATTCATGGCTACTAACTACTAATGGCTCCACTAACCTTACTAACCTCTTAGTGATAGCACCTTGATTAGTCTCTAAATTTGCATAATTTTCATCACATTCTCATATTTATTTCATGCAAAATTTTGCTAATAAAACCTTACTTGCTTGATCCTAAGTCCATGGTGTGCAAATGAAGAAGACCTAAATCACCATTTAATTGGTGATTAAAAGCCTACCAAGTAGCCATTGACTTTAGGGTGAAGATTTTGTCAGGCCAGGGCATCAAATCACAAATCCAGGAGTTCAGGTGGACAGAAGACAGACTGGGCAGCGCACTGCCCAAAACTGGGCGCGCGCTGCAGCCTGGGCCACAGAAACGAGGCCCTGGCCGCGTTTCCGCGGCCCTTTGTGCGCGCGCGCTCGCGTTTTGGGCCACGTGCTGCTCACGTGGCCCCCCTTTCCCCTTGTGCCTATAAATACCCCCTGGGGTCTTCAGTTTGAGCAGATCCAGAGTTAGAGCAAGTTGTGTAGCTTTGTTTTTAGTTTGTAGTTGTTGTTGTTCTTCTTCTACTTTTAAGTTTTAGCCATTAGAGTGAAAGAGAGAGAGTGTGTAAAGTGTTGTATTTGAAGGGTGACAAGATAATACAAGTACTACTTCTCTTCCTTCTTTCCAATTTACTTGTCTTTGCCATTAACTTTTACTTCTTGTTGTAGTGTAACTCCTTTCTTTTTCACCTCTTTTCTTTTACTTTGTTTTAGTGTAACGCCTTCTCTTTAACTTTTCTTTTCTTTTGTTTTCTTGTAGTATAACTCCCTCTCTCCACTTTTTTCCTTTGTTGTTTCTTTTACTTTTATGGCTAACTAACTTTTCATTAGCATGGCTAACTAACTACTAACCCACTAATTTCTAACACTTGATTGATAACCCAAATGAGTCAATAGTGTCAAATAAGCTTTGTGCAAACAAGAGCTATGACATCTTAAGACGAGGGTTCTAACTCTAATTTACCTACAAGTATTTACTTTCTTATACTTCATGCTTAATGAGTTTTGATGATTTATGAGTTGTGTACTTTACTTGTTATTGTAGGTTAGAGACTTTTCCGTTTAACTTCGCCGATACCAATAGTGCACTCGAGTCTTCCCTTATTCTTGCCTTCTATCGGATCTTGATAAGGGAATGTCTGAGTTTTTGCCGTGCAAGGCTAAGTTTTAGGATGAACTTTCACTCGATTTCCACGTGAATAGTTCCAATGCAAAAGGTTTGTGTTCGCCTATGATCCATCGTGAGGCTATCTTTCAAAAGTTAGAAATTAGTGGGAGCACTTAGTAGAAAGTTAGCCATGCATTTTTACAACTAAGAAAAAAAATCACTTTTACAAACAACCAAAACATTTTCCAACAATTCTTCAAACAACTTGTTTTCACTTTTCAATTCTTTATTTGGTTACAAAGAACTTTCTTTCTTCCTGAACTTTGAAGCCGCATCAAGCTTCTATCGCTCTCCCTCCTTGTGGATACGACCCGTATAGCCACTTCGCTACTACGAAAGAATCGCAAAAGCAGTGACATCAACCCACACTTCCTTCTCTTATTTTAGTACTTGCTTTTTGTCGATCAAATTTTGGCGCCGTTGCCGGGGAGGGAACGGCTTTATTGTTCAGTACTAAAGATTATTCTTTTTGTGTGTAGGAGAAGTACCAACAAGCTCACTATCGTGGGAAGCAAAAGAGGTGGCCAAGGACATTGCGCGAGGACTCATTTGCCCTCCGAAAAATTCGTGTAAAAGCGAGTTTTTCCGATTGAAGTACTAACTAACTCGTTTGCAGGATTGCCGAAAGCCGCTAAAAAAAATTGCTTTCTAAATTTTTAGTTTCCTTGGATGTTTCACCTTATGCATGTGTAATAAATTCAACAGAAATCCACTTGGTGCTTAATTGGAATTTGGACTAAACCTTTGCATATAAGGCACGTGTCTATTTCAATTCATTTCAATTTCTGTTGAAGTGTGCTGGAGACAAGGTACGTGTGCATTCATATAGAATAGGACTAACATTTTGAAGTGATTTACCGCTTTGAGTGTTACCTTGTTGTGAATAAACTGTACACCTGTCCAACTGACATTAAGGGTAAAACCCAAATAAATAAGATAAGGTGGGGATTTCATCACCCTTCCTTAGCCCAAAAATCTTTTCCAAGTGCTCTCACATTTTCCCAAGCCTTAACTAAAAATCAATAGACGTTGGCCCTAGGGACATCTCGGACTCACTAAGAGATTAACCGAGGTTGGAAATTGTAAGAACTATACTCCTGCAAAATCGGTGTCTAAGGAAAGTGAATTGAGAGGTAAAGCCTCGAAAGCTCCGTGGTTTGGCGTAATTAGGCCCGTGGCTCTGCCCGGATACCTCCCCCCGAGCTTTGCCTTTTCCTGGCCGATTAGCTTGTAGTCGAGTTCCTGCAACAACCTTCCCCGGAGAATCGACCAGTTAGGAGTCGTCTAGGTCCAGGTACCTTAGACTAAGGCTTGTGGTTGTTTTTCTTTCTTTTGTTTGTTTTTTCATTCTTTTCGATTGTTTGTTGTTTTTGCGTTGTTTGTGGTATGCTGCATGCAAGAGTGGGTGAGAGATCCGTCAACTTCCAGATTAACAAGAAACACTTCTCTACCCTTGCATCCAGAACCGGTAATGGCGTCACTTCAGGATAGATTTTACCCGATCAGAACTTCACTTCCATCTTGCATAAAACTTCCTGAAGCAAACGACAATAATTTTGAGTTAAAGCCCCAATTCATTAACACTCTTCCTAAATTTCATGGTTTAGAATCAGAGGACGCATACTTCTTTGTTAGGGAATTTGAAGAAGTATGCTTCATAATGCGTATACCCCAGCTAGGAGACGATGCCGTTAGGTTACGTTTCATCCTTTTTTTCCTAAAGGACCTATCTAAGAAATGGTTGTACAGCTTGGCAGTAGATTCAGTCACGACCTGGGATGATTTCGTCAAGGCCTTCTTGAAGAAATTCTACCCAATTCACAAAACTGCCCTCATTAGGAAGAACATCATGCAGTTTAAGCAAGACCCGAGCGAACCATTTTGGAGATACTTTGAGCGATTCAAAGATCTCCTAGCTCAGTGCCCTCATCATGGCGTGGAGAAATGGCGTCAGTGCCAAATTCTCTACGATGGTCTAGATTATCAGACTAAGACCCCGTTAGAAATGATGTGTCAGGGAGGGTTCTTGCAGAAAGATGAGAATCAGGGTTGGGATTTATTTGAGGACTTAGCTGAGAAAACCCTGCAATGGGAGCCAGCCTCGGAGAAACCTAGGAATTCACAATCTATAGCTTCAAGAGGAGGGCTCCTATCTCTAGAATCATCCATAGCTGCCGAGGCCAAGATTGCTACCCTAATGAGAAGGATAGAGGCTCTTGAAACAAAAAAGCCTGCCAGTGTCAACCAAATCAACCCACCACCAATTCACAATCCTGGTTGTTCATATTTTCAGGCACCAAACCATGTTTTTGAAGAGTGCCCTATTTTCCATGCCCAGCAAGTGCCACCGGAACACATGAACGCGAACAACCCCTACTCACAGACCTACAATCCCGGCTGGAGAAATCACCCCAATTTCTCCTGGGCCCAAAACAATCCTCCCAGGCCTAATTTTTCAAACAACTTTCACCATCTACTCCTCTACCAACTTTTCCCAGTCAAACCCCAGCTTCTTCCTCCCAAGGCTCACCAATGGAAAAGAAAATTAGTAAATTGGAGGTGAGCATAGAAGCTTTCATAAAGTCCCAAACCGCTTTTATGTAAAATCAGGGACAAACTCTGAACAGTCATTCACAGGCCATATCAAGATTGGAAATGAAGATGAGCCAGTTAGCTAGCTCCCTAAGTGAAAGACCTAAGGGTACTTTGCCTAGTCAGCCATTAGTTAACCCAAAAACTTTCAATCAAGCATATGAAATTCAGGATCCCTCGATTAACCAGTGTAATGTTGTTCACACACTGCGATCTGGAAAAAAAGTAGACAACTAGGTCTACCAACAGAAAAGTCCAGTCGATCCTGATCCCACTCCAGCCTCTACCTCTGCTAGTTTCTCCCAATCCGCTCCACAAACATCTGATGAGGACAAAACTGCTGAACAAGTTCATAAGCCTGTAGCACCCTTTCCCAATAAGCTTAGGAACAATAATAAAAATATGCACATGGAGAAAATACTAGAGATGTTTAACCAGGTCAAATTGAATGTGCCACTTCTTGACGCTATCCAACAAGTCCCGGCTTATGCCAAATTTCTTAAGGATATGTGTACAAAGAAGAGAAAGACCAATGTGCCCAAGAAAGTCTTCTTGGCCACTAATATAAGCGAAATTCTGTCTGGTCCCATTCCGGTGAAATACAAGGATCCCGGATGTCCCACCATTTCCTACACCATAGGACAGATTGAAATCAGTAGAGCACTTCTTGACCTGGGAGCAAGTATCAACTTGCTAGCTCTCTCAGTATACCAGCAACTTGGGTTGGGCGAGCTAAGCCCAACTCGAGTCACCATTCAGCTATCCAACCGATCTATGAAGATCCCTAAGGGGAAATCACAGACGTCCTCATCCGGGTCGGGGATTTCATTTACCCTGTTGACTTCATTGTGCTTGAGACCCAACCTGTGTCCAATCTTAGGTCTCAAACTCCCGTCATCTTAGGGCGCCCATTCCTTGCTACAGCCAATGCCATAATCAACTGTAGGAACGGGTCCATGCGATTGACTTTTGGAGACATGACGAAGGAAGTCAATGTCTTCAATCTTGGAAGACAACCTAGGGATGTTAATGATCAGACATTTGAGGTCAATTCTATTGAAAACCTGACCAGTGAGCATGAGGAAAGTATGGAGATAAAAATTGAGGCAGAGTTTGATCTGGAAGCTGCGGATTTTAATCTAGACCAGATCGTAGATTCAATAGTGGATTGGGCATCAAGCCCCAGTGTACCCCATCCTAGGATTGAAAGCCTAGAGATTGCCTCCAATGAAGCAACACCTTCCCTAGAGCTTAAAGCCTTGCCTGAACACCTCAAGTACGCCTACCTGGGCGGAAAGGACACCTTGCCAGTCATCATAGCATCCCACCTGACTGAGCAACAAGAGGACAGCTTAATGTCTATTCTGAAAAGACATAGGGAAGTCATTGGATGGACGATGAAGGACATCAAGGGAATAAGTCCAGCCATAGTACAACACAGAATCTATTTAGTCGATGAAGCAATCCCTAGGAGGGACCCAAAACGCAGGCTTAACCCTCTCATGCAAGAGGCAGTTAAGGTTGAAATTCTGAAACTATTAGATAATGGGATAATTTATCCCATTTCTGATAGTCAATAGGTTAGCCCTGTTCATGCGGTCCCAAAGAAGGCTGGCTTTACGGTAGTAGAAAACGAGAAAAAAGAGTTGGTACAAACAAGACTGCCTACCAAGGTTCTTGTTTGTATCGACTACAGGAAGTTGAATGCAGCTACCCGTAAAGACCACTTCCCGCTACCCTTCATCGACCAAATGCTTGAGCGTTTGGCTGGACATGAGTACTACTGCTTTCTAGATGGGTACTCGGGATACAATCAAATCCCCATTGCTGCAGAAGACCAGGAAAAAATGACGTTCACCTGCCCGTTCGGAACCTTTGCTTATTGGCGCATGCCTTTTGGATTGTGCAATGCTCCTGCAACGTTCCAACGGTACATGCTTAGTTTGTTCTCTGACATGGTGGAACGTTTTCTTGAGATTTTCATGGATGACTTCTCCATCTACAGAGATTCATTTGATCAATGTCTTCATCACTTAGAGTTAGTGCTACAAAGATGCATTGAGAAGAACCTAACTCTAAGCTGGGAAAAATGTCACTTTATAGTGAGACAGGGGATTGTCTTGGGCCATGAGATTTCGAGGAGAGGCATAGAAGTGGATAAGGCTAAGGTAGAAGTAATTGCTAAGCTTCCATCACCCAAAAGCATCAAGGATACTAGATCCTTTCTAGGGCATGCTGGGTTCTACCGACGGTTCATTAAGGATTTTAGCAAAATCGCTAGGCCCTTAACCAACCTGCTCGCTAAGGACATGCCCTTTGATTTCAACGATGAGTGTTTTAAATCATGGGGGAAGCTTAAGTAAGAACTTATCTCTGCGCCTATCATTTCTGCTCCTAATTGGACCCAGCCATTTGAAATCATGTGTGATGTATCTGATTTTGCTATTGGCGCTGTTCTAGGACAGCGCATAGACAATAGGTAGCACGTGATTTATTACTCGAGTAGGACTTTAAATGACGCCCAACAGAACTATACAACGACTGAGAAGGAATTCTTGGCCGTTGTCTTTGCGTTAGAAAAGTTCCGGCCTTACTTGTTAGGTTCGAAGACGGTAATTTTTACGGATCACTCGGCTCTGAAATACCTCATGACCAAGAAGGAAGCAAAAGCCCGACTGATTCAGTGGATCCTTTTGCTTCAAGAATTTGACTTAGAAATTCGAGATAAAAGAGGTATAGAAAATGTGGTTGCTGATCATCTCTCACGAATTCCGAATGCACCAACCATCTAAGCTCCGATCAATGAGGATTTCCCAGACGAGCATATCCTAACCATTCTTAAGGAACCCTGGTATGCTGACATCGTTAATTACCTGGCCACGGGACAATTACCCGCTGACTGGACAAAGCAAGACCAATACCGCTTCTTTGCCCAAGTACGGTACTTCTTCTGGGAAGAACCGTATCTTTTTAAGTATTGTCCCGACCAAATAATTAGACGATGCATACCCGAGGAGGAACAGAGGAGTGTGCTCAGCTTTTGCCATGACCTTACATGCGGGGGACACTTTGGTCCCCGCAAGACTGCAGAAAAGGTTCTACAAAGTGGGTTCTACTGGCCCACTTTGTTCAAAAACTCATATCATTTTTGCAAGTCATGCGCAAATTGTCAGAAAATTGGGAAGATTTCAAGAAGAGACATAATGCCCCTAAACCCGATCCTTGAAGTTGAAACTTTTGATGTTTGGGGTATTGATTTCATGGGGCCATTTCCCAGTTCCTTCGGCAACCAATTCATTTTGGTTGCTGTAGATTATGTCTCTAAGTGGGTAGAAGCTGTGCCAACTAAGACGAATGACAACAAAGTGGTTGTCAAATTTCTCAAAGAGAACATCTTCTCCCGATTTGGCACCTCCAGAGCGATAATTAGTGATAATGGATCACATTTCTATAACAGAATTTTTGAAACTCTGATGTGAAAATATTCCATCAATCACAAGTTATCCACTCCGTATCATCCCCAGACAAATGGGCAGGTCGAAGTCACCAACCGACAGATCAAGCTCATTCTGGGAAAAACTGTCGGATAAAACCGAAAGGATTGGTCGGTTAAACTCAATGATGCATTGTGGGCTTACCGCACTACTTTTAAGACAGTTCTGGGGATGTCTCCTTATAGAATCGTGTTTGAAAAAGCCTGTCATCTGCCAGTAGAGTTAGAACACCGGGCCCTCTGGGCAATTAAGTAACTCAACTTTGATCTGACCAAGGCCGGTGAACTTAGGAAACTACAGATTTCAGAATTAGAGGAGATACGGAATGAAGCTTATGAGAATGCTCGAATCACCAAGAGCAGAACTAAACTTTTCCATGACCAAATCATAACCCGAAAAAACTTTGCACCGGGAGATAGGGTTCTGCTATATAACTCTAGGCTTCATATTTTCGCGGGGAAGCTGAAAACTCGTTGGTCAGGCCCGTTCATTATGCGCACTGTTTCCCATACGGTGTTGTGCTTATTGCAGACCCTAAGAACAACACGGAATTCAAAGTCAATGGGCAAAGACTGAAGCCCTTCTTGACCACTGAGCCCATGACTCCGGATGATAGTGTGCTGACTCTTTTTGCCCCGTCATCACCTAACCACCACAAATAAATAAACAAAAAAAATTGTTTATATGCTTACCCCTTCTACATTTTTTTAGCCTATTCGCACTTAGCCGGCCCGAGTCCCCGAAGACGGTGACATCGTTTCTTCCCCCTATTTATTGCATTCGCATTTCTATATGCATTCATTGAGGACAATGCATTAGATAGGTGTGGGGGGTGCTAACACTTTTCTTTCTTTTTCTTTTTATACTTCTCTTTCTTTTTTCCAAAAAAAAAAATCTAGATTGAAAAGAAATTTCATACTCTTTGTAAACATACCAAAAGATTGTAGGAATTACGGGAACCTTATTAAGGAATCTTTAGTTTTGCCTAAGTAAACAAGAAAGAATGGTTTGACTAAAAAGATAGGAAGGATAAGGAAAATAACTCATACCTTTTATTTAGCCGTAGTAGAATATGCATAATTCACACACACATGCTTGGGATTTAGAGACACGACTGTGAAAAAAAAAGCTGGATAATTGTGCCTCAAGAAGCATGATTACTCATGCCAAAAAAATTAATATATAAATCTTGATTTCGTGGCCTACTCCACTTGCATATTTGACCTGAAAGGTGTTTTTCCACCTGGTGCCCTAAGACCATCTGGTTTGGGAGTCATCGGTTTGATATGTGTTACATAAGTAAAGTAGAAAGCCTAATGGAACCAAGAATAATAAATAAATATTAATAAAATTAAAAGATATTCAAAGTTGAGTTGAAAAACCCCAAGCACATCACACTTACACAGTATGCATATCTATCTAAAACAAAATAAAAGAATGAGTTAGAAGTACAAGATCCTTTCTAAATTTAAAGAAAAACCATAGTTTCTTCTTTTATGAAGGCTAAAGTATAAGAGGGCTTATAAGGGTTAAACCTAATTCTTACATCACTCGGTCATTTTTACTTAGATGATTGAAAGTTCTTTTTCATGAAAAAAAATGTAAACAACTAACTTCTTTTCTTTACTTACTGGATTTGTGGGTGCAATCCGCTGAAAACCCTCAGGAGACAACACTCCTCCTCTAGGGGAAACCTAGAGGTTTAACGGATTGTTGCACATGCTCAGTGCAATCGCTTCACCTGCGAAAGTGGTGTAATAATGTTCTCATTTTTGTTTTGCTCAGGACGAGCAAAAAGATGAGTGTGGGGGTGTGATTAGCCTCTAAATTTGCATAATTTTCATCACATTCTCATATTTATTTCATGTAAAATTTTGCTAATAAAACCTTGCTTGCTTGATCCTAGATCCATGGTGTGCAATTGAAGAAGAAGACCTAAATCACCATTTAACTGGTGATTAAAAGCCTACCAAGTAGCCATTGACTTTAGGGTGAAGATTTTGTCAGGCCAGGGCATCAAATCACAAATCCAGGAGCTCAGGTGGACAGAAGACAGACTAGGCAGCGCACTGCCCAAAACTGGGCACCGCGGCCCTGGCCGCGTTTTCGCGGCCCTTTGGGCGCGCGCGCGCTCGCGTTTTGGGCCACATGCTACTCACGTGGCCCCCCTTTCCCCTGGTGCCTATAAATACCCCCTGGGGTCTTCAGTTTGGCAGATCCAGAATTAGAGCAAGTTGTGTAGCTTTGTTTTTAGTTTTTAGTTGTTATTATTGTTCTTCTTCTACTTTTAAGTTTTAGCCATTAGAGTGAAAGAGAGAGTGTGTAAAGTGTTGTATTTGAAGGGTGACAAGATAATACAAGTACTACTTCTCTTCTTTCTTTCCAATTTACTTGTCTTTATCATTTACTTTTACTTCTTGTTGTAGTGTAACTCCTTTCTTCTTCACCTCTTTTCTTTTACTTTGTTTTAGTGTAACTCCTCTTTAACTTTTCTTTTCTTTTGTTTTCTTGTAGTGTAACTCTCTCTCTCTCCACTTCTTTTCCATTGTTGTTTCTTTTACTTTTATGGCTAACTAACTTTTCATTAGCATGGCTAACTAACTACTAACCCACTAATTTCTAACACTTGATTGATAACCCAAATGAGTCAATAGTGTCAAACAAGCCTTGTGCAAATAAGAGCTATGACATCTTAAGATGAGAGTTCTAACTCTAATTACCTACAAGTATTTACTTTCTTATACTTCATGCTTAATGAGTTTTGATGATTTATGAGTTGTGTACTTTACTTGTTATTGTAGGTTAGAGACTTTTCCTTTTAACTTTGCCGATACCAATAGTGCACTCGAGTCTTCCCTTTTTCTCGCCTTCTATCGGATCTTGATAAGGGAATGTCCGAGTTTTTGCCGTGTAAGGCTAAGTTTTAGGATGAACTTTCACTCGATTTTCACGTGAATAGTTCTAATGCAAAAGGTTTATGTTCGCCTATGATCCATCGTGAGGCTATCTTCCAAAAGTTAGAAATTAGTGGGAGCACTTAGTAGAAAATTAGCCATGCATTTTTACAACTAAGAAAAAAATCACATTTACAAACAACCAAAACATTTTCCAACAATTCTTCAAACAACTTGTTTTCACTTTTCAATTCTTTATTTGGACACAAAGAACTTTCTTTCTTCCTGAACTTTGAAGCCGCAGCAAGCTTCCATCGCTCTCCCTCCTTGTGGATACGACCCGTATAACCACTTCGCTATTACGGAAGAATCGCAAAAGCAGTAACATCAACCCACACTTCCTTCTCTTATTTTAGTACTTGCTTTTTGTCGATCACACCTCACATGTATCCTTGGTCATCACTAGTCCTTGGTTCAAGAGCATTTCAAAGTATGACCCATAAGATAATTCATCACATCCAAACTCAACAAACAAGTGCAAGTTACACTTAAACCATCAAAACTAAATAAGAGTAAGCATGGAATAAAGTAATCTTAGCTTGTTAGAGAGTTAGGGTGTTAGAGTATTAGAATTCATCATCATGAGCTATCAATGGCTCTTGCAAGAGTAAGGCCAAGTAGAGCCTATTAGATTCATGTGAATTATCAAGTAAGGAGTTGGCAAGTTAGTGGTTAGTAGTTAGTTGCCATGAAAGAAAATTAGCTAAGCATGTGAAAGGAGTTAGAGAGAAGAAAATAAGGAGAGATAAAGAGAGAATATTTCATAGAGTGTCACTCTCCTTACAAGCACTCTTGTTTTCATCCTCTATACAACTCTTTTTCCCATTACAAGATCTATAAGAAATAGAAAATAAAAAAGAGGAAGAAGTAAAACAACTAACCTAAACTATCTTAAGGAGAAGAAACTACCCTAAAAATAACATACATGGAGAAGAAACAACCCTCAAAACCTCCTCCTGAGCTCTACAAATCCCAGAGTATTTATAGCCAAGGGGGCATCAGGGGAGCTGTATAGAGTCGTGTGTCGAAACTCGACGCATGACTCCACAGCATGGCCGCGTTTTCGTGGCCATACTATGGCCAGGCGTGCAGCACCGAAGTCTGCAGGTTATGACTGCTTTATGTCAGGATATGGGCTACTACTTCCTTGTTTTCAGCTGCTTGCAGCAGCAGAATGGGCTTCCAAAGTCAATGGCTCTATTAGGATCTAAAAATAACCAAATAAAAGGGATTTTTGATCTTCTTCTTCATCCCACACATGAACCGAAGAACACACAAGAAAACTATTATTTAGCAGAATTTTATAAAGAATAAGTGTGAAAGTGTAGTAATGAAATATGTAACATTGGAGGCTAATTAATATTCACCACTTGAAATCCATCAGTTTTTCCTTTACCCGATATAAGTTGTCCTTTTTATAGTGTATTAAGCAATTATCAGTGTACGCGAATGAGCAGGAACATGTCAGAAGTACAAGGGTATCGAGAGTATAGATTGTACTGGGGGGTGTGTGCGTGCGTATGTGTATCAAGATATGTCAAGATATCAAGTCATCATTCCCGTATTATGATAATTATAAGTCAAATATCAGTCATGGCAGGTGTCAGGTGATAACAAGCAGGAGTCAGGTGCCAAGTACTAGCATGTCAAGTGGTAAGCATAGTAGATATCTCTAAAAAGAAAAAAATTACCGATACAGAGAAAAGTACGAATACAGAAAAACATTATCGATACAGGAGATCGGTACGAACACAGAAAAATGGTATCGATACAGGGAATCGATACGAATACAGGAAAATGATACAATTTTAAAAAACAGTACAAGTAATGGTTTCAAACTCTACACAATTATTAAGAAAAGAATAATAGTTGAATTATCAAGTAGACAAGCGGGTATGCAAGAAAGCGTACATTTAAGTGAAGCTAAACAAGCTGGAGTGAAGCTAACATACAACACTAGACGCCATCACGTTCGGCGTGGTTACCACTCAAGGCACGGCTATACGCATATGACGGAGCGAGCGTATGAACGCTGTTCTATCGTGTCTGGCTGAGCCGTGCTCATAAAGTAACTACGCTCGAATGGAGTTAGCGGCAAAACGCTGAGCTCTAGTTCCACCTATCAGGCGCAGCTAAAGACCTGACAGTCTGAATACACTCCTCTTTCGAGGAAGTGGGTAAGAGCCCAAAGGCTAATAGGTCTAAAGACATAGTAGGTACCTGCAGAGGTGTTAGTACTAAACACACGCATATAACAGGTTATCACTAATCTATAGTAGAGTGGTGAAACCACAGGTTGCGCAAGACAGAAAAAAGTAAGTGAGCATATAAGCGAACACCAAGCGGGGCTAAGCAAGCTGGAGTGAAGCTAACACACAATACTAAATGCTATCACGCCCGGCGTAGTTACCGCTCGCGGCGAAGCCACTATAACGTACAACAATAGCTCGTGGCGTAACTATACTCGGACAGAGTTAGCGGTAGAGCGCTGAGCATTAGGCTCGCCTACCAGGTGGAGCATGAGAGCCCAGAGGCTAAATGCAACCCGAAGGTTGGGTATAGAAAGCCTGGAGGCTAAATACAGCCCAGAGGCTGGGTATAGTACCTGCACGAGATGTTAGTACCATGCGAGCACACATATCAACATGATAATGACTAGTTTACCGAGGAGTGGTAAAGCCAGGAGGCTGAGTATGGAGCCCAGAGGCCGAGTAGAGAGATCGAGGCTAACGACCATGAAGGGTCGGCCACGCATGGTATAAAGCAGATACACAGCATAATATATGAACATGTATTTAACTACACTATTACAACCATTCGTCGTATTGATATCATTACATGTCTATAGTATACACACCCACACTAGTGCAAACACATCACTGGTACATTTACACGTGTCCACAAATACAAATACGATAGAAATACATTATTACAATTACACCTGTCAAAGCGGGGTACCCATATAAAAGAGGAGAGAACATTTGCCTATAAGTATTAAAATATGTCGTGATCCCCGAACTTTCAAATACGTGAGCATGGGCCCAAGCGATCTCACCAATACCAGAGAGAGGTATATATAGAGAGAGAAATAAATAGAGGTAAAGAGAGAGAAAGAAGAGATAGAGAGAATAGCAGAGAGAGGAGAGAGAAAGGGCAGGAGAGAGAGAGAAAGGGGAGAGGAGAGGGCTGGCCAGCCCTCTGCCGGCCAGGAGGTGGCCAGTAGTGGCTCTGGCGACCGGCGGTGCCCAAAGAGAGAGGAGAGAGATAGGGAAAGGAGAGAAAGAAGAGATAGAAAGAGAAAGAGAGAAGGCGCAGAGAAAAAAACAGAGAAACAGAGAGAGGAGAGATAGAGAGGGAACCAGGTGGAAAGTGATGGCCGGCTAAGTGGGGGCCAGCCAGGGGGTGGCCGGTGGCAGGTCTAGCCGCTGATAGCCCAAGATCAGAGAGAGAAAAAGAAGGTAAGGGAGAGAGAGAAGAAAAGGATAGAGAGATCGAGAAAGAAAGAGGAAAGATCCAAGAGAGAGAATGGAAGGGGAGACTGGCCGATGGTGGTCGGCCAAGGCGGCGGCGCGGCGGTTGGCCGCCATGGCTAAGATCCAGAGAAAGAAGGGGGAGAGAGAAAACTAGGGGGAGAGAGAGCAAAGGAGGACGGGGGGTCTGTCGCCGACGTTGGGGGAGAGCTGGTGGCGGATCTCCCTACGGAGGACCAAATCACAAAGAGAGAAGAAAAGGGAAGGAAGAGAGAGCAGAGAAGGAAAAGGGGAAAAAAAGAGAGGGGAAGAGAGAGAGGAGGAGATCTGCCGTTAGGTGTGGTGTTCGGCGGCGTTGGGTCACTATCTTAAATTTAACATTAATTTTATCATTCATATTTTAACATGAACTCATAACAACATTGCACCAATCAATGTAACAATTCCCATAATTGATTTCATTTCAACAATAATTTGAGACAAGGCTCATTGTCATTTCATTAACATAATTTTAACATAATTGAAATTCTAATTGGAAATTTAAATTTCACATTCATTCATTGCAACAATTTCTAGAGAAATGTAACACTAAAAGGAAAAAATTGCAGAGAACAAGTGAAAAATTGTACATTTGATCTCTCAGATCTCGAGTTTCTTTGCAGATTGTTGGGTGATCGGGGAAAAATCGTGCACGAAAAGTTTATGTTTTGAAATCAATAATTAAAAGCGCGTGCTTTGACTTTCTCGATACTTCCATTATAGCATAGAGGCTAAACATGTCGAATCCATAGGGACGGAAAAAGCGATATAAGTTTTAGCGGAATGTTCACGTATGTGTTAAAGTTTCTTCAACAATTTAAAGAATCAAAAGAAAAGAAAACAAAAAATGAAAAGAGAAGTACAGTGAAACACAAAGAAGTTGGAAACATAAAAAAGAATATATTTATGATTTTTGCTAGTATTTATAAAACAAAGTGAAAAAGAAAGAAAATCTATGACTACTAAATGCTAATGGCTCCACTAATCATGCTAACCTCTTAATGATAGTTGCCTCACATGTATCCTTGGCCATCACTAGTCCTTGGCTCAAGAGCATTTCAAAGCATGACCCATGCGATAACTTTCATATCCAAACTCAATAAAATAAGTGCAAGCTATACTTAAACCATCAAAACTAAATAAGAGTAAGCATGGAATAAAGTAATGTTAGATTGTTAGAGAGTTGGGATGTTAGAGTGTTAGAATCCATCATCATGATCCATCAATGGATCTTACAAGAGTAAGGCCAAATAGAGGCGATTAGATTCATGTGCATTATCAAGTAATAAGTTAGCAAGTTAGTGGTTAGGAGTTAGTTGCCATGAGAGAAAATTAGCTAAACATGTAAAAGGAGTTAGAGAAAAGAAAGCAAAGAGAGGTAAATAGAGAACCTTTCATAACTTATCACCTTCTATTATAAGCACTCTTACTTTCTAACCATGTACCACTTGCTCTCCTATTACAAGATCTAAAAGAAATGAAAAATACAAAGAGAAAGAAGAAAAACTAATCTAAACTACAATATGGAAAGAAAACTACACTACTCTCTGGATATCTCTCAATGCAGAATACAAAGGGGTATTTATAGGCAAAATTGGCACCAAAGGGACTGTACGGAGCCGCGTGTCAAATCTCAGCGCGCGGCTCCACAAGATTGCAGCGAAACATGGCATTTGCCGCATTTTCGAGGCAATGCTTGGGAAACGCGCACATCGCCACCTGATGTGCGCTTCCCGGATGTCCCCCTGTCAGCTGTACTTACTGTTTTTCGGATTTGGGCACTTGATTTTGACGAAACAACCCTTCAAAGTCAATGGCTATATTTGTAGGCTTTTAATCACCGATCAAATGATGATTTTGGGTCTTCTTAATTTCATGCCATGGACCTAGAAACATACAAGAGAGGTATTATTAGCAGAATTTAATATTAAATAAATGTGAAGATGTGGTATAAAATATGCAATTTAGAGACTAATCACACCCCCACACTTATCTTTTGCTCGTCCCGAACAAAACAAAAAACTAAAGGAATTATTACACCACTTTCGCAGGTGGCGATTGCACTGAGCATGTGCAACAAGCCATTAAACCTCTAGGTTTCTCCTAGAAGAGGAGTTTTATCTCCTGAGAGTTTTTAGTACAAAATCCATAACAAAAAAAATCAAATATCAGTTTTGTTAAAACGCATTTTGAAATAAAGAAAAGTGTTGAAGTATTTTTGTGAAAATATAAGTGATCTAAGGTCAGAGGTTAACCAGAAATTATTCTTCCTTAAACTAAGTCGAAATGCAAAATCTTGCTATAAATTAAATGTAAGAATTTAAAATTGAATTGATTCTTTGATTTTTCATAAAACTCCTAGAAAAATATGCACTTTATGCCAGGGGAAGCCGAAATTGCTTCAAAAATAGGGTCCAAACCAAAAAATTGATGTTTACACACTTTCCCCATCAATGAAGTGTGATCATAAGATATTGGTGATTCTATTTCATGGTGTACTGGTACAAAATTCAATGTTGACTTTGGAATAGAGAAAAAAATCTGGTAAAGACACCGAAGTCATTATTGAATCAAAAAGTGAATCACCAACTTGAGGTTCAAAATCACTTTCAAGCTCAAGTTCAATCTCGGGAAAAGAATAACTTGCCAAAATGTCAATGTGATTTTCAAACCTTGGAGTTTGGTCAAGTTTTAATAGGTTTGCTGAAATTGAATCTTGGTTTCCAAAATAGCATAATTCTTGGGTTCAATCGGTAGAGTTAGGAATATAAGGATTGGTCAAAGGTTAACAAGAAAGGCTGTAACGCCCCGATCCCGCGGATACGGAGACGTCACTGTGACATATATATGCAGGTCAGAAATACCCTCATGTATATATGCTAAGCATCAGTACAGGCAAGAATTACAGTACGGATGCACGTGGTGCATTATACATTCTAACATATGAGTACAATTACAATGCTATCACCAGAGGTGACAAATATTACAAGAATATTACATCACCGATAGGCGCAAATGCGAAAATACAAAGAGATGTACATGTATGAACAGTACAAAAGGGTGCTCACGAGATAGCAGGGGATGCCGCGAGCCAACCAGGAGGAGCAAGGATGGGACTGGAGCTACAACGGGTCTGTCCACTCCGCAGAAGTGAGCTTAATCCTCAGCAAGAAGATCCCCTTCAGTCCAAGCTTCGAGACCTGGACATGAGAATCCAGAGGAGTCAGAACTCCCCGGCGAGTGGTGATGTAAAAGCCAGATGGCGTGCTGAGATAAGAACATGTGTATTGATAAATCCGAAACGTGAACATGCATTAGAAACTGTGTCGTGAGCAGCGGCATGCAGGAGCAAGTAAAGAGACAGTAATCGATATCTAGCCGGGATCATATATGATATAAGATGATAAAAGCAGGTAACGAGACGATGAATAAAGTAGACAAGGCAACACCAGATATCTCCTAAACTAACATAAAACCGATAAAACTGATAAAAAACGAATAAAACTAATTACGAGCAAAAACCGATCGCACGACTCAGGTCACGGCTTCATGAGACTAGTACATCGAGGGAATAATCCAAACAAGGAAACCCTCATCTATATACCTTTATCCAATGTCACCATAATCCAAGCACATACAACCCGAGTTACAAAATGGCACAACAAATTACATATTAACATCTTATTATAATTGGGGCCGTCTAAGTTGTAGGCTTCAGTATGCGTCCCATTCCACATACATTCACTTACAACTCATAGAGCAAGTTATTTGAAAACTGATGAAGTTTGATGAATCATGTTTCGGATGGGCCCCGTACATGCCCGGGACAACGGTCCAGGAGTATCCGGTGCTGAGCCGGACGTACCGCTAGGTACCGGGACTTATTTACGCCCGAACAGGAATAGAGTATCGCAGATCCCATAGAAATAGGCCTAGGGCGTGTGCATACCCGGCAGGAATAAACAGGAGTAGGGGTGCCAGCACACCCCACGGAATCCCTGGCGGCCGCCAGGTGATCCCTCAAGTATGTGGCCACGCGTGACTCGATAAGACCACCATAAACATGATTAATCAGGGCCCGTCAGTTTCCCCCAAACTGGGTACAAGTTGTCTTACTATAATTTAACATGTGATTATCAATTTACAGGGATAACAGGAGCATGACATGATCAGGAATTTAGGAGTACATAAGTATTGTAGATTCAGGTCACTGCATATAGAATACAGAATAACAAGTACATAATTCAAATCACTGTATGTAACACAGGATAACACGGTAGGATTCCCGTGAATGTGATAGCCATAGGTCAAGTATCAACGTATCAAGAAGCAGGTGGTAAATCATATTATAATGAGGAACAAGTGCTAAGCAGTAAGTCATGTCAGGTGGTAACATGTCAGTTGCTAAATGATACAGACGGATGTATGTCAAGTGTTAACATGACAAGTATGTACATCATAATACCAAACGAGAATACTGATATAAATACATAATGTTATGCAAGTCAACCCGATGATGCGGGTAAGTCCAATGGGAAAGCGAGAACACTCACCTAGAACTTCAGAAAATACCGTGAAATCCCAAGCTCTGGAATCCAGGAAATCAACGCGTCAATACGTTTAAAACATAAAGGAGGAGGGAGAATGGAGATGCGGGAATCGCAGACGCGGGAGTCGCGTTGCGTAGATGTTATAAACGCGGGGTTCAAGAACCGCGTTCTAGGAAGGCCACGAGGAGAACGCAGACGTGGGCATGAACTCCGCGTGGCGTTAACACAAGAACGCGAGAATCGCGTTAAACAAATAACAAGAACGCGAAGATCGTGTTACGAAATTTCTTGGACGCGGGGATAAGTTCCGCGTCTAGCAATTAACAGAGAATGAGAGAGACAGGGAGTGAGACGCAAGGGTGAGGGGGAGACGCAGGAAAGGAGGGGGAAAACAGGGAAGAAAAGGAAAAGGAAAAGGAAAGGAAAAGAAAGGAAAGAAAGAAAGAAGGAAAGAGGGAAAGGGAGAGGGGATGGTCGGTCACGGCTTGGCCGGTGGTCACCGGCGGCGGCCAAGGTTGGCCGGAGTTAGCCGGAAGTGGCCGGAGACGAGTGGCCAAAACCCCAAGCCCAACCAATGGTGGTGCAACTCTAGTTGAAATGGTAAAAATGGAGTTTTGAAAACGAGGCTTCGGAGAACGAAGCTATACCTCGTTAGAAAGAGTATTCCGAGGAGAGAAAGATGGCGTGGTTCGTGGTGGTCAAGGTGGCGTAGGTAATGGTGGGGAAGGTGGTGAAGTTTGGTGGTGAAAGTGGGTTTGTTGGTGTTTCTTGGTGGAAATGAGGAAGAAGAAGGTGGTGTGGAGGTGTTGTTGTTGTTGGAAATGGAGAAGGAGATGGAGGGGAGAATGGTGGAGGAATTGGTGGAGGAGATGGTGGTGTAAATGGATGGTGGCCGGCCAAAGGAAGGGCACGGCTAGCTTGGGCTGCTGGTTGCTTGCTGTTGGCTGCTGTTGGAGAAGAAAGAAGAGAAAAAAATGAAAGAGAGAGAAGGAGTGGGGGTGTTAATATAAAGGGAAAGTTTAAGATTATTACAAGTTGCCATTGTTTCAAAACAAAAGAGACTCAACCACCATGTTTCTTGCGTCTTATTCACCCAAACTTGCATCTAGGCCAAAGAGTTAGACGTGGAGATAAAATCCGCGTCCAAGAGAAACGCGAATGTCGCATTTGATGAAAAAGACAAAAAGCCATGGTGAGAAGACTCAGAATTGATCTTGCAGGGCATGAGCATTAAATGCAGTATGGAGAGGATCTCTGCATTAAATGTGGGTGGGTGAAACTCGCGTTTAGTGAGGAGAGAGAAAATAAAAAAAGAGGAAATAAAATATCTGAATAAGGTTTCAGTATCTGGGAAAACACCGAAAACTCCGAAAAGGTCCAAAAAAATAAAGTAGCTTGGAAAGCTTCTCAAAAATTCTTAAAAATAATAAATATTATATAAAGATTTTTGGTGAAATCGGTTTTTAGAAATTCAATCCTATTTTTCAAATAAAAATCCTGAAGCCAACCGTCAATACCGGTCTACACTAGGTCCGCCGATTTTTGATAAAATCTGAAAAATCTCAGAAAATGCCAGAAAGGAGAAAATATAATTTTAAGAAGTAATATGAAAGAAGAATCCAGAAATTTAATTTCAATTATAAACTAAAATTCCTATAATCAACCAGCGATACTGGCCGACACCAAACCCAGTGAAATTTTGATAAATTCAGAAAAATCTCACAAAAAGTATTTAGATAGAAAATGTGATTTTAAGAAGTTATAGGAAAGTCACTTCTTAAAATTCAACTCCGTTTGTAAATTAAAAATCCGAGAATCGATCAGTGGTACTGGTGGACACCGGTTTTGAAGATCTTCAATTTAATTCTGAAAAATTTCAGAAAATCATAAAAAATCTAAAATATTAGAAAATGATGTTTGAAATTGGAATCGGTCAAATCTGAATACTAGAAAGACTAAATCGAGCAATAACCTGATATCGAATCCCCTGTTTAGACTAGGGCTGAATCTGAGTCCACGAATTCGGATCCAAGGTAAAACGTCATATAAATAATTCATAATACAAAACGAATACAGGAAGTAAATCAAAAAATACAATCGAGAAATCTGAATACGCAACTAAGTACATATTCCTGAAGCGGGGTGTTACATTCCACCTACCTTATAAAAATTGCGTCCTCGTAATTTCGATAAGGGAAAGATGAACACAGGAGAGACCAGGGTCGACAATGAGAGAATGATAAAGTGGAATATTTACGAAAGATTACCAACTCAAAATACAAAAGATCAGGGTAGCGGTTACAATGACATCCTCAAGATTCCTGTTCTGAATACTGAGCTTCATATTCTGCTATTGCTTGGCCTGATGCCTCTGCTGACATGTTATAGACTTGACCTCTACCATGATCTGCTCTAGTTCTTACTTCTCTCTGTGGCTGATCATACTGCTGGGGCGGAAATGGAGCTCTTCGGTCAACAGGTTCTGGGTTCCTTCTCAGTGGTGGAGCTGGAAGTGCCGGGGGTGTTGCTAGTGTTGGAAATGTTGATGGTGTTGGATAGGTCCTCTTGAATGGGTAACCACCTGTCGAGTGATTACCGGATCCACATACCAAACATAGTCCATTAGCCTTTCGGCAGTTGCGTTGGATGTGTCCGGGCTTTCGGCAGTACCCGCATATCATCTGCTGAAGGGGAGGTCAGAATGGTCGCTTGACTATCGGCCTGTTGGTGGTCCTGGTTGCGTCTTCTTCGTTCATCAACTGAAAGGGTCTCTTCACTGACTTGTTCTGCGCCTGGTTCTCATTCTTTTTCTCCAGTCCTCGTTCTACTTCACGGGCAATGGAGAGAACCTGAGAGTAGGTCTTCAGCTGTTGAGGAATAAGATACATTTGGACATCCATCTTCAGCCCTTGCTGAAATCTGCTCGCCCGTTTTTCTTCATCTGCCACCATGTAGGGAGCAAATCTGCTGAGCCTCAAGAATTCAGCAGCATATTGATCCACTGATCGGTTACGCTGCTGCAGGCAGATAAAGTGTTCTTCCGTGTCCCTTTGAGCTGTTGCAGGGAAGAATCTCTCGTAGAAACCCTTTGAGAATTGGTCCCAGGTGATGGGTTTCTCCAATGTCGCTTCTTCCGCCAACCACCATGTTCGGGCCACATCCTTCAATTGTATCTTGGCCACTTCCACTTGGTTCTCATCAGGGACTCAGGCCGCCTTTAAAAGATCTGTTGTGTCTATCAGCTACTGTACTGCATCCAGGGGTTTCTCTGTGCCTGAAAAGATTGCCGACTGTAATATCCTGAAATTCGACACGTTGCCTGGCCTCTGTTCTCGGGGTGCAACTAATAGTCCTTGACGTAAAAGCTCTGTCTGCTGTTGTTGACTCTGCATCATCCCTTGAAGTATTCTAATCATACCATCATTGTCTCTGCTGGATCCATCTTGAGAAGTACTAGCACCGTTACGTGTTCCCCGTCTTTCCACATCTGAGTTGGTTGAAGAGGTAATAGGAAGAAGCTGGAAGGTAAAAGATTTGAAGGTCTCAGGATTCAAGAAATGGATCAGAAGGAAGAGATAGATAAATCTGCACTTGTAGTTGGTTTGTATAATCAGGACTCTTGTATTCCAGTTGCAAACTTCTTTACCATTAATTTGCCGTCTGGACGTACTGAGCATGCGAGAGCCTAGGCTCTGATACCATCCTGTAACGCCCCGATCCGCGGATACGGAGACGTCACTGCGACGTATATACGCAGGTCAGAAATACCCTCACGTATATACGCTAAGCATCAGTACAGGCAAGAATCAGAGTACGAAAGCACGTGGTGCATTATACATTCTAACATATGAGTACAATTACAAAGTTATCACCAGAGGTGACAAATATTACAAGAATATTACATTACCGATAGGCGCAAATGCGAGAATACAAAGAGATGTACATGTATGAACAGTACAAAAGGGTGCTCACGAGATAGCAGGGGATGCCGCGAGCCAACCAGAAGGAGCAAGGATGGGACTGGAGCTACAACGGGTCTGTCCACTCCGCAGAAGTGAGCTTAATCCTCAGCAAGAAGATCCCCTTCAGTCCATGCTTCGAGACTTGGACATGAGAATCTAGAGGAGTCAGAACTCTCCGGCGAGTGGTGATGCAAAAGCCAGATGGCATGCTGAGATAGCACATGTGTATTGATAAATCCGAAATGTGAACATGCATTGGAAACCGTGTCGTGAGCAGCGGCATGCGGGAGCAAGTAAAGAGACAGTAATCGATATCTAGCCGGGATCATATATGATATAAGATGATAAAAGCAGGTAACGAGACGATGAATAAAGTAGACAAGGCAACACCAGATATCTCCTAAACTAACATAAAACCGATAAAACTAATAAAAAACCGAATAAAACTAATTACAAGTAAAAACCGATCGCACGACTCAGGTCACGATTCCATGAGACTAGTACATCGAGGGAATAATCCAAATAAGGAAACCCTCATCTATATACCTTTATCCCATGTCACCATAATCCAAGCACATACAACCCGAGTTACAAAATGGCACAACAAATTGCATATTAACATCTTATTATAATTGGGGTCGTCTAAGTTGTAGGCTTCAGTATGCGTCCCATTCCACATACTTTCACTTACAACTTATAGAGCAAGTTATTTGGAAACTGATGAAGTTTGATGAATCATGTTTCGGATGGGCCCCGTACATGCCTGGGACAACGGTCCAGGAGTATTCAGTGCTGAGCCGGAATGTACCGCTATGTACCGGGACTTATTTTGCCCTAACAAGAATAGAGTATCGCAGATCCCATAGAAATAGGCTTAGGGCGTGTGCATACCCGGCAGGAATAAACAGGAGTAGGAGTGCCAGCACATCCCACGGAATAATCCCTGGTGGCGCTCTAGGTGATCCCTCAAGTATGTGGCCACGCGCGACTCGATAAGACCACCATAAACATGATTAATCAGGGCCCATCAGTTTCTCCCAAACCGGGTACAAGTTGTCTTACTATAATTTAACATGTGATTATCAATTTACGGGGATAACAGGAGCAGGACATGATCAGGAATTTAGGAGTACATAAGTATTGTAGATTCAGGTCACTGCATATAGAATACAGAATAACAAGTACATAATTCAAGTCACTGTATGTAACACAGGATAACACGGTAGGATTCCCGTGAATGTGATAGCCATAGGTCAAGTATCAACGTGTCAAGAAGCAGGTGGTAAATCATATTATAATGAGAAACAAGCGCTAAGCAGTAAGTCATGTCAGGTGGTAACACGTCAGTTGCTAAATGATACAGACGGGTGTATGTCAAGTGTTAACATGACAAGTATGTACATCATGATACCAAAAGAGAATACTGATATAAATACATAATGTTATGCAAGTCAACCCGACGATGCGGGTAAGTCCAATGGGAAAGCGAGAACACTCACCTAGAACTTCAGAAAACACCGTGAAATCCCAAGCTCTGGAATCCAGGAAATCAACGCGTCAATGCGTTTAAAACATAAAGGAGGAGAGAGAATAGAGACGCGGGAATCGTAGACGCGGGAGTCGCGTTGCGTAGATGTTACAAACTCGGGGTTCGAGAACCGCGTTCTAGCAAGGCCACGAGGAGAACGCAGACGTCAGCATGAACTCCGTGTCGCGTTAACACAAGAACGCGAGAATCGCGTTAAACAAATAACAAGAACGCGAAGATCGCGTTACGAAATTTCTTGGAAGCGGGGATGAGTTCCGCGTCTAGCAATTAACATAGAAAGAGAGAGACAGGGAGTGAGACGCGAGGGTGAGGGGGAGACGCAGGAAAGAAGGGGAAAAACATGGAAGAAAAGGAAAAGGAAAGGAAAAGAAAGGAAAGAAAGAAAGAAGGAAAGAGGGAAAGGGAGAGGGGATGGCCGGTCACGGCTTGGCCGGTGGTCACCGGCGGCGGCTAAGGTTGGCCGGAGTTGGACGGAAGTGGCCGGAGACGGGTGGCCAAAATCCCAAGCCCAACCAATGGTGGTGCAACTCTAGTTGAAATGGTGAAAATGGAGTTTTGGAAACGAGGCTTCGGAGAACGAAGCTATACCTCGTTAGAAAGAGTATTCCGAGGAGAGAAAGATGGCGTGGTTCGTGGTGGTCAAGGTGGTGTAGGTAATGGTGGGGAAGGTGGTGAAGTTTGGTGGTGAAAGTGGGTTTGTTGGTGTTTCTTGGTGGAAATGAGGAAGAAGAAGGTGGTGTGGAGGTGTTGTTGTTGTCGGAAATGGAGAAGGAGATGGAGGGGAGAATGGTGGAGGAATTGGTAGAGGAGATGGTGGTGTAAATGGAGGGTGGCCGGCCAAAGGAAGGGCACGGCTAGCTTGGGCTGCTGGTTGCTTGCTGTTGGCTGCTGTTGGAGAAGAAAGAAGAAAAAAAATGAAAGAGAGAGGAGTGGGGGTGTTAATATAAAGGGAAAGTTTAAGATTATTACAAGTTGCCATTGTTTCAAAACAAAAGAGACTCAACCACCATGTTTCTTGCGTCTCATTCACCCAGACTTGCGTCTAGGCCAAAGAGCTAGACGTGGAGATAAAATTCGCGTCCAAGAGAAACGCGAATGTTGTGTTTGATGAAAAAGACAAAAAGCCATGGTGACAAGACTCAGAATTGATCTTGTAGGGCATGAGCATTAAATGCAATATGGAGAGGATCTCTGCATTAAATGTGGGTTGGTGAAACTCGCGTCTAGAGAGGAGAGAGAAAATAAAAAAATGAGGAAATAAAATATCTGGATAAGGTTTCGGTATCTGGGAAAACACCGAAAACTCCGGAAAGGTCCAAAAATATGAAGTAGCATGAAAAGCTTCCCAAAAATTCTCAAAAATAATAAATATTATATAAAGATTTTTGGTGAAATCGGTTTTTAGAAATTCGATCCTATTTTCAAAATAAAAATCCTAATGCCAACCGTCAATACCGGTCTATACCGGGTCGGCCAGATTTTGATAAAATCTGAAAAATCTCAGAAAATGCCAGAAAGGAGAAAATATAATTCTAAGAAGTAATATGAAAGCAGAATTCAGAAATTTTATTCCCATTGTGAACTAAAATTCCTGGAATCAACCAGTGATACTGGCCGACACCAAACCCAGTGAAATTTTGATAAATTCAGAAAAATCCCAGAAAAAGTATTTAGATAGAAAATGTGATTTTAAGAAGTTATGGGAAATTCATTTCTTAAAATTCAACTCCATATGTAAATTAAAAATTTGAGAATCAGTCAGTGGTACTGGTCGACACCGGTTTTGAAGATCTTCGATTTAATTCTGAAAAATTTCAGAAAATCATAAAAAATCTAAAATATTAGAAAATGATGTTTGAAATTGAAATCGGTCAAATCTGAATATTAGAAAGACTAAATCGAGCAATAATCTGAGATCGGGTCCCCGGTTCAGACTAGGGCTGAATCCGAGTCCACGAATCCGGATCCAAGGTAAAACGATCATATAAATAATTCATAATACAAAACGAATATAGGAAGTAAATCAAAAAATACGATCGAGAAATCTGAATACGCAACTAAGTACGTATTCCGGAAGCGGTGTGTTACAAAGGCTTTCCTCGCTCTCATTGATCAAATCGCTCATTATCGAGTCTAACCTATTGCTAAGCCGGGTAACAGAATTTTGAGTTTGAATCATGTCTTCCATACTCATTGCAATTGGTTCTTCTTGAATAAGTGAGTATGGAAGTTGATTTGGAAATTGTGGTGAAATTATGAGTCCATCAGATTTAGCGATTGCTGCTTGGAGTCACGCAAGGGTTCCATACTCAAATCTAATATTGATGGTTGTTCATTTTGAATCGGTGAGACTGAAAAAGATGAGTAGGACTCTTAAAAATTTAGTTGAGATGATGAGTCCAGCATATTTTAAAATCATTGCACTTTTTCACAAAAGGCTTCAAATGCTTTTCTAGCTCAGATTCTTCTTCAATTGGATGTTTTAGAAAAGGAGTATATGGAGTTTGATTTGGGAAGGATTATGAATTGAGCAAATTTTGAATTTGTTATTGGGACTCAAGCATGACTTCCATACTCCTTTCCAAATTAGATTTTTCTTCAGCTGGTGGGATAAGAAAAGGAGGGTATGAATCCAAATCGGGGAATGAAAATTGTGAACAAGGTGGTTGAAAATGTGACTCGGGGGAGGTGAATCCCCATGAACTCTGTGAAGAGTGAAAATTATGTTGAAAATGATAGTCATAGGATTGGGGATTTGGTCATATTGAGTCGGATAATCCCAATCCGGCATATATGGTTAGTTTATGTTATACATAGCCGGGTCAGAGTTATTCGAGTCAAATGAGGTCGGGGTAAAATATGGATTCAATTATGATTGAAGGAATTATTATTGTTAAAATCTATTTCATAATTTACAAAAAAGAAAACAAACAAACAAACAAATAAAGGAAAAGAAAAAGAAAAAAAGCTTATGTTAGGGTTGACTTAGATCTTGATGACTCCTGACTGGTTAGACTGTCCACGGGGTATATTATCAGAATCTGACAATGAGTGAATCGGCCAGGTAGGGGCAAGATCAGTGGAAGGTATCCGTGCCAGAGCAACGGGCCTAATTATGCCAAACCACTGTTCTTCGAGGTTTCACCTCTCAACCCCAACCTTAGACACTGATTTGATAAGAGTCAGCTTCTAACAAGTTTCCCCTTAGATCAATCTCTTAAATGAGTCCGAGATGTCCTCTGGGGCCAACGTCTAGCAAATTTTATTTAGGCTTGGGTTATGTGACTGGGGAGGTGATTTTTGGGTTAAGGAAGGGTAATGACTTCCCCGCCTTATGTTGTATTGGGTTTTTATCTTAAGTTCAGTTCGTGCAAGTGTGCAATATGAAAAACACCTAGAGGGGGGTGAATAGGTGTAATTGCTAATCTAACAATCTTTTTAAAACTAAGATGGATGAATGATGCAACGATCTCTCAAAATAAGACTAAGAGCCGAATACCCCGTGAAGGGTTCTGAACTCCTTCCTCCTGATTCCCCTTGAATGGGTTAGAGGTGTGCAATGCAACCTTGTTGTATGAGAATTGATCGAACAAGAAATGAATAATATGCAATGATTAAATGCACACAATATATCACAAGGAATGAAAACAAGATCTCAAGCAAGTAATTTGAAAGCAATAGAGTGCAAGAGAAATTTAAGGCAAAATGGACACAAAGCAATCGCAAACACAAGATGTTTGTTTCGAGGTTCGAGCCACCGCTCTACTCTCCGCCTTCACCTCCGTGAAGGGTTTCCACTATCCACCGAGGACGCTTACAACGGTCTACCAAAGACCCGAGCACCGAGCTCCACTACTTACAATAACCTCTACCGAAGAGGTGTCTCCACAAGAACAAGATGAACACAAGTAACCAAAGTGATCACAACAAGATCACTAAACTTCTTACAAACTCTCACTCTTTTACAACTTCCTTATAGATTGAGTAGGGAATTTTGGCTCTAAGAAGTGTAGTGAGAAAACTCAGCTGTAGAATGATTTTTGCTAGAGAACACAACTGAATACAAGCTCAAGAAAGAATGGGAAAATGGAGAGCTTAAAAACTTTTCTTCTCTTTTGAAAACTATGAAAACTTAGGGATTTTTTTCTTGGTGTTTTGCAAGAGACTATTCTCCTCTATTTATAGGGAGAGAAATAGGTTAAAAATAATTTATTTTAAGCTTATTTGCTCTGAAAAAGATCTCCAAAAACTCAGAAAAAGTCTGCCAAAAAACAGTCCAAAAAACAGATTTCAGAATAGCACAAAAGAGGAAAGAGCCGTTGGGGCTCTGCAGGCCTGGCGGTCAACCGGACGGTCGGCCGTCCGCCCTGCTGGCAGTAGCCGTTGGGCTCGGGTCGACCGCTCGGGTCGACCGTCCTCAAAACAGAAACACAGTTTTCTGAAGACGGTCGACCGGGCGGTCGACCCAAAAAACCCGAGAGCAAAGCTGCTTACAGTCGGTGGACCCGGCGGTCGGCCGACAGACATGCACAAGCGTGCACGTCCTGACACAAGCGCCGGTCGACCGGGCCGGTCGGCCGGTCTTGCCTGAAACAGAGAAACAGCAAGTGCCAGACTTTGGAATAATTTTGTAAAAAAAAATTTTGAAGTAAAGAAAACTAAGTATCATGCTAGAAAGAGTATACATGATTTTTAAACATGATATATATACCTTTGTAAAACTTAGAGTCATGTATATTTGTTGAAGCATGAAACTTAGAAACACAAAGTTTTAAACATGAAAACTTGTATATAAAAATGTGTGTGTGTATCCTAGAGCCAATTTTCCAAACTCAAACTTTAACAAACTATTTCTTACATTGATTCTAAGGACTACAAGTTCTTCAAGTGGGCTTCTCCAGATGATCTTGAAAACTTGATTCTTGAGCCCGAATTGAGGTGACTTGAGTCAAAACACCTTCCTTTAGGGAAGAAACCTTCTAGTTTCATTAGAACCCTGAAACACACTAAAAATAACAAATATGATTAGTACAAATAACTAATATGTTTTGTAATCATCAAAACACACTAAAAACGGGTGATTGTAACCTTGGAACAACAATCTCTCCCTTTTTGATGATGACAAAACATATAAGTTATTTAAACAAAAATGGAATAAGAGCTTTGGAAAGCTCCCCCTCAAATAATGCTATGTATAAAGAATGACAATGAGAAGTAAGATGCATAAAGCATTGAAAATACAATAGTTTTTGAAAACACAATAGTTTTGTCAAAAACTTAAATAATAAACAACAAACTTATTCTTTTTAAAAACTTAACTTATTCTTTTTAAATAACACACTTATTCTTTTTCTCCCCCTTTTTGTCATACATCAAAAAGGGTTAAACAAAACAAACAAAACAAAAGAAATTTATCTTTAAGAATCCATAATGCAAACATTCAACTCACCATAAATAAAAGAGAATCTAGCATAATCTAATGGTTTAGTAAAAATATCGGCAAGTTGAAAATCGGTAGAAACATAATCAATATCAATATCACCTTTCTCATAATGATATCTAAGAAAGTGATATCTAATGTCAATGTGCTTAGTTTTACTATGTTGATTTGCATTCTTTGTCATATGAATTGTACTAGTATTATCACAAAATATTTTAATATGATCAAAATGCAAATTATAGTCAAGGAGAGTATGTTTCATCCAAAGAACTTGTGCACAACAAGCTCCGGCTGCAACATACTCCGCCTAGGCGGTTGAAAGGGCTACCGAATTTTGCTTTTTGGAAGACCAAGATACAAGACAATTACCTAGGAATTGACATGTTCCACTTGTGCTCTTCCCATCTACCCTATAACCCGCATAATCGGCATCCGAAAAACTCTTCATTTCAAATAGTCCGATTTTCGGATACCACAAACCCATTTTAATAGTGCCCTTAAGGTATCTAATTATGCGTTTAACCGCAATTATATGAGACTCTTTAGGACATGATTGAAAACGAGCACAAAGACATACACAAAATATAATATCCGGCCTACTAGCCGTCAAATACAATAAACTACCAATCATGCTACGTTAAAGTTTAATGTCTACACTTTTACCTTGTTCATCATTATCAAGCTTTGTAGTGGTTGCCATGGGAGTTTTGCTCACTTTAGATCCTTCAAGCCCGAATCTTTTGATTAGTTCCTTTGTGTACTTGGCTTGATTGATGAAGATCCCATCCTTCCTTTGCTTGATTTGGAGTCTAAGGAAATAGTTGAGTTCCCCCATCATAGACATTTCAAATTCTTCCTTCATGCATGATTCAAAAGCTTGGCAAAGAGATTCATTAGTAGAACCAAAAATAATATCATCTACATAAATTTGCACAATAAGAATATCATTTTCTACATGTTTTGTAAACAAAGTTGTGTCAATTTTTCCTTTCTTAAAACCATTTGAAATTAAAAATGAAGAAGTCTTTCATACCAAGCCCTAGGAGCTTGTTTTAAACCATAAAGAGCTTTATCTAATTTAAACACAAAATCCGGATGTGTAGGATCAACAAACCCGGGGGGTTGTTCAACATACACCTCCTCTTCAATAAAACCATTTAGAAAAGCACTTTTAACATCCATTTGAAATAATTTAAAATCTTTATATGAGGCAAATGCTAGTGTCATCCGTATGGCTTCAAGCCGTGCTACGGGTGCAAAGGTTTCTTCAAAATCGATTCCTTCGATTTGAGTGTAACTTTGGGCAACTAACCTAGCTTTATTCCTAACAACGTTACCCGATTCATCTAACTTGTTCTTAAAGATTCACTTAGTACCAATTGTTGGTCTATCGTGGGGCCTAGGAACAAGGTGCCAAACTTGGTTGCACTCAAATTGATTGAGTTCCTCTTGCATGGCTAGCAACCAATATGAATCGGCCTCGGCTTCGAGGACGTTCTTGGGTTCAACATGAGAAATAAATGCATAATGTCCACAAAAATCATAAAGTTTAGAGCGAGTGGTTACCCCTTTAGATACTTCACCTATGACAAGGTCCTTGGGATGATGAGGATTGTATCTCCAATCCTTTGGAAGTTGTTGAGTAGGCTCCACTTCAATTGATTGAATTTTATTTCCATGAGCCTCTTCTACTTTAGCTTCAGTTCCTTCATCATCCTTTGGCTTGTCTCCCATAGTAGGTGTATCCTCCAAGGTCACTTTCTCCAAGCCTTCATCCAATGCATCTATTTCTACAATATTCTTAACAAACAAGTTAGATTCTTCAAACTTAACATGTATAGATTCCTCAATAATCAAAGATGATCTATTGAAGATTCTATAAGCCTTACTTGTATTAGAATAACCCACAAAAATTGCCTCATATGATCTAGCATCAAATTTTCCTAAGTTATCTTTTGTATTTAAAACAAAACATTTGCATCCAAAAACCTTGAAATATGAAACAATTGGTTTTCTAGAAAAGTACATTTCAAAAGATGTTTTTGAAGTATTTTTACACAAGAAAACACGATTTGATATATAGCATGATGTATTAACGGCCTCGGCCCACAAATAATGTGGTAGACCATATTCACTTAGCATTGTCCTAACCATCTCTTGTAAAGTTCGATTTTTCCGTTCAACTACTCCATTTTGTTGTGGAGTTCTAGGACAAGAAAGTTCATGCTTAATTCCATGTTCTTCACAAAAAGTGGTAAAGGGTAGGTTAATGAACCCACCTCCTCTATCACTTCTTATTCTTAAAATTGAAGAATTTTTTTCCTTTTCAACTCTTTTCTTAAAGGCTTGAAAATGTGAAAAGGCTTGATTTTTGTGTTCCAAAAAGAAAACCCAAGTAAAACGTGAAAAGTCATCAACCAAAACAAATGCAAAACGATTCCCACTTAGACTTTTGGTTTGAGTAGGACCAAATAAATCCATATGGATCAACTCCAAAGGACGTGATGTCATGATATCCTTAATTGATTTGAAAGAAGACTTGGTTTGTTTCCCAAATTGACATGCGTCACAAACCCGGTCCTTTTCAAAATTCAAGTAAGGAATACCTTTCACCATTTCCTTTGTGTTTAACCTAGATATATGGTCAAAAGAAATGTGGCCTAATCTTCTATGCCACAACCAAGAGTCATCATCGAGGGCTTTTAAACAAGTAATATTACAAGACATATTAGACATATCAATCATATAAACATTGTTTTCACGAAAACTGAAAAATACACAAGTATTAGATATTCTATCAATAACTTTACAAACTACATTATCAAAAACAACATCAAAACCTTTATCACAAAGTTGACTAACACTCAAGAGATTATGCTTGAGGCCATCAACTATAACTACATTTTCTATTAAAAGGGATGTATCAAGTTTAACATTACCAATACCGATGATTTTACCCTTGGCATCATCTCCGAAGGTGACGGTGCCACCTTCATGGTATCTTGATAGGGTTGCAAAGTTGTTGATGTCCCAAGTCATGTGCCTTGAGCAACCACTATCAAGATACCACAACCCTCTACGTCGTTGGGCCTTGGAAAGTACCTACATTATTGAACAAATTCATTGACTTTGGTACCCAAATTTTCTTGGGTCCTTGAAAGTTAGTGTTTCGAACCCAAACATTATGACGAGATGCATTTAGTCTATCATAGCAAAACTTAACTAAGTGACCTTTACGGCCACAATATGAACATGAAAACACTTTACCATACATGAATGCATGATATGTGTGTGAAATGTGAGCATGTTTGTAGGGTTTGGCATGATGTAAAGGTTGTGTGGTATGAACATGAGATTGCTTCTTAGGGGCTTGTTTCTTAGGAAACATAGCCTCAAGTCTATTTTTATCAAATTCACACTTTTTCAAAACTACTCCTAAAGAATCAATTTTCTCTTTAAGCATGGTGATTTCATTATCATTAACTTGTGGAAACTTGCCTTTACAAGAAATTTTATAATTGTCAAAATCTTTTTGGGTGGAAACAAGAGTGGAAAGTAATTCATCTTTTTCTTTGGAAAGAGTAAAAACTTGATGATTAAGAGACTCATTTTCCTTTTTCATTTTTAAATACTTTTTCTTAAGAGAATCATAGTTATGTGAAAGTTCTACAAATGCTTCTCCTATTTCATCCATGGAAAGTTCATCATCAAAAGAAGTGGAAGGGGTTACCTTGCTTGTGCTTTCATTAGCCATGAAGCACATGTTGGCGGTGTCAATTTCCTCCTCGGATTCGCTCTCGGAATCCCATGTAGCCTTCAATGCTTTCTTCTTGTAAGGCTTCTTTGAGGTGGAGGGCTTTACTTTATCCGGGCATTCCGCAACAATGTGTCCCGGTCTTTGGCAATTGAAACAAATTATCTTTCTTTCTTCCTTGCCTCCTTGCCATCTCCTTCTTCCTTCAAACTTAGCCTTGTTATACATCCTCCGGACGTTCTTAACGAGAAGTGAGAGCTCTTCATCATCTTCTTCTTCACTGTCTTCGTCGGAGTATGAGGATTGACTCTTGAAGGCAATTGATTTCTTCTTGGAAGGAGCCATGTCCTCCCTAGCTTTTCTCTCCATCTCATGGGTTTTGAGGTTCCCAATGAGACCTATAAGCTCCATCTCCTCCTTGTCATTGAGTTCCTTCAAGGTGGTTGCTTTGACTTCCCATGAAGGAGGAAGAGCCCGGATGATCTTTCTTACTCTTTGGTCATTGTCGATACCATCACCTAGAGAAGAAAGTCCATTAGTGATCTTGGTAAATCTTGTAACCATATCATCTATGGTTTCATTTTCTTGCATGCAAAAGTTCTCATATTGGGACCGAAGAAGGTCTATTTTAGCTCTCTTCACTTGTGAAGTCCCCTCATGTGTAACTAGCAAATGTGTCCAAATTTCATATGCGGACTTGCAATGAATAATTCTAGCTATGTCATCATCATTAAGGGCTTGAAGGAGTGCATAATGAGCCCTAGCATTGGCATCAAATTCCTTAGTCTCAATTTCGGACCAAGTGGATTCATCACCAGGGGGTGCACTAAAGGGTTTGGTCACGGCCTTTGCAACTCGACTTCCTAGAGATTGCAAGAAAACGGTCATCTTAACCTTCCATATGAGAAAGTTAAGTCCATCAAATTTTGGGGGTCTTAATTCCATCGGCCATTTTTACTAAGTGATAGTGAATGAAAAATGAATGAGGTGATTAGCAAATATAGGATCTCTCTAAGGTTGTTAAGCCAAGAGCCTAGTGACCAAGCTCTGATACCAATTGAAAAACACCTAGAGGGGGGTGAATAGGTGTAATTGCTAATCTAACAATCTTTTTAAAACTAAGATGGATGAATGATGCAACGATCTCTCAAAACAAGACTAAGAGCCGAATACCCCGTGAAGGGTTCTGAACTCCTTCCTCCTGATTCCCCTTGAATGGGTTAGAGGTGCGCAATGCAACCTTATTGTATGAGAATTGATCGAACAAGGAATGAATAATATGCAATGATGAAATGCACACAATATATCACAAGGAATGAAAACAAGATCTCAAGCAAGTAATTTGAAAGCAATAGAGTGCAAGAGAAATTTAAGGCAAAATGGACACAAAGTAATCGCAAACACAAGATGTTTGTTTCGAGGTTCGAGCCACCGCTCTACTCCCCGCCTTCACCTCCGTGAAGGGTTTCCACTATCCACCGAGGACGCTTACAACGGTCTACCAAAGACCCGAGCACCGAGCTCCACCACTTACAATAACCTCTACCGAAGAGGTGTCTCCACAAGAACAAGATGAACACAAGTAACCAAAGTGATCACAACAAGATCACTAAACTTCTTACAAACTCTCACTCTTTTACAACTTCCTTATAGATTGAGTAGGGAATTTTGGCTCTAAGAAGTGTAGTGAGAAAACTCAGTTGTAGAATGATTTTTGCTAGAGAACACAACTGAAAACAAGCTCAAGAAAGAATGGAAAAATGGAGAGCTTAAAAACTTTTCTTCTCTTTTGAAAACTATGAAAACTTAGGGATTTTTTTCTTGGTGTTTTGCAAGAGACTATTCTCCTCTATTTATAGGGAGAGAAATAGGTTAAAAACAATTTATTTTAAACTTATTTGCTCTGAAAAAGATCTCCAAAAACTCAGAAAAAGTCTGACAAAAAACAGTCCAAAAAACAGATTTTAGAATAGCACAAAAGTGGAAAGAGCCGTTGGGGCTCTGCAAGCCTCGCGGTCGACCGGACGGTCGGCCGTCCGCCCTGCTGGCAGTAGCCGTTGGGCTCGGGTCGACCGCTCGGGTCGACCGTCCTCAAAACAGAAACACAGTTTTCTGAAGGCGGTCGACCGGGCGGTCGAACCAGAAAACCCGAGACCAAAGCTGCTTACAGTCGGTCGACCCGGCGGTCGGCCGACAGACATGCACAAGCGTGCACGTCCTGACATAAGCGCCGGTCGACCGGGCCGGTCGGTCGGTCTTGCCTGAAATAGAAAAACAGCAAGTGCCAGACTTTGGAATAATTTTGTACAAAAAAATTTTGAAGTAAAGAAAACTAAGTATCATGCTAGAAAGAGTATACATGATTTTTAAACATGATATATATACCTTTGTAAAACTTAGAGTCATGTATATTTGTTGAAGCATGAAACTTAGAAACACAAAGTTTTAAACATGAAAACTTGTATTAAAAAATGTGTGTGTGTATCCTAGAGCCAATTTTCCAAACTCAAACTTTAACAAACTATTTCTTACATTGGTTCTAAGGACTACAAGTTCTTCAAGTGGGCTTCTCCAGATGATCTTGAAAACTTGATTCTTGAGCCCGAATTGAGGTGACTTGAGTCAAAACACCTTCCTTTAGGGAAGAAACCTTCTAGTTTCATTAGAACCCTGAAACACACTAAAAACAACAAACATGATTAGTACAAATAACTAATATATTTTGTAATCATCAAAACACACTAAAAACGGGTGATTGTAACCTTGGGCCAACACAATATAGATAAGAATGAATACACAAAGCAAGTAAATCACCCACGTGTTTGTCCTAACTATATGCAATGCAATATGTACACCTTCGTCAAGATCATAACAACACATGAACAAAATATAGTATATTAGAATTAAAATTGACAAGTGCTTAGATGCAAATATCTAAAACGTTTTAAAACATCAAATTACCGTATTGTAGTTCTTAAAATTATTACAGTGCACAGGTAATAAAAAAAGTAGCAGCAGAATAGAATAATATGTAAGAATTTATCCAACCACATAAAAGTAAGTGTGAACTTCTGCAATGCTAAAACTTTGACCTGCACACCAAAAAACAAAGAAGAAAAATTAAAAAAATGTGAAATCAAACCGTTCCCATCCCCGGCAACTGACCGGGGAAAACCGTGCACGAAAAGTGTATATTTTAAAATCATGAGTTAAAAGTGCGTACTTTGGCTTCCTTGATATTTCCGTTATAGCATAGAGGCCAAAACGAGTCGAATCCATAAGGATGGGAAGTAATAGAAGCTTACATGGTATGTTCACGTGCATGTTAAAAGTTCTTCAATATTTTAAAGAATAAAAAGGAAAGAAAATAAAGAATGAAAAGAGAAGAGTACAGTGAAATACGAAGAAGTGGGAAACATAGAAGGAATTGTTTTTGTGATTTTTGATATATTTCTAAAACAAAGTAAAAATATAAGAAAACTCATGACTGCTAACTACTAATGGCTCCACTAATCATGCTAACCTCTTAGTGATAGTTGCCTCACATGTATCATTGGCCATCACTAGTCCTTGGTTCAAGACCGTTTCAAAGCATGACCTATATGTCAACTCATCACATCCAAACTCAATAACAAATGCAAGTTACACTTAAACTATCAAAACTAAATAAGAGTAAGTATGAAATAAAATAATGTTAGCTGTTATAGAGTTAGGATGCTAGAGTGTTAGAATCCATCATCATAAACCATCAATGGCTCTTGCAAGAGTAAGGCCAAGTAGAGGCTATTAGATTCATGTAGATTATCAAGTAAGAAGTTAACGAGTTAGTAGTTAGTAGTTAGTTGTCATGAGAGAAAATTAGCTAAACATGTAAAAGGAGTTAGAGAGAAGAAAACAAACAGAGGTAAAGAGAGAACCTGTCATAGTTTGTCACCTTCTATTACAAGCACTCTTTCTTTCTAATCATGTATCACTTTCTCTCCTATTACAAGATTTAAAAGAAATGAAAAATATAAAGAAGAAGAAGAAGAACTAACTTAAACTACCCTAAACTAAGGGATGCCGCCGACGAGTGCTCGGTGTGCTGGGACCTAAGGCTTCTTTGTAAAGTGCTCGGTGCTGGGTGCCGCCGACGAAGTGATGGAGGCGGCGAATTTGGGGAGAGAGACTCTGGGGCACATGATTTTCAGAAAAATGAGAGATCAGAATAAAAGAGGATGGGGGAGAGGGGGGAATTGGAATGAGATAAGAATGCCTGGGACCAACGGAGAAAGGCCGACGAGTTGATGTGGTCGCCAGTGAGGTGATGGTAGGGCACACGATTTTCAGAGAGGGGGAGACCAGAATGAAAGGGGATGGAGGAGGAGGGGGGATCGATTTCTTAGCGTGCCAATGAGTTGATGAGGTCGCCGACGGGGTTAAGGAGGCGAGAGAGACAAGGAATTTGGCCGGCGAATTTGGCTAGGGCAAACGAAATGAAAATGGGTAATTAAAGAAGGAGGGTAGAGATTGGGATTTAAGGGTAGAAGCCTCTCACCCGTGCGCTGACGTGGCATGCCACATGACATGCCACATCAGTGCAGGAGCAAGGCTGGAATCCAAATAGCATTTTCGCATTTGGAGAGCTTAGGGCTTGCTTCTTAAATAGAGAGTCATGTAGGGAGTAGGAGTGAGCCTCAATTTATTGATTTTGCTCGCTAAAATAGAGAAGGAGGGAAGATAGAGAGTCCCTTTGAACATGCTCTAATAAAACTAAACAACTGAATGAACCTTAGTGCTCTAATCTTGTGGAGTTAATAGTTATTAGGAGCCTAATCACTAGGCCTATGAAGATGGGTTGAGTCGCGCTCTACAAGACAAGGTCGCTTCTTGGCAATTTTGAGCTCAACTGACACAATACAATCAATCAAGATTTGGCAAAGTCGAGTCTGGGCCTCGAACTAAGCCCTTCTGACATTGTAGTTTAATCTAGTCCGGATGTGATCTTTATACGAGGAATAGAGAGTATTTAGTTTTAGATGTAATCAGTGGCGAATGAAAGTAGTTAGTTTTAGATGTGATTTGTAGTGGATGAAATAATGTTCCACTCACGACTAGGACTTGTGATTTCCAATAATCTAATTTTATAAGTTATTATAGAGCTCAAAAGTATTTTTGTGCTAGTAAAAATAATCAAATAGAAAAAAATTATATATAAAATTAGAAATTATATATAGTATCCATATATTTTATTGAATCAGTGTGGCATAGTGGTTAATATCCATGATGGAGCTGGAGATAGTGAGATGGTGGTGCGACCTCTTGCAGTTACTCTTCTGTCTAGAACACTGGATGGTGTGGAGATTATTCATATAGATTGAGTAGTCTCAACCTTTCTATTTTGGTTTTTTTTAAATTAGATCCTTTGTTGTTGATCTTTGGTTTTTGAGGAGTTATTGTTGTTGCTCTTTAAATTGAAGTTAGTCTTTTGAGTGTAATTGTATACTGCCATATAGTGTGGTATGTTAGTATTGTCACTTTCTATTGAGCAATAATAATATGCAAGCTGGGGGTTCATCCAGAGTCCCCATCCTTTTCCGAAAATAAATAAATAAATACAGTGTGGGCCACTAGTCAGTATGTAGCCCCTCCCCTGGATCTATTCAGCACCCACCTTTCGTGAAGGGCACTACAAATGTATTTATAGGTAGGTTGGACATTGAATAGTAGTGATCATTTGATATAGCCAGACTCGGCGTTAGGTGTCGAACTAGTGTAGGGATGTCAACTAGGCCGGCCTGGTAACCCGCACAGGCACGACCAGCTTGGACCCAGCGCCGACCCGGGTCCGGGTCCCCCATGGATCAAACCCGTGTTTGGGTAAAGCAGCCCACAACCCAGGCAGGCCGTCCCCCTCGGCCGCCCACCACTCCAATGTCTCGGAATTAAAATGTCAAAATTTTTGTAAATGCTCGGGTTTAAACCGAGGAGCTCAAGTGTGTGAGTAAGACAAACATGATGGCCAACTACATCACTCAACACTTATATAAAAAGTAAAGAAAAATACATATTTAGTGTGTAATAATATTTTTTATTTTATTAAAAAAATCCAGGCCGGCACAACCTGGCACGGGTCCAGCCCGCACGGGTCGCGGGGCGGACCCGAGTCCCCCAAAGGGGACCAAGCCAGCCAACGCGTGGCACGCAAGGCAGGCGCCACGCGGCCCGCCCCCTTGGCCCGCCGTGCCCGGGCCAGGCCGTTCGACACCCCTGGGTGCGGGTCAGTGATATTTTATGGCCCCAATAGTATTCGGGCTTCCTGATCCTCCTCATTCCTCACAAGTCACAAAGGGTGGAGTATGCGTCACGAATTCAATTATACAGTGGGCTTTGATTTGTGAGGCCAGAGAGGCGAAGGCCCTGAATTGAATAAGATGGAAATTAAGTTGGTCCTTTGTTTCTAGGCCCAATTACTTATTTATGCTGAGAAATGTCTGGCCCTTCTGATTGGCCGGAGCCCATGTGTATAATCTCATACACTGGCGCGCACACACCTTACTGATGGAAATTATGTATAAACAAATAGTCAGCTGAGAGAGTCTCTCAGCCGGTGATGACGTGACACAATATGTGTCACAGATGGGGTAATCTTCGTGAAGATCCTATTTTTGAAAATAACTAAAATTACTATAAGACTTTGCTGTTCCAAAATGACAGCTTTTCTTGGGATGAGATGAGATTTATATTCTTTATTATTATTTTTTCCTCTCATTATTCTCTCTCTCTCTCTCTCTCTCTCTCTCTCTCTCTCTCTCATTTTTAGATATGAATTTCGAATTCACAGACAGCTTCGATCTTAGAAAAGCGGGATCAAATCTTGATTTTGAGTTCGCAAACCTAGATTTCATCTATCAGATCTCCATCGATCTCTCCATCTCCATCTTTTATCTCTCTGTATCAGATATTTTTCAGTCTGTCCTTTTTGATGTCGAGCCCCGACCATAATTCATCTCCCTCCACCACATCTCACCGCCGGCCCTGCCCAGTTTCCCCCCTCCTGAATATGAATTAGTCATCATCAAGTTCAACTTCATCAGAGAATGAAGCAAATACAGCAAGAGGGAGAACTTTGGATGCTGATTCAGAGGTTAATTTTTTCAGATTTATTTATTATTTATGTTATTGTTGGCCGCAATCCTCACTGAAAAATTATTATATTTATGTTGAGACTGCGATCTGATATATATTTTTTTGTTAAAGGCTGCCACTAAGGTCATAGTTTTTAATAAAAATTTTTGCAATTATTTTAAACCACGACCGTTGCGCAGTCTTTAATTACATTAGGACTGTGACCTTAATCACAGTCGTTTAATATATTATAGTTACGGTCTATCTTCTAGTCATATATTAAATTATGACTACGACAAAAATCGCAGTGTTTAATAAAAAATTTCAAATTCTTATAAACAACGATCTTAGTTGTATTCTGCAATTATATTAGGATTGTAACTTTAGTCACAGTCCTTTATTATATTAATATTACCGACTTAGTAACAGTCATCTAATATATAAGGATTGCGACAATAGTCATAGTGTTTAATAAAACACTTTCTCTAATATTATAAACATCGATCGCGGTCCTCAATTATATTAGGACTGCGACCTTAGTCATTGTCTTCAATTATTATATTAATGTTGCGCCCCTGGGTAACAGTCATTTATTACATGTGGACCACGAGTTGAGCCACAGTCGTACCTCATTTCTGTTCTTTATCTAATAATTTTTTTTATAGGAAATGAATTTGCATGGTGAAATTTCTGAAAACGTAATTATTTTTTTAGGACAGGAATTTACAACAGATAATGAAGCATACAACTTCTATAATGCTTATGCAAAAAACAGCAATTTTGACGTGAGGAAAAAAGGAATAGATAAATCATGAAAGTCTTCGCATGAAGTTATTTGTAGAAAATATTGTTACAATAAGAAGGACGTAAAGAGGTTGGGGGATAAAAGATAAGAAGGGCTTATCGTCAACCATCGTATTAATATTAGAGTTCATTATCCTGCTGAAATGCATATTCGATTACGTTTATTACCAGACAGAAGATTTTAAATGATCATCAAATTTGCTGATTCACATTCACATGATTTATAAAGCCTAGATAAGATGCATCACTTTTACTCTCATCAAACACATCGATCAAAGATAAGCAGAATCATTATGACCAATTTGGATGATGTAGGAATGCGTCTTCTAATATTGCACTTATTATTAATGCAATGGATCCTGGAGAAAGTTGTGAACAAGTAAGCGCACAACCGTGTATTGATTATATTCGACATAAGAGAAAAAAATATTGGGCAGGAGTTCATTTCTATCATCAAATATTTTCAAAAGAAAGCAGAGTCATATCCAAAATTTTTATTTGCCAGTAAGGTTGATCATGCAGGTACACTAAGAAGTGTCTTTTGGGCCGACGGAAGAACAATATCTTCTTATTTAAGTTTTTCAGATGTGGTTGTTTTTAACACACCATGCAAGACTAATTATCTGAACCTTCTCTTCACTCCATTCACTAGTATGAATCATCATCAACAACCTATTTTGTTTGGTTGTGTATTGCTCGCAGATGAGCAAAGAGATACAATTGTTTGGCTTTTCAAGAAATAACTTAAATGCATGTGTGGAGTTGCACCAAAGGCGATCATAACTGATCAGGATGCCCAGATAGTGATGCTATCAAGATAGTTTTTTCAAATTACTGGCATCATTTCTATTTTTGACATATAAGGAAACACATTGTCGAGCAATAAATCCCCTTGTTGAACAAGTATGAAGATGACTTTTCTATTGATTTCAATTTTTGGTATTCTTCTCGTGATATAAGTACATGGGAGGAACGTTGGAGAGTAATGAAGAAAAATATGATATAGATAAAGAAGAAGACAGTTGGTTGATAAAGATGTACGAATTGCGTATACATTGGGTTGATTCTTATTTGAATGTTATTTTTGGACGGGAATGACAACTAATCAAAGGTCTAAGAGTATTAATTCTATTTTTGATGGGTTCGTGAATGCAAACACAAAGCATGTTGAGTTTGTCAACCAAAAGGATAAAATTATCGCTGCCTGTCATAGAGCTGAATCTCAAAAAGATTTCCTGTATTTGAATTGTGTGCTTAATTGTACCTCAAATCCATATGAGGTACAAGTTGCGAAATTTTATACTAGAAAATTTTTTAAGTTGTTTCAAAAGGAATGAACAATTATAATGACACTATTTTCCGAAGAGTTAGAAAATGAAGGCTCAAGAATAACTTATTTGATTGGTGACTTTTTTGAATCAAAAGATAAATGGGACAAAGTCCGTTATGAGATTTGTGAGCTTCATGTTATTTGTAGTTGTGCCTTATTTCAAACTGAAGGGGTCTTTTGTAGACATATCTTATGGCGCAATCATGTTACACATATTTTAGAATCTTATATACTATAGAGATAGGGATTGTATGCTCATTACAAGAATGTTGGAACTGAACATGGTATGAAATCTTGTCCAAATCAAGGCATGCGAGAAACTGTAAGATTGTGGACACTTCGATCCAAATTTAATGCAATTCTCGAAATGGTTTCTGATTCAGATATCTATCTTTTCAAGTTGGATGATGTGTTGGAAGGATTTGCTATAGCCACTAGCAATGACTTCAAATCCAAGATATTTAATGATCAATCATCGTAGACTGAAACTAATGTTGGGTTTAATGCTTTATTGTGGTATTGAGAGACGGTGAAGAAATAACAATACACGATCCTCTTGATCCTGTGGCTACAAAGGGTGAGCCCAAAAGTGCATCCAGGATAAAGTCTGCATTTGAAGATTCTCTATCACAAAAGGAGGTGAATCAACATAAATATAAAATCTGTCAATAATTGAGTCATTACAGGAGTGATTGTCCATTACTGATATGACATTTTTCTCTTATATCATATGCATTTTAATTTACTGTTTCAAACATTTATATTTTTATAACAAATTTTTTCTATCCATGTTTTTTTTTTCATTATCACTAAATTGATTTTTTTTTTATTCACAGAGACTATAGCAACTGAGAAGGAAGAAAGAGTTGATTTTGTATCGTCGTGTGAGGAATGTGACCAAAGTCGCAATATTAATGTAGAAAAGATATCACTGAACTGCGATCATAGTCGCAGTTCAATTAATATTTTATATATTTGTTATTCGCTGCACCTATTCTCTAAGTTTTATTACATTAAGAACTTTTTATTGATATTACACATTTATTATGGTCGTAGTTTTTAATTTATTTGAATATAGTGAAACTTACTGTTTCTTATGAGCACTGCGGCCATGATCGCAATATCAACTGCCGGTGTAGTTAACCTTTGAACTGTGATCATGGTCGCAGTTTTTGAATTAATTGAATATGTTACAATGTCAGTGTTTAGTAATGATTGCAACCATAGTCAGAGTTTTCATGTATCATTTTAGTTCATCGCATTTTTTGTTACACACAGCGATCATATTCGTAGTTATATGGACAACGATTAGAGTCGCAGCTTATACATGATAGCATATTTTTAACTGAAGAATGTGACCCTATTTAACTTAATAGGATATATTTTTAACCAATTTTTATGTTTTTTGAAATCTTTTTTAATCGTCTTTTGTATCAGAAAATTTTGATTTATTTTAATGTCTGTGAGTATGGTCACTGCTTTAATATAGTTTTATATATTATTGTTTACAGCGACCTTGGTCGCAGTCTGTATCTAAAATGAAAGCTTTCCATAAAAAATAGAGTGCGACCGTATTTAAATTCTTAATAAAAAATTTAAATTTTTTTGTGCAATAAGTGATTATATTTCTCAGCGTATGATGACATAAATTTCAAGCAATATGTTAGGTCTGCTATCATTTATAAAATCATTCAAAGATCACTGCTAATTAAAAAACATTGAGGATGCATATTTGGATATGTATCTAAAAAATATGGGGAAAAAATTAAGATAAAAGAAAATTTTATTTATTTCATAAACCATACAAAAAAGGGCATTAAAATCTTTAGAAAGAAGACAAAATGAGGTTGATTATGAAAATAACAGAAAATTCTAGTCGTCCTTGTCATTACCATCATAATCATAATCGTCTTCTTCCATCTCATTGTCTTCTTCTTCCGTCTCGCTTTCATCATCTGCGTCCTCCATAACCCCCTCGCTCTCCTCCACGCTTTCCCTCTATTCTGGAGGGTACTTCGGTTTATCCATAAACTCTCAGAATGGGTCATCCGTATCGAGATCTTCCTCTGACCTGCATCGAAAGTACATATCAGAATAATTCTCCCAATTATCATTAGAGGAATTGCCACGTTCAGGGGAAGGAGGGAAGACATGTTTCAACAATAAAATTCTTACGTAAGTTTATAAAGTGAATTGTGACTGTTGTTTTTTCTAGAAATGAGATATTTAATATATAATACTTACAGAAAGTCCAAAAGGCTAATACTCTCAAACTACGTGAACAGTACGAATAAATATTATAGGTGACGGTTGAGTTTTCAAAAACTGGATAATAAGCAATAATTTATTTAACTGAATCCTTTATGGCGTGATGATCACAAGACTAATCTTCTTGGAGTTTATTATGACATGATTTATAAAGTAACTGTTATTTACATTTTATTTTTAAGATTTTTAATTTTATTAATTTTAATCATTTTACAGTAACCTTATTAAAATATTCTATTCTTTATTGAGGACTCAACCTGGTCACATCATCGTGGTATAGAGTTTTTTTATTGAATGTGACCTGGGTCGCATTCAAGAACTGTGACTTGGTTTATTGAGCATAGCGACCAAGGTCGCAATACACACACAATATATAATAAAATAAATTTTGTGATCATGATCACACTCCTAAGTTAGTTTTAGAAAATGTGACCATGCTTGCACTGCTAAATAAGACCAATTTTTTAATATACTCTGTGTACTGTAAACTGTATCATAATTAGAGACTGCGAATATGATTGTAGTGCTTAATGAGAGCAATTGTTATAATGTATGTGTACTGCAATCTGTGTCTCACTTAATACCTGTGCAAATTAATTGTGACTATGGTCGCAGTCCTTAACACCTGTGCAAAATATCTACAAAAATTCTCTGAAGTTGTCCAACAGATCTGCTTTATAAATAATCTATAATTTTTAAATTAAACCAACCATGGTCACATTTCATATTACAATTGAAAAAATTTACAAGAATATTCATTAAACAATATATTACGTGTACATTAATAATACATAAAACTATTACATGTCAATCTTCAAATATCATTCTTCTAATTTTTTCACTTTCTTCATTCCAATTTTTTTCTTGTCTACAAGTAACATGTATGCAAGTTCACCTCTCAGCTTCTGTACAACCGCATCTGTTACAACATCAATTGCTGAAGGATTTTCAATTACTATACTCTGAATGTATTTGGATACATATATAGCGCAATCCACACTATAGAGATATGAAAAATAATTATATGTGAGATTAATTTTTTAATTATAATAAGAAATGAAAATTGATAAATCTTATAAATTAAACTTATCTGTTAGCCTGTTGGGACATTTTGCATATTTTATATAACGTTTTTTCATCTTTTTATTAAAATCTTGTTCAAATATATGTAACAGTCTTTCTTTCTGCATTTACAAAAGTAAAAAAATAAAATTCAATTTTAAAACAATTTAATTAAAATTAAAGAAAAATGTATTATTAAGTTTGACTTATCATTGTTCTAAAATCAGACCGGTACAGTTTTAAAATGTTGCTTAATTTATCTACAAGAATCAAAGAATTATAAAAAAAATCACTCTTGTGTTTGACAATCGAAAAACCAATAAGGTCCAGTGGAATCCAGCATCATCAGCATTGTGTTTATGATTGATCGAGAAGAACATATAATGTATATCACTATCCCAGTTTTTTGATTTATTTTTGATGAAATATTCTTCGAAATCACAATTTTTAGATAGAATACCGTGCTGTCAAAATTAGACCAAACAAACATTAAAAGATTAAAATATAATACATTATTAGTATTTAAACTTCTCTGAATACCATGTCATTGAATTATTAGTACACTGCCACCAAGGTCGCAGTCATATTTATACAGGATGGCTAATAAATAACTACGACCAAGGTCGAAGTATCTCATTTAAGGTCGCAGTTTGATATATTGTAATCTTTTATAAAGGAAAAAAATGAAAGAAAAAAGTAAGAATTATTCAAGCTTCGCTACAAAAGAATAAACTTTTCAATTCACCCTTATTTTTCTGATACTTCATGTAAAAATGAATGACATTGGCATCTAAATTTTTCTTATACAGTAGATCCTCTATGTCATTTCTAGCAATATGTATCGCATTATTTGGATCCTGATATGCAATAGCTCTGCAAAAAATAAATATTTTTAAAGTTAATAATATGAATTAGTTATTGCAGAATTAAGAATTTGATGATTATATTTAAACTGCGACCTTGGTTGCAGTTATATCAATTTGAACAATTTTTTTCAGGAGTTAGAAGAGAAATTTAAAAAAGAAAAGTTAAATTCACTAACTTAGAGGTTGCTTTTTCAAAAAAAAATTCTTGATGAGTTCTTGTTTTTTGACTGCAGGCATCTGTAGAGAATACTTTCATTAATATCCCTGAATCTCAACTGAATGTTATCATTTTTGCTATGTCAAACTCTGGGTCAGTAATTTCTGTCTGAGCTTGTGGAATTGTCTCCTGAGCTTGTAGAGTTATCTCCTTACATGATTTTTTCTTTTATTTTAGGTAAACAAAATCAGAATCATCATGATCTTTTTCGGTACCCTTACATTCTTTGACTCCCCTCTTTATAGATCCTTTGAAGACATCCACAGTCTTTCCTTTAAAAACTTCTTCTTTTTCAAAATGAGGGTACGTTCTTTACTTTTAAGCTCTGCAGTTTTGTCTTTATGGATATCAAGCATTTGTTGAGTTAAGTTTAGAGTAAAATTTGAAAAATCTGAACCTCTAATACTTATCTCACATTTTTCATGTATGATATCCTCATCCTCCTTCCTCCTTTTTTCCTTCTACTCCTCCCCTCGTTCCTCTTCTCCTCCTTTTCCTTCCTCCTTTTTTTCTTCTCTTGCTCCTCCTACTCCTTCCTCCTCTTCTCCTCTCTTCCTTCTTCCTCTTCTCCTTCTCATCCTTCTCCTTCTTTCTCTTCTCCTCCTCTTTCTTTGTCTTCTTCTCCTTCTCCTGCTCCTCATTTTCTTTCTTTTCTCCATCTCCTCTTCCTTCCTCCTCTTCTTTTCCATCTCCTTCTTCCTTTTCCTTCCTTTTTTCTCCTTTTTCTTCTCCTCCTCCTCCTTCTTCCTCTTCTCCTCCTCCTCTTACTTCCTCCTCTTCTTCTTCTCTTGCTCCTCCTCCTCCTTTTTCCTCTTCTCCACCTTCTCTTTCTCAACATTTGCTGCTATTAATAGCTCCTCTTCCTCCTTCACCTTCATCTTCTGTTTTTATTTATTTAATTTTCTTCTTTCTCTTTTCTCTCTTCTCTTCTTCTTTATTTCTTCTTTTTCAGCTCTCTTTTCTTTCATTTTTTAATTTGTTTTTCTAGCTGAAATACTCTGTTTTTCAGATAAAAAATTTCAGCCCACAAAATCTGTACTTCTTCAGCTGCTTCGTTCCTGGGCTCTGAAAAATAACCTATAATAGTTGGTTTTTTCATACTCTTCTTAACTATATTTACAGGCTATTGTTCCTCTGAAATATCAGCTTCAATATTTTCATCATGTATCTGCTCTTCTCTTCTTCTGTAGCAAGGCTATCATAGTTTTTTCATCCTTGAAAATGTTGGCAATTCGCTTTGTAACGTCTATTGAAGCTAAAGATTAGTGATGGCTAAGGATCCATGTAAGGCAACTATCACTAAGAGATTAGCATAATTAGTAGAGTAAATAGTAGTTAGTAGCCATGAGTTTTCTTCTCTTTTTACTTTATTTTTAAAACCATTTTATCATTGTTATTTTCATCATATTCTTCGTTCACCACTTGTTTTCATTTTTTCACCACAAGTTTCATTTTTTTTTTTTTCAAATACATTTTCACCTTCACTTTCCCTTTTGTCTCTTTCGTGTTTTACTTCGTTTCTATTTTTTCCCCTTCACCGATACCATTTTTTTCGCTTCGTCGTTTCTATCGTTTTCTTCTTCTCCTTATTCTCGTTTTTGTTCTCTTTCTTAAATAAAGAAGAACTTGTTAACAACCAATGTGAAACACAAACTGTTAATACTTCTATCGCCTCCCATCCCTGTGGATTCGACCCATATAGCCCATGTGTTAAAACAAAAATATCGAGGAAGCCAAAGTACCATAGCCATTTTCACTGATTTTACAAAATACACATTTTCGTGCATGCATTCTCTCTGATCAACAAATTAGCGCCATTAGCGGGGATGGGAATAATTTGAACTCACACTTTTGTTAATATTTTCTTCTTTGTGTCTGTGTATAGGTCAAAATTTTCAAAATCTAATAATTACAGTAGCCTATACTACCTTGTAGCTTCATGCTCACAAAATTTGTGAGCCAATTCAATAATTTTGCCGCAACAAGCCAAAAAACGCCACGAAAATCCAAGCTTTTCTGGGCTTCTGGACTTTAGTTTTTGCAAAGTTCTCTTCATGTTCATATGTTAATATATTCTGTTGTTAGATTTCTGATTTGATTACCTGTTTACTGCAATAATTAAACAACAAAATCGGTAATTGGACATGTTGAAACGGTTTGGACATTTATATCGTAGGCACGGGTCGATTCCATTTCAATATATTATATTTTGTTTTGTTGTTGTGAGCTAAACTGAGGTGTACATATTGCATTGCATATAGTTAAGAAGAACATATGGGTGATTTACTTGCTCGTGTATTTATTCTAGCTTATATTGCACACTTGCATGAATCAGACTTGTAATGCCCTGTCCCACGGGTACAGAGACGTTACTGCGATGTATATACGTAGGTCGAAAATACCCTAACATTTTACGCTAAGCATAAGTACAAGTAAGAATCAGAGTAAAAAAGTACGTGGTGTATTATACATTCTAACGTATGAGTATAATTACAAAGTTATCTCAGGATGTGACATAATATCACAAGAATATTACATCACCGATAGGCGCATATGCAAGAATATAAGAGATATACAATTATGAAGAGTACAAAAGGCGCTCACGAGTTACAAAAAGAAAACTCGAGAGACGAGCAGGGGGCTGGAAGGATAGGGCCTCAGACAGTCTGTCGATGATCCACGCTTTTTCTGTATATTTTTGATCAGCAACTAGAAGAATTCACAAGCTACAAACTCTAGGATCTGAACATGCAGGTCCAAGGGAGTCAGAACTCCCCAACGAGTGACGTGGTGAATATCAGTGGCGTGCATAAATAAGCACACGTGTATCGATAAATCTAAGTCAAAAAGCATGTATTGAAAATCGTGTCATGAGCATAGGCATATAGGAGTAGGTAAGGAGATAGCAAGTAAAATAAAGATGGTAAAACCAGTTATATAAACCTAAATTACTGATCCGTGAGGTTAGTACGTCGAAGGAATAATCCAAACAAGGAAACCTTCATCTATATAGCTTATGCCCCATGTTACCGTAATCTAAGTGTATACAACCCGAGTTGTAAAACGAATAACGAATTATTAATTAGCACTTTATTATTATTATTTCTCATCCTACTCATATATCTAGGTATGTGCCCTAGCGTCCCAACACACATACATTCATATATGAGTAAGCTTAGGTTGTTATTGGAAACTGATGATGAGACCAGTAGGTTATGTTTACAGTGGGTCCCGTACATACCCGAGACCACGACCCAAGGTATTGCTGGTGTATGGAACCAGCCGCAAGGCCTACAAGAAGTAGGTCTTATATTATGCGCATTCAGGAATGTAACAGGAGGTAGGGAGTCAGCGCCCCCCTCGGACAGCTGGACGCCCTCAGGTAGATTCGAAAGTTTGAGTTGCACAACGTAACTAATACTATTGTAAAATATATTCACCACTTGAAGTCCATCAATTTTTCTCTTACCCGATGTAAGTCTTTTTATAGTTTATTTATATGCAATTATCATATTACGGGAGTAACAGAAGCAGGACATGTTTAGGAATTACAGGAGTAACAGGAGTACATCAGTACCAGAAATATAGGTCACTATATATAATACATGATAGTATGACAGATTTTTGAAATATGATAATCACAAGGCAAACAGTAATGTATCGATAGCAGGTGATGAGTAATATCAAAAAGGTGTCAGGTGATAATAATCAAGAGTTAGGTGATAGCATGCAGGAGGCAGGTGTCAAGCAATAGTATGGGGGATCACTATCATATATTTCAATATAGGAAATAGTACAGATACAGGGGATCAATACGAATACAAGAAACGATACTGATACAGGGGGATCAATACGAATATAAGAAAATAGTACCAATACAGGAGATCGATACGAGTACAGGAAAAGGATACAATTTTGAAAACCAGTAAAGTACAGGTTTCAAACTCTTCACAACCATCAAGAAAAGGATAATAGTAAAATTATCAAATAGACAAGCGGGCATGCAAGCAAGCATACATTCAAATGAAGTTAAAATACTGGAGCGAAACTAACGTACAACGCTAGACGCCATTATGTTTACATGGTTACCACTTGCGGCACGGCTAAATGCATACGACGGAGCAAGCGTATGAACGTCGTTCTACCGTGTGTGGCGAAGCCGCGCTCACGGCGTGACTACGCTCGACCAGAGTCAGCGGTAAAGCTCTGAGCGCTAGATCCGCCTACTAGACGTAGCTAAAAGACCTGACGGTCTGAACGCACTCCTCTTTCGAGAAAGTGAGTGAAAATCCCATAAGAGCTGAAGGGTTGGAAGGCCAAGTAGGTACATGCAGAAGTGTTGGTACCAAACACATGCATATAACATGTGATCACTAATCTATCAGTAGACTGGTGAAACTGGGGTTGAGTGATCATACACGTGCATTACATTTTTTCATATCATATGTGTCACATTTCTGCATTTATATTTAAATAAAATTCTACTATTAATGTATTTTCATGTCCAGTGGCGTGTAGGGTAATTAAAGAAGAAAAGAGAGAGATTGAAAGATTTATCCAATTTAAATCCAAAAGTTCAAATCAGAGGGGATCGATTCAAATCCAAAGGTTATAGAAGGTATCTTATCTGAAAACTGAATATATCAGATAAGATAATATCATCTTATTTTAAGAAAAAAATAGATTGTTTGAAAACTCTGTTTGTTTCGCTGAAGATAAATGAATATCTTATCAATTCTAGAAGAAAAATTAAAAATCCAAGAGGATAAATGGATAGAGAAAAGATCAACGGATGAGGTGATGCAATTTAGATTCAGATTCAGGCTGGATATACTTTAGCATTTTAATTATAACTTTCACTACTGAACTTCAAATCTGATGATTCAAGATGTTATAGAAAGAAGACTTAAATAGCTACAATTCTTCTGTTGATCACTTTTTACAAATTTATCATTGATAAGTGATATTCAATAATCAACACCCAAACAAGCTGCAGATCATAATTGAACTTCTAGAAAAATCAAATTAAGTTTGGAGATAAGGGGAGAATTCAAATTCAGAAATATCCAGCTCTTCCTATCTTCATACGCTTTCTATCTCTCTGATTTTTCCTATAAATACCCTCATATCTCAAAGGCAGGAAGAGCACCACTCCAGAGAAAGATTTAGTTTGATTTTTTTCTTCTTTAATGTAATTTTTATTTTTTATTTTATTTTTAGGCTAGAGAGAGTTATATGATCAAAAGAGAGAAAGAGTTATTATAGAGTGACGCTATTATAATCTTTTCTTCAAGAAGCTTATATTGAACGTGATAATCAATGGAGGTTTCTCACTTTTCTTCATTGTGCTCAATCTCGCCGAAGTCTTACTTTCTTTTATTTTTTTATGCTACTTTGCTTAACTGCATGCTAAGGTAAGTTTTTATTATGATTCAATGGTAGAAGTAAATACTCTTTTTGTTTTCTTTCAGTTCATTAGTTTAGAGTTATAATTCTCTTTTTTTTATCTTTCCTTTTTTTTATAAATAAAACAACACCACCACAATCTCTTATTCTATGATCTCCTTCTTAACTTAACATAATAATTTTATTTTCATTTTATTAAATTGAGAAGATAAATATTAACTAGTTTTGATATATTAAAAGAAAGAAACTTACACAATATTTCCATCACTGTCTCTCCCAGCAGATCATGACCTGTTAGCCCTAGGCTACATGATAGAATTGAGGACCTAGCACCGTTCCTAAAATTCTTTATTTTTTTATGCAGGTTTGGCTCGACCAAATTTTGGCGCCGTTACCGGAGAGGGACAGTAAGTTTTCTTTCTTTTTAATTTACTTTACTGAATTAATCTATTTTTCTTCTTTGTTTTGGTGCACAGGGGCTAATTACAGAAAACTAGGAGCTGCAGTAGATATATTGTTACTCTGTGCCTCTGTCCAAGAAGGCAGAGCATCAGAGCTCACAACTGTGGTGAACTACTAACTGTAATCTCTTGCAGGTTACTTTTCAGAGATTATCTCTTTGCAGTTATAATTTTATCTGTTTATCTCACTCTGTATATATTTCTAATCAACAGTAACTTGTTGCTTTGTAAATGCTAAAAAATATTTAGACTTTTGCATCTTACGACATCTGTCTATTTGGTTTCTTTACATTACTATTGAAGAGTGCTGGAGCAAAGGTATGTGTGCATTGCATATAGTTTAGAAAATATATTTTGAGTGATTCATATTACTTAAGTGTTACCTTTTGCTTTATACTTATACACTGCACTAAAATGACTAAGCGTATCTCCTTAAATAAGATAAGGTGGGGAAGTCATTACCCTTCTTTAGCCCAAAAATCATCTCCTCACTCACTAACCCAGCCTAGAAAGTTCTCGGACTCAAATAGGGATTGACCTAAGGGGAAAGTTGTTAGAAGTTGACTCTTGTCAAATCGGTGTCTAAGGTTGGGGATTGAGAGGCGAAACCCCGAAGGCTGATGGTTTGGCATAATTAGGCCCGTTGCTTAGGCAGGCATATCTTCCACCAATCTTACCCCTACCTGGCCGATTAACTTGTGGTCAGGTTCTGCAATATACCTCCTGTGGATAATCAACAATTAGGAGTCGTCTAGGTCTAACCTCTACCCTAACATAGGCTAGATTTTTCTTTCTTTTCTTGTTTGTTTATTTGTTTATTTTGTTTGTTCTTGTGAAAATGGATTATAATTGCAATTATTCTGATTATAACTTAAATCATATTTCTCCCCAACCTCTTTTAATTCGGATATTACCAACCTGGCATTACATAACTCTAACCAACCAAGTATGCCAGATTGGTCTTATCCGAATCAATATATGCCCCAATCGCCGTACTATGAACAAGAATGGGACAATCATCACCACTCTTTACCAAGTCAGTGGGGATACAACTCCCCCGAGTCTTACTATTAACAACCTTACCAACAAACAGCTTCATATAATCCATATCAACACCAACCTATAGAAGAGAAATCTTCTTTAGAAAAGACTTTTGAAGTCTTCCTTGAGTCCACATGACAAGTATAAATCATAGCGGACTCAATTCTCTCAAATAATTTTCAAATCCAAGATCCTTACACTAATTTTCAAGTCCAACCATAATAAGAAGAACATGTTGATTTAGAAAAGAGTATGGAATTCATGATTTAGTCCCAAAATGATATTATTCAATCCCAAAAGAATTGTCTTCAATCTCTCAATCGGCTAGAAACAAAAATGAGTCATTTGGTCCTTGACTTAAATGGCTACAATTCTTCTGTTGATCACTCTTTCTAATTCTATCATTTGATAAGTGATATTCAGCAATCGACACGCCAATAAGCTACAGATTAGAATTGAATTTCTGGATAAATCAAATCAAGTTTAGAGATAATGGGAGAATTCAAATTCAGAAATATCCACCTCTTCCTATCTTCATACGCTTTCTATCCCTTTGATTTTCTTCTATAGATACCCTCATACCTCAAAGGCAGAAAGAGCACTACTCCAGAGAAAGATTTAGTTTTGGTTTTTTTCCTTCTTCAATGTAATTTTTATTTTTTATTTTATTTTTAGGCTAGAGAGAGTACATGATCAAAAGAGAGTAAGAGTTATTGTAAAGTGACACTATTGTAATCTTTTCTTCAAGAAACTTATATTGAAGGTGACAATCAATAGAGGTTTCTCACTTTTCTTCATTGTGCTCAATCTCGCCGAAGCCTTACTTTTTTTTATTCTTTTATACTAATTTGCTTTACTTCATACTGAGGTAAGTCTTTGTTATGATTCAACGGTAGAGGTAAGTATTCTTTTTGTTTTCTTTTTCATTTCATTAGTTTAAAATTATAATTCTCTTTTTTCTCTTTCCTTTTTTTATAAATAAAACAATAACACCACAATCTCTTCTTCTACCATCTCCTTCTTAACTTAACATAATAATTTTACTTTCTTTTTATGAAATTGAGAAGATAAATATTAACTAGTTTTTTTGGTATATTAAAAGAAAAAAACTTACACAACGCTTCTATCGTTGTCCCTCCCTGTGGATCACGACCCGTTAGCTCTAAGCTACACGGTAGAATTGAGGACCTAGCACTGTTCTTAAAATTCTTTATGTTTTTATATAGGTTTGGCTCGATCATTGAGCAAGATAGGAAAAATGTAAGCGAGCATATAGGTGAACAATCAAGTGGGGATAAGCAAGTTAGAGCGAAGCTAACGCACAACGCTAAACACTATGATGCCCGGTGTAGTTACCGCTCGTGGCGAAGCCACGATAACGTACAGCAATCGCTCGCGACGTAACTATACTTGGACGGAGTTAGCGATAAAGCGCTGAGCGCTAAGCTCGTCTACCAACGAAGCATGAGAGCCTGGAGGCTAAACACAACTCAAAGTTTGGGTATAGAAAGCCCAGAGGCTGGGTATATTACTTGCTCAAGATGTTAGTATCACACGAGCACACATATCAACATAATAATCACCGAGTCTTTCGTGGAGTGGCATAGGCCGGAGGCTGGGTGTAGAGCCCGGAAGCCGAGGAGAGCGCCTGGGGTTTAACGACCAAGAAGGGTCGGCCACACATGGTATAAAGTAGTAAAAGAATACATCACAGGCATGGTATATGTACAATAAATAAATTATCTTAATACAAACATTCGTCACAGGCATAATACATGTACAATCCTGGGCATTCGATCACATACAAATACAGGGGCACAACCCAATATAAAATAAAAATACAAATATAATTGAATACTGAATAAAATACATAGTCGTCCCAATGAAGCGGGAAAACCCAAAACGAGGATAGAACACTTGCCTAAATCTTTGAAAAAACCGTGAAGTCCTGAAGTCTCAAAACACATGCTCGCCACCAATATTTATATTAAAAAATATATATGTATTTTAAAGAGAGAATAAGAGAAAGGAGAGAGGAGAGAGAAAGGAGAGCTAGAGAGAGAAAGAGATCTAGAAAGAGAAAGAGAAAGATAGCTATGGAGAAACTGATCTAGAGAGAAAGAGAGAGTTAGAGAGAAAGAGACCTAGAGAGAGAAAAATAAAGGGGGATAGAGTGAAACTTATCTAGAGAGAAAATGAGAGAGCTAGAGAGAGAAAGGGATCTAGAGAGATAAAGAGAGAAAGCTAGAGAGAAAGAGACCTACAAAGAGAAAGAGAAAGGAAGCTAGAGAGACGAATAGAGAGAGAACCAGATAGAGATAGAGAGATAGATGAGAGAGAAAGAGAACAAAAGAGAGAGAAAATAGAGAGACAGATGAGAGAGAGAAATGGATAAAGAGAGAAAGGACATGGAGAAAGGACAGGGTGGCCAGCAAGAGAGAGGACAGGGTGGCCGATCACGGCCGGCCAGGGGATACCGGCAGTGGCTCTGGCCGCAGGCGGTGCTTAGACAGAGGAGAGAGAGGGTGTGGGAGAGGAAGGAGACATAGAGAGAGAAAGAGGAGATCTAGGGAGATGGGGAGAGATCCAAGAGAGAAAAAGAGAGGAAGGACAGGCCGGCCAGCCAGGTGGTCCGCGGTGGCACAGCCACCACGGCCAAGTCCAGAGGAGAGAGGGAGAGGCAAAGAAAAGAAAGGAAAGGAAAGGGAAGAAGAAGAAAAGGAAGGAGAAAAAGGAAAAGAAAACAAAAACAAGAAGAAAAAGAAAAGGAAAGAGAAGGGGGCTTGCTGGAGTAGGGGGTAGGGGCGCGCGACGCTTGGTCTAGGGTGGCATTCTGGGTTGGCATCGCCAGGAAGAAGAAAGGGAGAGAGGGAGAAAGAAAATAAGGAAAAGAAAAAGGAAAAAGAAAAAGAAAAGAAAACGAAGGAGAGAGAGTGAAAGAGAATGATGGACGGGAGGTGTGATGGGGGGCAGGCCTCATGTGGGGGGGAGCGGGCCGCAGGTGGAGATAAAAAGAAAAGGAAAAGAAAGAAAAAAAAGAAAGGAATGAGAAAATTTCAAAAATAATATTATTTTAATAATATTGGAAAATATCGACTATTCCAGAAAAATCTCCAAAAATACTCACAGGTAGAAAATATCATTCTGAGAAATAATATGAAATGGGTTTTCATAAATAAAATCTAATTTTTAAATTAAAAATCCTGAAATCAACCCAGCAATACTTGCCGACACTAAATCCATTCGAGTTTTGATAATTTCAAAAAATTCTCCAAAAATACATTAAGATAGAAAATGTGATTTTAAGAAATAATGTGAAAATATATTTTAGAAATTTGACTTCATTTGTAAATTAAAAATTCTAGAATCGACTAGCAATACTGGTCGACACCGATTTTGAAGATTTTGCAATTTAATTTGAAAATTTTCAGAAAATTATGAAAAATCTAAAATATTTGAAAATAATGTGAAATTGGTCAAATCTGACTACCGAAAAGACCAAATCGAGCAATATACTAAGATCGATCGCTCCCCAGTTCATACTAATAAGGCTGACTCCTAATCCAGGAATCTGGATCCAATGAAAGATGATTGCATAAATAATTATAAAATAAAAATAAATACTGAAAGTAAATTGAAAAATATGATCAAAAATCTGAATACGTATCTAAGTATGTATTCTAGGAAGGGGTGTTACATTCCATCCATCTTACAAAAATTTCGTCCTCGAAATTTCTATAAGGGAAAATGAACACAGAAAAGACTAGATTATACCAAGTAAGATATGAATAACGAAAGGTAACGTTCACAAATCAACTGATCGATATCTCTAGACCTAGACGTCTTCTGCACTTCTGTCGTATAAAACATCTGACGGTACTATTGATTGCACACATATATATTGCATTATTCTTTATTACATTTTCACATTTATCATGTAATAAATTTGCTAAATTTCTTATCTTAATGTTTATTTTGTAAAAGATAATTGTGGGGAGAAAGAGGATAAAATCAATTAAATATCAGTTAAATTCAGATATAACTAGATCTATTTGGTTATAGGAGGATGATCCCAAATCCAGTTAGTTAAATTCAGTTTTTGGTGAATCAAGTAGTTAAAGTTAAAGATCAAATGAGGATAATGTCAAATACAGAGCCAAATTCAAAATCCAAAGGGATAAATGGATACAGTGAAGATCAACGGATGAGATGAAGCAATTTTGACTTAGATTCTGACTGAATATATTTTAGTATTTGAATCATAACTTTCGCTACTGGAATTAAAATCTGGTGATTCAAGATGATCCAGAAAGAAAACTTAAAGGGTTACAACTCTTAAGTTGATCACTATCTCTAATTCTATCATTTGATAAGCTATATTCAGCAATCAACACGCTAACAAGCTGTAGATCAGAACTGAATATCTACATCAAATCAAGTTTGAAAATAAGGAGAGGATTCAAATTCAGAAACAACCAGCTTTCTCTATCTTCATACTCCTCTACTTTCTTCATTTCTCTTATAAATACCTGCAATCTCAAAGGCAAGAGAACGACCAAGCAGAGAGTAGAATTTAGGCTAATTTGTAGTTTGTAACTTAGGTTTTTTATTTTCTTTCATATAATTTTTATTTTCTTTTTGTAACTGAGAGGAGAGGATACTTTTATGGAGGAATGAGAGCAATCTTGTACTAAAGGTGACACCAGTATAAGTGATCTTTTCTTCCATTGTTATTTGAATTGAATCGAATCCAAATGAAATCGATAGCTTCGAAGTTGCCTTGCCCTTGCAAGTGTCGTTGATGGTTTATAGTGATGGATATCCATTTCTATGATAGTGTAGCTTGTCCCTTCAATTCATAGTATAATACGGGAATGGCTAAGATCCTATTTATCATACTTCGCTCGCCTTCAAGTAAAGGTACATCGTCGATACAGGTCAAAGGTAAGTAGGTGCCAAAGAGGTAAGTAACTTTTTTAGGTTTTAGTTTTCTTTTCATTTAATTTTAGTGTAAATTACAAATACCACAATCTTCCAAATCTCTTTCACTCTTTTTCAACTTCTTTGTACATATTCACTTCCATTTTCTCCACCTTCTCTATCTACTACTTTCTTCTTAACTTAACTTAAACTCATTTTCCTTTTCTTTTTAAGAACTAAAAGAAGATCATTAACCATTCTTTGTAACCTAAAAGAAAACTTACTAAAAACCTTCTATCGCTAGTCCCTCCTTGTGGATCACGACCAACATAGCCACTTGCTATCACGGTAGTATTGAGAACTTACACATTCTATTTTTTAGTTCTGAAATTCTGTATTTTGTGTGCAGGTTAAAAACCTCAAACAAATTTTGGTGCCGTTGCCGGGGAGGTACGGTAAGTAATCTTCTTTTTAAGTTTACATTTTTGGTTAACTTTTTCTTTGTTCTTGGTGTACAGGTTTAGCAAGAAAATTTTTGCTGTAGTGGACATATAAGTGGCCCGAAACTCTGCTCAAGAAAGCAGAGCCCAGAAACCCTCAAACTTGCTACATTCCAGAGGCAATCTGAGTGAACTACTAACTTGTATTTCTGCAGGTTGGCTGAATTGCAAAGTTGAAAATTCTGTGGCTATTTATTTCCTTATTTGTCTCATTGTATATACTTTCTAACATCAACAGTAAAATAATGTTTGTTAAATACTAAAAATGGTTTAGACTTTGCATTTAGGCACATGTCTAATTCATTTATATTTTATATTACTATTGAAGAGTGCTGGACCAAAAGGTAGATAAGCATAGCATATAGTTTAGGAAACATTCTTAAGTGATTATTTGCTTGTTGAATGCTACTTTTCTATATCCTGCACACTTTGCACAATCAATCTTAAGGGCTTGTCTTGTAAATAAGATAAGGTGGGGAAGTCATTACCCTCCCTTAACCCACAAACAATCTCCTCACTCACTAACCCAAGCCTAATTAAAACTGAGTAGACTTTGGCCTTAGAGACATCTCAGACTCAAATAGGAGACAGACTTAAGAGGGAAGTTGATTTGAATTTGACTCTTGCCAAATCGGTGACTAAGGTTGGGAATTGAAGGGCGAAACCCCGAAGGCTAATGGTTTGGCATAATTAGGCCCGTTGCTTTAAGCACGGCTACCTCCCACCAATCTTACCCCTACCTGGCCGATTAACTTGTAATCAGATTCGACAATATACCCCCGGTGGACAGTCTAACCAGTTAGGAGTCATCTAGGTCTAAGGTTTACCCTAACTTAAGTTAGATTTTTTTCTTATTATTTGTTTGCTTATTTGTTTGTGTTTGACATTTCCTGTGTGATGTGGCTTATAACAACAATTTTTTTCAATTTTAATGGTAATCCATATTACACCCCGACCTCTTTTTCGGATATTACCAACCCAACATATCATAACTTTAACCAACCTAGTGTGCCGGATTGGTCTTATCCGAATCAATATAACCCATGCCCCTAATCTTATGACCATAATTTCCAAAATAATTTTAACTCTTCACAGAGTCAATGGGGATTCACCTCCCCCGAGTCCAATTTTCAGCCAAATTGTCCTCCTTATCCATCTTGTCCACAATATTTTCAAGATTCATACTCAGTTCCACTAGTTCAAAATAGAAAACCATCAATCTTGAAAATGAGTATGCGTGAGTTTAAGCAACAATCACAAAATCTGACGGACTCACAATTTCACCATAAATTTAAAAAAAACTTCATCTTTTCAAGTCCAATCACAACAACACGATGAACCAATCATGAAAATATGCTTGAAACTATGACTCAGGCTCAAATCGCTCGTAATCATGACATAGATATAATGGTCCAAACTCTCCATTCTCATCGTTTGACTATTTCTGATGTTGCAAACCATTCTGTTAGAGCCGAAGAATCATATTGTTTTGGAAAACAAGATTCCATTTCAGCACACCCATTTAAACTTGCCCAAACCCCAAATTTTGAAAATGAAATTGACATTTTAGCAAGTTATCCCTTTCTTGAAATTGAACTTGAGAATAAATATAATCCTGAACCTAAACGTGGTAATTCAATTTTACTTCCTGATTCAATAATGATTCCGGTATCTTCACCTGATTTCAATCTTTTTTCCCGAGTCAACATTGAATCCTGTGCCAATTCATTATGAAATTGAATTGCCAATCTTTTATGATCATCATATTGAATTTGACCAATTGCATACTTTTGAAAGTCACATTAACGAATTGGCAAGTTCTCATTTTTATGAAATTGAACTCAATGAGAAATGTGACCTAGATTCTCAAATTTGTGATCCAGTTCAAATTCCTGAATCAATATTGATTCCTGTTTTATTACCCAACTTGAGTAATATTTTAGAGTCGGTTTTGATTCCCACACCTGTCATTCTTGAACTTGAATCACCAATGTTAAGTCACATTTCGTTATTGGAAAATGAATGTGGACTTGAGTTTCAACTTCTTCATTTGGACCCACTTTCTGAACCAATCTCGACTCCTGAACCTTTACTTGATTTAAATCACTTTACTGAGTTGGTGTTAATTACCGTACTTCCTAAGTCCAACTCAATCATTCCATCTTTTCACACTCCATTTTCGGACAGGGTGTTGATAAAATTGACTCCGAACTTAATTGTGAAATTTAGAAATTAGATGGGGCAAAATTCTTAATAAAAATCATTCATATATACATCATTTTAGTGGGTTATATTAGAGAGGTTTATGGTGGGCTCCTCCAAACTCCACGCAAATTATATTGAGCCGCATTTCGTAGACCAATCAGACCACCACCGGAACCACCACCTTAAAGTAATATTTTTCTTCCCTTTCTTCTTTTTCATGCATCTATACATTAATTCATACATTAAGGACAATGCATAAGATAGGTGTGGGGGAGGGTTCTAACATAACTTAGGTTTTCTTTTTATTATTAAAAAAATATTATTAACATTTTCTTTACTTTTAAAAAAACTTTTTGAAAATAGAAACAATATTTTGACATATTTTTTGTAAGAAATTAAATCAATTTTAAGGAATAGGAGAATCATAATTAGGATTTCTTATATTTGATCAAAATAAGATTGTTTATTTGATTTTTAAGGTTAGGAAGAAAATTTGTGAAAGCAATTTAGTCTTGATCTTTACCTTGATAATATATGCATGCTCTTTACACTTACACACTTAGGGTTCAAAAATAAAGATTCTTATGCCTTATTAAAAAAAGAAAAAGAAAAATATATATATAAATCATCTGATTAAGCTGAGTATTTGTGCCTCACAAAGCATAAGTATTCATGCCTAAAGGCGATTCATATAATAAAATCCTTAATTTTGTGGCCTTGTTTGCTTGAGTCCTTAAGTCCTTGGGGTGTCTTCTCACCCGGTGCCCTAAGACCGTTTGATTTGAGAGTCACCGATTAAAGGCTCGTTACATGGGCAGTTAGAAAGCCTAATAGAACTACGGAACATTACCACCAAAAATAAAAAATAAATAAATAAATAAGGCATAAGAGTTAGAGTTAGAGAACCCTTAGTCAAATTTCACGGTCACGAAGGTGCATATGACTTAGGGTAAAATAATAAACCAGATGAGAATTACAATTTGACTCCTTACTTTGGTTGATAACAAATTTTTGAATAAAGACTAAGTTTAAGAATGAAAAATTCGGTTTTCCTATAACTTATAGATTACTTAATCCTTACAATAATATTTCAAATATTTTTCTTTCAAAATGTGTTTTTAAAATACTAACATTTTTTCTCTTCTTTATAGATTTTGTGGGTGTAATCCATTGAAAATTCTCACGAGACAAAATTGTCCTCTAGGGCTAACCTAGAGGTTTAACGGCCTATTACACATGCTCAGTGCAATCGTGTGACCTTCGAAAATGGTCTAATAATATCTTAGGTTTAAATTTTGATGTTACGAGCAAAAGATAGGTGTGGGGGTGTGATTGCACAAATATAATGCATTATTCTTTATTACATTTTCACATTTATCATGTAATAAATCTGCTAAATTTCTTATCTTAAATGTTTATTTTGCAGAAGATAATCATGGGGAGAAAGAGGATAAAATCAATTAAATATCAGTTAAATTCAGATTTGACTAGATCTATTTGGTTAGAGGAGGATGATCCCAAATTCAGTTGGTTAAATTTATTTTTTGGTGAATCAAGTAGTTAAAACTAAAAATCAAATGAGGATAGCGTCAAATACAGAGCCCAATTCAAAATCCAAAGGGATAAATGGATACAGAGAAGATCAATGAATGAGATGAAGCAATTTTGACTCAGATTCTAACTTGATACATTTTAGACCACCACCGGAACCACCACCTTAAAGTAATATTTTTCTTCCCTTTCTTCTTTTTCATGCATCTATACATTAATTCATACATTAAGGACAATGCATGAGATAGGTGTGGGGGAGGGTTCTAACATAACTTAGGTTTTCTTTTTATTATTAAAAAATTATTATTAACATTTTCTTTACTTTTAAAAAAACTTTTTGAAAATAGAAACAATATTTTGACATATTTTTTGTAAGAAATTAAATCAATTTTAAGGAATAGGAGAATCATAATTAGGATTTCTTATATTTGATCAAAATAAGATTGTTTATTTGATTTTTAAGGTTAGGAAGAAAATTTGTGAAAGCAATTTAGTCTTGATCTTTACCTTGATAATATATGCATGCTCTTTACACTTACACACTTAGGGTTCAAAAACAAAGATTCTTATGTCTTATTAAAAAAAGAAAAAGAAAAATATATATATAAATCATCTGATTAAGCTGAGTATTTGTGTCTCACAAAGCATAAGTATTCATGCCTAAAGGCGATTCATATAATAAAATCCTTAATTTTGTGGCCTTGTTTGCTTGAGTCCTTAAGTCCTTGGGGTGTCTTCTCACCCGGTGCCCTAAGACCGTTTGATTTGAGAGTCACCGATTAAAGGCTCGTTACATGGGCAGTTAGAAAGCCTAATAGAACTACGGAACATTACCACCAAAAATAAAAAATAAATAAATAAATAAGGCATAAGAGTTAGAGTTAGAGAACCCTTAGTCAAATTTCACGGTCACGAAGGTGCATATGACTTAGGGTAAAATAATAAACTAGATGAGAATTACAATTTGACTCCTTACTTTGGTTGATAACAAATTTTTGAATAAAGACTAAGTTTAAGAATGAAAAATTCGGTTTTCCTATAACTTATAGATTACTTAATCCTTACAATAATATTTCAAATATTTTTCTTTCAAAATGTGTTTTTAAAATTCTAACATTTTTTCTCTTCTTTATAGATTTTGTGGGTGTAATCCATTGAAAATTCTCACGAGACAAAATTGTCCTCTAGGGCTAACCTAGAGGTTTAACGGCCTATTACACATGCTCAGTGCAATCGTGTGACCTTCGAAAATGGTCTAATAATATCTTAGGTTTAAATTTTGATGTTACGAGCAAAAGATAGGTGTGGGAGTGTGATTGCACAAATATATTGCATTATTCTTTATTACATTTTCACATTTATCATGTAATAAATCTGCTAGATTTCTTATCTTAAATGTTTATTTTGCAGAAGATAATCATGGGGAGAAAGAGGATAAAATCAATTAAATATCAGTTAAATTCAGATTTGACTAGATCTATTTGGTTAGAGGAGGATGATCCCAAATTCAGTTGGTTAAATTTATTTTTTGGTGAATCAAGTAGTTAAAACTAAAAATCAAATGAGGATAGCGTCAAATACAGAGCCCAATTCAAAATCTAAAGGGATAAATGGATACAGAGAAGATCAATGAATGAGATGAAGCAATTTTGACTCAGATTCTAACTTGATACATTTTAGGATTTGAATCATAACTTTCTCTACTGAAACTCAAATCTGATGATTCAAGATGATCCAGAAAGAAGATTTAAAGGACTACAACTTTAAGTTGATCACTATCTCTAATTCTATCATTTGATAAGCTACATTTAGCAATCAACACGCCAACAAGGTACAGATCAGAATTGAATATCCACATCAAATCAAGTTTGGAGATAATGGAAGGATTTAAATTTAGAAATAACCAGCTTTCCCTATCTTCATACTCCTCTACTCTCTGCATTTCTCTTATAAATACCTGCAATCTCAAAGGCAAGGGAACGACCAAGCGGAGAGTAGAATTTAGATTAATTTGTAGTTTGTAATTTAGGTTTTTTATTTTCTTTATGTAATTGAGAAGAGAGGATACTTTCATGGAGGAATGAGAGCAAGCTTGTACTGAAGGTGACACTGGTGCAAGTGATCTTTTCTTCCATTATTATTTAAATCAAATTAAAGTTTCTTTTTCTTCTCTACTCTTATTTTTGCTTACTTCCCTCTTCTGTGTTTGTGGATCCAAATTAAACTGATAGCCTCGAAGTTGCCTTTCTCTTGCAAGTGTCGTTGATGGCTTATGGTGATGGATATCCATTTCTATGATAGTGTAGCTTGCCCCTTCAATTCATAGTGTAATACGGGAATGGCCAAGATCCTATTTGTCATACTTCGCTCGCCTTCAAGTAAAGGTACATCGTCGATACGAGTCAAAGATAAGCATGTTGGCCCAAAGGCCATTATCCCGGTTATTTTGATGATAGCAAAACGTATTTAGTTATGTATTTAATAATCTTGTTTAAAAGTATTTCAGGTTCAAGAAACAGATTTTGACAACTCCGCTAAAAGACTCACACTTTTGGAGTTCGCCCAAGATTTGCATTCCCAAGCTAAAGCACATAGGAAGCTTCGGGAATATGCGTTGAAGAATAGATCAAGAAAAAGATCAAGACTTGCTAAAGAATCCAAGATTTGTATTTTTGTTTATTTTCATTTTAGATATTTTGTCAAAACTAAATAGTAGAAGTAGAGATATGGGATATCACACACACACATTTTCTAGAGTGTTTTATGGCTTCAAAAAGACTTTCTATTTCCATTTCCAAACTTAGTTTTTAAATGAACATATTTATTTTGGAAATACGATTTTAGAAAGACTAGTTTTTTGGAAAAACATTTTATGGAAAATCAAGTTTTATCAAAAGATTTTTTATCAAAGTATTTTACCTTGATAGTAGTATGACACATGCTCATACTCTATGATTTTTCAAGACCAAAGTATTTAACCCAAGACCCAAAAACCAAAATCCAAAATTTTCCAGGTCTGTAAATTCTGTTTTTACAGAATTCACAGTGCCCGGTCGACCGGCAGTCGACCGGCACTCGACCGACATGCACAACTGTGCATGTGCGTATCAGTCGACCGGCAGTCGACCGATACTCGACCGGCCCAAACCCTTTGTTCTCTGGAAATTGCCAGTCGACCGACCCGGTCGACCGGTGAGCCCCAACGGTCGGATTTTTGACCGTTGGCGGTCGACCGACCCGGTCGACCGGCACTCTGTCAAAAATTCTGACAGACTCAACAGCTATATTTTCTGACTCTTTGACTTTAGGGATTTGTCTCCAACGAATCTCTTGAGCAGTTTTTGACCCCTATAAATAGGTAGTCACTTCAAGTGACATGACTAACATTTTAAAAAGAATATCAAGAGTTTTTATAAGAGTTTTCAAGATTTCCCAAGTTTAAGTTTAGAAAAGATTTTTCTCTCCAAAGCCAAAATTCCATACACCTTACTTGGAGCCTATTCCTCTACTTCTCTCTTGTTTTGCACTACACAATCCCATACTCTAAGTCTCCTATTTGGTTCTAGGATTGTGCTTAGTGAGCTCTTTTGTAAAGTGATCAAGTGTGATCACTTTCATTGTAATTGAGTGAAGTTGTAGAGGCATCGGCCTCAAGGCGAGCTAGTGTGCTCAAGGTGGTGAAGTGTCATCACGGGAGACGGACAAGTGTTGTCCTTGTATTGTTGATCCGGTGGGATCCTCAATAGTGGAAATCCTTCAAGTGTGAAGGCGGGGACGTAGAGCGTGGCTCGAACCTCGGAAACATATCGGCGTGTTTGCGTTTGCTCAAATTCTTCTAACTCTATCTCTTTTATTACTTGCAATTTTACATTGTCCTTTACTTGCAAGAAATATTGTATTGTGCTAATTGTTTAGAGTTAAATTTTTAAATTCCGCATAATTGCCATTATCATATAGCCATCACCTATTCACCCCCCCCCTCTAGGTGATTTCAATTGGTATCAGAGCCTAACCCTACAACTTAGGTCTAACAACCTTAGGGAGATCCTTCATTTGGCTATATATTTGCTTGTTGTTGTTTGTTGCATTTTACTTGCTTGTGCATTCATGGCATCCATGGACTTTTCTAGCATTAAATCCCCTCCCAAATTTGATGGCTTGAACTTTCCTATTTGGAAAGTCAAGATGAACTTGTTTTTGAAATCCTTAGGTGTTAGGGTAGCTAGGGCCATTACCAAAGACTTCATTGAACCAACTAGTGATGAGAGCACATGGTCCGAGGATACTTCCAAAGACTATGAAGCAAATGCTAGGGCACAATACGCATTAACACAAGCACTTAATGAAGATGACCTTGCACGCATCATAAATTGCAAATCCGCATATGAAGTGTGGAACATTTTGCTTGTGACTCATGAGGGAACGTCACAAGTCAAGAGAGCCAAAGTTGACTTGCTACGTTCTCAATATGAGAATTTTTACATGTTTGATAATGAGAGCATTGATGACATGCTCACCCGTTTTACTAAAATAACTAATGCTCTTTCTTCCTTAGGCGACAAGATTGATAATGATCAAAAGATAAGGAAAGTGATTAGAGCTCTTCCCAAAGCGTGGGAAGTCAAGGCGACGACACTCAAGGAGCTCAACGACAAAGAGGAGATGGACTTCTCCGGCTTCATCGGAAATCTCAAGACACATGAGATGGAGATGAAGGTACGAGAAGAAAGGGAGGCACCCAAGAAGAAATCAATAGCCTTCAAAGCCACTCCTACCATTGAGGAGGACGACTCATCGGATGATTGCGATGAGGACTTCGCCATGCTCATCCGGAAGGTGGGCAAGATGTTCTACAAGAAGGGACGGCAAAGCAACTTCCGAAGAGGGAGACCTCAAGGAAGGTATGAGAAGAAAAGAGAAGAACCCGGTCCTTGCTTCCATTGCAAGAAGATCGGTCATCTAATTGCCGAGTGTCCCGCTCTTCAAGCAACCACCTCCAAGCACGGGAAGAAGAAGAAAGCGTTGGCCGCTACATGGGATGATACGGATTCCGAATCCGAAGAGGAAGTCGACGCCGCGCACATGTGCTTCATGGCACATGGGGAGGACACACCTATGGTAACTCTCGAAAACTCTTTAGATGAGGATGAGTTAACTATGGATGAGCTTGCACATTTTTTTGAAGAATTGCAAAATAGGTATGAGATTTCCCAATCTCAAAATAAGAAATTAAAAAGAGAAAATGAAGCTTTAAAATATAAAGTTGAAATAGTTGTTAAAGAAAAGGATGTTTTATCTAGCTCTTTTGGAAAATTGAAAAATGATTTTGATAAATATAAACTTGCAAATAAGGGTAAAACCCCCATAGTTTCAATTGATAAAAATGATTTTGTTGAGATCCAAAAACGTGTTGAAGCTTTGGACTCAAATTTAAAAAGTTATGCTTTTGATTTGAAAAAGATAGCATCTAAATTTCCTAAGGGAGTACCCCAAGGGAAACATGCATCTCATACACATACACATGCACGGAAACATGCGCACACACATAAGCATGCATACATGTATAGTAGTGGTAGAATTTATGTTTGCACGCATTGTGGCCGCAAAGGCCATTTAGAAAAGTTTTGTTATGCTAAAAATAATGTTAATAATAAATATGTTTGGGTTCGCCCCGGTACTAACCCCAAAGGACCCTCAAAGATTTGGGTACCAAAAGATCCTCCAAATGTAGGTGATACAGGTGGATCTACTTCCTCCAAGACTTAGGGGGAGACGGTGCCCGGGTGGTAGATGCAACTAAGCTCAAAGTTCAAATCTAGCTTGCATCGCTATCGTGGAGGCACCTATTTTTGGAGATTGCCCTTAAATTGGTAATATCTCCATTTTAAAATAGTTGTTGATTTTTGGTAATGTATACATGTGTATAGAATTGATAGTTTGCTTTTGTATTCCATTGATACATGCCTATATAGAACTACTTTTCTATCATGTTGTGTACATGCCTTGCGTTAATTTTCATATCTTGTATTTTTATGCCTTATGTCATATTTGTCCACATGTCCATATTTTTGTGTATCTATATGTATATACTATTTTTCAAAAGTATAAATTAATAATCAAAATTTCTTGTTTAAACAAATACCTTAAAGATGGCAATTGCGCACCTCAACTCATTCAAGAGGAATCAAGAGGATGAAGTTCAGAACCCGTCACTGGGTATTCGGCTTCAACATCTTTAAATCTTTGTTTAAATTTGTAAAATAAAATTAAAACATTTTGTGTGAAGTTTTTGTTGATGTGATCACTAAAAGAAGATTTTTAAAACTGGTTGTTGTATCCCTGTATGTTATAATATATCATATTTTATTTGTTATAATTTTTCTTTAAAATTTTTTCTGGGTCAGAATCTGGTAGCAGATTTTCAGACAGCACCAGTCGACCGGACCCTAACCCCAGTCGACCGGCGCTGCCTGAGAGAAAATTTTGGATTTTTATTTCTGCTACCGGTCGACTGTTTTATAGGACCAGTCGACCGATCCGAGTGCGTGACTCTCTGTATCTTTTCGGTCGACCGGCCCTTAACCCCAGTCGACCGATCATCGAATTCTGGCTTATATTTGGACTTTTTCTTCACTGTTTCTCTCACTCTCTCATTTCTCTCTCAGCGAACCGCAGGAGCACCTCTTCTCAAAAATTCCCAACTCTCAATCCATCCATCTGATCTTAAATTCTTTCAAAACCCATCTCATACTTCTCCCTCCTAATCCAGATCTACAATTTCAAAGAGATCCATCCATCAGATCTTCAGGATTTCGGGATTTTCAGCTAGGGTTTCGAAAATTTCAACTAGGTAAAAAAATCCAATTTTTACTTCATATTTCCACTTCTAGCTTAAATATATTTGTTCCATTGTCTCTATTTTAGGTTTATTGTCATCTAGATCATGCCAAAACCCCTAAAAATTTGATTTTTGTCATGCCTCCTAAAAGACATCGTTCTGAGAAGGGAAAGGGCATTGCCCAATCCTCCTCTCAAGCCCCTAGGACTGATCCTTTGTTGCGTAACGATCTTGCCTCTGATCGTTACACTCATCTAGCCCCTAGGAACACAATTTCGGGTAGGTATGTGGCTATCCATGACTTTGAACACCTTGATATCCCCCACATACTCCGTACCAACAACCTTGTGGATTTCCTTACCATCAGGGAGAAGGTCTACACATCCTTGGTTCCATACTTCTATGCTAACTTGAATTTAGTGGGAACCGGATCACCTCTCGTGTGATGGGTAGGGATATAAATATTTCCCTAGGTCAGTTTGCTAGGATTCTTCATCTTTCCACTGATGGAATAGATGTCTACTCTCATGACCTTCATGACTTTGCAGAATATCCGGAGGGTGAGTCTTCGCTCACCGCATCCACTCTCATTCACCAGGATGACAATCCCGACTTGGTGAGGAATGAGATTGTGAGTCAATATTCCCTCCAATCTCAAGTTCTTGCTAAGATTATTTTCCACAACATCGTGCCTAAATCTGGTGAATTCAGTCATGCTCGAGGACCTGTTCCTTTGATTATCTACTGCCTCCTTAAAGGCATTAAGATAAATTTCCCTCGAGTTATCGCCTCTCACATGAGTTGTGATCAGATCCGCACTGCTGGTAGGAGTCTGCCTTACGGCATGCTCATTACCCATCTGCTTAAGGCTTTAGATTTTGATCTTTCTGGTCAAGCCCCCTCTAAACCCTCATCTGATATCAATGCTGCTGCTTTGAAGATGATGGAAGCTCAGTTGCGTAGACACGCACCTGTGCAACCACCACCTATTCCTCCTGTTGATCCTGCTCCAGCTCCAGGCCCTGCTTTTCCTGCTCCTGAGTTTCAGGGTATTTCTTCTTCTGAGCTCCGCTCGCAGATCGAGGCACATCAAGCCTGGGTCGGTGAGCAAGTCTCTGCACTTCGTGCAGATATGGAGTCTCGTGTTGCTATGGATGCTGCTTTTCGGGCGGAGGTCCGAAACGACTTGTCTTATATGGCTGAATCCATGAGATTTGTGGATGTTCAGTTTCAGTCTCTGTTCACAAAACTTGACATAGTCGTTCCTGATGGGACTCCGGGTGCTCGTCGACTCCCTGCCACTGGTCCTCCTTTCCCTCCCAGAGCTCGCGTCTCTATTCCACCACCGCGCCCCAAAGTTGATGCCTTGGATACAGAGGAGGTAGATTCCTCTTCTTCCTCAGATGATGGTGATGATCAGACGATGGCTGAGGCCTCTGGTGATGACGAGGAGGAGGATGACGAGGCCACTGAGTGATGCTGCTGATGATGCTGATGAGTGACCTCCCCTTTATTGATGATGTCAAAAAGGGGGAGAGATATTTGGAGAGAGAGATATTTTGTTGTGACACTTTTGTTATTTTGTTATGTACTTGACTTATTTTGTTGTGTTGGACACCTTTTATTTTTGTGTTGTGGACATGTATCTTTTGTGTTATGTATTTATGTCATGTTGAGACTCATTTCCTTTTATCTATGATATGACATGAGTAGTTGATATTTTCTGTGGGCATGGATATATGATTTATCAATTGTGATAATATGCCAGAGTATGATTTTTATATATGCTTGTGTTGAGGGGGAGCTTCATTTGAAGACTCTACCCAAAATATCTTGTGATAACTACATATGTTTTGCCATCATCAAAAAGGGGGAGATTGTTGGCCCAAAGGCCATTATCCCGGTTATTTTGATGATAGCAAAACGTATTTAGTTATGTATTTAATAATCTTGTTTAAAAGTATTTCAGGTTCAAGAAACAGATTTTGACAACTCCGCTAAAAGACTCACACTTTTGGAGTTCGCCCAAGATTTGCATTCCCAAGCTAAAGCACATAGGAAGCTTCGGGAATATGCGTTGAAGAATAGATCAAGAAAAAGATCAAGACTTGCTAAAGAATCCAAGATTTGTATTTTTGTTTATTTTCATTTTAGATATTTTGTCAAAACTAAATAGTAGAAGTAGAGATATGGGATATCACACACACACATTTTCTAGAGTGTTTTATGGCTTCAAAAAGACTTTCTATTTCCATTTCCAAACTTAGTTTTTAAATGAACATATTTATTTTGGAAATACGATTTTAGAAAGACTAGTTTTTTGGAAAAACATTTTATGGAAAATCAAGTTTTATCAAAAGATTTTTTATCAAAGTATTTTACCTTGATAGTAGTATGACACATGCTCATACTCTATGATTTTTCAAGACCAAAGTATTTAACCCAAGACCCAAAAACCAAAATCCAAAATTTTTCAGGTCTGTAAATTCTGTTTTTACAGAATTCACAGTGCCCGGTCGACCGGCACTCGACCGGCACTCGACCGACATGCACAATTGTGCATGTGCGTATCAGTCGACCGGCAGTCGACCGATACTCGACCGGCCCAAACCCTTTGTTCTCTGGAAATTGCCAGTCGACCGACCCGGTCGACCGGTGAGCCCCAACGGTCGGATTTTTGACCGTTGGCGGTCGACCGACCCGGTCGACCGGCACTCTGTCAAAAATTCTGACAGACTCAACAGCTATATTTTCTGACTCTTTGACTTTAGGGATTTGTCTCCAACGAATCTCTTGAGCAGTTTTTGACCCCTATAAATAGGTAGTCACTTCAAGTGACATGACTAACATTTTAAAAAGAATATCAAGAGTTTTTACAAGAGTTTTCAAGATTTCCCAAGTTTAAGTTTAGAAAAGATTTTTCTCTCCAAAGCCAAAATTCCATACACCTTACTTGGAGCCTATTCCTCTACTTCTCTCTTGTTTTGCACTACACAATCCCATACTCTAAGTCTCCTATTTGGTTCTAGGATTGTGCTTAGTGAGCTCTTTTGTAAAGTGATCAAGTGTGATCACTTCCATTGTAATTGAGTGAAGTTGTAGAGGCATCGGCCTCAAGGCGAGCTAGTGTGCTCAAGGTGGTGAAGTGTCATCACGGGAGACGGACAAGTGTTGTCCTTGTATTGTTGATCCGGTGGGATCCTCAATAGTGGAAATCCTTCAAGTGTGAAGGCGGGGACGTAGAGCGTGGCTCGAACCTCGGAAACATATCGGCGTGTTTGCGTTTGCTCAAATTCTTCTAACTCTATCTCTTTTATTACTTGCAATTTTACATTGTCCTTTACTTGCAAGAAATATTGTATTGTGCTAATTGTTTAGAGTTAAATTTTTAAATTCCGCATAATTGCCATTATCATATAGCCATCACCTATTCACCCCCCCTCTAGGTGATTTCAAAGCAGGCGCCGAAGAAGTAAGTAACTTTTTTAGGTTTTAGTTTTCTTTTCTTTTAATTTTAGTGTAAATTACTAACACCATAATCTTTCAAATCTCTTTCACTCTTTTTCAACTTCTTTGTACATATCCACTTCCATTTTTTTCACCTTCTCTATCTACCAGTTTCTTTCTAACTTAACTTAAACTCATTTTCCGTTTCTTTTTAAGAACTAAAAGAAGATCTTTAACCATTCTTTGTAAACTAAAAGAGAACTTACTAAAAAGCTTCTATCGCCAGTCTCTCCTTGTGGATCACGACCCGCATAGCCACTTGCTATCGCGGTAGCATTGAGAACTTGCACATTCTATTTTTAAGTTCTGAAATTATGTATTTTGTGTGCAAGTTAAAAACCTCAATCAACTATGAGATAATACTGACTTGATGTTTGCTAATAAAAATTAATGTCAGAACTTCAGTAAATTAACCCATCTGAATAACACGAAGCGGCTGATTTGGTAAGATGATCAATAATACTCCTTCTGGACTGCGAGATAAAGTTGATGAGAACCATAGAAATCCATAAAAATTCATATAATAATACAGAATCCCCGCGTGGCACGAAGCTATGCTTGACAAAGAGTCTGCAGTTGAATTCTCTAACGTGCTGCATACTTACTATTACTCCGGAAGTAGACCAGAAGATCAAAAATAAAGAGAACTCTGACAGAAGAGATTATGAATAGAGAAAATTAATAATAACATGTTGTGAATACTAGGAAATGATAACTCTGAAAGTCATAACCAAGAGTGCAAAACAACCAACTTCTGAATGATAACTCGACTATAGATGAATATTTAGAAAATACCCAAGCTCTGCAAGGTTGGTCGGATAGATTATCAATAAAGATTTTGACAATTCAATTCAGATGCAGCAAGAAAACCTTGTTCATTAAGTTTGTGCAATACGTTAGGTAGGAGAAATATAGGAAATGAGGCTAGGATGCTAAACTCTAACAGAACTAGCCACGAGCGAAGTCATGGCCAGGTAGGGCCATTGTGTAACACAGCATCAGGCGCTAAGCACTAGGGTGTGGTGGAGCAAACGCTCTGCTAGGCTCGCACTTGGTAGAGCTCATGCGATGAAGTCATCGCATAACACAGCTAAATGCTAAGCACCAGGGTGCAGCAAAACCCACACCTGGTTGATCTTGCATGGCTAGATCACGACTCTTACTTGGCGAGGCTAGTGGGGTTCGTGGCTCATCAAATCCAGAAAGACTGATAGGTATTGTGGCTCCGAAGGACATGATCAAGAATTCTGAATAATTGAGATGAGTCATGAATGTCGTCTTCTAGATAATAGTCTTACTGTAGATCGATCTGAGAATACCCAGGCTTCACAGAGTTGATCGGAAAGATCGTATAATAGCTTCGTTCTGCCCTCTGCTGCTACATCTCCAGTCTATCCATATCTTAAGTTGGTATAAAACTACGAAAATCAGAATAGGGACAAATGTAAGAGATACGAGAATCAAAGGAAGAACGATAAAGAAGAAATAGATAACTCTGCACTTGTAGTTAGATTGTATAATGAGAACTTATGTATTCCAGTTGCAAATTCTTTACTATTAATTTACGGACTGGTTGTACTGAGGATGTGAGAGCCTAGGCTCTGATACCATCCTATAACGCCCCGATCCCATAGGTACAGAAATGTTACTGTGACGTATATACGTAGATCAAAAATGCCCTAATATATATATGCTAAGCATCAGTACATGCAAGAATCAGAGTATGAAAGTATGTGGTGCATTATACATTCTAACATATGAGTACAATTATAAAGTTATCTCATAATATGACATAATATCACAGAATATTACATCACGATAGGCGCAAATGCGAGAATACAAGAGATATACAGTTATGAATAGTATAACAGGCACTCACGAGATAGAAAAGGAAAACTCGAGAGACAAGCATGGGGGCCTGGAAGGATAGGGCTTCGGACAGTCTGTCGATGATCCACGCTTCCTCTACGCATCTCTGATCAGTAACCGAAAGAATCTATAAGCTCCAAGCTCTGAGATCTGAACATGCAGGTTCAGGGGAGTCAGAACTCCCCAACGAGGGGTGTGGTAAATTCCAAGTGGTGTGCATAGATAAGCACATGTGTATCGATAAATCCGTGTCAAAGAGCATGTATTAAAAATATGTGTCGTGAGCATAAGACATATATGAGGAGGTAAGGAGGTACCAAGTAAAGTAAAGATGGTAAAACCAGTTATATAAATCCAAATTACCGATCCGTGAGGTTAGTACGTCAAAGGAATAATTCAAATAAGAAAACCCTCATATATATCTTATATACCTCACGTCATTATATCCTGAGTTCATATAACTGAGTTGTTTTCTAAACTAAGAAAACATCATAAACTGGTAAAACCGATAATACTGAATACAAGCAAAATCAGCTGTACAAACTCAGTTTACAGCTTCATGAGATAAGTATATCAAAGGAATAATCCAAAGAAGGAAACCTTCATCTATATACCTTATACCCCATATTACTGTAATCCAAGTGTATACAACCCAAATTGCAAAACGAACAACGAATTATTAACTGGCACTTTATTATTATTATTACTCATCCTACCCATATATTTATGTATGTGCCCTAGCGTCTCAACACACATACATCCATGTATGAGTAAGCTGAGGTTATTATTAGAAACTGATGATGAGACCAATGGGTTATGTATACAGTGTGTCCCATACAAGCCCGGGACCACGACACAGGGTGTTTTGTTGCTGGTGTATGGAACCAGCCGCAAGGCCTACAGGAAGTGGGTCTTATATTATGCCCATTTAGAAATATAATAGGAGGGAGGGAGCTAGTGCTCCCCTTGGACACCTGGAAGCCCTCAGGTAGATCGAAAGTTTGAGTTGCACAACATACCTAATATCACTGTAAATATATTCATCACTCGAAGTCCATCAGTTTTCCCCTTACCCAATGTAAATTGGTCTTTTTAAATTTTATTAATATGCAATTATCATATTACGGGAATAGCAGGAGCAGGACAAGTTTAGGAATTACAAGAGTAATAGGAGTACATCAGTACCAGAGATACAGGTCACTGTATATAATACAGGATAGTAAGAAAGGATTCCTAAAATATGATAATCACAAGGCAAGCAATAATGTATCAGGTGGCAGATGACAAGTAATATCAAACAGGTATCAGGTGATAACAAGTAGGAGTCAGGTGATAGTATGCATGATGCAGGTATCAAGTAATAGCATGGTGGATATCACTATCATATATTTCAATACAGGAAAATAGTACCAATACAGTGGATCGGTACGAATACAAGAAACGGTACTGATACAGGGGATCAGTACGAATATAAGAAAACGGTACCGATACAGGGGATCGATACGAGTACAGGAAAATGATACAGTTTTTGAAAAACAGTATAATTAAAGGTTTCAAACTCTTCACAACTATCAAAGAAAGGATAATAGTAAAATTATCAAATAGACAACCGGGCATGTAAGCAAGCATACATTCAATTGAAGCTAAACAAGTTGGAGAGAAACTAACATACAACACTAGACGCCATCAGCTCGGCATGGTTACCACTCGCAGCACGGCTAAACGCATATGACAGAGCGAGCATATGAAAGATGTTCTACTATGTGTGGTGAAGCCACGCTCATGGTGTAACTACGCTCGAACAAAGTTAGCGGTAAAGCGATGAGCGCTAGGTCCATCTACTAGGCATAGTTAAAAGACCTGACAGTCTGAACACACTCCTCTTTCGAGAAAGTAGGTGAAAAGCCCATAAGAGCTGAACGACCGGAAGGCCAAGTAGGTACCTACAGAAGTGTTAGTACTAAACACACGCTTACAACATGTGATCACTAATCTATCAGTAAAGTGGTGAAACCGGAGGTTGAGAAAGGCAGGAAAAAAGTAAGTGAGCTTATAAGTGAATAATCAAGCGGGGCTAAGCAAGTTGGAGCGAAGCTACCGCACAATACTAAACGCTATCACGCCCAGTATAGTTACCACTCCCGGTGAAGCCACGATAACGTACAGCAATTGCTCGCGGCGTAACTATACTCGAACGGAGTTAGCGATAAAGGTTTGAGCACTAGGCTCATCTACTAGGTGGAGCATGAGAGCCCTGAGGTTAAAAGTAATCTGAAGGTTGGGCATAAAAAGCCCCAAGGCGAAACGTAGCCCAGAGGCTGGGTATAATATCTGCACGAGATGTTAGTACCACACGAGCACACATATCAACATGATAATGACTAGTCTATCGTGGAGTGGTGTGGCCAGAAGTGAGTGTAGAGCCCAAAGGCTGACGACCATGAAGGGTCGCCACGCATGATATAAAGCAATAAAAGAATATATCATAGGCATGATATATGTACAAAAAATAAACTACCCTAGACAAATTCATCATAGGCATAATATATGTACAATCTTGGGTACTCGGCCACATACAAATATAGGGACACAACCCAATACAAAATATAAAAACAAATACAATCAAATTTTGAATAAAATATATAATCGACCCGACGAAGCGGGAAAACCCAAAACGAGCGAAGGACACTCGACTAAATCTTCAGAAAAGCCGCGAAGTCTTGGAGTCTCAAAACACGCGCACGCCACCAATATTTATATTAATATATATGTATTTTTAGAGAGAATAAGAGAGAGGAGAGCGAGGAGAGATAGAGAGACAAAGAGATCTAGAGAGAGAAAGAGAAATAGAGCTAGAGAGAAACTGATCTAAAGAGAAAGAGAGAGTTAGAGAGAGTTGAGAGAAAGAGAAAGGGAGCAAGAGAGAAACTGATCTAGAAAGAGAAAAAGAGATAGCTAGAGAGAGAAAGAGACCTATACAGATAAAGAGAAAGGAAGCTAGAGAGAAACTGATCTAGAGAGAAAGAGAGAGCTAGAGAGAAAGAGACCTAGAGAGAAAGAAGATAGAGAGAAATAAATGAGAGAGATAGAGAGAGAAAATAGAGAGACAGATAAGAGAGAGAGAAACGGATAGAGAGAGAAACGGATAGAGACGAGAAAGGATAGGAGAGAGAGTGTGTGTGAGAGAGAGGACAGGGTAGCCGGCAACGTCCGGCCAGGGGAGGCCAGCGACGGCTCTGCCCGCTTATGACGCTTAGATAGAGGAGAGAGGGTGAGGAAGGAGAGAGAAAGATAGAGAAAGAAGAGTTAGAGAGAAAGAGAAAATCTAGGGATAGGGGAGAGAGATCCAAGAAAGAAAAAGAAAGTGAGGACTGACTGGCCAGGCGGCCGGCCAGGTGGTCGGCGGTGGCACAGCCTCTGGGGCCAAGTCCAGAGGAGAGAGGGAGAGGAAAAGAAAAGAAAGAAAAGAAAAATAAAGAAGACGAAAATGAAGGAGAACAAGGAAAAGAAAAAGAAAGGAAGAAGAAAAAGAAAAGAAAAGAGAATGAGGAGGGGGCTCACCAGAGTAGGGGGTCATTGGTAGGGGCATGTGGCGCTGGGCCCAGGCCGATATTCTGGGTTGGCGGCGCCAGGAAGAAGAAACGGAGAGGGGGAAAGAAAAGAAGGAAAAGGAAAAGAAAAAGAAAAGAAAAGGAAGAAAAGAGAGTGAAAGAGAGTGATGGGAGGGAGTGTGATGGGGGGCAGGCTCCATGTGGAGTTATGGGTGACAGGTGGAGGGGAAAATAAAAGGAAAAGAAAAAAAAGAAAGAAAGACATGAGAAGATTCTGAAAATAATATTATTTTAATAATACTAGAAAATATCGACTGTTCCAGAAAAATTTTCAAAAATACTCAAAAGTAGAAAACATCATCCTGAGGAATAATATAAAATTAATTTTTAGAAATAAAATCCTATTTTCAAATTAAAAATCTTAGAATCAACCAGCGATACTGGCTGACACGAAATCCGGCCAAGTTTTGATAAATTCAGAAAATTCTCCAAAAATATATTAAGATAGAAAATGTGATTTTAAGAAATAATATAAAAGTAGATTTTGAAAATTTAACTTCATTTGTAAATTAAAAATCCTAAAATCGACCAGCGATACTGGTCCACCGATTTTGAAGATTTTGCAATTTAATTCAAAAAATTTCAAAAAATTATGAAAAATCTAAAATATTGAAAAATAATGTTTGAAACTAAAATCGATTAAATCTGACTATTAAAAAGATCAAGTCGAGCAATATACTTGGATCAAGTCCCAGTTCAGACTAGGGCTGACTCCGAATCCACAAATCTTGATCTAATGAAAGACGATCGCATAAATAATTACAAAATAAAAATAAATATGGGAAGTAAATCAAAAAATATGATCAAAAAATCTAAATACGTATTTAAGTACGCATTCTAGGAATGGGGTGTTACAAGACTTAAGGGCATAACCCCATATAACATAAGGTAGGGAAACCATTACCCTCCCTTAACCTAAAAATCACATCCTCACTTACACAATCCAAGCCTAAATAAAAATTGATAGACGTTGGCCCCCTGAGGAACATCTCAGAGTCATTAAGAGATTGACCTCGAGAGGAAGTTGCTAATACTAGACTTTTACCAAATCGGTGTCTAAGGGTTGGGGATTAAGAGGTTAAGCCTCAAAAATTTAGTGGTTTGGCGTAATTTAGGCTCGTTGCTTATGCATGGATGCCTCCGACTAAATTTTATCCCTACCTGGCCAATTAGCTCATGGTCAGATACTGCAATATCTCTCTCTTACATAGTCGACTAGTTAGGAGTCATCTAGGTCTAGATCCCTAGCATAGGCTTGTTTTCTTTCTTTTTTGTTTTTTTTGGTTTTTACTTTTTGTTTGTGTTTGTTTGTGAAATAGATTTCAACAACAATAATATTTTCAACTTTAATATGAATTCATATTTCACCCTGACCTCATTTGACTCGGAAAACTCGAACCCGACCTTTTATAACATGAACCAACCAAATAGGCAGGATTGGATGTATTCGACTCAATATAACCCATACCTCTAATCTTATGACCAAAAATTTTAAAATAATCTCAACTCTTCACAGAGTCGACGGGGATTCACCTCCTCCAAGCCAATTTTCAAACACCTTATCAAAAATCATTTCCATATTTTGCTTCATATACTCCTTTTCCAGAACTACCTACTGAAGAAAAATTCGAATTATAAAAGAGTACAGAAATCATAGAAGCCATGCTTGAGTCCCAACAACAATTTCAACACATGTCTGACTCACAATTTTCATAATTTTATCAAATTTAAGCTTCATATACTCCTTTTTCAGTACAACCGACAGAAGAAAAATCTGAGTTATAAAAGAGTATCGAAGCCATGCAGGAGGCTGATTAACAATTTCAAAACATGCTAACCTTACCATATCCACGAAATTTTCAAGATTCATACTCAGTCTCACCTCTTCAAAATGAACAACCATCGAAAATGAGGATGGAACTCTTGCGTGAGTCCGAGTGACAATCTCAAACCATGATGACTCACAATTTTTTCAGAACCAAGCTTTATATACTCATTTTTCAGAACAACCGATTGTAGGAAAATCTGTATTAGAAATGAGTATGGAATTCTTGCGTGAGTCCAAGCGACAATCTCAAATCATGATTGACTCACAATTTCAACACAATTTTAAAAACCAACTTTCATACTCTTCTTTTTAAGAAGAACCGATTGCACAGAGTATAGAAGATATGATTCAGACTTAAAATTCTGTTACCCAGTCTATCGATAAGTTAGAAACGCAGCTGAGCCAATTGGTCCACACTTATAGGAATGAGAAAACTCTCTCCTATCAATCTTTGATCAATCATGATATCTCTAACCCTATCGGTCTGGCCCAAGAATTATGGTGTTTTGGAAACCAAGATTCAATTTCAGCACACCCATTTGAACTTGACCAAAATTAAAATTTGGAGAACCACATGGACATTTTGGCAAGTTATCACTTTCCTGAAATTGAACTTGAGCATGAATGTGATTATCTACTGAACCTCTACTTGGTAATTCAATTTTATTTCTTGACTCAATATTGACTCCGGTATCTTTCCCCAATTTTAATCACTTTTTCAAGTCAGTATTGAATCCTGTACCCGTTCATCGTGAAATTGAATTACCAATTTTTCAAGATCAACATATTGAACTTGACCAATACCATACTCTTGAGACTCCTATTGATAAATTGACAAGTTTTCATTTTCATGAAATTGAACTCAATCAGGAATGTGACCCCGATCCTCAATTTTGTGATCCAGTTCTAATTTTTGAATTAATATTGGCTCCTATTTTGTAACCCAATTTGAGCAACATTTTAGAGCCAGTTTTGATTCCCATGCATGTAATCCTTGAACTTGAATCACCAATCTTGTTAGGTCACATTCCATTGTAGGAAAATGAATGTGAAATAGAACTTCAACTATTTGATTTGGACCCACTTCCTGAACAAATTCTGACCCAGAACCTTCATTTGATTATAGTCACTTTCCTGAGTCGGTATTAGTTCTTATACCTTCTGAGTCCAAATCAATCTTTCCATCTTATCACATTCCATTTAGGATAAAGGTGTAGAAAATAATATTCTAAAATTATTTTTAAAATTTAAAATTTTGATGGGGTAAAATTTCTAATAAAAGTCATACATGTATACATTATATTAATGGGTTATATTAAAGAGGTCACTGGTGGGTTCCTGCGAACTACAAAGTCTCTTGATTTGGTCACATTTCATGCACCAATCAGAGCTCCACCGGAACTACCACCCTGAGGTGAATTCCCCTTCCCTCTCTATTTTCATGTATACATGCATTCACGATGCATTGAGGATAATGCATGAGATAAGTGTGGAGAAGGGTCTACTAACGTAGAGTTTTTAGATTTTCTTTTATTTTCACTTCTTTTAGGATATTCTTAGAATCTTCACTTTTGTATAGGAGTTTTTCTTTCTTAAATAAACTTTTGAAGATAGAGAAAATTTTTTATCTATTTTTAAGAAAATTAGGTTGATTTTAGGAATTAGAGAAGCCTTAAATAAGACATATTAAATCTAGTCGAAATAATAGATCTTTTTAAAAATTATAGGTTAAGTAAAAAAATTGGAAAAATAATTTGATCTTGAATTTTTTACCTCAGAGAGTATGCACTTCACATTTCCTCATTTTTGAGATGGAAATAAAACTTAAAATGTCATAAATAAACAAATTTAAAAATATTATATATGAATAAAAAATCACTTATTAAAGCTGGATAATTATATCTCAGGACGCATGATTATTCACGGTTAACGATGGTCAAAAAGAACAAATAATCCCCCTTAGTTTCGTGACCTTATTCACTTAAGTCCTTAAGCTCATGGGATGTTTTATCATATGGTGCCCTAAGATCGTCTGATTTGGGAGTCACCGGCTAAAGGCTGCTACCCGGGTAAAGTAGAAAGCCTAAGAAAACTAAGAGAAAAAGAATATATATATATTAGAAATATGTATATCAGCCGACAGCTGAGAGTCCTTTTTAGCCGGCGGTGACGGGGCACATTATGAGCCACATAATTCGACAATCTAAAATGACGCCCCGCTTTTGAAAATAATTGAAATTACTAAAAGCTCCTATCGTTTGTTTTTTTCTTGGAATGATATATTAGTTTTATATTCTTTATTATTATTTTTCTCCCCTTTTATATGTCAATCTCTCTGTGTCTCACGCTGTCAGATCTAGATTTTTGATTTGTAGAGAATGTCGATTTTGACAGGTTCATGTTCCATCAGGATGTCAGCTTCAATATTTTCATCGTGATTCTTCTTTTCTTCTTCTTCTTCCAAAGGAAGGCCTACCTGAAATTTTTCATCATCAGAAATGTTAGCCATTCGATTTAAAATCTAAAAGATAAAGTAAAATAACATAAATATATAACCAATCTGTCAGAGATGCGACTTAAGTCACAGGAAAAAATTTATTTTAAAAGCTGTCCTTTTCATCAGGACTGCGACTTTGGTCGCATTCATAATAATAAATTATCAAATAAAATTGAATTCTATGACCATAGTCGCAGTATGAAATTTCATCTTCAAATCATTTGTTTTACAAGATAGCGACCAAAGTCGCAGTCCAATTAAAATTTATTAATAAAAAGATTGCGACCTTGGTCGCAAAAATGAAAAATAAGTTATAAAATACTACGGCCAAGGTCGCAATGTTATCAAATAAAATTTTTCAAAAAGACTGCTATTACATAAGACTGCAATCAATGTCGCAGTCTTTGATGGTAGTCTTCTAATCATCTTAATTACTTAACTTTTGAGACCTTGTTCACTGCTTCAATTGACTATCTCTCTTGTTTCATAAGATTGCGATCACGGTTGCAGTATCCTATTTAGATTATTTTATAAAAAATACTATGATCAAGGTTATATAAGACTGTGATCAATGTCGCAGTCTTCTAATCATCTTAATTACTTAACTTTCGAGACCTTGTTCCCTGCTTCAATTGACTATGTCTCTTGTTTCATAAGAATGCGACCATGATCGTAGTATTCTATTTAGATTACTTAATAAAAAATACTATGACCAAGGTCGCATTGTTATCAAACAAAATATTCTCAAAGAGACTGTTGTTACATAAGACTGCGACCGAAGTCGTAATCTTCTAATCATCTTAATTAATTAACTTATGAGATTATTGTCACTGCTTCAATTGACTGCGACTCTTATTTCATAAGGCTGCAACACTGCAACTAAAGGTCGCACTGTAAAACAAAAATAAATCTAAAAAGTAAAAATGATATTAAAAATTCAAATCCAAAATTTTTCTTTTCAGAAACTGTGACTTCAATTACAGTTTCAGAAAACAAAAAAATAAAATAAACTGTTTCAAGTTGCAATAATAGATTTTTATTGTGATTAAAATATCTTCCAAAAAAACTTGAACATTAATGCGACCATGGTTGCATTCTTTTAAAATAAATTATTTTTTTAAAATTTAGTAATCAAGATCTATAATTTTTTTGTTTGAAAAACTCAAAATTTTCAGATCTGTAATTTTTTTAATGGAGGAATAGTTGTAACCAGGTTAAAAGTGAAACTGAGGGTATTTTAGTCATTGGGCAACGAAAAGTGATTGAGGGTCTCCTTTTACTGCCTAAATTTTTGACTTCTCTGCGGCTAATATGAAGCCACATCATATCGGCTGAGAAACTCTCTCAGCTGGCGGCTGAAGTACAGTAACCCCTGTATACACACACACACACACATATATATATATATGAGAAAAATGTATATCAGCCGACGGCTGAGAGACTCTCAGCCTGCGGTGACGTGGCTCAATATTTGTCACCGCACTAACTTGCGGCCCGCTTATAGGAACAAGTTAAATTACTAAATACCCCTTGTTAAAAGCTACTCGCTCCGTTATTGTTTATTATTATTTCCCCACCCCCCAAATTTTTGATCGCTCGTTGTCAGATTTAGGTTATTGTTTATTATTATTTTTCCCCCTTTTTTACCGCTCTTTATAAGATTTAGGTTATTATTTATTATTATTTTTCCCCCTATTTCTTTACCGCTCTTTGTCAGATTTAGGTTCTCCTTTTCTAGCCTGCGATAAAGTTTTCTCTGAAAATATCATTTTTTTCAGAGCAGTTTTTTATCCTTTTTATTTAATGTCGACGTCGGAACAGTCTACTTCCCCTGCCAATTCTGGTAGCAGTCGTAAGCGATCTCTATCTCATGATCTAAATATGGAGGATATATCATCTGGTTCAACTTTCTCTCAGAATATTGAAAACATTGAAGGGTTGACATCTTTACATGCCGATCAACATGTTTTTATTGTGTCAATTTTTCTCGCAATTTCTTAAATATAGAATCTTTCTCTGTAGCGTATATGATACTACGACCTATAATTCGGTTTACAGAACAGAATAATCACTTGTTCTAAAGTTTTAGAAATGTGACCACGTTCGCAATTTTATTTGAAAATAATATCCGGCTGTGAAAGCTATTTTTGTGACTGCGACCTAAGTCGCATTCCTTATTGTTATAATTCTTACATGTTTCTATGTGAATTATATCCATTTTATATATTCATTAGATTGTTGCACAGTTATTATTTAGCTTTTTAAAAATTCTGCTCATACGGAAAACTGCGACTACGATCGCAGTCTTTTAGTAAGAAGTTATATAGATTTCATTACATCTGCGACCTTGGTCACAGTTTTAGTAATTAAAGTTCAGACGTGTGACATTTAAAAATATTTATATTTATGTAGATCGTCAATTTGTTTTTGTAGGATCTAAATGCACATGGAGAAATAATCACTTGTTCGACCTATAATTCATTTTACAGAAGAGAATAATCACTTGTTCTAAACTTTTAGAACTGCGATCACGGTCGCATTTTGATTGGAAAATAATCTCCGGCTGTGGAAGCTATTTCTGTGACTGCGACCTAAGTCGCATTCCTTATTGTTATAATTCTTACACGTTTCTATGTGAATTATATCCATTTTATATATTCATTAGATTGTTGCACAGTTATTATTCAATTTTTTAAAAATTCTGCTCATACGGAAAACTACGACTACGATCGCAGTCTTTTAGCAAGAAGTTATATAGATTTTATTACATATGCGACCTTGGTCGTAGTTTTAGAAATTAAAGTTCAGACGTGTGATATTTAAAACATATTTATATTTATGTAGTTCGTCAATTTGTTTTTGTAGGATCTGAATGCATATGGAGAAATGTCTGGAAGCTCAAATATTTTTTTAGGGAAACAGTTTCTCACGGATGTGGAAGCATACAATTTCTACAATTCTTATGCAAGGAACAGAGGTTTTGGCGTGAGAAGAAAAGGAATAGATAAGTCACGGAGGCCTCCTCATGAAGTTATTTGCAGAAAATTTTGCTGCAATAAGGAATGTGTGAAGAAGTTGTGTGACAAAGGACAAGAGGGGCTTACAGTGCATCGTCAAATTGACACTAGAGTAGCGTGTCCTACTGAGATGCATGTTCGTCTTCGTTTTTTATTTGACAGAAGGTATTGGGTTGTCACCAAATTTGTTGATTCTCATTCACATGAATTGTCAAGCCCGGATAAGGTACATCACCATTACTCTCACCAGACTCATCGTTCGAAGATTAGCAGAAGCATTATGAGCAATTTGGTTGATGTGGGAATGCGCCCTTCAAATATTTCCCATGTTGTGAATGCAATGAGCCAGGGAGAAGGTTGTGACGAAGTGAGCCCGCAACAAGTTATTAATTTTACTCGTCAACGTAGAAATAACATTGGCCATGAGTTTATTGTGATCATCAAATATTTCTAAGAGAAAGCCGAGACCGATCCAGAATTTTTCTTTGCAAGTGAAGTTGATAACGCGGGCGCACTTAGAAGCATTTTTTGGGCTGATAGAAGGCTATTTCCTCGTATTTGAGGTTCTGTGATGTGATCGTTTTTGACACAACATACAGGACTAATCACTTGAGCTTGCCATTTGTTCTATTCACTGGAGTAAATCATCATCGACAGTCAATTTTGTTTGGCTGTGCATTGCTTGCTGATGAGCAGAGGGATACGTTTGTGTGACTATTCCAAAAATGGCTCAAGTGCATGCATGGAGTTCACCGAAGTTGATTATTACTGATCAGGATGCCCAGATTGGTGACGCCATCAAGATTGTTTTTCCAACTACTCGGCACCGGTACTGTTTCTGGCATGTACGGAAACATATTGTCGAGCAACAAATCCCGATGACAAACAAGTATGGAGAAGATACGGTCTCTGATTTCTTTCATTGGTACACTTCCCGTGATATAAGCACATGTGAGGAGCGATGACATCTGATGAATGAAAAATATTATTTAGAAGAAGAAGAAAAAGACAGTTGGTTGTTGAAGATGCACAGACTGCGTGGACACTGGGTTAATGCATATCTCAAGGATGTTTTCTGTGCTGGAATGACAACTAGCCAGAGGTCCGAGAGTATTAATTCCTTCTTTGATGGTTTTGTTAATGCAAATACGAAACTAGTGGATTTTATTCACCAATATGATAAAGCTGTTGCTGCCCGTTGTAGTTCTGAATCTCAATAAGATTTTCAAGGTTTGAATTCTGTGCTCAACTATACATTGAATCCATATGAGATACAGGTTTCGAAGTTGTATACACCGAAGATTTTTCAGTTGTTCCAAAAGGAATGGGCAGTTGTAACGACACTGTTTTCAGAAGAGTTGGAACACGACGGACCTGGATCAAAATATCTGGTTAGTGATTTTTCAGAATCAAAAGACAGCTAGGAAAAGGTCGGTTATGAGAAGCCTGAGGAACTTCATGTGTCTTGTAGTTGCTCATTTTTTGAAACAGAGGGTATCCTTTATAGACATATTTTGTGTATTTTGTGGCACAATCACGTTACACATATACCAAAATCATATATACTTCAGAGATGGAGGTTGGATGCTCGTTACAAAAATGTTGCAATTGAAAATGGCATCAGGCCTTTTCCCAGTCAAGGCACTCCACGGACGGCTAGATTGTGGACACTTCGTTCAAAATTTAATGCAATTCTTGAGATGGTCGTCGATTCTGATATCCATCTTTCAAAGTTGGATGCAGTTTTGGAAAGATTTGCTGAAGAAACCACTAGTTAATACAAAGTCATGTCAGGAAATTATCAGTCATCACAGCCTAAAACTACTATTGGTTCTAGTGGATCAGTCGTCGTTCTGCGAGATGGTGAAGAATTGAATATACGTGATCCAATTGGTCCTGTACCAACCAAGGGGAGGCCTAGAGCTGCATCCAGGTTTAAGTCTGGTTTTAAAGATTCTCTATATCAGAAGGAAGTGAAGCATCGAAGATGTGGTAACTGTCAAGAGCTGGGAAATTACAGGACTGGTTGTCCATTACTGCTATTAAATTAAACCTGTTATACACTTCTTTCTAATGATTTATGTTTAAAATTCTTACTTTTCCTTTTTAATGGCAGAAGAAGCAGGTTTGGGTTGCGTCCACCTAGAAGGAATAAAGTGTTCATTTTGCCAGTTTCAGTCATGAACTGCGACCAGGGTCGCACAGTGCAGAGAGATTCATGTCGCATGCTGCCACAGCGTGTCATTATAAGTAGATTTTAATATCATTTTTGACTTCTACTGTACTATTTTTGTAAGTAGTTGTACTTTAGAGTTTTACTGTTACAAACTTGGCCTATATAGTTTACCTTTTATTTACTTTAACGTAGACAGCGAGTTTGGTCTCAAAGATAAGCAGTGTATGGGGATAATTGCGACCGTGGTCGCAGTGCTTCTACTGTACTATTTTTGCCAGGGAAATTGTTTTGTTGCTTTTAAAATTTCCCCCGTCTCTTGGTTTATTATTATAACATCTGAATATAGTTAAAATTTTTTGCACAAATATAATTTCGACAATTTTGCCCTGTGTTCTTTTTTTATTCTACTGAACATAAAGTAACATTGCGACTATGACCGCATCGATATTTGCACATTTGAATATTGACTTTCTCGTTATCTACAACAGCTCCATCACTGCGACCAGAGTCGCAGTTGGTTCACGGTATTTTTTTCTGTCTTCGACAACAGTCGCAGCGTTCCCTTTTTCATTTAATTTTAACTTCCATTTCGATATTTTTGCCATATGTTGTGCTTCAGTCCACTGAACATAAATTAACACTGCGACCGTGATCGCATGTTCACATTTGCCCATTTGAACGTTCTATCTGGATGTCTACACCAGTTTCATGACTGCGACCAGAGTCGCAGTTGGCTGACGATATATATATTTTTTAATTGTAACATCCATTTCGATCTACCACATGAATAAAATTTGTGACAAATGTACCGCATTTCAATGAAGATTAAGTAGTAAAAAATTATAATTCACACAATTAACATTAGAAAACAGGCTTATATATTTATAAAAAATCGAAATACAAATTTTAAATTTCTAATCTACTCGTTCTCGTCATCACCATCATAATCAGATTCGTCCTCAAGATTATGACTGTGTTCGTCTTCCGTATCGCTTTCCATCTCTTCCATCTCTTTACCAACAATCTCCTCTTCCCTTTCTTCCTCTTCATGGAAGTATTTTGGTTCATCAATGAACTCCCAGAATGGGTCGTCTGTATCAAACTCATCCTCTGACCCGTAGCGAGGGATCGATTCAGAACTATACATCCAATTATCATTAGATGATTGGCTTCTTTCCGGTGAAGACGGTGGAGAAGACATTTTTGAATCTGTTTCCGAATATTGAAAGTAACGAATTTGAGCAAAACCTATTTAGTATGTTTATAATCCTGTCATGATGACCCTTTATATATTTTGAATCCCAGAATTCCAAAAGGTTTAAGGTCTCAAACGTCGTGAACATGTCCCAAATTTATTTTCTGTCTTTTCCCATAAATTGTATACTTTCCAGGTGACTGTTCAGTTCTTGAAAACAGTTAAAAAGTTAATACAGTCTTACATCAAGTTACTTTGTACTTTGAACACGTGAAGATTATAATTGTTTTTATATCTTATGGTAGAAAAATGCAGGGAGGATTATGTTTACGATAACATAAATTAATGAAGTTAATTAAACTAAAACATATATAAAGGGCTATGTGTACAAAAACTTTGGTCTCCTGATTATAGAAGTGCGACCACAGTCGCATTGGGAACTGATAATTGATTACGTAACTGCGACCACGATCGCAGTCACGATTACATTATCGCAGTATAAGGAAACGATGTAACTCAAACAGGTCATTAATGCGACTTTGGTCGCAGTATAACTTCTGAACTCATGTTTGTTTCTAATATCAATACGAATTAGTAAAATACACGGTATAACAAATGTAGATTGGAAATAATCAATGGATTTTATAATAAATAAATGTATAAAAATGTTTATAAATTAAATTAATAAAACAAACAGATCAATGAATTGCATTTATTTTTACATTTATAAATAAAAATTGAGGTATATCAATGAATTGTCAACTGTCAGTCTTCAAATGCCATCCTTCTTATAATTTCTGTTTCTTCATCCCAACTTTTCTCTCTATCTGCAAGTATCATGTATGCAAGCTCACTTCTTAGTCTCTATACATCGGCAGCCGTAACAGTATCAATAGCTGATGGACTACCAAATGTTATACTTTCCATGTACTTGCATACATATACAGCGCAATCAACACTGAAAATTGTACAGAGTAATCATTAAATGAAATTAGATTTCTGTACTCAAAAAAAGTAGAAAATATGATAGGTACGTAGTTGTCAAAAAATTAAATACCTGTTTCTTTGTTGGGGGCATCTTGTGTATTTTATATTTGTTTTTTTCATTAATTTATTGAAATCAGTTTCAAAAATCTGTAATAACCTTTCTTTATGCAATGTCAATAGAAAAAAATATCAGTATTAATCAAATTAAATGCAAGTATCCAGTAATCGAAATATTAAATTTCAACTCACCATTATTCTTGCATCTCTTTGATAAAGCTTTAGTGTACTACTTGTTTTTTCAGCTGGGACCAAAGAGTTGTAAAAAATCCACTCTTCTGTATGAAATACCAACAAGGTCTAGTGAAATCCGGGATCGTTAGCACTGTGTTTGTGATTGATCGGGAAGAACATGTACTACACATCAACTGTCCAGTTTTTCAACGGCTGCTTGATGAAATGATCTTCAAGATCTCTACTTTTAGATACAACACCGTGTTGTGAACAATAAAAAAAATAAATTTCAAAATGAATTCAAAGTATAAAAAAACATTATGAAAATAAGATGTTACTACGTCAAGACAACAGACTGCGATCATGGTCGCAGTGCTTTTTGATTAAATACGTTACGCTGCGACCTTGACCGCCATCACCTGTATCCACGTTTAATTTTTAAGCATTTCTTATGAACCCCCACTTTTATATTAATATATGCTGCGACCAAGGTCGCAGTGTTGTTATTGATAAAGACTGCCAGCAACTGCGATCTAGGTCGCATCCTTTCATTACTAAAATGATATTCGTGGTGATTAATTTTATCATCGACTGCGACCTAGGTCGCAGTACATTTGGTAGCTACCCGTCTTTTATATTAACATGCATAGCGACCAAGGTCGCAGTGTTGTTGTTGATTAAGACTGCCGCCAGCAACTGCGACCAAATTCGTAACCTTCATTTTAAATTGATATTCGTGTGGATTATTTTAATCATGGACTGCGACCTTGGTCGCAGTACATTTGTTTTGCCTTAACAGCAGTAAAGACTACTAGTAGAATATTTAACGTTCAAAAATTTAATTCACTAAATTAATTAGGAAATTAATATTTCATTTAATCGTAAAGGAGAAAATAGATGTTTACCCAAGCTTCGTTCTGAAAGAATATACTTTTTAATCCTCCTCTTTTCTCTAGATGCTTCATGTAGAAATGAATTATATTCGCATCTAACTCTCTACTGAACATCAGGTCCTCAATGTCATTTTTGGCAACAATGATTCCGGTCGATATCCTGATATGCAGTAGAACTGCAAGATATTCAAAACAAAGTTAATAATTATATTGTTCTTATATAAATATCTAATAGTTTTTGATATAATTTATAATAAAATTAATTAACTTACTCAGAGAAGGCCTTGTCCAAGAAATTTTTATAAGAGCTTGTTGATGGGGCTGCAGAATTCTGTATGCTGTGATTTCAGTCAATTCCCTGATTTTTGGCTGAGTGTGGGAAATCTGTTTGTTATCGAAACCAGTGGCAGAAGTCTGAGCCGCAGGCTATGGAAGAAGATGTTCATTAATTTTCTTTTTCTGTTTTGGATAAACGAAGTCGGAGTCATCGCGATCTCTTTCAGCGTGCTTGTGTTATTTGACTCCCCTTTCTATTGTTCCTTTAGAATAATCCAAAACTTTTCTTTTTAAGGATTGCTTCTGAGCCGGAGTCTGTTCTTGAATTTTTTCTTCAGAAGCTCTATCTTTTTGGAGTTCTTGAATCTGTTGAGTTATATTTAAAGAAAAACTGGGGAAATCTTCCCCAGAAATATTTACTGTAAATTCAGAACCCTTGATTTCATCCTCTTCCAATTTTTTTCTTCTTCTCTTCAGCCTGCTTCTCCATCTGCTCCATCATCCTTTTCTGCTTCTTCTCCTCTTCTTCCTTCCTTCTCCTCTCCTCTTCTTTCATCCTCTCCTTCCTCTCTTCCCCCTCTTTCTTCTTTTTCTCCTGCCTCTTCTTCTCCTCTTCTAGCTTCCTCCTCTTCTCCTTTTCCTGCTCCTCCTCTTCTTTCCTCCTCTTCTCCTTCTCCTACGTCTCCTCTTCCCTCCTCCTCTTCTGCTGCTACTCCTCTTCCCTTCTCCTCTCCTCCTTTTCCTTGTCCTCCTCTTCCCTCCTCCTCTTCTGCTTCTCCTCCTCTTCCCTCCTCCTCCTCTCCTGCTCCTCCTCTTCCCTCCTCCTCTCCTCCTTTTCCTGCTCCTCCTCTTCTCTCCTCCTCTCCTCCTTTTCCTTCTCCTCTTCTTTCCTCCTTCTCGTCTCATGCTCCTCTTCCTTCTCCTCTTCTTCCCTCCTTCTCGTCTCATGCTCCTCTTCCCTCCTTCTCTTCTCCTTCTCCTTCTCCTCCGCAGCAGCGGCTGCTCTCAGCAGCTCTTCTTCTTCTTTCACTTTTAATTTCCTCTGCTGCTTTTTTAATTTTTTCTTCTCTCTTCTTTCTCTTCTTTTTTTCTTTAATTCAGCCTTGAGTCTGTTCTCAGTCTCCATTTTTTCAATTTTTCTTTCTAGCTGATAAACATATTCTCTCAAGTACTGATTTTGATTCCTCAAAACTTTAATTTCTTCAGCTTGTTCATCCCGTGGTGGTGGCAAATAACCTGCAATATTTGGTTCTTGCTCACTCGTTTGTTCTTGCTCAATTATTTCGGCTGCTTCTGGCTCCGTTTCCACTGAGATGTTAGCTTCATTAAATGTATGTTCTTGTTCTTCTTCTTCTTCCTCCTCATCTTCTCCTTCAATAGGAAGGCCAACCATATTTCTTTCATCATTAGAGATGTTGGCCATCCAATACAAAATCTGAAAAAAAAATTAACTTAAAACCAAAACAATGAAATAATTTAACTGCAACCATGGTCACAGTTTATTTACTACTATTTATGATAAGAATGCGACCATAGTCCCACAGAATTGTCCTGCACATAAAATGAACTGTAAACACTTGCAGCTCAAGAATGCGACCATGGTCGCAGTTTATGTATATGATATTTATCAAGAGAATGCGACCATGGTCGCACACAATTGTCCGGATATATATGGTATTTATCAAGAGAATTCGACCATGGTCGAACACATTTGTTCTGCACATAAAATGATTTGCAAAGACTTGCAGCTCAAGACTGCGACCATGGTCGCAGTTTATGTATATGGTATTTACTATGAGAATGCGACCATGGTCGCACATAATTGTCCTGCATATAAAATAAACTACAACCGAGATCCCATTTAAATGTATAAAATTTTAATCCACAGTATATTGTATTTAATATTTAAAAACTTACGATATGTGTGTCAAGCTCATTTAGATCAACTTCAAGCAGAGATCTACTAATGTTTTGGAGGTCCCATCTTACTGCGCGTGGGGTTTTGTCCTCCAAACCAGACCTCGACTCAAAAATAAGAGCCCTCTCACATAGCCAATACTGTAAAATGCATAATTAAATTAGTTTACATAAATATTCACAAGATATCGAGAAATTTCATATAATGTTTGCCAAATTTGATATTCATATTTACAATAATTTGCACGGAGCATCCTTGCAGCTCGTACGTGGTGTGCCTGAAGATGTCCATTGACTCAATCAGGAATTGCCAAACAGCTTTAGCCCAGCATATTGTCCTCATCAGCTGCATATTGGCAATCTGTTCCACAATATACCACGGCACCGTGCATTTACTGCTAGAAAAGAATGGAGTGGCCGACATGTATAGGATTATTATTGTAGTAAAGTCTTGAGCTGTAAGTCTTTGTCTGTCTCTTATAATTTCATTTAAAGTCACTTACTGCTCAAGCTGTTCATCCTTGGTCACATCTAATTCACTCCTCCTTCTTTTCTTGACCAGAAGATCATCCAAAGCTTCTTCAATAGATACTTTCGTGATCTTTTTTATATTAGGGAAATAATATTTTATAACCCCTCTGTCCTTCATTGTACAGGTCTTATTCATAATAAAATCCGCCCCAATGATAGGTAGACCAAAAGTTAGGGTAACATCCTCCACTGTTAACTCAATTTGTTTGTCCCCAATTCTAAAGGTCCTTGTATCCCTATCATACTGGTCTAAAATTCTCAGTACATCAATGTTTGATTTTAGACCCTTTTCACCCCCAAATTCCTCATTGTAGAAGGCCATGAAGATTGGGCCAAATGGGGTCTTCTTGATCGCATCTACGAAATCACCCTGAATGTGCTTTTTGAATTTCTTAATGAATTCGCACATAGGTTTGAGGCTCGATCTCAGAGGACGAACCTTCAGTTGTTGTTTACCTATAGATGAAGAAACATTAAAAACTTTAGTTTAATGTTTATTTAAAAATTAAATGGGAATAAAAATAAATTATTTTTAAAACACTGCGACCAAGGTCGCATATATCTACAGCGCAAATATAAACAACTGCGACCCAGGTCGACAGAGAAGGGAATAAAAAACAAATGACGTTTAATATACTGCGACTAAGGTCGCATAACTCTACAACGCAAATTGAAACAATTGCGACCCATGTCGTCAGAAAACAAATGATTTGTAAAACACTGCGACCAAAGTCGCATACATCTAAAAAACAAAGTTAAACAACTGCCACCCAGTCGTCAGAATAGGGAATGAAAAACAAAGGATGTTTCATATACTGCGACCAAAGTCGCATACATCTACAACGCAAATTCAAACAACTGCGACCCAGTTAGACTGAAAGGGTATGAAAAAAATAAATAAATTTTAAAACGCAACGACCTAAGTCGCATACATCTACAACTCTAATTTTAACAACTGCGACCCAGGTCGACATAAAGTGTATGAAAAAAAATTGTTAAAACACTATGAGCAAGGTTGCATACATTTACAACACTTTTTCCAAACAACTACGACCATGGTAGAAAGAGAAGGAAATGAAAAAACTAGAAAAAAATTGGACCTTTGTCGCTGTGTTACAAAATTTATAAATTTAAAAAGTGATTCATGATCTCAAGTTCCAGAATCTCTCTCTTATTTGCGACCATGGTCCCAAGTTTTCAAAAAAAAAGTGACAGAAACAGAATCAAATCTGGAAAAAAATTATAACTATTAAAATCCACAAACCTTAAAAAAAATTTGCTTTTGTTTCACCATTACCTTTTTCGGCGGATGATTTCTTTGGCGCCATATGTAGCAAATATATTTTTAAAAATCTGAACAAATTTGTGAAACAATAGAACTGATCTCTTCAGAATGATTAGGTGAAATCTTAGATCTATAAATTTTTTTGAAAGGAAATGTTTTACATAAGGTAAAAAGTTATGAGGGAGGGTATTTTCGTCAAATATAAAGTTGAGGTGACTGAGAGTAATTTAGGCGGGATTTCTCAGGTTTTTGTCCGCCAAAATTAATGACAATTTCATAGCTATTATGTTGCCACGTCCCGCCAGCTGAGAAAGTCTCTCAGCCGTCAGTTGAGGTACAGTAACCCCTATATATATATATATATATATATATATATATATATATATATATATATATATATATATATATATATATATATATATATATATATATATATATATACACATATATATATATACATACATACATATATATACACATACATATATATACATATATATATATATACACACATATATATATATATATATATATATATATATATATATATATATATATATATATACATACATACATACATACATACATACATACATATATATATATATATATATATATATATATATATATATATACACACACACATACATACATACATACATATGTGTACATATATATCTATGTATACATACATATGTGTATACATACATATATGTTTGTATACACATATGTATGTATACATATATATATATATATATATATATATATATATATATATATATATATATATATATATATATATATATATATATGTGTATACATACACACACACACACACACACACACATATATATATCTTGATTGTTAGAGTTGAAATCCCAAAAATCTACACTATCACAAAAAGTGCATATTATCTAGCTTTTATGAAAGATCAATTATTCAATCTAATTTTGATCTCTTACCTTACTTGATGACAAGATCTTGCATATAGACTAAGTTTAAGGATGAAAAAATTTTGTTGAACTTATGACCTTTGATCGCTTAAATATTTGCAAAAATATTTTGAAAATTTTTCTCTCTTTCAAAATGCGTTTTCAAAAATACTAACATTTGTTTTTCTTTTTTATGGATTTTGCGAGTGTAATCCGCTGAAAACTCTCAGGATACTATAACTCCTCCTCTAAGGGAAACCTAAAGGTTTAAAGGCTTGATGTACATGCTCAGTGCAATCACGTCACCTGCAAAAGTGGTGTAATAACGTTCATAGTTTAGTTTTTCATTTTTATTTTGCTCGGGATGAGCAAAAGATATGTGGGGGTGTCATTAGTATCTAATTCTGCGTTTTTCATATCGCATTTCCCGTCTGATTATGAATAAAATATTATTTCTTGCCCGTATTTTGAACTTTTATGCAGATAATCAAGGGTATAAGGATAGAGATACAATTAGAGCTTAATTAAACCCATTTGGGTAATTAATCCAGATTTATTGGAGAACATACAAGAGAGCTTCTAGAAGATACATTGGATCCCAAAATTGAGGATAAATCTGGAGAAATACAAGTCCAAATTACGCAAAATCAGAAATATCAGAAACTTTTAGAAAGCATATTGAGACAGCTGGCAAAAGATCAGGGCATTTGGCCCTGATCAAGCCACGAAAATGCGCATTGCCTCGTTCCCGCGGCAAAATCAGGGCCAGAGGCCCTGATCTTTGACGCGTGGCTTCGTCTCATCTTTCAGATACTTTTTTTTCTTATAGATACCCATGTTGGAGACCAGAACGAAAGGTTAGAGAGCAGTAGGTTTCTCTCCATATTATAGCTTAGTATAGTTCTTCTTTTCTTTGTATTTTTCTTACTCTTTTTTAGATCATGTATTAGGGCTGAGAGTAATTCAGGGAGAAAGAGAGAGAGAGTTCTTGAAATAGAGAGCGATAATTTATGAAAGCTCTCTCTTTTTCTTTCATGGTTTCTTCTCTAATCTCTAACATGATTCTTAGCTAGTATTCTCTCATTACAATCTAACTACTAACCACTACTTATCTAACCACTTACTTGATAATTCACATGAATCTAATAGCCTCTACAAGGCTTGCAAGAGCCATTGATGGCTCATGATGATAGGTTCTAACTCCTAACTTGTTAACAAACTAACTTGCACAACTTACTTTATTTCATACTTGCCTCTAACCGGTTTTGATGGATTAATTGTATGGTGCACCTTGTTAATGTGATTTGAATGTGGAGAACAATCTTATGAACCATACTTTATAACATCTCTTGAAACCAAGGATTAGTGATGGCCAAGGGTCCATGTGAGACAAATTTGACTAAAAGGTTACCATGATTAGTGGAGTAATTAGTAGTTAGTAGCTATGAGTTTTCTTCTCTTTTTACTTTGTTTTTAAAACCAATTTTCAAAACTATTTTATCATCATTGTTTTCATCATCTTCTTCGTTCACCACTTGTTTTCATTTCTTCACCATAAGTTTCAGCTTTTTTTTTTTTTTCAAATTACTTCACCACGTTTTTACTTTCACTTTTCACTTTGTCACTTTTGAGTTTTAATTTGTTTCTATTTTCTTTTTTTTCCTTCACCGATATCATTTCTTTCATTTCGTCATTTCTACTGTTTTCTTCTCCTTCTTCTTCTTGTTTTCTTTTCTCTTTCTTCAACAAATAAGAACTTTTAACAACCAACGTGAAACACTAACTGTTAATGCTTCTATAGTCTCCCATCCCTGTGGATTCGACCCGTATAGCTTATATAACAAAAGTTTGAGGAAGCCAAAGCACCATAACACTTTCACTGATTTTATAAAATACACATTTTCGTGCACGCATTCCCTGCAATTAGTTTTCCCCTACTTCATCTTGACTATGAGGAGATAGTTATTATTCTTCTTAAACTCTTGCGGTGAGGCATACTGGTTATAGAAGACATCGCTGGCCTCCTCAAAGTTTCAGAGGGACCGTGACAGAAGCGAGTAGAACTAGTCCAAGGCCATGCCTTAAAAAGACTGAAAGAAAATACCCTACACATTAGGAGGTCATCATGAGAGTGGACCGCCATATTTACTTGCTAGGCTCGGAGGTGCTAAACATAGTCACTCTGGTAAACGTTTTTGAAAACTTTGAGACATGATCTCCTCTAACAAAGGAGATTCAGAGATCCACGGGATGAAGATCTTGGTCCATCGCGAGATTGTGGTTTGTCCTGTGACACCCTGTTCCTGAAACATGTACTTAGATTCGTATCCTGATTTTTTTAATTTAGTTTTTTTATTTGCATTTATTTTATGATTATTTGTGCGATTACTTAGTATTGGATCTGGAATCGTAGACTCAGAGTCAGCCTTAATCCGAACAGGGGACTCGATACTAGCATATTATCTAATTTGACCTTTCTGATAGTTCAATTTGATCAATTTCAGTTTCAAACATCATTTTTCAATATTTTATATTTTTCATGATTTTCTTGAACTTTTCAGAATTATTCTGCAAAATCTTCAAAACCGTTGTCAATCGGTATCTTTGACCGATTCCCAGATTTTTAACTTTTGAATGGAGTTGAATTTCTAGAAATGACTTTTATATTACTTCTTAGAATCTCATTTTCTATCTAAATGCATTTTTTGAAATTTTTCTGAATTTATCTAAATTTGACCGGTTTTGGTGTCAACAGTATCACCAGTTGATTTCAAGGTTTTTAATTTAAAAATCATATTGAATTTCTCAAAGTCGATTTCACCAAGTATCTTAAATAATATTTTTATTTTGAGAATTTTTGTGAACGTTTATGAAACAGTCAATTTATACCCGATTTAAATAATAGTATTATTTTCTCTTCTTTTCTTTTCTTGCCTTTTCCTTCTTCACTCATCTACTAAATTCTCCCATTTTACTCTATTAAATTTATTTATTTACTTCTTTTTCTCATCTTCTTTTTCTTTTCCTTCCTTTTCTTTTTTTTCTTTTTCTTTTTCCTTTTTCTTTTCTCTTCTTCCTTTTCTCTCCCCTCCTTCTCCACATCCTCCCCATGCCCTGCCAATGAGCCACAATAGCAGCAGCCCATCCCTCCCCTCTCTTTTTTTTCCTTCTCCTCTATTTTCCTCTCTTTCTCCCATTTTTCTTTCTCTCCTTTTTTCTCTCAATCTTCCTTTTTCCCTCTCTCACCAACCCTCTCTCCTCCCCTCCTCTTGACTGCCGCCGCCGCACCACCGGAGCACTGCCGCCTTTCCCAGTGACCGCGCGTGCACCAAGCTCCGGCGCCACCTACCAAAACCCCCTTTATCTCCATCTTTCACTTTACACCACCACTTTCTCCAATTTCACCAAAATCCAACTCCACCTCCTTCAACCATCAAATCCACCAGCACCTCATCCCACATCTCCACCAATACCATCACCTTAACTTTCTCCTTCACTTTCACCACCCAATCCATCTCCACAAACACCCCCAACAACCATCACCACCCACAACTCCACCACCACCATCTACAATAACAACCAACAACAGCACCTCCTCCCCCCTCTCCTCCAATCCAGGGCATCACCGTCGCCACTCCTACAACCGCGCGCCAGCTCCCTGGCCGCCGGTGGCACCGCCGGACAACCTCCCCCTTCTCTCTCTTCTTTTTTTTTCTTTTCTTTCTTTCTCTCTCTTTCTCTCATTCTCTCTTTCCTTTCCCATTTTTTTTCTTTCTTTTCTTCCTTTATAACACATCTCTCTCTCCCCCTAGCCGCCTCTCTCTCCTCTCTCACCTCTATCTCTTTTTTTTTAACTCTCTCTCCAAACATCTCTTTCTTTCTTTCTTTTCTCTCTCCTCTCTGCATCCTCTCTCATTCTCTCTCTAAAAATTTATATTTATAAATTTTAATATGGATTGGTGGCGTGCACGTGTTTCTGGTATTCTGAGATTTTACGATGATTTTTCAAAGATTTAGGCGAGTACAGTTTCTCTTGAACAAGTATCTATTTTCTTTCAGGCGAGTACCTCTTTTGGGATACGCTATTTTGGCTTTTAATACATAATGCATCGTTATGCGAGTTCATATATGATAAGCAAGTGATTTTTTTAATATTAACATGTTATACGAATATATGTTGGTCATTATTATAACTCATTGAACTGGCATTATACTTGTATTGGATATGCCTAGATACGCTCCTACTTCGCATAGCTAATTAATAGATTAATTTGTTGTTATTATAGATATGGTTGTGAAGAGTTCAAAATGTTTAACTATATTATTCTCCTGTATCATGTTACATGACCGGATGATTGCCTAACATATAATATTACGGCTCTATATTCAACTTACCAAACACCAATATATTAAGTACATATCACTGATACTTGAACTTGATACCTGATACCTAATATCTGACACTTGAAAATTGACATGCTACCACTTGATACTTGACATGTTTCACATAGTACCGGAATATTTGACTGATGTTGTGACACCTGACTAGATACTATTACACCGGACACCTATATTATATTGTTTATTCATGATTATCGCTTTTATGGGGTCTTGGCATGATTATTGTACTATTATCAGACATCTGGTACTCCTGTACTCTTGTATCCTGAACGCATGTGCTTCTGAACTCCTGTATTCCTGAACGCTTGGAACAGGGAGATTCCTGATATTATTCTCCTGATATTATATTCCTGTTAATCCCCGTAATTGGCTAATCATGGATATTGAATTACTACGAATTCACTATAGATCACTAGACAATTTATAATAAAGTACTTAACTTACACTGGGACAGGAAAAACTGATGGGTACCGATATAGCTTCCGTGTTTATGGTGGCCATACAAATATTATACAACTAATACTTGGGATTCTACCTGGAGTCCACCAGGTATTTCTGTGGGGTATACTGGCACCCCTACTACCCTGCCTCCTGCCGGGTGCACCGTAAACCCCTGGGTCTATTCCTTTAGGGAGCGGTGACACCCTATTTCTATTCAGGCGTATACTAAGTCCTACAGGCATTAGTAAGTCCTGGAATCTGGCGATACATTCTGACTCAGTTCGGATACTCCTAGATCAATGTCCCGGGCATGCACGGGACCAATTCTAAACATGATTCGCCAATCCCCACCAGTTTTCAATAGCCGATCTCGCTTGACTTGTATGCGGAGGTATATGGTATGGGATATATACAGAAACATACAAATTAGACGAGTCTTAATAATATAATAATAATATGTTACGACTGTAAGTACACCTAGAGGAGGGGTGAATAGGTGTACGGCTAATCTAATGAACAAAATGAGAAAATTAAAACTTAATTGCAACACACTTAGTGTAACCAACGAGTGTAGCCGAATTCCCGGTAAAGGGCTCTGGACTAACTCCTCTTGATTCCTCTGAATAAGAGTTGAGGTGCTATATGAAGATCTTGAAAATCACCTAGGGGGTGAATAGGTGATTATGCTAATCAATGCACAATAAAAAAAATTTGATGCAACAAGAGAATATAACTATGAAAATGAAGAGCAAGTACAATGTTGCAAAGAAAATGTGAAGCAAGCAGATAAAGCAATGAATATAAAGTTAGCAAGAATTAAGAGCAAGTAAGAACAAGTAAACCAAACGCAAACACGAAGAATTTTTCTGAGGTTCGAGCACCCAGCTCTACATCTCCGCCTTCACCCAGAAGGATTTCTAACAACTATAACTTCACAAAGAGGTTACAAAAATACCGGAGTACCCAACTCCACAATCTCAAATACAAATTCTATCTTAGTGATAAAAAGACCACAAACTATCTTTTGCAAACGCCTCTTTCCCTTACAAGAGCCCTGTAGAGTAATGGTTAGAATTGAAGCTCAAATAGTGTAAGTGGAAAAAGAAAATGAACTAGAGAGAGTTTAGAAAATAAAACTTCAGCGATGAGAGAATCTTCAGCACGAAAACCAAGGACCAAACTCTCTTGAAAACTTTTAAAGACTTTAAAACTTTTGTATATAGCTTGATTGTTGTTTTTCTTCTTGTATAAACATAACCCTAATCACCACTATTTATAGGATAGGGCTAGGGATCAAAAGGTAACACATATAATGTCAATAAGGAAGATTTTGACCCATAAAATATCCCTTAAATACGTTTAAAAATGAAAAATACAGTTTTAAAACGTGTTTAAAAAACTAGCTGTTATGGCTGAAACGGCTACCTCGGTCGGCCGGCCGGTCGACCGGGATTCAAATAAAAAGAGTCGTTGCAGGCTATCGGTCGACCGCCCGGTCGGCCGAAATAAACAGAGAGCAAATGTCTTTCAGTCAGGCAGGTTCCGGTCGGCCGCACGGTCGACCGTTAAACATGCACACTGATACACACTGCTGCCAGAACCTCGGTCGACTGGGTCGGTCGGCCGGCTTTACCTGGCACAGGGTCGGTCGACCGGACGGTCGACCGGATCAGGCCAAAAGCTGAAATTGAAACAAAATTTTAAAGGGATTTTGATATGAAATAAAATATTTTTGATATGAAACATGTATAATACCTAAAGTTGAGTTTATAAACAAAAATCTTTGTATTAAAATATTTTGTATATCTTTATAGGGAATATTTCTAGGAAATGCATGTGCGCAAAAACATGTGTGTTGGAATATAGAGCTTCAATCCTAATCACTATTCTTTAACAAAACTACAAAAGCTAGAAACAAAACTAATAAATTATCTTGAGCAATCTTGAAGTCTTGAGCCATGTAAAGTCTTGCTAGAGCCTTCTCTTCTATGATCCTTCCTTGATGTGCCATAAGACTTCTTTACTACATGAACCTAGAAGATCTTGCAATAGCAAAACAATGGCTTCCAAACATGGTACAAACCTGAAATTTATCTTGAACAAACTTATTAGTACCAACTAGCTCTTATTTGTTTTGTTATCATCAAAATTCTAAACAAATGGAGAGTGTAACCTTTTGGGCCAACAATCTCCCCCTTTTTGATGATGACAAAACAAATAGGCTATGTTAAAAATAAAGGAGAGGTCTAAGCTCCCCCTCAAATTATGCTATATTAAACAATTAAAAAAAATGCAATATGCAAGCAAAAACCATGAAACTAAAGGTATAAAACACTTAAACGGTAAATACAAGAAAATCAAAAACACTCGGTAAAAACAAAAACAATACAAACTTATTGTAAAAACAAAAACAATACAAACTCAAACCTGCTCAAACCTTATTTCTCAAACCTTATTCTCTCCCTTTTTGTCATACATCAAAAAGATAAAAACTTTTAGTCAATAACACAAATATTTAGTTCACCACAAATAAAGGAGAATCTAGCAAAATCAAGTGGTTTAGTAAAAATATTGGCAGGTTGCAAATCCGTTGAAACATAATCAATATCTATATCACCTTTCTCAAAATGATCTCTAAGAAAATGATACCTAATCTCAATGTGCTTGGTCTTACTATGTTGATTTGCATTTTTGGTCATATGAATAGTACTAGTATTATCACAAAAATTTTTATATGATCATAATGCAAATCATAATCAAGAAGAGTATGTTTCATCCAAAGGACTTGTGCACAACAAGCCCCCGCTGCAACATGCTCCGCCTCGGCGGTTGATAGAGCTACGGAATTTTGTTTCTTAGAGGACCATGAAACAAGGAAATTACCAAGAAATTGACATGTCCTACTAGTACTCTTTCTATCTACTCTACAACCCGCATAGTCAGCATCCGAATAACTTGTCATTGAAAATTCTCCTGTTTTCGGATACCATAGACCCATTCCAATTGTGCCCTTAATATAACGAATAATGCGTTTTACCGCAATAAGATGGGACTCTTTAGGACACAATTGGAATCTAGCACAAAGACACACACTAAACATTATGTCCGGCCTACTTGCCGTCAAATACAAAAGACTACCTATCATGCTTCTATACAATTTAATATCAAGAATTTTACCTTGTTCATCCTTATCAAGCTTGGTTGTAGTTGCCATGGGAGTGTTGCAAACTTTTGAGCTTTCAAGTCCAAACTTCTTTACGAGTTCTTTTGCATACTTGGCTTGACATATGAAATTCCCATCTTGCAATTGCTTGATTTGGAGTCCAAGGAAGAAATTCAATTCACCCATGGAAGACATTTCAAACTCACTTTGCATAACCTTTTCAAACTTCTTGCATAAAAACTCATTAGTAGAACCAAAGATTATATCATCAACATAAATTTGCACAATTAAAATGTCATTATCAACATGCTTAGTAAAAGAAGTTGTGTCTACTTTGCCTTTAACAAAATCATTTGAAATGAAAAAACTAGAAAGCCTTTCTTACCAAGCTCTTGGAGCTTGTTTCAATCCGTACAAAGCTTTATCAAGTTTAAAAATAAAATTTGGACGAACATGATCAACAAAACCGGGAGGTTGTTCAATATAAACTTCTTCATATATAAAACCATTAAAAAATGCACTTTTCACATCCATTTGAAAAAGTTTAAAATTTTTAAAAGATGCAAAAGCTAGTGTTATCCGTATGGCTTCAAGCCGTGCTACGGGTGCGAAGGTCTCCTCAAAGTCAATTCCTTCAACTTGAGTGTAACCTTGGGCCACTAACCTAGTTTTATTCCTAATGACATTTCCGAACTCATCCAACTTATTTCTAAAGATCCACTTAGTACCAATTATTGGTCTATCGTGGGGCCTAGGAACAAGATGCCAAACTTGGTTGCGCTCAAATTGATTGAGTTCCTCTTGCATGGCTAGCAACCAATATGAGTCCGTCTCGGCTTCGAGAATGCTTTTGGGTTCAAAATGAGAAATGAATGCAAAGTTACCACATAAGTCATGGAGCTTGGAGCGAGTTGTTACCCCCTTAGATACATCACCTATAATGAGTTCCTTGGGGTGATTTGTAGCGTATCTCCAATCTTTAGGAAGTGGTTGAGAATCTTTCACTTCATCCTTATGAACATCACCAATGGATTCTTACTTTTCTTCTTGAGTGGATGAGTCCTTCAAGGATAGTCTCTTCATATCTTCACCTAATGGGTCAATTTCTACAACATTCTCAACAACCACATTAGATTCATCAAATTTAACATGCATGGATTCTTCAATGGTAAGGGAATATCTATTGAATACTCTATAAGCTTTACTAGTAGAAGAATATCGAACAAAAATAGCTTCATAAGCCTTAGCATCAAATTTACCCAAGTTATCTCTAGTATTCAAAACAAAACACTTGCATCCAAAAACTTTGAAATATGAAACATTAGGTTTTCTAGAATGATACATTTCAAAAGATGTTTTGGAAGAATTTTTACACAAATAAACACGATTTGATATGTAGCATGCGGTGTTTACGACCTCGGCCCATAGATATTGAGGGAGGTCATATTCACTTATCATTGTCCTAGCCATCTCTTGAAGTGTTCTATTTTTCCTTTCTACAACTCCATTTTGTTGTGGAGTTCTAGGACATGACATTTCATGCTTAATTCCCTTTTCATCATAATAAGTCATGAAGAGTTGGTTAACAAACTCACCACCTCTATCACTCCTTATCTTCAAAATCGAAAAACCTTTTTCTTTTTCAACCCTTTTTCGAAAAATCTTGAAATGAGAAAAAGTTTGATCTTTATTTTTCAAAAATAAAACCCAAGTAAATCGGGAAAAATCATCAACTAAAACAAATGCATATCTACTGCCATTTAAGCTTTTAGTTTTGGTTGGTCCAAAAAGATCCATATGAATTAATTCTAATGGCCTTGTTGACATGATATCCTTGATTGGTTTGAAGAAAGACTTGGTTTGTTTCCCACGTTGGCACGCACTACAAATGCGGTCTTTCTCAAATTTCAAGCAAGGAATACCCTTCACCAATTCCTTAGAATTAATCCTAGAAAGATGTTCAAAAGATGCATGTCCTAATCTTCTATGCCAAAGCCAAGAATTTTCATCAAAAACATTCAAGCATTTAGTAGAACAATTCAAATTAAGCATGTCAATGATATAAACATTATCATCACGAAATCCGGTGAGAATACAATCATTGGTTTTGCAATCAAAAATCTTGCAGGAAGAGTCATCAAAAATAACTTTAAGTCCACGATCACAAAGTTGACTTATACTAAGCAAGTTATGTTTTAAACCATCAACAAGAACAACATTTTCTATAATAGGAGATGCACCAATTTGAATGTTACATATACCGATGATAGTACCCTTGGAGTCATCCCCGAAGGTGACGGTGCCACCTTCCATGTACCTTGATAGGGCTGTAAAGTTGTTGATATCCCATGTCATGTGTCTCGAACAACCACTATCAAGGTAGCACCGCTCCTTACGTCTTAGAGCCTTGGTGTGTACCTACATCAAATAGCTTAGGACTTGATTTTGGTACCCACATTTTCTTGGGTCCTAAAGGGTTAGTGCCATGAACCCAAACAAGATTATTTGATCTATTTACTTGGTCATAACAAAATTTAGCCAAATGTCCATTCTTACCACAATAAGTACATCTATACACTCTACCATATTTAAAAGCATAGTGTGTGTGAGACTTGTGAGCATGAGTGGATTTAACATGAGTGTTGTGTAAAGTGTGAGCATGAGAAATCTTTACATGAGAATCTTTAACATGAGAAGTGTGCTTTTTAGAAAACTTTTCTTCAAGTTTCTTTGTGTTAAAAGCACAATCTTTCAAAACCTTCTCAAAATCAACCATTTTAGTTTTTAAAGAAGAAATTTCTTTTTCATCAATCTTAAGAAATTTTGCTTTGCAAGAAGCTTTATAAGCATTGAATTCTTTTTGAATAGAAATGAGATTGGAAGAAATTTCATCTTTTTCTTTAGAAAACATAGCAAGTTGATTTTTAAGAAAAGCAACTTCCTTTTCCAATTTTAAACATTCAATCTTTTTATTATCATATGTTTCGGAGAGTTCAACAAAAGCATGTACAATAACTTCTTTAGATAATTCATCATCTTCATTAAGAGGTTGTGGGGTTACCTTTGGTGTGTTTGTCATGAAACACATGTTTGCCGTGTCTACCTCGTCTTCAGATTCGCTTTCCGAATCCCATGTGGCTTTATAGGCTTTCTTTTCGACCGGCTTCTTTGGCTTGAAGGAGGAAGTCATCTTCTTCTTGAAATCCGGACAATCGGCCATGATATGTCCGAATTTTCGGCAATTGTAGCAAATAATTCTTCTCTCCTCTTTACCTTCAAATTTTCTTCGGAAGTTGAGCTTGTTCTTCCGGTACATCCTTTTGACGTTTCGCACAAGAAGGGAGAGCTCCTCATCTTCTTCTTCATCTTCTTCATCGTCCTCAAGAGTGGATGACGATTTGAATGCTATGGACTTCTTCTTTAGCGGAGCGGCCTCTTCTCTTGCCTTCTTTTCCATCTCATGGGTCTTTAGGTCCCGATGAGACTCATGAGGTCCATTTCATCCTTGCCGTTCAATTCTTTCAAGGTGGTGGCCTTTATCTCCCATGATGAAGGAAGAGCCCGAATCACTTTTCGCACCTTTTGGTCATTGGAAATATCATCACCTAAAGAAGAAAGAGCATCAGTGATTTTAGTAAACCTTGTAATCATACAATCAATGGTTTCATCATCAACCATTTTAAAAGATTCATATTGGGACCTTAAGAGATCTATCTTAGCTCTCTTAACTTGTGAAGTCCCCTCGTGTGTGACCAACAAATGTTGCCAAATCTCATAGGTGGATTGGCAATGTATTACCCGTGTAAGGTCATCCTCATTCAAGGTGGTTAAGAGGGAGTTTTGGGCCTTTGAATTAGCCTTATATTCTCTAAAGGTAAAGTCGGACCATGTGCTTTCATCACTATCGGGTCTAACATAGGGTTTGGTCAAGGCTTTTGCAACTAAGCTACCTAAAGCTTGTAAAAAGATAGTCATCCTAACCTTCCAAATAGGGAAATTAAATCCATCAAATTTAGGAGGGGTTTTGATGTTATCGGCCATGTTTACTAGTGTATGAATGAAAGAATGCAAATGTTGATTAGCAAATTTTTAAGGATCTCTCTAAGGATGTTAAGCCAAACCTAGAGTCCAAGCTCTGATACCAATTGAAAATCACCTAGAGGGGGGGTGAATAGGTGATTATGCTAATCAATGCACAATAAAAAAATTTGATGCAACAAGAGAATATAACTATGAAAATGAAGAGCAAGTACAATGTTGCAAAGAAAATGTGAAGCAAGTAGATAAAGCAATGAATATAAAGTTAGCAAGAATTAAGAGCAAGTAAGAACAAGTAAACCAAACGCAAACACGAAGAATTTTTCCGAGGTTCGAGCACCCAGCTTTACATCCCCGCCTTCACCCAGAAGGATTTCTAACAATTATAACTTCACAAAGAGGTTACAAAAACACCGGAGTACCCAACTCCACAATCTCAAATACAAATTCTCTCTTAGTGATCAAATAACCACAAACTATCTTTTGCAAACGCCTTTTTCCCTTACATGAGCCCTGTAGAGTAATGGTTAGAATTGAAGCTCAAATAGTGTAAGTGGAAAAAGAAAATGAACTAGAGAGAGTTTAGAAAATAAAACTTCAGCGATGAGAGAATCTTCAGCACGAAAACCAAGGACCAAACTCTCTTGAAAACTTTTGAAGACTTTGAAACTTTTGTATATAGCTTGATTGTTGTTTTTCTTCTTGTATAAACATAACCCTAATCACCACTATTTATAGGATAGGGCTAGGGATCAAAAGGTAAACACATATAATGTCAATAAGGAAGATTTTGACCCATAAAATATCCCTTAAATACGTTTAAAAACGAAAAACACAGTTTTAAAACATGTTTAAAAAACTAGCTGTTATGGCTGAAATGGCTACCTCGGTCAGCCGGCCGGTCGACCAGGATTCAAATAAAAAGAGCCGTTGCAGGCTATCGGTCGACCGCCCGGTCGGCCGAAATAAACAGAGAGCAAATGTCTTACAGTCAGGCAGGTTCCGGTCGGCCGCACGGTCGACCGTTAAACATGCACACTGATACACACTGCTGCCAGAACCTCGGTCGACTGGGTCGGTCGGCCGGCTTTACCTGGCACAGGGTCGGTCGACCGGATCAGGCCAAAAGCTGAAATTGAAACAAAATTTTAAGGGGATTTTGATATGAAATAAAATATTTTTGATATGAAACATGTATAATACCTAAAGTTGAGTTTATAAACAAAAGTCTTTGTATTAAAATATTTTGTATATCTTTATAGGGAATATTTCTAGGAAATGCATGTGCGCAAAAATATGTGTGTTGGAATATAGAGCTTCAATCCTAATCACTATTCTTTAACAAAACTACAAAAGCTAGAAACAAAACTAAAGAATTATCTTGAGCAATCTTGAAGTCTTGAGCCATGTAAAGTCTTGCTAGAGCCTTCTCTTCTATGATCCTTCCTTGATGTGCCATAAGACTTCTTTACTACATGAACCTAGAAGATCTTGCAATAGCTAAACAATGGCTTCCAAACATGGTACAAACCTGAAATTTATCTTGAACAAACTTAATAGTACCAACTAGCTCTTATTTGTTTTGTTATCATCAAAACTCTAAACAAATGGAGAGTGTAACCTTTTGGGCCAACAGATCTTGTGGTTAAACACAAGTGAGGCACACAAACAATCACAACCAAGCATATAAGTATGTTATGACAATATGAATCAATGCAAGGCACAATATAAAAGAGAGAGAGTTAGAGTCAATGGATCAAACGCAAACACTGAGATTTGTTTCGAGGTTCAAGCACTCAGCTTTATGTCCCTGCCTTCACACAGAAGGATTTTCACTAACTTGTCCACACAGGACTCCCACACAGGGAACCTCCACTGAAGATTTGGGGCAATACAATAACCGGGAGTACACAACTCCTATCTCAATTACAACACAACCTCTACACTTAGAGGTTAGGCACAAAGCCACTCAAACACAATCACCTTACACTTGAGGGATGGGCACAAAGCCAAACAACCAATCAACCTCTCACTAGAGGGATAGGGCACAAAGCCACCACTCCAACAATCAACCTCTACATAAGAGGGATATCACAAATTAGGAGGGTTTACAACTTGGTGATCAAAAGACCACAAACTACTTCTTTTCCTACAAAACAAAGATCCTATAGAGAGGATAGAATGATAAGCTCAAGTGTGAGAAAACAAAGTGTTTTGAACAAAGAAAATCACTTGTGAAAATCTCCAAATAGATATAAAATTTTTAGACCAAAAATAAATTCCCAAAAGACTACTTTCTTTGAATTAACAAACACTTTAAAAACAAATGAAGATTGATCTTTTAACCCAAAAACTCTTTTGAAAAACTTGCTCTTAAAACACTAAAGAAAATCAGAATTTTGGCTCTTAAAAACTTGTTCAAAAACAGCTCTCAAATGGGTTATTTATAACCCCCACAAAATTCTGCCCGTTGGCAGGCAGAAAGGTCAAAAATGACCTTCCAGTCGACCGGCCGGTCGACCGGCCAACGGTCAAATTTCTGACCGTTGAGCCTGCCGGTCGACCGCCCGGTCGACCGCACCCAGAACCAGAGAGCAACGGCTCTCTGGCCGGTCGACCGTCCGGTCGACCGGGCTAACCCGAGAGTGGGTTGACTTCAGTCGGTCGACCGCTCGGTCGACCGGCCAAACAAGCTGGCCTGCGTGCACGTCCTTGTGCACGTCGGTCGACCAGTCCGGTCGACCGACCCTTGGACCGGTCGACCATCCCGGTCGACCACCAGAGCCAGGCAGGTCTGATTATAGGATTCAAAACTTAGGTTTTTATTATCTAATTAAATCCCATAAAATCTCTAAAAATCTACAAAAATAGTTTCAGTATAATATTTTGATATACAAACATGTTTGAGTAAAATCAAACCATGTTACAAACATTTTGAACTATTTTGCCGAAAACTAAAATCCGTATTTTCCAAATCTAGGATTTTTGAAATGAAAAATCGTTTTGTCCAAAACTCATCCAAATACAAAAACATGATATCGAAACAAACTTTAAGCATGTTGTATATGGATATAATCTAATATACATAAAAGATATATATATATATCAATGTTTTGACATTAAATCCGAAAATAAGTTTTGTTAAAATACCAAAACTCCAAACTCATGAAATGGACTATCAAACTAAGTTTGTTTAAATAGTTGAAGCATAGATGTATATAGAATAAAACTAATATATATTAAACCATGTAAACTTGTTTTGATTTTATCTATTCATGAAAACCAAGATCGGTTAAACCAAAAACCAATAAACATGAAACGTGTGTGTGTGTTGTGAACTTGAGCATATCACACTATCTAATCTTTAACAATGGATCTAAACTATAAACTAAATAATGTACTGAAATCTTCTTGTAGAGCGCCATCTCCAAGTCGACTCGATCCAAACGTGATCCACCGAGCTTGACTCCAACGAGTGCTAGATATGAACTTTGACGCTCGGGCTCTTGAATCACCATGTGAAAGCTCCAAAACACCTTTGTTGAAGCTAATCTCCTACTAATATCTTGATTAAGTATCTGAAATTAAACATCACAAGATTATTAGTAAACTATAACTACATGAGTTAATCATCATCAAAACTAGAGTGGAAGGCCTCTGGGCCAACAACGACATCTGACTAGCGGCATCTTAATCTACACTTGTGAGACCTGTGACATAATATATTATCCTGCTCATCACTTACATATGACATCTACGCTATTGTGTTGAATTACCTGACTTGCTTATTTTCAGGCTTTTGTACTGTTTTCTATGCGTGTTTTTGACTCATATTTATTGATACACATGTACTTACTTGATTTTAGATCTACTACTGATTCTCTGATTTTCATATATGTTACTGGTCATTGGTTATACCTGTATTTTTGAACCACATCACTTGATCATGTACACATGTGACTGCCTGAATACGCCAATTGACTTTAGCTTACGTACTCGTTGGGTTGTATTCTGACCACCCGAGACCTTTATGTTTAGATCCTAAAGTCTGGACCGTGGTGGCCTTACTGTAGCTGATCAGAGTGCGTAGTGGAAGCGTGAATTAGCTATTGTCTATCCGGATCCTCTTTTCTTCCAGTCCCCTTGATCGGCTCGCGAGAATTTCATCTTGCTACTCGTGAGTACTTTTCAGTCTTTTTATATTGCATATCATGCCTTTTCACTTATTGGTGATCTAATTTTCTTAGAATATTGTATCATGCTCTGTAATAACTGTGTATTTGTGCTATTATTGTTGCAATATATATTATCACTGTGTTTTCATACTCTGATTCTTACATGTACTGAACTTAGCGTATATATGTGAAAATATTTTTGCCCTGCATATATGCATCGCAATAACGTTTCTGTACCCGCAGGATCAGGGCGTTGCAGGGAGCCTAGGCTCTCACATCTTCTGTACAATCAGTTGGCAAATTAATGATAAAGAAATTTGCAACTGGAATACATGAGTCGTGGTTATACAATCCAACTACAAGTAAAAGTTATCTATTCCCTCTTGGTCATCCTTCCCTTGATTCTTGAATCTCTTCCATCCTTTTTCATTTTCAGTTCCCATCGTCCTTATACCTACTTAAGATATGGATAGACTGATAAGGTAGCGGCAAGACAGATGCGGTTCCTCTCATTCTGTTTTGGCATCCTTTGACTCTGGTACATCACATTATCTTATATTGGATAGTTTTTCGGCCTCGCCTTCTATTCTTGTATGTATGGACGCATCACAGGGAATCAATCAGAAAGTGGATAGTCATCACTTATATAATCAAATAGACTGTATTATTACGTGAAGAGCATCGGTATGAAACAGTGTTTCAGATTCAAGACTTCTACCAGACACAGTTATGGTACTTTCTATTTTTATTATTCTAGGAACGATCATAATTTCTTCTACCAAGTTCATGGAACTCGGGTATTCTCAGAACTGATCTGCAGTCAGGTTATTTTTTAGGAGATGGCATTCGAGACTCATTTCGGTTATTATGAATTATTGATCGTGTTCTCAGAGCTACCAACTCCTGGCAGTCTTTATAGGTTTGGTGCACCACGAGCCCCACTAGCCTCGCCAAGCGAAGGTTGTGTTCTAGTCACGTGTGAACCTAACTAGGTGTGGGCTTCGCTGCACCTTGGTGCTTAGTGTTTGTCGGGAGAAATAGGGTTCCTTGTAAAATTTTCTTGAATCAATTGAAAGATTACAATAGATTTACTCTCCAATTACAAGAGAGGGAAGATGTTGAGACTTGAATCTCCCCTTTGTTTAATGCTGGGTTCTTCAGGTGGCGATGGAAAGTGAATCTTGTTTTTTATTGACCGGGTGAACGGCTGAATCTCTTGGGGATCTTCTCTTTGGATGGTCGATGGAGTGACACAACTCTTGATCGACCAGGAGTCTCAAAGAGATTGTATGCAAAGATTGGCTTGTACGCAGCAAGTTGCTTGAAGAGTTGAACTCTCTTTCCCTTCTTGTGGCAGCTCACGAGTCAAATTCTTCTCTCAGAATTATCTGATCAACTCACCTACCGACTAACCGACCCCTTCTCAATAGCAAGCAGGGCTATTTATAGAGGTTTTAGGGGTGAACGTGCCCCCTAAAAATGCTCCATAATAGGGGTTAACTTTCTCATTATATGGGCAGTGATTGGCCCCATAACGAGGGCAGTTATAACTGAGATGCGGATTTCAACCCTCGCGCCTCGGTGCTGCAGTGGGGCTGAGACGCGGGTTTCGGCCCTCGCGCCTTGGTGCTGCAGTGAGGCCGTCGAGACGCGGGTTTCGACCCTCGCGCCTTGGTGCTGCAGTGGGGCTGAGACGCGGGTTTCGACCCTGCGCCTTGGTGCTGCAGTGTGGTTGAGACGCGGGTTTTGACCCTCGCGCCCTGGTGCTGCAGTGAGGCCGTCGAGACGCGGGTTTCGACCCTCGCGCCTTGGTGCTGCAGTGAGGCTGAGACTAGCCTTGCGTCTGGAGTTCTGCTTTTTGATGTCTTGTCTTTTAATGATCTTTAGACAGCTTACAGAACCCCCTCCAAAGTTTTCGATATTCCGCAGTTGGCTAGGACGGATTTCGAAATACTTTAGACTCTAGCTGAATTCACCCTTCTCATGATTGGACTAACAATGCTCCGAGCTTGATCTTGTTTGAAGTATGGCCTTCGTGAGTGTACTGTTGAACTTTTTGAAGCCGTCAAAAATGATCGTGGCGAGTGTCTAGATACCCAGTCTAAACCACTCTGATGCTCTGGGTTTGTCGTTGATGTACTTTACACCAGGGTGTACAGTCATCTGCTTGTGTCAGTGTACTGTTGAACTGAATTGCAGAAGTAAGGACTGAATGCAAGTCCTACGGACGCAGAGGTTAAACTGCTTTAAAGACGCGCCTTCTGTAGGGATGCGTCTTTTTGAAATACACCTAGAGGGGGGGTGAATAGGTGTTATTGCTAATCTAATGCTCTTTTTAAAATTTACTTAAGTGAGTGATGCAACGATCTCTCAAAACACGACTAAGAGCCGAATACCCCTTGCGAGATTCTGAACTCCTTCCTCCCAATTCCCCTTAAATGGGTTAGAGGTGCGCAATGCAACCGTGTTGTATTGAGGTGTGATCGAACAATTCCAAGTATGGAATGCGATGATGAAATACACACACAACCAATCCAAGCAACCAAGGATATAGCAATATCAAGCACACACAATCAAGCCAAGCATATAATAATGAATTGCAATATAAAGATGCAAGGCAACACAAGCAAGTATATAATAAGTATGAAATGAATGATGCTTGTAAGAAATGAATGCTTGCACAAATGTAAAGAGAGAGAGTTAGAGATATTTGACAATCGCAAACACAAGGATATGATACGAGGTTCGAGCCCCTAGCTCTACATCCCCGCCTACACCACCGTGTAGGATTTCTAATCCACTATAGGAGCCCCTAACTCCTCTCTCAACTTACAATGCCACCGAGGCAATACAACACACAATCCACCTCTACCGAAGAGGGATACGGCCCGTAGCCAACCACAACAAATGCCTCTCCTTAAGAGGCTTACAAACCAATCACCCGATCACCTCTACCGAAGAGGGATTCACAAATAAAAGGGTGTTTACAACAAGTGGTTCCAAAACCACAAACTCTCTTTTCTTTCTCTTTTCTTTCTTTTCCACAAAAACAAAGATCCTAATAGTTTAGGATAGAAGATAGCTCAAGTGTGGAAACTAGGTGTTTTGGAAAACAAGCAACAAAGAAAAAAAAAACACTTGGGAAATTTCTTGTAAAAGATAGAGAATGAATGCCAATACAAAAATCCCAAATTCCAATTTCTTTGATTTTTCCAAAACCCAAATCAATAAAGATGAGAAGTTAAAAGCACTAAAACTCTTTTTAAAACTCTTTTAAACTCTGCTGAAAACCAGAAATTTTTCTCTTCAAAACCTTAGCCAAAATCCCAAATGAATAGGGTATATATAGGCCAAACCAGAAAACTAGCCGTTAGGCTGATGTGGCAATTCTGACAGCCACCGGTCGACCGGCCCGGTCGACCGGCAACGGTCGAAAATATGACCGTTGGGGCTTCGGTCGACTGCCAGTCGACCGACCAACAAGGAGGAAACACAGTTTCCTTCTATCGGTCGACCGACCCAGTCGACCGAAAAGATACAGAGAGCAGACTCTCTATATCGGTCGACTGGGTCCGTGACCCGGTCGACCGACGGACATGCACAGCCTGTGCATATCCGGACACAGCAGCCGGTCGACTGTCCCGGTCGACCGGTCTGCCTGAAATACAGTTTTTCTGGGCAGATTTTTGAGATAGAAAATTTGTAAAAAATCTTTTAACACTTCTAAAAAATCCACAAAAATATGTTTTATCATTTTACTTGAAAACTAAACTTGTGATAAAAATTTCAAGACATATATCAATCATATCAATTCATTTTTGTGTCTTGCCAATTTTATCATAAATAAAACTTGTATTTTTATCAAACTAGATTTTTCCAAAACATGAATAGGAATGTCAAAATAAGTTTGTTTACCAAGTTAAAGCATGTATGTATAAATAGAAAACATCTACTATACATATAACATAAGTAAACTTGTTTTGATCTATTATTCATGAAAACCAAATACCAAATCATAAAACGTGTGTGTTTTGTGCACTTGAGCATATCAACTAAACTAAGCTTTACACATGGATCTAAAACTCATAATCTAAACTAGATACCTAAGTCTTGCTTGTAGATCTTCTATCTTCAAGTAGACTAGCTCCCAAACCGTGATCTTCCAAGTGCAAAGGTATAATCTTGAAGCTTTGACACCGGAATCACTATGATAAGCTTCCAAACACCTTGTTGAAGCTATCTCCCAAACTAATATCTTGCTAATGATCTGAAACTTAGAAACACAAGAATATTAGTAAACATAACTACATGAGTTGATCATCATCAAAACTAGAGTGGAAGGCCTTTGGGCCAACAATCTCCCCCTTTTTGATGATGACAAAACTCATGGAGTTATATATGCATGGATTAAAGTTAAGCTTCAAAGAAGCTCCCCCTTAACTCATGCATAAACAAATAAACAATAATATGCAATGCATGACAATGCATATAAACATGGTGCTCTAGATACTAATGGAATATTCAACATAAACTATGTTCTAGATACCAATTTAACCAAACAACATGCAATGCTTAATGTTCTAGATATCAATAAAAACAATATACCAATTAAGCAAGGAATTCATGCATATATTAAAAACATAAACACAAATTCTTCTCCCCCTTTTTGTCAATCATCAACAAAGGGGTAAATAGCAAAATCAAACAATTTTTTTAATTCTTAAAGCAAATACATGCATACAAAGTCATGCATATAAGTTACAAAACAACCAAAGTCTTCTCCCCCTTTTTGTCAAAAACAAAAAGATCAAGAAGGGGTAATCCAAACATTCATAACAACAATGATACCAATTCAAGATATGACAATAAAGTGCATATTGATACCAATTGAAGTAAAACATATAGCAATGTAAATCAAAAGTATATATTTTTCTTAAACAAAATTTTGAGATACCAATTAAAAACACTCAACATAAACATCTTGATTATCATTAAGAGAAATATGTTCTTTTAAACACATGATACCAATTTGAAAACTTTTGAGATCAATAATGTTAAAATATAGTTTCAATTTTAACATAAAGCAAGGGAGTGAGAGTCAAATCCCAATTGAAAAGACAACATCAATTTTTCTCCCCCTTTATGAAATACCAACTAAAATAATGCATAGTCTTGATACCAATTTAAAGTAATCAATTTAAACACAATTGAAACTCAAGCACTAGCATAAACAAAAATATATGTATGAAAATTAGATACCAATTGACATTGATATTCTTGAAAGAGTAAGCATACATATACAAAACTTATATGAGTATACAAGAAGATCAAAATTGACACCAATTGAAAGAGTTCAATGATACCAATTGAAATAACAAGCATGGTATATCTCATATTACAAAGAAGAATTCGAACTAGTTAAAAATGGAAAGTTTTGTAAACTAGTACGAAATCCTTCAAGCAAGGAATAAAACAAGATTATTTTTCATAGAAATGAAAATCACATAATAATCATTCACTCTAATCAATAAAGCACAACTCATGAGAAACAAAACATGAGTAAGGTAGTAATTACGAGTGTATAACTAACATGTGAAAATCAATTATGAAAAAATATTTCATTAAGCTCTTTTAATTCCTTTAAACAATAATACTTATCTAAAACAAAAGATCATAGAACTACTTAATCTTCAAGGCATATGTATGTCTAGTATAAACTAAGGTATACATACATGTCCAAAATACAAACGAGTCCACAAAGTATATGCATGAAGGCACGTGGCTCAAAAAGGAATGTATATGTATAGGATTAGTTTGAACTAGATGGACATATACATGAAGTAAAACTTAAATATGAAAACACGAAAAACCAATTTTCATTAACTAATTTCATTTCAAGGTATATGTATAAATTGTCAACACAATAAGTATACATACATATCCTAAACACAATTGAGTCCATATATAAGGATTTGCATGAAGGGCAAAAGACTCAAGGATTATACATGTATATCTTAATGTTTTGGCAAAATAAACATATACACGAAATTAAAACTCATATAAATTAAAAAAATATGAATACAAGTCTAAAATATATGAATCATCAAAACTAGACTATACTCATACAACTAATGGGAACAAATAAGCATTCAACCCAATCATATATAGATTTATTTGTGTCCCACTATATGTATAGGTATATAACTAGTCTTAATGAAGACTAATACTTAAACAAGTAATCAAATCATTAAGCACAAGACAAACACGAATATCATTTTGTTAAAACAAAACACATAAATTCATCAAAATTCTTTTATTTTGTGATCCATCCAAATCTAACAATATGCATACATATCCCAACCATAAACGAGTCTATTAAAAATATTTGCATTGAAGGCAAAAGACTCATGGGTATACATGTATATTTATTAGGTTTGAATTTAAAATACATATACATGAAGTAGAATCATAAAAATAGGTATGACAAGTATAAATAAAGGAATCATCAAAACTATCCTATACTTGTGCACATAGTGGGTACAAATGAGCATGAAGGGCAAAACATATATAAGTCAATTTGTTCTCACTAAGTGTATATGTATACATGCAAGTTTTGATAAAATCTACATTTAAACATGTATATACCACATGAAGCACAAAACACATATAAAACAACATGATACAACTAAAACATGAAACAAACGTTCATATGATCAATATGTATATGCATATGCATTAGATCTAGGATATTCATATTAGATCAAAAGTGAGATCACACAAATATAAATCTATATTGAGCATGGGTGTCTCTAAACAACTAAGCATGTATATCACTAATCTAATGAACATGATATAACATAGTGAACATTAAACAATGACATGCTATAAAACAAATGATATGAACATGTAAACAATAATAAGGAGTTAGGAATTGTTACCAAAGCCTTAGAAGGCAACTTTCCTTGTCTCCAAAACATGGTGGTTCTTTCCACCAAATCTTCTCCCTTGAAAGTGATGCATCCAAAAAATATTCTTTAAGCATGGAACACATCCACTCCAAGGTGCCAACACTCTCACGTCATGTGAGACCCCACACCTACATCAAAAATTGGAGGGGTGGTCTTTGGTACCCATACCTTCTTGGGTCCATGGGGGTTAGTCCCTTCTCTAACCCAAACAAACTTATTTGCTAAATTTACATTATTTAATCTATCAAAGCAAAATTTAGCAAGGTGGTCATTACGACCACAATGTGTACATGTGTACACATGAGCATACATGTGTTGATGGTGTCCGTGAGGAGCATGTGTATGCCGTGGAGGGTGTGCATGCATGAAGGATGGAACTTGTTTCTTTCGAAGCAAAGTTTCCAACCGTGTATGATTCATAGCACATTGGCTCATAGTGGAGCCCAAACAATCTACCTTCTTCTTAAGCATGGATATATCATTGTTAATCCTAGAAGAAGAGGTACATGCATTAGGTAGTCTAGATGATGAGGCTACACTAGCATGGCAAACATGTGCATCCATCTTATGTTGCAAAACAATATTTTTCTCTAAGCAAATATTTAAATCATTTGAAATGGAAATGATTTTATTTTTCAAAGCAACATTCTCTTTTAAAATAAAATCTACTTTTGAAGTCAAATTTTCATTTTTCTTCAAAAGAACATGGCAATTATTTTTATTTTTCAAAAGTTCATTTTCTTTAAGTGCAAGGTCAAGTTGAGATTTTAATGAATCCTTCTTATTAGCAATCTCCTCTTTCTCTTGCAAAACAATATCAAGTCTAGCAATCAAATTTTTGTTTTCATTATTAATGCCTAGACTTTTCTTTTTCAAAATGTTATACTTCTCAATTAATTTTTCACAAACTAATGAAAGTTCTTCATTCAAAGCATGGGGATCAATATAATCATTAGAAGAACTAGCACTATCATCACAATCTAATAGAGTTTCCGATTGTACCTCAAGGGAGTCATTCCCTTGGACCATGAAGCATTGGGAATCGGATTCTCCACTAGATTCCTCTTCCTTTTGGATTTGTTCTTGAAGCCCGGAGGTAGCGGTTGTGGTTGTCAATAAATTCCACACTACAAAAGCGGAATCAATATTAGAAACATGTAAAAGATAATCTTTAGGCAATGTGTTTCTAATAGCCTCTAGGGCTTGTGCATTGGCCCTTATATGAATGAGGTTACCAAGATAGCATTTCTTGGTAGCCGCAAGATAAACATGTAAACCTAGGGTTTGTAGGTAAATGGACATCCTAGTCTTCCAAACAAGAATGTTGGAAGCATCATACATAGGTGGGGTCATGAAGTCCATGGTAAACTATATGTGTGCAAATGAACAAATGCAAATGTAGATTAGCAAGCAAATGGATCACTCCTAGGATGTTAAGCCTAATATCAGGAGCACTAGCTCTGATACCAATTGAAATACACCTAGAGGGGGGTGAATAGGTGTTATTGCTAATCTAATGCTCTTTTTAAAATTTACTTAAGTGAGTGATGCAACGATCTCTCAAAACACGACTAAGAGCCGAATACCCCTTGCGAGGTTCTGAACTCCTTCCTCCCAATTCCCCTTAAATGGGTTAGAGGTGCGCAATGCAACCGTGTTGTATTGAGGTGTGATCGAACAATTCCAAGTATGGAATGCGATGATGAAATACACACACAACCAATCCAAGCAACCAAGGATATAGCAATATCAAGCACACACAATCAAGCCAAGCATATAATAATGAATTGCAATATAAAGATGCAAGGCAACACAAGCAAGTATATAATAAGTATGAAATGAATGATGCTTGTAAGAAATGAATGCTTGCACAAATGTAAAGAGAGAGAGTTAGAGATATTTGACAATCGCAAACACAAGGATATGATACGAGGTTCGAGCCCCTAGCTCTACATCCCCGCCTACACCACCGTGTAGGATTTCTAATCCACTATAGGAGCCCCTAACTCCTCTCTCAACTTACAATGCCACCGAGGCAATACAACACACAATCCACCTCTACCGAAGAGGGATACGGCCCGTAGCCAACCACAACAAATGCCTCTCCTTAAGAGGCTTACAAACCAATCACCCGATCACCTCTACCGAAGAGGGATTCACAAATAAAAGGGTGTTTACAACAAGTGGTTCCAAAACCACAAACTCTCTTTTCTTTCTCTTTTCTTTCTTTTCCACAAAAACAAAGATCCTAATAGTTTAGGATAGAAGATAGCTCAAGTGTGGAAACTAGGTGTTTTGGAAAACAAGCAACAAAGAAAAAAAAAACACTTGGGAAATTTCTTGTAAAAGATAGAGAATGAATGCCAATACAAAAATCCCAAATTCCAATTTCTTTGATTTTTCCAAAACCCAAATCAATAAAGATGAGAAGTTAAAAGCACTAAAAACTCTTTTTAAAACTCTTTTAAACTCTGCTGAAAACCAGAAATTTTTCTCTTCAAAACCTTAGCCAAAATCCCAAATGAATAGGGTATATATAGGCCAAACCAGAAAACTAGCCGTTAGGCTGATGTGGCAATTCTGACAGCCACCGGTCGACCGGCCCGGTCGACCGGCAACGGTCGAAAATATGACCGTTGGGCTTCGGTCGACTGCCAGTCGACCGACCAACAAGGAGGAAACACAGTTTCCTTCTATCGGTCGACCGACCCAGTCGACCGAAAAGATACAGAGAGCAGACTCTCTATATCGGTCGACTGGGTCCGTGACCCGGTCGACCGACGGACATGCACAGCCTGTGCATATCCGGACACAGCAGCCGGTCGACTGTCCCGGTCGACCGGTCTGCCTGAAATACAGTTTTTCTGGGCAGATTTTTGAGATAGAAAATTTGTAAAAAATCTTTTAACACTTCTAAAAAATCCACAAAAATATGTTTTATCATTTTACTTGAAAACTAAACTTGTGATAAAAATTTCAAGACATATATCAATCATATCAATTCATTTTTGTGTCTTGCCAATTTTATCATAAATAAAACTTGTATTTTTATCAAACTAGATTTTTCCAAAACATGAATAGGAATGTCAAAATAAGTTTGTTTACCAAGTTAAAGCATGTATGTATAAATAGAAAACATCTACTATACATATAACATAAGTAAACTTGTTTTGATCTATTATTCATGAAAACCAAATACCAAATCATAAAACGTGTGTGTTTTGTGCACTTGAGCATATCAACTAAACTAAGCTTTACACATGGATCTAAAACTCATAATCTAAACTAGATACCTAAGTCTTGCTTGTAGATCTTCTATCTTCAAGTAGACTAGCTCCCAAACCGTGATCTTCCAAGTGCAAAGGTATAATCTTGAAGCTTTGACACCGGAATCACTATGATAAGCTTCCAAACACCTTGTTGAAGCTATCTCCCAAACTAATATCTTGCTAATGATCTGAAACTTAGAAACACAAGAATATTAGTAAACATAACTACATGAGTTGATCATCATCAAAACTAGAGTGGAAGGCCTTTGGGCCAACACTTTTGGGACGAAGACGCGGGTGTTGCTTCACGATGTAGACGCGACTTTAGGCTAGTTGAAGAGGTACGATCTTCGAAGGGACGTGCCTTTTGGGATGAAGACGCGGCTTTCGCTCTGTGAAGTAGACGCGACTTTGGCCTAGTTGAAAAGATGCGACCTTCGAAGGGACGCGTCTTTTGGGATGAAGACGCAGTTGTTGAATGCGAATCCGTGCTGTGAGTGCGTGGCCACGTGTCCTGCAGAATTGAGGGGACATCTTCTTTTTGGCACGCGAACTTCGCGCTGCATTTAATACGCTTTCCACGCGTTAGGCAGAGATTAGGCGTCGAGCCAAGCACCGCGTATCTCTGCGAATCACTGTGCCTATAAAAGGCGACAGTCTTTTAAGAGTCATCATTAGACTCTTCTTCTTCGTTTGAATCTCTTAGGGTTAAGAAAACTCGAAGCTTTTTGTTCTTCTCATTTCTTTCATCCCCAACACTGATTCCTCGGTCGCAATGGCACCAAAAGTTAAGCATACTGCTTCGTCTTCAAAGGCGGTCATTCCTGAGACCCGAATGGACGATTCCTCCATACAGGAAACCCCTATTTTAGGTATTAAAACCATCGGACCTGGTTTCCGCCATTAAAGGGGCTTACAGAGTTCTTTTAACTCTTAAATTCCTTTTGAATGTGAACCGCCAACGCATGCTCATGCCCGTGTTTGATTTTCAGGCGCGGTTCTTGAGTTGATAAACAAGACGCAGGTTTGATGACCTCTGCATCTTTTATCTGCTTGAGTTCGTACCTGTTTGTTGAACAGATGGCCCCATTGAGTCTTACGTTTTGGATCTAATACTTACAATATTTCTAAGTGTGAGGGATTCAGATGCAGATTCTTACGAACATTGCGTCTTGTGAGATCAGACGCCGGTCTTAATGAATCTTGCGTCTGAGTCCGATACTTAGAAATTTTCATAAGTTCTGAATTTTTAAAACGCGGGCTCCATGCTAGCCTCACGATCTTGAGATCTGGACGCAGATATTGATGATCTCTGCGTCTGGGTTCACTTCTGCGTTTGAGTTGCAAACACTTAATCATTTTCTTTCAGATTTCTGATCGAATGTTATTCTTCTTTTCAGTGCGATATTCCTCCAACCCTCTATCCAAAAAGTGTCACTTTGGGCAAGCAGGCGGTATTGACCACAATCTGACCTTTGTGTTACAGAAGACTGCTCCCGTGACTACTGATAAGTCGAAGGAGCAAAAGGAGATCTCTAAGGTCAGCATGAGGACCCTCTGGGAAATTATCACCGACGGAGTGTTTGAGACAGATTCGCTTACTTTGTTAAAGAAACCTGTCTTCTTTTTTGGTGATGGCATTAACGAGGATAGTAGTGCCTTGCATGACGGCGATTACAAGTGGCTTCACCAGATAGGGGATAGGAAATTCTTTCTTCCCAATATGGAGAGGATGTATCCCCTATCCTATCTCCAGTACATGTCTGTCCGCCGTGCAATGGAATAGGATCTTACCCGATCTGCCTCCGGTGTCTCTCTTGGTATACTAGGCGCCAAAAGAATACATTCTGGAGGTCACGGGAAAGAGGTTTTCGGTTTATTTCCCAAATTGATCAGATCTGAGTATCCAATAGGGGAAACCCCCAGGCTCGGCACTATCTTCATCAATCAATTCATGAAGGTAAGGGGTGACTTTCCCGTTGACTTCCGCCCGCTCGAGTGGGTCCATTCTTCCGACAAGTCCTGGTGGGGCAAGATGGTAGGATTTGTCCTCGTCGAGCTCAGAGCTCTGTTGGAACAGGTGGGGCTGTATCAGGCGGTCAAGGCTGTGCAGTATGGCATCCCGCAAAATTCTCATAATTTCTATGGGATCCTGGAGCACTACAACCCTTTGACTGGGACATTCTTCACTCCGGCAGGAGAGATAGGGCTCACCCTTCATGAGCTATATGAAGTTTCAGGATTGGTTATGGGAGACGCCCCTTATGAAGAATATGTTCCAACTTCTGAAGAGCTTCATCTCTTGAAGAAGGAGTGCCCTCAGATATACGAGACCTACTGGGAAGTGTTGTATCACTTCCATATCTGTGGTCAAATAACCTCCTGGAGGACCAGGGGTGTCAAGCAGATGTCTTGGGCGAGCTACCTGTTTAATGGTGTATAACTGAGAAAGATCACTCAGTGACCATTCTGGCTTCTAGTACCGACGAAGAAATCGCTGAGAGGATTGACGCCTCTGTAAGCTCTTACACCACGGAGTCGAATGAAGACACTTTCAAACCTGATACGGTTTTTGAAAGTTTTCATCATCAAGCTCGGGTCCCCATTTCTGACTGGACGCTACTGGCGGGCTTTCTCATGCTGTGGCTGAAGCGCTGCGTAGTGCCGACACTGCCGCATGAAGTGATTATCGCCGATGTGGTGTACCTGGCGGTCTTGTTGGCCTATGGCAGGTCTATCGCCCTCCTTCCATCAATCGCGGCTGGAATCCAAAGTGGATTACAGGCTCTGGTTCAAAGCCTGTGAAAAGTGGAGGCCATTGTTGACTCCAAAGGTAGACCAGAGGTTGATTCAGAGGGGAGGCCAAGAGTGAAGACCCCCAACCCCAGAATCAAGCTTCCATACACGTACCTAATGGCTTGGTACGTTATGCACTGCCCTTCACTGATGACGCCGGTGTCTCAATCCGAGGGGTTTGTCCCTTTTGTGCAGAAGCTGGAGAACTCCAGCTGGTCTTGTTATTATATGCTCTATGTTCGGAAAAGTATTCTAAACATTTCGAACTATCATCTTGACCGCTGCTTCCCCGAGATTACCGATGCATCTTATGGGGATAAATTTGCTGACCTTGTGGGACCAGATGACTTCACAAGGTTGCCATCAGGAGTCTTCTGGTGGCTGATTAATATTAGACCCGGGTATCTGATTTTTCGGCAAGGGAACTCATGCACAATCGAGCCCTACATGCCGAACCGTTTTGCCCGACAATTCGGTTATGATCAACTGTATGTCGGTAATCCCAATGCCAAACTCTCCTTCAGCGGGAATTTGTTTGAAGGTGCTCACGCCTGGTATTACAGTGTAGCTGGAGGGACAAAAGCTATTTTCAGCTTGCCTCACAAGACGCCCAACTGCTACACGAGCCTCAGTTTCTGCACTTGGTATTTTTAGGATAGGAAGATGCCTGATTACTCAATAAATCACTCATGTATCAAGAGCATTAAAGCGTCTTATAAGGACAAATTGGTGTCCAACAAACGCGCGCAAGGCATGGATGAATACTAGGCAGTTGAGAAAGAGGCAAGAGGGGAGACAGGGGTGGAACCAAGAGCAGCAGCACCCAAGGAACAGCCTGCTAAAAAGCGTCGACGGGCTGTGTCCAAACGTCCCCATGGTTCTACTTCCAAAGTTAAGCCTACTCCGAAGAAGGCCAGGAGAGACTCGGGGGCTGAAGCTTCAATGTCCGAGGTCGTCCCTTCTGGTGTTGAGGAGCAGAGGGAGGAAGAGGAGGAGGAAGAAAAAAATCCCCTTCTTCGTCCTCGTGGACTATGCAGCAGGGGCCCAGCGATCTTAGAAGAAGGGGAGTTTGCAGATGAACCCGCTACAACTGAAGAGGCGGAGCAACTCGATGTTGACCTGGTGGGAAAGGATGATGTTGAAATTTCAGGGGTTTCAACTCAGCCAGGGTCTTCTTCAGTTCAAGAGAGGAGAGATGAGGAGCAACATCCCAGGTCTCCTACTGTATTGATGCCCAGCTCGCGGGTAGTCGATCCCAGCCCTACTACTGGGGTACTTGGTAGCAAGGTCTCGATTGCTGAGGCCTCTTATGTTGCACTATCGTCTTCATCGTCCGGAGAGTATGAATATTATTCGGGCAATGAAGTCGATTTTGGCGATGAACCCGCCCTTCCGGATTCGAGTAAATTTTCGTATATTTCGGAGGAAGAGATACAAGGGTGTGACCCTGTGACAGTTTCGCCAATAGCAACAATTGCTGTTGCTGAAGGTACTCTCGTTGTCTTTTTTTTTTTGACCTGGCTTCTCCTTTATCTAGGGAAATGTTCTGACGTTTCCTTTTAACTTTGTGCTATAGGGCTGGCCGTTGACAGTGAGGCTGCAACTTTCTCCTATATCGAGGAAATGATACAAGAGCTGGCCCAGCAGGAGGGCGTTGAGGTTCCTACTACTGAAATGCCTCAAGAGGGGGTAATTATTGAAGTTGGGGAGGCCTCAACCCTGCAAGATCTGCCGAGGAATTTGCCATCTTCGAATCCTCAGTTTGGTAAGAGAATACTGAAGCACTGAATATCCTCCTTTTATTGTCATGGTTGATGTTTTGGTGATTTGCAGAGAGTGCTGAGGGAGCTCAGGCAGTGGTTCTTGCGGCAAACGTCGATCCAGAAGGCAGTACAATTCAAACCTCGACCGAGGAACCCAAGGAGGTCAGGTTTGCTGTTACTTCAGTCGCCGTGGAGGCTGCTACAACAATAACCGCCCCAGAAGTGCCGGTGACCCTCTCAGTACCTGACGAGCCTATCGTCGACCGCACTTCTGCGCAAGATGAACTGATTCCCGTCTCTCGTCCTGTAATTGAAAGGGGATCCGGGAGTTGTTGGCCCAAAGGCTTTTCATTCTAGTTTTGATGATGATTAACTCATGTAGTTATGTTTACTAATAATCTTGTGTTGTTTAAGTTTCAGATCATTAACCAAGATATTAGTCGGTGATTAGCTTCAACAAGGAGTTTAGAAGCTTTTCATGATGATTCCAGGGCCAAAGCTTAAAGATCACACATTGCCTAGCCCATGGATGGAGTTTTGGAGCAAGTCTACTTGAAGATGAAGATCATCAAGAAGACTTAGGTATCCATAGTTTAGTTAGTGTGTTTAGATCCAATTTGTAAAGCTTAGTATAGTTGATATGCTCAAGTGCACATACACACACGTTTCATGATTTGGATTTTGGTTTTCATGGATAGTAGATCAAAACAAGTTTATTTTATTCCTATGTATATTAGATATGTTCTAGATATACATTCATGCTTTAAACTTGTTAGACAAACTTATTTTGATATTGCTATTCATGTGTTGAAAAATCAAGTTTGGAAAAATGCATGTTTTGGTTTTTGATAAAATTGGCAAGACTCAAAAATGAATTGATATGATTGATATATGTCTTGAAATTTTTATCACTTGTTTGAGTTTTGATATAAAATGATAAAAATATTTTTGGTAATTTTTAGAAGTATTAAAAGATTTTTATAAATATTTTTCTCAAGTTTTCAAACTCAGTTTTCAGGTCCAGGACTCAACCAGTCGACTAAGCCAGGTTATTAGTCGACTTGGCTGAAATCCGGTCGACCGGGCCGGTCGACCGGGCGTGCACAGATCTGTGCACGTTTGGAGTCCCTGAAACGGTCGACCGGGCCGGTCGACCGGGTCTGAGAGCTCTGCTCTCTGTTTGTTTGGGTCGACCGGGCGGTCGACCGCTGCAGAGAGTTCTGCTCTCTGTTTGTTTCGGTCGACCGGGCCGGTCGACCGCAGTTGCCCAACGGTCATATTTCTGACCGTTGGCAGTCGACCGGGCCGGTCGACCGTTGCCTGTCAGAGCTGCCAGCTCAGCTCTAACGGCTAGTTTTGTATTGGGCCTATATAAACCCCATCTCTTTTGGTTTTTGGCCAAGGTTTTTAAGAAGAAAAATTTCAGTGATTCTCTAGTGTTTAAACAAGTTTTCAAAATAGTTTTTGTGCTAAAAAGATTTAATCTTTAATGTTTTAGGTTTTTGGAAAAATCAAAGAAAAGAGGATTTTGGGAGATTTGTCTTGTTTTTCTTTCTATATCTTTTGCAAGAATTTTCTCAAGTATTTTTCTTTGTTGCTTGTTTTCCAAACACCTAGTTTTCCACACTTGAGCTATATCACCTATCCTAATCTATTTAGGATCTTGTTTTTGTGGAAAAGAAAAGAGAGAAAAAGAGAAGTGTTTGAGGTTAAGCCTCTAAGTTGTAAACCCTCCTTGCTTTTGTTGTATCCCTCTTTGGTAGAGGTTGATCGGAGTGGTATTGTGGTTGGATCCCTCTTCGGTAGAGGTGATTGTGTTTGTATTGGCTACGGGCCTTATCCCTCTTCGGTAGAGGTGGATTGTGGTTGTATAGCCTCGGTGGCTTTGTAAAGGTTGAGAGAGGAGTTTGGTACTCCTATAGTGGATTGGGAAATCCTACACGGTGGTGTAGGCGGGGATGTAGAGTTGGGTACTCGAACCTCAAAACAAATCTTTGTGTTAGCGTTTGATCCAATTTCTCTCAACTCTATTCTCTTTACTTTTGTGCAAGCATTATTCTTTCATTGCATATTATATACATTACTTGTGTTGCCATTGCATAATCCACATTGCTATATCATTGATTGCTTGGCTTGATTGTGTGTGCACATTGCTTGGATTGCTTGTGTGTGTGTGTGCCTAACTTATACTCATCCAACAAGAGCTTCACATAGCGCCTCAACCCATTTCAAGGGGAATCAAGAGGAGTTAGTCCAGAGCCTCGTAAGGGGAATTCGGCTACACTTGTTGTATTGTATTAGTTTGTGCAATATTTTCATTAGCTTCTGCATTTAGCGCACTTAGTTTTGTATTTAGTTTTAGATTAGCACTAACACCTATTCACCCCCCTCTAGGTGTTCCCTTTTCAATTGGTATCAGAGCCAAGTGCTCTGATTTTGGGTCTAACAACCTAGAGTTAAATATCCTCATTTTAGGCTAATCTATTGTTTGCATTTGCTTGTTTTGCACACATATAGTTTACCATGGCTTTCATGACCCCACCTATGTATGACCCTTCCAACATTCATGTTTGGAAGATTAGGATGACCGTTTATTTACAAACCCTAGGTCATAAAGTTTATCTTGCCATTACCAAGGAATCCTTCCTTAGTGATAGCAATCATATAGGGGCAAATGCACAAGCCCTAGAGGCCATTAGAAGCACTTTATCTAAAGAATATCTTATGAGTGTTTCTAACCTTGATTCCGCTTTTGCAGTGTGGAACAAGTTGACAACAACCACCACGACCTCCGAGCTTCAAGTACAAATCCAAGAAGAGGAATCTAGTGGAGAATCCAAACCACAACAATGCTATATGGTCCAAGGGAATGACTCCCTTGAGGTACATTCGGAACCCCACTTAGATAGTGATGATTGCTCTACTTCTTCATGCGATAATTATGATGCCCATGCTTTGAATGAAGAACTTTCTATTGTTTGTGAAAAATTAATTGAAAATTATAAGATTTTGAAAAAGAAAAGTCTAGAAATTAAAAATGAAAATAAGAGTTTGCATTCTAGACTTGATTGTGTTTTGCAAGAGAAGGTTGAGGTCTATAATGAAAGGGATTCATTGAGATCTCAATTGGAACTTGCACTAAAAGAAAATGAATTTTTAAAAACTAAAAATGATTGCCATGTTATTTTGAAGAAAAATGAAAACTTGTCTTCAAAAATTGATTTTGTTTTAAAAGAGAACGTGGATTTGAAAAATAAAATTATTTCCATTTCAAATGATTTAGATGTGTGTTTAAAGAAAAATGTTATTTTACAAAATAAGATTGATGAACATGTTTGCCATGCTAGGGTAGTTTCACCTAGATCACCCCTTGCATGCTTCACTTCTTCTATGATTAAAAATGATATAAACATGTTGAAGAAGAAAATTGATTGTTTGGGCTCCACTATGAGCCAATGTACCATGAACCACACACGCTTGGAAACCTTGGTTCGTAAGAAACAAGTTCCAACTTTTATGCATGCACACCCTCCACGGCATACACATGCTCCACACGGACACCATCAACACATGTATGCTCATGTGTACACATGTACACATTGTGGCCGAAAAGGTCATCTTGCTAAATTTTGTTATGATAGATTAAATGTTTCAAATTTAGCAAAGAAGTTTGTTTGGGTTAGAGAAGGGACTAACCCCCATGGACCCAATAAGATGTGGGTACCAAAGATCACCCCTCGTGTTTTTGATGTAGGTGTGGGCTCTCACACGACGTGAGAGTGATAGCACCTTGGAGTGGATGCGTTCCGGACTTAAAGGAAATCTATTGGATGCATCACTTTCAAGGGAAGTTTTGGTGGAGATGACCACCATGTTTTGGAGATAAGGAGAGTTGCTTCTTCGGTTTTGGTAACAATCCTTTACTCTCATTTATTATTTACATGCTCTCATAATTAAAATTTTTAGCATATTTTGATGTTTTATAGCATGTTTCATTGTCTATGGATTAGTATGTAAATGCCATGATTATTAGATCCTTGACATACATGTATAGTATTTGAGATACACATGCTTGCATGAACCCATACTTAGTGTTCTCACTTTTGTTTAAGCTATAATGTACATCATGAATCTAATACATGTGGATTTACATAGTAATCATGTCTTAGTTTTATCATGATGATTTTTATCTTGTTTTTAATGCTTCTTGTTAAGATTACTTGTTTAGATATTAGTTTTCATTAAGACTAGGATTTATACTTGTACATATAGTGGGCCACAAATAAATCTATATATGTTTGAGTTGAATGCTTATTTGAACCCATTAAATGTGCTAGTATAGTCTAGTTTTGATGATTCATACATTTCAAACTTGTATTCCATTTTTGAATTTGTTTTATGAGTTTTTCACTTCATGTATATGCTTGTATTGCCAAACTTTAAGATATACATGTATACCCCTTGAGTCATTTGCCTTTCATGCAAATCTATATATGGACTCAATTGTATTTAGGGATGTGTATGTATACTTATTGTGTTGACAATTCTTACATATACCTTGAAATGAAATGTGTTTTGGTGAAGATTTTCTTGATTTTGTGTTTAATTGTTTAACTTCATGTACATTTCTATCTTGTCCAAACTATTAGATATACATGATTATCCTTTTGAGCCACGTGCCTTAATGCATATATTTTGTGGACTCGTTGTGTTTTGGATATGTATGTATACTTTAGTTTGTATTAGACATTCATATGCCATGAAGATTAAATAAGTTTTGATGATCTTCGTGTTTTCAATGTTTAAGAAATAATTGAGTTTAATTGAATATTTTCATGATTATGATATTCACACTTTATTTGTACACTCACATTTATAGCTTGCTCATGTTTTATTTTCATGAGTCATATTTATGCCTAATTGAATTAGAGTGTTGATTATCTTGTGGATTTCATGTTTTATGAAAATTATTTTTAGTTTATTCCTTACTTGAAGGATTTCGCACTAGTTAACAAATCTTTCTATTTATAACTAGTTACAGTATTCTTCAATTTGGTAGTGATTTTCAAACTAAGCTTATTTTCAAATCTATTTTTGAAAACCCCTACCCTTTATGGGAGGTTGGATGGGAGATCATGGTCTTGTATGTTTTAAAATAAAAATCATTTAAAACTTGAACCTTGATTGGGAGGATTAGATTATATGAGTTATACCATGCTTTTATTGTTATGTCAATTGGTATCATTGAACTCTTTCAATTGGTATCATTTTGATCTTTTTGTATACTCATATGTTTATTGTGTATGTATATTTTCAATTGGTATCATCTATTGGTGATTGGTACTCATTCTATTTCATACACTTTTATTTGTGCTTAAGATATACATTTTTTCACAAAATCTTGTTTATGCTAGTGCTTGAGTTTCAATTTTGTTTCAATTGTTTACTTTTAAATTGGTATCAAGCCCTTGCATCTTTTTAGTTGGTATTTCATAAAGGGGGAGAAAATTTAATTTTGTCTTTCAATTGGTGATTTTTCAATTGGTATTTGTTTCTCACTCCCTTACTTTATGATTGAAAATTTCATATTGGTATCATATGTTTAAATATGAAAATTATTTACAATTGGTATCAAAATTTTATTTAGACATTCAAAATTTATTATGTTTAATTTCAATTGATATCAAGATGTTTCATGTGTTTTTACTTAAAATTGGTATCTAAAATTTTTTTTTAAAAAAAAAAATACAAAAGTTTTGATTTGTATTGACTATATGCATATAGATTCATGTTGAGTGTATTGTGTATTAAAGAGCTTAACATCTCTTCTTTATATGGTACACGTGTGTAGGGGGAGCTTCACATCTCCTCTTTTTCATTACATAATGTGTGTTATGTGAATTAGGGCTTAACATCCCTCTTTCATGTAATGCATATGTATAGGGAAGCTAACTTAGCGTCTTCCTCTTCATGAATGTATATAGCATATAACATCTATTGATCTTTGTTTATTTTCAATTGATATCAAGTTGCTTCATTGACATATTTATCTATTGATATCATGTTGTTTATAGTCACCCCTTCTTGATCTTTTTGTTTGACAAAAGGGGGAGAAAAATTTGTTTGATTTAATTTTACTTTGTTTACCCCTTTGTTGATGAGTGACAAAAAGGGGGGGAATTATTTGAGAGTTTAACATGTTTTTATATATGCATACTTATGTTTTTGCATATATTAAGTTTTATTCGTAAGTATTAAGTTTTTATTGGTATCTAGAGCATCTAGTGTTTTGTTAATGTTTTATTAATTTAATTGGCATCTAGAGCTTCTAGAATATGTTTTATGCATGTATATGTTTTATGCATATTGATGCATACATGTTTATGTACATTCATTTCCATATCTTATTATTTTTGTCTATGCATGAGTTAAGGGGAGCTTCTTTGAAGCTTAACTTAATCCATGCATATATAACTCCATGAGTTTTGTCATCATCAAAAAGGGGGAGATTGTTGGCCCAAAGGCTTTCCACTCTAGTTTTGATGATGATTAACTCATATAGTTATGTTTACTAATAATCTTGTGTTGTTTAAGTTTCAGATCATTAACCAAGATATTAGTCGGTGATTAGCTTCAACAAGGAGTTTAGAAGCTTTTCATGATGATTCCAGGGCCAAAGCTTAAAGATCACACATTGCCTAGCCCATGGATGGAGTTTTGAAGCAAGTCTACTTGAAGATGAAGATCATCAAGAAGACTTAGGTATCCATAGTTTAGTTAGTGTGTTTAGATCCAATTTGTAAAGCTTAGTATAGTTGATATGCTCAAGTGCACATACACACACGTTTCATGATTTGGATTTTGGTTTTCATGGATAGTAGATCAAAACAAGTTTATTTTATTCCTATGTATATTAGATATGTTCTAGATATACATTCATGCTTTAAACTTGCTAGACAAACTTATTTTGATATTTCTATTCATGTGTTGAAAAATCAAGTTTAGAAAAATGCATGTTTTGGTTTTTGATAAAATTTTTGGTTTTTGATAAAATTGGCAAGACTCAAAAATGAATTGATATGATTGATATATGTCTTGAAATTTTTATCACTTGTTTGAGTTTTGATATAAAATGATAAAAATATTTTTGGTGATTTTTAGAAGTATTAAAAGATTTTTATAAAATATTTTTCCCAAGTTTTCAAACTCAGTTTTCAGGTCCAGGACTCAACCAGTCGACTAAGCCAGGTTATTAGTCGACTTGGCTGAAATCCGGTCGACCGGGCCGGTCGACCGGGCGTGCACAGATCTGTGCACGTTTGGAGTCCCTGAAACGGTTGACCGGGCCGGTCGACCGGGTCTGAGAGCTCTGCTCTCTGTTTGTTTGGGTCGACCGGGCGGTCGACCGCTGCAGAGAGTTCTGCTCTCTGTTTGTTTCGGTCGACCGGGCCGGTCGACCGCAGTTGCCCAACGGTCATATTTTTGACCGTTGGCGGTCGACCGGGCCGGTCGACCGTTGCCTGTCAGAGCTGCCAGCTCAGCTCTAACGGCTAGTTTTGTATTGGGCCTATATAAACCCCATCTCTTTTGGTTTTTGGCCAAGGTTTTTAAGAAGAAAAATTTCAGTGATTCTCTAGTATTTAAACAAGTTTTCAAAATAGTTTTTGTGCTAAAAAGATTTAATCTTTATTGTTTTAGGTTTTTAGAAAAATCAAAGAAAAGAGGATTTTGGGAGATTTATCTTGTTTTTCTTTCTATATTTTTTGCAAGAATTTTCCCAAGTGTTTTTCTTTGTTGCTTATTTTCCAAACACCTAGTTTTCCACACTTGAGCTATATCACCTATCCTAATCTATTTAGGATCTTGTTTTTGTGGAAAAGAAAAGAGAGAAAAAGAGAAGTGTTTGAGGTTAAGCCTCTAAGTTGTAAACCCTCCTTATTTTTGTTGTATCCCTCTTTGGTAGAGGTTGATCGGAGTGGTATTGTGGTTGGATCCCTCTTCGGTAGATGTGATTGTGTTTGTATTGGCTACGGGCCTTATCCCTCTTCGGTAGAGGTGGATTGTGGTTGTATAGCCTCGATGGCTTTGTAAAGGTTGAGAGAGGAGTTTGGTACTCTTATAGTGGATTGGGAAATCCTACACGGTGGTGTAGGCGGGGATGTAGAGTTGGGTACTCGAACCTCGAAACAAATCTTTGTGTTAGCGTTTGATCCAATTTCTCTCAACTCTATTCTCTTTACTTTTGTGCAAGCATTATTCTTTCATTGCATATTATATACATTGCTTGTGTTGCCATTGCATAATCCACATTGCTATATCATTGATTGCTTGGCTTGATTGTGTGTGCACATTGCTTGGATTGCTTGTGTGTGTGTGCCTAACTTATACTCATCCAACAAGAGCTTCACATAGCGCCTCAACCCATTTCAAGGGGAATCAAGAGGAGTTAGTCCAGAGCCTCGCAAGGGGAATTCGGCTACACTTGTTATATTGTATTAGTTTGTGCAATATTTCCATTAGCTTCCGCATTTAGCGCACTTAGTTTTGCATTTAGTTTTAGATTAGCACTAACACCTATTCACCCCCTCTAGGTGTTCCCTTTTCAGGAGTACGTCAGCAGAGTTCTCTCTAGCCAATGATACCATGGAAGAGCTGGCACGTCAAATGGTGCAGCAGTTCTTTGCTTCCATGCGATCATGCATTGACCTCATCCTTTCTGGGGGCAGCTCTTTCGAGTTTTCCCGAATACTTCTCGAAAATCAGATTGGGAACATTAGTCATACTGGGGGTCCTTCGCAGGTTAGGACATGCCTGATGCTGGTGGAGCAGCTGGGAAGCGATCTGAAAGAGCTCAAATCCCTGGAAAATGCTGACTCAATAGATGAGGCTCGGACAACCTTGAATAAGCTTCTTGCTGCTCAAGATCGTGAGCGAAAGGAGATGGAGGAACAAATATCTGAAGAGACCCGCCATCTCCAGCATTTCCAGGCTGACCACCAAAGGCTGATTAGCGATTCAAAAGAATCTGAAGTCATACAGAGCGCAAAGCAGGTTATTGCCACAGCTCGAGCTACCATAGCCAAGGCAGAAGCCTTGATTAAGATCAACGATCAGAAGCTTGCCGCTGCCAGGAAGAAGCTGGAGGAGCTGGAGACTGCCAAGATACAGACTGAGGAGAACCTTTCTGCTCATTCCTCCAGACTGGAGTCTCTTCAAGCACAGTTAGCCGCGAAGAAATTTTTGTCCGAGGAGGAGCTGCAGGTCCAAGCTCTTATGGAGGCTGAGAAAGCGCGTCAGCACGAGATGTATCACCTCCGAGAACAAATCCATTCTTTGGCGAATCAAGATTATTAGCCTCCTTCTTTTGTAAAAAAAAAACACTCTATTCGTCAAGAGCGTTTGTATTACTTTTATCATTTTTGAATCCAATAATAAAAGTCTTCAGAATTTTACTCCATCTTCATTGTTTCACTGTAGATGAATTCAATTTCCTAACCGCAGTCTTTGATTGTAATCCTCGACTGGCCATGAATAATAAACTCAGGCTGAACTGAGTTCTTGGGCGAAACGCGGCTCTGATTTATAGTGGAGACGCGATCCTGGGAAATGTGACTCCGACCGTTCAAGCTTGCGCGAAAGACGCGGCTTTGATTATGGAAGGACGCGGCTCCCTAGACGCAGCCCTTAATTCTATCCGAACGCAGAGTTCAGGATGCAGTGAGGACGCGGTCTTATGCTCCTCAAAACTGACGCATAGATCTCATCCAGTTAATGAGGATGCGGCATTGGCTCAGTAGAGGCGTGGCCTGGACCCTTGACATGGTGCAAACTCAAATTATATTGAGTTTATGATAGGATCACAATTGTCGTCTCGCAATGTAGACGCAGTTCCAGAATCCCTGCGAATGACATAGGCCTTTTCTGTTGTGAACACAAGTTTTAGAACGCAGCTTTCAAATTTTATGTGACTTCAAAGCGCGACCTCGGAATGGGTCCCTTTTGCTGAGGGGACGCGGCTCTAAACCGCTCCGAGAGACGCGGTCGCGGCTCTGTTAACAGGAATGAGAAGGACGCCGCCTTCAAGTTCACAAAGGGGTGCAAGTTTCTGGACGCGGCTCCTGGGCCTGCGTTTGGTGCAACTTCCCAAGCGTTACATGCGTCTTGTCTTAAAGATCTTGTTAGATCTTTAAATGTCAAATCGGTATTGACGATTGGGGACTCGTGTTCTCCAATATTTCCCGAAGCGGCAGTCCACGCGTTAGCCCTTCATTGGGCTTAGACATTAATGCCTTTAAATGCTAAGTCGGCGTTGTCAGTTGGAGGCCCACGTCCTCGCTGCTTCCCGAAGCGACGATCCACGCGTCAGCCATTCATTAGGCCTCGACATTCGTGCGGGAATTAAGGCCGATGGCTCTGATTAGTGCGCCATTAATTACAGGCTTTATGGGTTGCCTATAAATAGGCATTGCGCCCTTAACAGTCCATTACTTAGACTGTTTTCCCTCGAGAGCAGGCGCTCTGAGGGACTTCGCCTTCTTCCTTCAAGGACTTCCCTTCTCCTTCTTCCTTCAATGGGATTTGCCCCCATGGACGACGACGACCCAAAGCTTTCATGCTTTGCTTTAATTTCTCCAGAAGATTATCATTGTCAAGTGATTTCAAGATCAAAAAGCGTCTCTTTAAGTACTTTTTATGTCCGCACCTTGATGCAGAAAGTTCAACCTTTAAAGGGTTACTGCGGGTAGGAATTACTTGTCCGCCATGAAATATTCAGCCCGACTGAGTTTCAGTTTTGCTATCCCTTGAAGAGATTCATCTTCTTGACCTTCTCTTGAAGTCTGACTGGTGCGCCCATCATTTGAAAGTTGCACCTTTTAGACTTCCTGACGAAGTGCGAGTTGATTGAGTCTGAACCCTGACTCAAAATCCTCTGGACGCGAGTGTAATGGACTTTTGCACCTGGACCGCGAGTTTTACATACAGAGCTCGCGTTTGAGGCTGTTGACTTAGAAGGACTTTAACTTAGTCCGAAGGCTTCAGACTTGAATGTAGCAACCCCTGTTTATTAAATAAGGATGTGGCAATTTCCGCGTCTGATTCTCTTCGCGTCTCATATTTTAGACGCGGGTCTAAAACTAGACTGTGTTCAAATCTGTGTGTATTCGAGGTCCACGACTTTGACTCGCGTTTGCCTCTATTGTAACAGAGTTTTGACTTACTGCGCGGGTCATCCCTGCGTCTGAAGTTTACAGCAATAGCCGCGTCTGTCCTTTAGTCTTTCTGTTTCAGTATTCTGAACTTCTAACTGTTTTTACTTCCTGCAGGTAGGCTCAATCATCCTTTCACATATTCGCTGGGCCCCTGGGAGAATATTTCGGCAAGCGAACCTGTTCGATGGTCGACCATTGGAGAAGAAGTCATGGCCCCTGTCTGCAGGAGACGAGGATTTGACATCCGCCGAAACCTCATTGGACACGATGCACCAGTCATGCTTCTGCGTCCGCCATGGTCACAATGGTTATGGCAGTGGATATGGTGGTGGGTATGGTCCTATTGCAGGTCACTGGAAAGAGGACGTTACCTGTAAGGTCTCGAATTCTCCCTTCACCAATCTTACCCCAGAAGTGACATCGATGAAAAGTCCATATTCATTAGATGACTTTCTGGTGGTAGAGATGTTCATCAACGAAGTATCATGGCCCACACCAGTTGGTCGGGTGGAATCAGAAGATTCTGCGGCATTTCGACCTCAAGAAACGCCATTGTTCTTGGTCAACGATGGATTCCTTCGATGTTTACGTCATGCATGATGATGTAATCAGCTTCTGGTCATCACCATAGTGCTCAGCCCTTCTTTGGCGCCCTCCCAAACACCTTGTACTTGGAGTGGTGAGCATGCTTCAAGGAGTGAGTGCAACCTCTTACTGAGAGAGAGAGAGGGACTTCTTTGTACTCTTTTATTATAACACTCAATCTTATTATATAAGAGAGCGCTTTGTATCACTTTCATATGTCTGGACATAAATAAAAGCGACATTTTTTTTGTCTCCTTCTATTGTCTTGAATTCCCTTTTTTGCATTAAAAGTCGAACGAATAGAAGTAAAGGATCTTTGACTTGCTAAAAATATGATAATAATCTTAACGAGCCAAAGTTTGTAAAAAAATCCTGTTTCAGGAAATTCAACAATGCTGTCAGAGGTGTAATTTTAACTTGACAGAAGTAAGATAATTCTTGTGGACCTGCCAATCTATAAATGAGAATGACAAGTGGAATTTGTACCCCCAGGGAGGATGAGTTTTCATCAGAGGTTTGAAATTAACTTAACCAAGACCCAGCTGGGAATTTAGTGAAAATACTGTTAACGGTGTAATGTTAACCTGACAATGTTTTGTTTCTTTTTAAATGGACTTGTTACTCTGTTGACGAGAATAACAAGTGAGACTAGACTCGCGGGGAATCTAGGAGGACTTTTTTTGTTAGAAGTGTGATATTAACTTAACGGGTTGAATACAGTCTTGTCAGAAGTGTGATGTTAACTCGACAAGGGTGTGAGTCAGAGGTGTGATATTAACTTAACTCAAGAGTGTTCCAGCTTCATTTGGAAAAACTGAAAGTGTCACTGTCATAGGTGTAATGTTTAATTTGGCAGTGAGGGTAATGCTAGAGGTGTAATTTTGAACTTGGCATTGATCATCTTGACTTTGACAAGGAAGTCTGAGGGAAAGTCATGGCCATAAGTGTGTTGTTGAACTTAGCAATGACCTGGACGCTAGAGGTGTAGTGTTAAACTTAGCATCGTTCTTGGTTCAGCTTCGATACGGAAGTCTGAGGGAGAATGACTGTCAGAGGTTTAATATTGAACTTGGCAGCAACTTGATGACTGTTAGAAATGTAATGTTAAACTTAACAGTAATTTGTTAGAGGTGTGGTGTTAACTTGACAGAAATTGACTCGTGATGGGAGCAATTTGAGGACCTGCTATTCTACTGATGAGAATGACAAGTGGAATTTTAAAAGTGTCAGAGGTGTGGTGTTAACCTGACAAATTTGAAGGCTTGCTACTCCATATAGAGTTGATAAGTAAGGTTTGTACTCGATAGGGAGTATTGAAAATTTTTATTACCAGAGGTATAGTGTTAACGTAGCAATGATTGTATTTTGTAGACCTACCATTCTGTGTATGAGAATTGGTAAGGGATTTTGGAGGAGAGAGGGTGGAATCTTGTCCATTTAGGATTTTTAGCAAACCCTCAGCTATCAACGGATTTGAGGTGCCTTTACCAACTACCGTTTGAGTTGGGCTTGAAAATCACCTAGAGGGGGGGTGAATAGGTGATAATGCTAATCAATGCCCAAATAAAAATTATGATGCAACAATCTCCCAAAAAAAGACTAGAAACCGGATTCCCTGTGAAGGGCTCTGAACTCCTTCCTCGTGATTCCTCTGGATATGAGTTGGAGGTGCACAATGCAATCTTGTTGTATGGGACTTTGATTGACAAGATGAATGAAAACAAGTGAATATTGTAATGAAAATAGAAAGCAAGTAATAAGAGCAATGAAAGTAAAGTAAGAAGCAAGAGCAAGTAAACCAAACGCAAACACCGAGAATTTTTCCGAGGTTCGAGCACCCAGCTCTACGTCCCCGCCTTCCCCAGAAGGATTTCTAACTACTATAACTTCACAAAGATGTTACAAATACACCGGAGTACTCAACTCCACAACCTCAAGTACAAGTATCTCTTGGTGATCAGAAGACCACAAACTCTCTTAAAAAAAATCTCTTCCCTTACAAAATCCTTATAGAACAATGAGTAGGATTGAAGCTCTTGTTTGTAAGTGGAAAAAAAAACTAAATCAGAGAGTTTTGAAAAACACTTCAGAAAATGAGAGAGAATTTCAGCATAAAAACCAAGAAACAAAGCTCTTTTGAATGCCTTAAACTTTTGAAATTTTTGCAAATTTTTGTTGTGTAGAACCTCTCCCTAAACACCCCTATTTATAGTAGAGGGCTAGGGTTTAAAAATAAAACTCACTTAAGGCTAATTAGGAAGTATTAGGATCAACAAATATCATTTAAACCCTTTTTAGAAAGAAAAAGACAAAAATAAAACAACTCAAAAAAATAGCCGTTACTGTTCAAACGACTCTTTCGGTCGACCGGAGTTCAAATAATACGACCGTTGCGGGCTTCCGGTCGACCGGTCGGTCGACTGGGCAGAAATAGAGAGCAACGCCATTACAGTCGGCCAGCCGCCCGGTCGACCGAAGGACTTCGGTCGGCCGCCCGGTCGGCCGAAAAACGTGCACACGGATACGCACCAAAAACTGCCAGAACCTCGGTCGACTGGGACGGTCGACTGTTCTGACCTGACAGAGTGCGGTCGACCGGTCGGTCGACCGGCTAAGGCCAAAAAGCAAAATTGAAACAGAATTGTGAAGGGGATTTGAAATCAACCAAAGTAGTTTTGGATAGAGATATATATAAAACAAAGAAATGAGTTTGTACGCAAAAGATTGTATACAAAAATATTTTGTACATATTATAGGGAATATTTTTGAAAATAAGATGTGCGCAAAAACGTGTGTGATAGAGCTTCAAACCTATTCACTATTCTTTAACAAAACTATAAAACTAAAAACAAATCTAATGAAGTCTTCTTGAGCCATGCAATGCCTTGCTAGAGCCTTTTCTTCTAAGTTCCTTCCTTGATGTGTCATAAGCCTTCTTTGCTCCATGAACCTAGAATTTCTTGCAAAAGCTAAGCAATGGCCTCCAAATATGGTACTAACCTGAAACTTATCTTGAACAAACTTATTAGTACCAAATAGCTCTTATTTGTTTTGTTATCATCAAAACTCTAAACAAATGGAGAGTGTAACCTTTTGGGCCAACAATCTCCCCCTTTTTGATGATGACAAAACAAATAGGTTATAATAAAAATAAAAGAGAGGGTGTAAGCTCCCCCTCAAATTATGCCATGTTAAACAAAGAAAAACCATATGAGTTGCAAGCAAAAACCATGAGACTAAAAATCATAAACTCCATGAGATATAAAACACTTGCAAAACACTTAAACTCAAATACAAGAATTCATGAAAACACACATCAAAAACTAAAAACATATATAAACTCATTCTCCCCCTTTTTGTCATACATCAAAAGGGTTAAGAAAACATTTTTATTCAATAACACAAACATTAAGTTCACCACAAATAAAAGAAAATCTAGCAAAATCAAGTGGTTTAGTGAAAATATCGGCAAGTTGCAAATCCGTAGAAACATAATCAATATCTATATCTCCTTTCTCAAAATGATCTCTAAGAAAGTGATATCTAATCTCAATGTGCTTGGTTTTACTATGTTGATTTGCATTCTTAGTCATATGTATAGTACTAGTATTATCACAAAATATTTTTATATGGTTATAATGCAAATCATAATCAAGGAGAGTATGTTTCATCCAAATGACTTGTGCACAACAAGCCCCCGCGGCAACATACTCCGCCTTGGCGGTTGAGAGAGCTACGAAATTTTGTTTCCTAGAGGACCATGAAATAAGACAATTACCAAGAAATTGACATGTCCCACTAGTACTCTTTTTATCTACTCTACAACCCGCATAATCGGCATCCGAATAACTCATCATTGAGCAATCTCCGGTTTTCAGATACCAAAGACCCATTCCAATTGTACCCTTAATATAACGAATAATGCGTTTTACCGCAATAAGATGGGACTCTTTGGGACACGATTGAAATCTAGCACAAAGACATACACTAAACATTTTGTCCGGCCTACTTGCCATCAAATACAAAAGACTACCTATCATGCTTCTATACAATTTAATATCAACATTTTTACCTTGGTCATCCTTATCAAGCTTGGTTGTAGTTGCCATGGGAGTGTTGTAAACTTTAAAGCCTTCAAGTCCAAACTTCTTTACGAGTTCCTTTGCGTACTTGGTTTGACATATGAAATTCCCGTCTTGCAATTGCTTGATTTGGAGTCCAAGAAAGAAATTCAATTCACCCATGGAAGACATTTCAAACTCACATTGCATAACCTTTTCAAACTCCTTGCATAAAAACTCATTAGAAGATCCAAAAATTATATCATCAACATAAATTTGCACAATTAAAATGTCATTATCAACATGCTTAGTAAAAAGAGTTGTGTCTACTTTGCCTTTAACAAACTCATTTGAAATGAGAAAACTAGAAAGCCTTTCATACCAAGCTCTTGAAGCTTGTTTCAATCCATACAAAGCTTTATCAAGTTTAAAAACAAAATTAGGATGAACATGATCAACAAAGCTGGGAGGTTGTTCAACATAGACTTCTTCAAAACCATTCAAAAATGTACTTTTCACATCCATTTGAAAAAGTTTAAAATTTTTAAAAGATGCAAAAGCTAGTGTCATCCGTATGGCTTCAAGCCGTGCTACGTGTGCAAAGTTCTCCTCAAAGTCAATTCCCTCAACTTGAGTGTAACCTTGGGCCACTAACCTAGCTTTATTCTTAATGACATTACCGGACTCATCCATCTTGTTTCAAAGATCCACTTAGTACCAATTATTGGTCTATCGTGGGGCATAGGAATAAGGTGCCAAACTTGGTTGCGCTCAAATTGATTGAGTTCCTCTTGCATGGCTAGCAACCAATATGAGTCCGCCTCGGCTTCGAGGATGCTTTTGGGTTCAAAATGAGAAATGAAAGCAAAGTTACCACAAAAGTCATGGAGCTTGGAGCGAGTTGTTACCCCTTTAGAGACATCACCTAAGATGAGTTCCTTGGGGTGGTTTGTAGCATATCTCCAATCTTTAGGAAGCGGTTGAGAGCTTTCCTCTTTATCCTCTTGAACATCATCAATGGGTTCTTGCTTTTCTTCTTGAGCGGGTGAGTCCTTCAAGGATAGTCTCTCCATGTCTTCACCTAATGGGTCAATCTCTACAACATTCTCAACAACCACATTAGATTCTTCAAATTTAACATGCATGGATTCTTCAATGGTAAGAGAAGATCTATTGAATACTCTATAAGCTTTACTAGTAGTAGAGTATCCAACAAAGATAGATTCATAAGCCTTAGCATCAAATTTACCCAAGTTATCTCTAGTATTTAAAACAAAACACTTGCATCCAAAAACTTTGAAATATGAAACATTAGGTTTTCTAGAATGATACATTTCAAAAGATGTTTTGGAAGAATTTTTACACAAATAAATACGATTTGAAATATAGCATGCGGTGTTTACGGCCTCGGCCCATAAATATTGAGGGAGGTCATATTCACTTATCATGGTCCTAGCCATCTCTTGAAGTGTTCTATTTTTCCTTTCTACAACTCCATTTTGTTGTGGAGTTCTAGGACATGACATTTCATGCTTGATTCCCTTTTCATCACAATAAGTCATGAAGAGTTGGTTAACAAACTCACCACCTCTATCACTCCTTATTTTCAAAATCGAAAAACCTTTTTCTTTTTCAACCCTTTTTCAAAAAACTTTGAAATGAGAAAAAGTTTGATTTTTGTGTTCCAAAAAGAAAACCCAAGTGAAACGGGAAAAATCATCAACTAAAACAAATGCGAATCTACTACCATTTAAACTCTTAGTTTTAGTTGGTCCAAAAAGATCCATATGAATTAATTCTAATGGCCTAGTTGACATGATATCCTTGATTGGTTTGAAGGAAGACTTGGTTTGTTTCCCAAGTTGGCACGCACCACAAATGCGGTCTTTCTCAAACTTCAAGTAAGGTATACCCTTCACCAATTCCTTAGAATTAATCTTAGAAAGATGGTCTAAAGATGCATGTCCTAATCTTCTATGCCAAAGCCAAGAATTTTTATCAAAAGCATTTAAGCATTTAGTAGAACAATCTAAATTAAGCATGTCAATGATATAAACATTATTGTCACGAAAACCGGTGAGAATACAATCATTAGTTTTAACATCAAAAATCTTGCAAGAAGAATCATCAAAAACAACTTTAAATCTACGGTCACAAAGTTGACTAATACTAAGCAAGTTATGCTTCAAACCATCAACAAGAACTACATTTTCTAGAATAGGAGATGCACCAATTTGAATGTTACCTATACCGATGATAGTGCCCTTGGAGTCATCCCCGAAGGTGACGGTGCCACCTTCCATATACCTTGATAGGGTTGTAAAGTTATTGATGTCCCATGTCATGTGTCTTGAACAACCACTATCAAGGTACCACCGCTCCTTACGTCTTGGAGCCTTGGTGTGTACCTACATCAAATAATTTGGGACTTGATTTTGTTACCCACATTTTCTTGGGTCCTAAAGAGTTAGTGCCATGAACCCAAACAAGATTATTTAATCTATTTATTTGGTCATAACAAAACTTAGCCAAATATCTATTCTTACCACAATAAGTACATCTATACACTCTACCATATTTAAAAGCATAGTGAGTGTGAGACTTGTGAGCATGTGTGGATTTAGCATGAGTGTTGTGTGAAGAGTGAGCATGAGGAATCTTAATATGAGAATCTTTACCATGAGAAGTGTGCTTTTTAGAAAACATTTCTTCAAGTTTCTTAGTGTTAAAAGCACAATCCTTCAAAATCTTTTCAAAATCAACAATTCTAATTTTTAAAGAAGAAATTTTTTTTTCATCAATCTTAGAAAATTTTGCTTTACAAGCAACTCTGTAAGCACTAAATTCATTTTGAGTAGAAATGAAATTAGAAGAAATTTCATCTTTTTCTCTAGAAACAATAGCAAGTTGATTTTTAAGAAAAGCAACTTCCTTTTTCAATTTAGAACATTCAATCTTTTTATTATCATAGGTTTCCGAGAGTTCAACAAAAGCATGTATAAGAACTTCTTTACTTAATTCATCTTCTTCATCAAGAGGTTGTGGGGTTACCTTTGGTGTGTTTGCCATGAAACACATGTTCGCCGTGTCCACCTCGTCTTCGGATTCGCTTTCCGAATCCCATGTGGCTTTGTAGGCTTTCTTTTCGACCGGCTTCTTTGGCTTGAAGGAGAAAGTCATCTTCTTCTTGAAATCCGGGCAATCTGCCATGATGTGTCCAGGCTTTCGACAATTGTAGCAAATGATTCTTCTCTCCTCTTTTCCTTCAAACTTCCTTCTAAAGTTGAGTTTGTTCTTACGGTACATTCTCTTCACGTTTCGCACAAGAAGGGAGAGCTCCTCATCTTCTTCTTCATCTTCTTCTTCGTCATCAAGAGTGGAGGAAGACTTGAAGGCTATCGATTTCTTCTTTAGAGGAGCGGCTTCTTCTCTTGCCTTCTTTTCCATCTCATGAGTTTTCAAGTTTCCAATGAGACTAATGAGGTCCATTTCGTCCTTGTCATTCAACTCTTTCAAGGTGGTGGCCTTTATCTCCCATGAAGAAGGAAGAGCCCGAATCACTTTTCGCACCTTTTGGTCATTGGAAATATTATCACCTAAAGAGGAAAGAGAATTGGTGATTTTAGTAAACCTTGTAATCATGCAATCAATAGATTCATCATCAATCATTTTAAAAGATTCATATTGGGACCTCAAGAGATCTATCTTAGCTCTCTTTACTTGTGTTGTCCCCTCGTGCGTGACTAACAAATGTTGCCAAATCTCATAGGCGGATTGACAATGTATTACCCGTGTAAGGTCATCCTCATTCAAGGCGGTTAGGAGGGAGTTTTGGACCTTTGAGTTAGCCTCATATTCTTTAAAGGTAAATTCGGTCCAAGTGCTTTCATCACTATCAGGTACAACATAGGGTTTGATCAAGGATTTAGCAACTAGGCTACCTAAAGATTGTAAGAAAATAGTCATCCTAACCTTCCAAATAGGGAAATAAAGTCCATCAAATTTAGGAGGGGTTTTGATGTTATCGGTCATGTTTACTAGTGAATGAATGGATGAATGTAAATGTTGATTAGCAAATTTTTAGGATCTCTCTAAGGATGTTAAGCCAAACCTAGAGTCCAAGCTCTGATACCAATTGAAAATCACCTAGAGGGGGGGTGAATAGGTGATAATGCTAATCAATGCCCAAACAAAAATTATGATGCAACAATCTCCCAAAACAAGACTAGAAGCCGGATTCCCCGTGAAGGGCTCTGAACTCCTTCCTCGTGATTCCTCTGGATATGAGTTGGAGGTGCACAATGCAATCTTATTGTATGGGACTTTGATTGACAAGATGAATGAAAACAAGTGAATATTGCAATGAAAATAGAAAGCAAGTAATAAGAGCAATGAAAGTAAAGCAAGAAGCAAGAGCAAGAAAACCAAACGCAAGCATCGAGAATTTTTCCGAGGTTCGAGCACCCAGCTCTACGTCCCCGCCTTCCCCAGAAGGATTTCTAACCACTATAACTTCACGAAGATGTTACAAATACATCGGAGTACCCAACTCCACAACCTCAAGTACAAGTATCTCTTGGTGATCAGAAGACCACAAACTCTCTCTTAAAAAAATCTCTTCCCTTACAAAATCCTTATAGAACAATGAGTAGGATTGAAGCTCTTGTTTGTAAGTGGAAAAAGAAAACTAAATTAGAGAGTTTTGAAAAATACTTCAGAAAATGAGAGAGAATTTCAGCACAAAAACCAAGAAACAAAGCTCTTTTGAATGCCTTAAGCTTTTGAAATTTTTGCAAATTTTTGTTTTGTAGAACCTCTCCCTAAACACCCCTATTTATAGTAGAGGGCTAGGGTTTAAAGATAAAGCTCACTTAAGGCAAATTAGAAAGTATTAGGATCAGCAAATATCATTTAAACCCTTTTTAGAAAGAAAAAGACAAAAATAAATAGCCGTTACTGTTCAAACGACTCTTTCGGTCGACCGGTCGGTTGACCGGAGTTCAAATAATACGACCGTTCCGGGCTTCCGGTCGACCGGTCGGTCGACTAGGCAGAAACAGAGAGCAACGCCATTACAGTCGGCCAGCCGCCCGGTCGGCCGAAAAACGTGCACACGGATACGCACCAAAAACTGCCAGAACCTCGGTCGACTGGGACGGTCGACTGTTCTGACCTGACAGAGTGCGGTCGACCGGTCGGTTGACCGGCTAAGGCCAAAAAGCAAAATTGAAACAGAATTGTGAAGGGGATTTGAAATCAACCAAAGTAGTTTTGGATAGAGATATATATAAAACAAAGAAATGAGTTTGTACGCAAAAGATTGTATACAAAAATATTTTGTACATTTTATAGGGAATATTTTTGGAAATAAGATATGCGCAAAAACGTGTGTGATAGAGCTTCAAACCTATTCACTATCTTTTAACAAAACTATAAAACTAAAAACAAATCTAATGAAGTCTTCTTGAGCCATGCAATGCCTTGCTAGAGCCTTTTCTTCTAAGTTCCTTCCTTGATGTGCCATAAGCCTTCTTTGCTCCATGAACCTAGAGTTTCTTGCAAAAGCTAAGCAATGGCCTCCAAATATGGTACTAACCTGAAACATATCTTGAACAAACTTATTAGTACCAAATAGCTCTTATTTGTTTTGTTATCATCAAAACTCTAAACAAATGGAGAGTGTAACCTTTTGGGCCAACAGGGCTAACCATGCTATTTCCCTCAGCATGGTGAGTTGTCGAAGACTTATGTTGGGCTTAGAAGCCAACATTTTCCTCCGTCCTTAGCCGTTGGAGGATTCGACGTTAATGAAAACGAGAATATTAGAACCCAAGTTTCGCCTTTCGTTTCTTTATCAATATTTACACCATGCATCATGGTACAGTCAGTGCCCGATTAGCTTGTCACCGATCTACCGTGGTGTGACCTAATGAAGGAAAGAAACTTTTCTTGGATCTGGAGCTTTGATCAGAGGTGTAATTTTAACTTGATCGGTGGAGGAGTACTATTAAGGATAGTCCTTCTTCAGAAACCTGCCATTGATCGGTATTATGAGTGTATCACCATTTGAAGTTATGAGGCGATATGATCCATTTGAGTAGACTGACTCTACTACAAATGGTCCTTCCCATTTGGGTTGGAATTTTCCTTTTGTCTTATGTGTCATCACCATAGGTCTTCTGACGGCTAAGACAAGGTTACCTTTCTTGAAAGTTCATACTTTAACTTTCTTGTTGAAGGCTCTGATAATCCGGGCTTGGTAGAGCTCGATTTGTTATTGGGCCTGCAGACGTTTATCATCTAAGGCCTCCAATTCTTGGAGTCGCTGTCGATACTTCTCCTCATTTGTCATCTCCGCTGTCAAGGCGACGCGTAGATATGAGATTTGAATTTCTAGTGGAAGCACGGCCTCACACCCATATACCAAAGAAAACGGCGTAGCTTTAGTTGGGGTTCGAACAGTTGTGCGATAGGCCCATAGGCATTCGCCTAATTTATCATCCCAATCACGCTGACTTTTCAAGACGAATTTCTTGAGAAGTTTGCCGATGATTTTGTTGAAAGCTTCTGCGAGACCATTAGCAGCGTGGTAGTACGCCGTTGAGGACACACTCTGGATTCTGTACTTAGCGCAGAACTTCTGGAAAGCCTGACTGATGAACTGGGGTCCATTGTAATGGACGATTCACCGAGGTACACCAAAACGGTAAATGACATGATGTTTGACGAACTTGATCACATCAGATGACTTTACCTCCTTCAAAGGAATGGCCTCAGCCCATTTGGAGAAGTAGTCGGTTATGGCTAAAATAAACCGATGTCCTTTTGATGATGGTGGGCTGATAGGTCCAACTACATCCATGCCTCACATCTCAAATGGCCAAGTAGAAGTCGTAGAGTGAAGGTACCCTGGGGCTTGATGGATGAAAACACCATGCACTTGGCAGGCGTGACATCTTTTGGCGTAAGTGATGGCGTCAGGGATCATCTTAGGCCAATAATATCCCAACCTTTGGAGTCGATCCCCAAGTTTTGGGCCAGGTTGGTGAGCTCCACACATACCGTCATGAGCTTCTTTTAATACCTCATGTGCTTCTTTTTGCGATAAACAACGAAGCAAGATCCCATCATGCGATCGACGATACAATGTTTATGTGATCACATTATAGTAGAATTTGGGAGCTTTCCTTCTAATAGCAGCTGCTTCTTTGGTGTCCTCAGGCAGGATGCCGTACAGGACATAATCGATGTAAGGGAATCGCCAGTCTCTAGGCTCTGGATCGGTTGACAATTCGAGAGCTTCTTTGACTTGACGATCTCTCGTTGGCTTCTGGTGATCCTCAGGAGCAATTCTCGGGCAATACAGGTCGAGGCTGTGGATAAATATTTTCTCTACCACTCCAGCTAGAAGAGCTAAGGAGGCAGCGAGGGACGCTAGTGCATCTGCATGCGCATTTTGCTTGCGTGGTACATGATCAATGTAGAAGTTTGTAAACCTCTCGGCCATGTGGACAGTTGCATTGTAATAGAGTACTAGATCTTCATGTCTAACTTCGTACTCCCCGCGAACTTGGCTAACGATAAGTTTAGAGTCACCATATGCCTCGAGATTTTTAACGCCAATTTCATCGGCGAGTTGCATCCCAATCAAGAGGGCATTGTACTCCGCTACATTGTTGGAGTAAGGCTTGGTTAATGAGACGGCTCGAGGAATCACATAGTTCTGTGGGGAGACGAGTACTACCCCTACTCCTGCTACTATATGTCCTTTTGGGCCTGTTCCAATGCACCGTCAAAGAAAAGTTGCCACACTTGTCTTTCAAAAGCTGTCTGGGTCAGGCAGACTTCAGCAATCTCATCTGGGAGATCCTCGTAAAGTTTGCCTGCCCTCGGATCTGGATGTTCCGCCAGGAAATCCGCGACTGCTTGTCCCTTTACGGTTTTTTGTGATAAAAAGTGCATTTCATGTTGGGATAGCAATATGACCCATTTTGCTAGTCGACCATTTAACCATGAAGGCTTTGTCATGAGTAACCTCAAGGGGTTGACTTTTGATATAACGTTTATAGTTTGGCCTACCAAATAGTGTCGCATTTTCTGAACAGCGAACATCAATGCCAAACATTCCTTCTCGATCGGGTTGTATCGATGTTCGGCCCCGATCATTGTTTTACTCAAATAGTAGATCGGTTGCTCTCGTCCTTGATCATCGTTCTGAGCTAATAAAGCTCCTAAAGAATGATCCATCGCTCGGACGTATATCAGGAAAGGTTTTTCGGACATCGGAGCTGCAAGGACTGGTGGTTGTGTGAGGTATTATTTAATTTCCTCAAATGCTTGCTGGCAAGCGTTGTCCCAAATGAACGAAACACCCTTCTTCATTAATTTGGTGAAGGGTTGGCATCTTCCGGAGAGATTTGAGATAAACCTTCGGATGTACGCCAATCGTCCTTGCAATCCCCTGAGCTCCTTGAAGTTTCTCGGAGGTTGCATCTCCTGGATAGCGCGAACCTTTTCCAGGTCCAAATGAATCCCCGTGGAGGTTACGACAAATCCTAGGAATTTTCTACTGGCCACCCCCAGGAAGGAGTTGGCGGAGTTCATCTTCAATTGATGGGCCCGCATGATGTCGAAGACTACCTTTAAATCAGCTATATGATCACCTTTAGCGCGGCTTTTTACTGCGATGTCATCAACATAGCATTCCACCGTTTTACGCATGTGTTCATAGAAATGGCATTCATAGCCCTTTGATATGTTGCCCCTGCATTCTTTAGTCTAAAGGGCATGACAGTGTAGCAGTATACCCCCAGTGATGTCCTGAAAGAGGCATGTTTTTCGTCGTCAGGATACATTTTGATTTGATTATATCCTGAAAATCCATCCATGAAGGACATTTGCTCGAATCCACACGTATTGTCAATCATGACATCTGTGATTGGAGGTGGGAATTCGTCCTTGGGACAGGCCTCGTTTAGATCACGAAAATCAATACAGATCCGGATCATTCCGTTCTTTTTAGCAACGGGGACGATGTTGGCTACCCAATCAGGATGTTGTTCTTCCCTAATGAAGCCAGAGTCTATAAGCTTTCTGACTTCTGATTGAATTGCCTCCATTACTTCTGGACGGAACTGTCGCTGTTGTTGTTTGACAGGCTTTACGTTCGTATTAATGTTGAGGCGATGCATGGCCACTCGAGGATCAAGTCTAAGCATGTCCTCATAATTCCAGGCGAAAACATCTATATACTCTTATACAAGAGATGTCAGATCCTTTTTCTCAGAAGGTGACAGGCCTTCGCTTATAAAGATGGGCTTAGGATTAGCCTCATCTCCCAGATTGATCTGAACAACCTTATATTCTGTGGGTGGCTCACGCTGTTCAAAGCGAGTATCCTAAAGAGCATTTAAGTGCTTGATCCAAGGATCTGTATCGGATTGGATCATTTCTTCATCTCTGTCTTCCAGGTGGCTTGTTGAAACCATATTTACTGAAAGTTCTCTGAAGATGTTACCGACACTAACATCTGACTCCCACGAGGATGTGTCCGATGAGTAATCATGGCCGAATGACTTTTCAGAGTCAGAGGCTGATGGGATCGGAGTTGACACATAGCCCAACCCCCTGCGAGTCTGATGATAATAATCAGGGGATTTCCCTTTTGGCACAAAAGATCGGAGTAGTGTTCTCCTTCCTTTGCCGAAATTCAACCCTGGGCCATTTGTCAGATCATACCCCATGCTTTCCATCATTCTGAGTGCATTTGGCTCATAATGACCGAACTGAGGGGGTTCCTTCTCGCTTTCTGATTCTTCACGGGACATTGGTTCGGACTTAATTCGCCTGAAAAGAATTAGTTTTTGGCCTTTCCGTCTTGCTGGAACCATGAATACTGATTCTTGTGCATCGCCGACATCTTGGTGCGTTTCGAAGGATGACTTCACTGGTGCATGCAATGATGTCAAAGCATCCATTGCCGACCAGAGGTCATCATCCACTTCGGTACTAGTGTCTGACGGCACTGAATCAGAAGCGAACACAGAGAAATAAGCCAAATCTAATTCTTCATTAATATACCATCTGCCTACATCATCGGCGGTGTTATCAACATCGAGCTTATTAATGCTCGTTACAAGTAGATCTAGTTCCCACATGCACTCTTCTTTTTCCGGCTCGGTGTCGGCTTCATTACCAGAGTCTGGCTCCTCTGGTTGCGGGATTTCATCTGTTTCCATAGAGTCCTGATACAGGAGAGAATCTGTGAAATAATTCTCGACTCCCTTGAACGGATTCCTTTCAGTAATCAACGTTCGCACCTTTCCATTCCCGTCGATGTATTTCATGACTTGGTGGAGAGTAGAGGGAACGATAGAATTACGATGAATCTATGGTCGTCCCAACAGCAAATTGTAGGAGGTGTCAGCATCGATCACGTAGCATGTCACCTCCGACCTTAAATCCCCAATCTGGCATTTGAGCTTGACCATCCCCATTGGACGGGTACCATTAGCATTGAACCCATAAATGGTAGTCTGGGTCAAACGGTGAGTAGGAATCCCTAGATGCTGCATGACCCAGCGAGGCATAATGCTCAATGCGGACCCGGGATCCGCCTGAATGCGGCTTACTTTAGATGAACCAATATACCCTGTGAAGTACAGGGCTCGATCATGTTTCCCTTTGACCTGCATATCATCTGCTGTGAAGGTGATGCAGGGAGCATTTTGGGAGGCATGGAGGCAGTCCTCTACATCTTCCTCCTGTGGTTCAATCGGCACTTGGGTCATGAAAACCTCAGCATTAGCCAGGACCTCTTGTAAAGCTTCTCTGGTTGACTTCGATAGCCTGAGGAGCTCATAAAGAGTAATTTGGGCCGGGATATTGGCCAGTTGAGTCAAGACATCAAAGCGGTAAGGTACTGTGAATCCTTCCACGATGTCTTTCGAGAGAACTTTGGAAAATCGAAGCTCTTTCTGTCTCCCACGGGTTGTTTTGTGGAGGGCTTGGCTGACTCTGTAGCGGGTTTTGGGGAGTTACTGCCATTTCATCATACTTTTTCAAATATGACTGACTCGAACGGGTTTCCGCGACAAGTTGGTTGGGTTCTGTGGCCAGAGCTATTGTTTCCTCTTCTGAATCAGTCAGCGAGGGAACATCAGTCTCCGCTTCCCGGGAAGAGGCACATACCACATTACAGGATGAAGCTTTAGCTTTGCCTTTGGACTTTCTACTGGTCACAGTGGTCCATTGCTGGCCGTCCACAAGGTCGGGATGAACCCACATGACTTCTCCCCGAGGTGTGGGAACAGGTACAAGGCCCTTCTCTTGCTGCTGGTGAGGGTCTATGTTTACCATTCTCAGCTCTCCTCTTGGGACGGGGACTACTCCAGAGGGTGTTGGAGGTTGTCTTCCAAACTGGAGAAATGACGTCATATTGACTGCCACCTTCTTCTGCTCTGGACGGAGTTTTAATACCTCAGCGTCAATCAGAGCCTGAAGGATGTCCTTGAAGACATAACAGCTCTTGGTGGGGTGTCCCAGCATCCTATGATACAAGCAGTAGTTGGGACTATCGGTTTTACCGACTTCTTCAGGGCGCCTAGCTTCGGGAAGTTTCAGTTTGTTGCTCTTGTTCAGTAGCTTGAACAACGAGTCAACATATTCGTCCTTGAAGGAGTACTACTTGCTGGCACGTGGCTAGCTTGAAGAGCCACTTCCTTTGACCAGTTGAGGTTTGACGGGAGACTTGGTCTCTGTCGCCAAGTTATCCTTCCTTTTCGCTTGGAGGGATGTGTCTGGCGCACGCCTTGTTGACCTCTCAGGTCTGGGTTTGTTTTCTTCTATCCTAACTCGGGCGATAATTTCTTCAGCCTGTTCACCCTGTTGGATCAATTGTTTCCAGATGCGGCTTTCGGCAACTCCTATTTGGGCGAGGAGCGAAGTTTGTAGATTGTGGCGGAATTTTCCACCAGGGTGACCTGGGTCATACTGCTCGGACATCGGAGTGCTACATTCCAAAATCTTTCTACAAATGATTTGACGGACTCTCCCTTTCGCTGCTTGGTGGCCAAAAGAGTAGACATGGTGACCTCTGAGTCATCTTCAAAGAAGCGCGTTAGGAAGAGCTTCTCCAAATCTCCCCAATTCTTAATGGAGCCTTCTGGGAGCTTCATGAACCATTCAAAGGCAAGCCCTTTTAGGGTGCCGATGAACAAACGTGCCAGGATGGCATCGTTATCTACCACATTCGCTGTTTGAGACTTAAAGTAGTAGATATGTTGGTTCGGTGACCCTTTGTCGTCGAATGCCTGGAGGGTCGGAGCTTTGAACTTGGGAGGGTACCGTACAAGGTCCCATTCGGTCGGATATGGCCAAACCACTCCTGCTTCTTGCAGGCCTTTCCGGTTGGTAAGGGCCTCAAGACGTTGCTCCAATTGACTCATTCTTTTAGAATGAACCCTTCCCTGGTCTCGGTCGTCTTTTCCTTGCGACGAGGATTTAGACAAACCAGAAGTAGGCTGCTCTTTCTCCTCTATATGCACAGAAGATGAGCTTTCTCCCTCCTTTCGTTTGCCTTTAGACTTTTTAGAGGAGGCTTTGTCGGTTATTTTCTCTTGTCTTCAAGCAACTGTGCGAGCATCTGCTTGAGGGAGTCGATAGATTCTTGTTGAGCACGAATCATCTCGAATTGTTCCTTCTGGACCTGAGCTTGCTGCTCCAAGCACCTAGCTGTCTCCTCAAGAGTGCTTATTATATATATAAATGCCTCTTTCTCTATAGAAGAGTTTTAAGCCTGCGACTCTGCAATAGCAGAATGCGAGTCATTTACCTTAACGCCCCAAGCCAAGGCATTGTAGTCAATCGGGGGGATTGTTCCAGTCCGGGTGCGAGTGTGTTGGTACACTCCTTCCGGCTCTGTGTCAGACTCATCATCGGAGCTGACCGCAGGTTGCTTTCCCCTACTCCTGCTCGTCATGTTTACAGTGAGCTCAGGATATTCAGCGTCAGAGAAAATCCTCCTCCTGTGAGAACGATTCCTTTTAGCTGATCGGGGAATTAGGGTCAGCTGTCTAACTAGAGACTGCTGGTTTGCACCTGAACTGCAACGACATTCAGAGAGCATTGTGATAAGCCGTTCGCAGTAACATGACGAAGTGATTCGATTAGCACTTCTTTTCCTTATCAAATAATCCCTTAGATCCGTGGGAGGGGGATCGAAGAGATTAGCCTCGCAATGTTGAGGGCGTCGCACAGCTGAGTCGCGAGGTTCTGAGATGCAGTTCTTGCGTCGTGGCTTCGAAACGCGAGTCTGGTGTCTCTGTTGATAAGAGACGTAGCTCTCGCGTTGCTGATTATTGCATATGAACAAAGACGCTTGAGAAATGCAGGGCTGCTGGGCCCCGTGCCTAGAGGCGCATGTCTCTTGTGCTTGACAAGGTGCGCGAGCTTTGCATCGGCGTTTGGGGAGTGGGGCTTCAGAAGAGCCAGCCTGGTGAACCTGACGTTTGGGCTACCAAACGCGGACTTCACGTGTCGGATGTGGTACAGAGGAGACGCTGGTCTGGACCTCGCGTCCTATCTCTGTTGGACAGTCAGTTGTTCCAACTTGTAGTTGACGCGCACGCCTTCTCTGTTGTCGTTCAGCGTTCCGATTACGTCGTGGAGGTTGAAGGGAACCCCCGACGACCTGGTGCTGAGGAAGAGAATGAACTGGCTGGACATCAGGAAGGTTGACCACGCGAGTCTCCTAAGAGACATTGACGCGAGTGTTACGCATGACGCGATTAGCAACGACATCCTTCACAGCAGCCGCGTCTGAGAGAATCTCAGAGCGGACTTTAGGGCAAATCCCCGTAGAGACCCTGCGGTAGGCACGGGCCTTTGGGCTCTTGGAGCCGGAAGAAAGGAACTCTTCATACTTTGCTTGGTCGAATTCCACGACGAGTGATTCGACCATTTTCCCCATATAGATGACGTCATCTTGCGCCACCACTTGCTCGTCAGTGGAGAAAGTAGTCCCCAGCGGAGTCGCAATCTCTTGTTTGTCAGGAGAAATAGGGTTCCTTGTAAAATTTTCTTGAATCAATTGAAAGATTACAATGGATTTACACTCCAATTACAAGAGAGGGAAGATGTTGAGACTTGAATCTCCCCTTTGTTTAATGTTGGGTTCTTCAGGTGGCGATGGAAAGTGAATCTTATTTTTCGTTGACCGAGTGAACGTCTGAATCTCTTGGGGATCTTCTTTTTGGATGGTCGATGGAGTGACATAGCTCTTGATCAATCAGGAATCTCAAAGAGATTGTATGCAAAGATTGGCTTGTACGCAGCAAGTTGCTTGAAGAGTTGAACTCTCTTTCCTTTCTTGTGGCAGCTCACGGGTCAAATTCTTCTCTCAGAATTATCTGATCAACTCACCACCGACTAACCGACCCCTTCTCAATAGCAAGCGGGGCTATTATAGAGGTTTTAGGGGTGAACGTGCCCCCTAAAAACGCTCCATAATAGGGGTTAACTTCCTCATTATGTGGGCAGTGATTGGCCCCATAACGAGGGCAGTTATAACTGAGACACGGGTTTCAACCCTCACGCCTCAGTGCTGCAGTGGGGTTGAGACGCGGGTTTCGGCCCTTGCGCCTTGGTGCTGCAGTGAGGCCGTCGAGACGCGGGTTTCGACCCTCGCGCCTTGGTGCTGCAGTGGGGCTGAGACGCAGGTTTCGACCCTCGCGCCTTGGTGCTGCAGTGAGGCCGTCGAGACGCAGGTTTCGACCATCGCGCCTTGGTGCTGCAGTGGGGCTGAGACTAGCCCTGCGTCTGGAGTTCTGATTTTTGATGACTTGTATTGTAATGATCTTTAAACAGCCTACACTTAGCATTTAGCGTTGTGTTATGTGCTAGCTTTGCCATGTGAGCTCCGCCAAGTGCGAGCCTCGTAGAGCTTTAGCTCCGCCGCACCCTAATGCTTAACGCCTGAGCTGTGTTACGCGATGGCCTCACCTAAGCTTGGCTTCGCCCGTGGCTAGTCTCTTTAGTGCTTAGCACTCTAGCCGTTCCTCGGATTTCTCCCGCCTAATTTGTTTTCATGGATCTGATGAACCGGGTTTTCTCACTATATCTGAGCTATCTTCATAATCCTTATGAATGATCCATTCGGCCAACCTTGCAGGGCCCGGATATCTTCTACATATTTAATCTACAACCGGGTTATCATTCAGAAGTCAATATTCAGAATTCTCTTTTTATTCTATATTCTTGGTTATGCGTTTCAGAGTTAGCAATGCACAGTATTCAAAAATTCTTAATTATCGGTCTTCTTTATTTATGCTCAGTATTATTAGGGTTTTCTTTATCTTCAGTATTTTGGTCTATTCTCATAGAATTAGTATGTATGCAGCACATCGGTAATTCTACTACAGACTCTTCGTCAAAAATAGCTTTATGACACGTAGAGATTTTATATCACAGATTTTAGCACTATGGATTTCTATGCATTTCATCAGCTTTACTTCGCAATCGGAAAGAATTATTATTGATTACCTCACCAGGTCAACTCACTTTATATTTTTCAAAATGGGTCAGTCTTCTGAAGTTCTGATAGTATTCTTTTATCAACTGACATCACATCAGTATTATTATGGCACCGTCAGAGGATATATTCGGCAGGAAGTGCAGAAATGTCTAAGCCTCGAGTTTACCGTTCAGTCGAGTTTTGAGAACGGATCTCAATTATTCATATCTTGATTGGTATAATCCTCGCTCCTATCATTTCTGTGTTCATCTTCCCCTTATCAAAATTTCAAGGACGAAGTTTTTGTAATGTGGATGGAATGTAACACCCCGTTTTCAGAATACATACTTAGATACGTATTATAGTTTTTGATCATATTTTTTGATTTAGTTTTTATATTTATTTTTGTTTTATGATTATTTGTGTGATTATATTGTATTGGCTCCGAATTCGTAGACTCGGAGTCAGCCTTAGTCTGAACTGGGGAATCGATACAGCGTACTGTCTGATTTGACTTCTAATAGTTTTATTTGATCAATTTTAGTTTTAAATATCGTTTTCTAATATTTTAAATTTTTCATAATTTTCTGAAATTTTTCAGAATTATTCTGTAAAATCTTCAAAACTGGTGTAGATAGGTTTCGCTGACTGATTCCCAGATTTTTTACTTTTCGAACAGAGTTGAATTTCAAGAAACAACTTTTGTATTATTTCTTAGAATATCATTTTCTATCTACATGCATTTTTTTAGATTTTTCTGAATTATTCAAAATTGACCGGTTTTGGCATCGACCGATATCACCAGTGGATTCTAAGATTTTTAATTTAAAAATAAGATTAAATTTCTCAAATGCGATTTCACCAGATATCTTAAAATATTAATTTCTATTTTTAAAAATTTTTGAAAATATTTCTAAAACAGTCAATTTTTACCCGATTTAAATAATAGTATTAATTTCTCTTCTTTTCTTTTCTTGCTTTTCGCTTCTCCACTCATCTACTAAATTCTCCCATTTTAATCTATTAAATTTATTATTTAATAATTTATTCATTTACTTCTTTTTCTCATTTTCTTTTTCTTTTCCTTCCCTTTCTTTTCTCTCTTTTCTTTTTCCTTTTTCTTTTCTCTTTCTCCCTTTTCTTTCTCCCCACCTGCTCCCCATCTTCCCCATGCCCTACCAATGGACCACAGCCACAACAGCAGTAGCCCATCCCTCTCCTCTCTCTCTCTCTCCCCTTCTCCTTTCTTTTCCTCTCTTTCTTTCTCTCTTTCTCCCATTTTTCTTTCTCTACTTTTGTCTCTCAATTTCCTTCTTCCCTCTCACCAACCCTCTCTCCTCCCCTCCCTTTGACTGCCGCCGCCATACCACTAGAGCTCCGCCACCCTCCCCGGTGATCGCGCGCACCAAGCTCCAGCGTGACCTCCTAAAACCCCCTTTATCTCCTTATTCCACTTTACACCACCACCTTCTCCAATTCACCAAAATCCACCTCCACCTCCTTTAACCACCAAATCCACCACCACCTCCTCCCACATCTCCACCAATATCATCACCTCAACCCTCTCCTCCACTTCCACCACCGAACCCATCTCCACAAGCACCCCAACAACCATCACCACCCACAACTCCACCACCGCCATCTACAACAACACCAACAACAACCAATAACACCACATTCCCTCCCCCTCTCTCCTCCACCCCAAGGCGCTGCTGCCGCCGCCGCGCGCCTCTGGCTGCGTACCGCCTCCCCTGGCTGCCGGCGGTAGCTAGCAGCCACCGGCTAACCTCCATCTTCTCTCTATTCTTTTCTTTCTTTCTCCCTGTTTTCATTCTTTCCTTTTTCTTCCTTTACAGCAAATCTCTCTCTTTCTCTCTCCCCCCTTTAGCCGCCTTTTCTCTCTTCTCCCACTCCTATCTCTTCCCTAACAGCTCTCACTCTCTCTCTCTCTCTTTCATTCTTTTCTCTCTCCTCTCTCCCTCCACTCTCATTCTCTTGCTAAAAAATTATATTTATATATTTTAATATGGATTGGTGACGTGCACGTGTTTCTGGTGTTCTGAGATTTTACGACAATTTTTCAAAGATTTAGGTGAGTACAGTTTCTCTTGAATGAGTATCTATTTTCTTTTGGTCGAGTACCTTTTCTGGGATATGCTATTCTGGTTTTTAATACATGATGCATCGTTATGCGAGTTGATATATGATATGCGAGTGATTTTCTAATATTAACATATTATACGAATACCTGTTGGTCATTATTATAACTCATTGAACTGGTATTATACTTGTATTGGATATGCCTAGATACGCTTCCACTTCACGCGGCTTCGCATAGCTAATTAATAGATTAATTTATTGTTATTATAGATATAGTTGTGAAGAGTTCGAAATGTTTAACTATACTGTTCTCCTGTATCCTTTACATGACCGGATGATTGCCTGACATATAATATCATGGCTCTATATTCAACTTACCTGATGCTGACATATTAAGTAACTGTCACTGATACTTGACACCTGATACCTGACACGTGATATCTGACACTTGACAATTGACATGCTATCACTTGATACTTGACATGCTTTCACATGGCACTGGTACTTTGACCTGATGTTATGACACCTGACTAGATACTATTACACCGACACATTTATTACATTGGCTATTCATGATTATCGTTTTTACGGGGACTTAGCATGATTATTGTACTGTTATCAGACATTGGTACTTCTGAACTCCTGTATCCTGAACTCCTGTGCTCCTGAACTCCTGTATGCTTGAACCCCCGGAATAGGGAGACTCATGATATTATTCTCCTGATACTATACTCCTGTTGATCCTCGTAATTGTCTAATCATAGATATTGGATTACTACGAATTCACTGTGTTTATTATCACTGGATAATTTATAATAAAGTACTCAACTTATATCAGGACGGGAAAAACTGATGGGTACTGATATAGCTCCGTGTTTATGGTGGCCATACAAATGTTGTACAACTAATATTTGGCATTCTATCTGGAGGCCGGTGTACTGACACCCCTACTCCCCTACCTCCTGCCGGGTGTGCCATAAGCCCCTGGGTCTATTCCTTTGAGGGAGCAGTGACACCCTATTTTTATTTAGGCATATATTAAATCGTACGGGCATATAGTAAGTCCCGGTACCTAGCAGTACGTTCCGACTCAATACCGGATACTCCTGGACCATTATCCCGGTATGCATGGGACCAATTCTAAGCATAGTTCGTCGATCTCCATCAGTTTTCAATAACCAACCTCGTTCGACTTGTATGCGAAGGTATATGGTATGGAACATATACCGAAACATACAAATTAGATGAGTCTTAATAATATAATAATAACATGTTACTGACATCTGACTAATGACATACTTGATCTATACTTGTGTACTTGTGACACAATACATTATCCTGCTCGCTACTTACATATGACATCTATGCTACTGTGTTGAATTACCTGACTTGCTTATTTTCAGGCTTTCATACCATTTTCTATGCATGTTTTCGGATACATATTTATCGATACACATGTACTTACTTGATTTCAGATCTACTACTGATTCTCTGATTTTCATATATGTTACTGGTCATTGCCTGTACATGTATGCCTAAACCGTATCACTTGATCATGTACACGTGTGACTACCTGAGCACGCCAATTGGCTTTAACTTCCGTACTCATTGGGTTGCATTCTGACAACCCTGGACCTTCATGTCCAGATCCTAGAGTTTGAACAGTGGTGGCCTTACTATAGTTGATCAGAGTGTGCACAGAAGCGTGGATTAGCTGTTGTCTGTCCAGGCCCTCTTTTCTTCCAGCCCTCTTGATCGGCTCGCGAGATTCTCATCTTGCTACTCGTGAGTACTTTTCAGTCTTTTTATATTACATATCATGCCTTTTCGCTTCTTGATGATCTAATATTCTTAGAATCTTATATCATGCTCTGTGATAACTGTGTACTTGTGTTATTATTACAGGAATGTATATTACCACTGTGCTTTCGTACTTTAATTATTGCCTGTACTGATACTTAGCGTATATATGTGAGGGTATTTTCGCCCTACATATGCGTCACAGTAATATCTCGAACTCTCATCAGAGCGTTCCTCATGACACAGATGCGGATCTGCGATGTCTCCAGCTTCTCATTGTGCATGCGGTATTTGTCACGTGAGGCTGTGAGTGATGAGTGTGGGATTTTTCAGCTTTCGAGCCCCTCATCTGAGCCCTTCTGAGCGTCTCGATTTGAGAGAGAAGTTGATTTTGGATATGCGTTGTCACATCCCTCTCTAGTGTGGCTTGCCTCACTCACGGACTGCTTCGGCCTCTTGTGCGTCTAGCCGCTTTTGCAAACTAGGCAATAGTTGGGGGAGTTGCCCTCCGACAAGCAGTCGTGATTCAGGCTCGTTGGTTGCCCCCTCTGGTGGGGTTGCTGGGGACGAGCGCTCCTCCTCGACTTGTTGTAGGACAATGTCAGGATTTGGGGGATGGAGCTCAACGTTACTCATGCCTCCGTTATGACTTGGAGGCATCAGTTGGGGCAGTGGTCTGCAATGTGGCTTTCTTTGCAGGAGCCATTATCATTGGTGAGACTTTTTGAGGATTTTTTTAGGAAATGTTTAAATAGAACGGGAGGGAACTCTGAGTGTTTTCTCAGAAGATCTCAATGAAAGCACCAATTTGTGGTGGAAGAAAATCTCAAAAGATATTTTCCCTACAAGCAATTGAGTGAGCATGCATAGATCACAAACACAAAAAGCACAGAGGATTTACGTGGAATACCCGAAGCGGGAAAAATCATGGAGGAGCGAGAGTTCACTATAATTAGAAGGAATTACAGTGATAGCAAATTGTGTTGTGATTACAAGTTCTCAAGGGTTGTCTTTTTTCCTCCTCCTTTCTCGTTAGAGAAGAAGGGATTTTTATATTTTTGATAGGTAATGTAATGGATACAAGTATCCAGGATGGTTGTAACCGCGAGATTTGAACACGCATGATCTTCGTAATCACTTGAATTAAATATAGGTTCGCGGAGATCTCATGCAAGGAAACCCGTATCTTTCTGTTACCACCTGCTTCATTTTAAGAGCGTAACCGACTTCCATGAGTAGATATGAATTTGTTTTGATGGAATAGTTGTCGATTTCTCAAAGTGCCCCTATGTCGTGATGATCTCGAAGGAGGCCAGAAAATGTCCACTACATATTCACATTCCATACCCTGTTTTGTTTCTCATTCTGACAATTATGATTAAGACCCCACAAATGAAATGCTACAACATTAACAAATTTAGTAAGAAAGGAATTTTTTGGACTCTAATACTTAAATTAAAGCTAGCTACAGAATCAAAGAAAATTTATTCTGTTTCCATAATTCAATTACTGATCCCCTTAAATTAAGGTGGGGAGGAAATCTTGCTGTTCGAAGTATTCTGAAGTAAGGCAGACTCATGTGCCCACCTACCATATTCAAAGGCTCCCACCAAGGAAATTTACCAAAATTTTCGGGCATACTTATGTTGTGACAAATGACAAAGCACTCTACAAACTATACGTCAACTTGTACAAACTTACATTCTAAGAACTGGCAGCTGCATCAGATGGCTAAGTTATCCATCATGAAAAAAATGGGGAAAAGAGAAGCAATTTTGTTCTTATTTTTTTTATGATGCCAATCTCATGTTTCAGCGGGACCAACTTTATACTGATGAAAAATATCTCATAGAGTTACCCACTTTAACTTAGAAAACAAATTAATTTGTCGTAGCTTAAACAAATATTATAAGAAAGGAATTAGCCAGACTCTAAGTCTCTAACATGTTACTTCAAGATCAAATAAAATAGGGTATAATTTGGAAGAAAAATTCACTTGGAGGACACTATGGATGGGGACATGATTCTCACTCGGATTGTATGTGATTGGACCATGATTTTTTTTTTTCTGATCTCCTTTATGTTTATAGCAACTTTGCTTCTGAAATGTTTGTTTTTTGTTTTCTTTCACCTGCGTGTGCATTTGTGTTTTATTGTTCGAAACAACCCTTATTTCTTTTTGTGTTGCTTCTTTAAATATTTTCATTAAAAGCTTTTTAATGAAGCGCAAGAAATCTTCCGCTTCACTATTTTCTCTCCAAAAAGAAATTAAAATGAAAGATTATTTCATAATCTTCAATTATTTATTTTCTTTAATTAGCAAACAAATAAATTCACTTTGTCCCAAGACATCTCATACAAAGCAGACTCACCTGCCCATTGCACATCTATGATTTTTTTTCCTTTTCTTTTCGTTTCTTTCTTTTTTCCTTTTATTTACGGTGCATTACATGAAGCCCAAATAGAATACAGAAGGGATACGAGTAGTAACAAATCAAAATAAGTTAACAAGAGATTCCTTTAGTAGGAGTACATTTTAATCATGCCCGAGCCATGTTGTCATTAATACAGTCAGGTCGTGTGTGAGACGCGGTTTGCGCTGCCAGATGACCCGAGCAGCTCTAATCCTCTCTCAAATTGTACGTCGATGTAATTTTTATCTTTTTCTCAATGTCTTTGTATAAGAATTTACAATAAGAATAATATATTATATAGCTCAAATTTAAATCCTTAAACAGTTATTCTAGCACAAGTAAACTCATAAAGGACAATTCTAGCTAAAAGAAAATGAAAAATTAGTATAAACCTTAATTTTGGGACTGATTTATTGTATAGCCACATTTTAAAAAATATTTACTTGCCTAAAGGAGATTTTGCTACAAGCCTTGTGTCAAGCAGTAATTAGGAGAAAAAAAAAATCAGCTTTATAATTTAATTCGTTACAGCCACTTCTCTTTTTAAACCAACCACGTCCACCCATGTATCAAGCGCAGAAGCGCTCCTCGGCAGTGAAAAACGCAAATGCCCTGCAGTAATCGTTTCGAGAAAACAAACGATTCAATAATGCGGACTGCTGGTGTACAGAGGAGTGCAATTATGATCATAATCTCCACAAAACTGCCTTTTTCTGAGTCTTTGTTAGGACTGTGGCCATGATTGCAGTTCTTGCCAAAATATCATAGTTCTCACAAAAATGTCATGTTTCTGAATCTTTATAGGACTGGGATCATGATCGCAGTCCTCTTTATTAGGATTACGACCATGACCACAGTTCTTATAAAAATGTTATATTTATGAGTCTTTATAGAACTGCAGTCATGATTACAGTTCTCACAAAAATGCCTTATTTTTGAGTCTTTATCAGCACTGTAATCATGATCATAATCCTCACGAAACACAATTTCTCAACCTATATTGGGATTGTGCAATGATTGCAGTCCTCACAAAGTGTCTTAATTTTTAATTAATAAAAGGACCACGACCATAGTTGTTGTATTGTGAGTCACAGTCCTCACATCAGCATCATCATCAACAACAAACTCTCATTCATCGATATCGAATGATGCTCAATACTTTTCAGATCTAAAAACCACATTGATCACAAACACAAACAAAATTTATCGTGAACACGAATAAACGAGATTTGTAAAAGGTCAATCCAAAAAAAATTAATCTAGGAGTTCCGCCCCCTGAGACCCCTGGGAGGGGGCTTTTTGCCCCCTTCCAACCCCCACAGTGAGCTAACCGCGCAGGTCAATCCACGAATACTCTGTGTCAGAATCAGGGTTGAGGGGAAAGCAACTTCGGGAGTGATGCGAAAGGGTAAAAGAGGAAATAAAAATATATTAAAAATGTATTGATTGGGATGAATCAATTTATGCTGACATGAATGAGACTGTAGTGAATAAAAATAGGAGGTGAAGTTTTTTTCTAATTATGAAAGAAAGTAGGTGGCTGAAGCTCGTGAATTCAAAATAAATATGAACATCATGTATAAACTATAAAAATATTTGAGAAATGCTTTAAAATACTTCTTTGAGTAATCCTTCGATTCTGGATATAATTTCAAAATAGTTTTTTAATGGTCTCTTGAAAATTTTCTCTTAAACGACAAAGACTCTATTTTCTATCTAAAAAATAATGTAAGCAACCGAATATATACTCAAAAAAAGTATTTAAGTGTGAATATTGACATTTCTCTCGTGAAATTTAGCATATTTTACTATGTACAAGATGTAATCACTTAAAATAGAATATAACATCTTAATAATTGGCTGTAACATGCATGGATATGTATGGATAGCGAATTTCCATTAAGAATAACACTTTTTTAATTACTGAGTTGTATGACAATACAATAAAAGAATAGATTGCAGTAGTTTGATACAGAGCGAAATTTGGACTGCAAATCTTTTGCCGACGGCAAACAAATCGCGCTACTGAAACTCCTCATACAAATGTAATTTAATCCGCGCAGAAATATTGGGTATATATAAGAAATAATTTTGAAAATGAATGGGAGCTAATTTACTTCTTCCCCCAAACAAACTGAGAAAGATCATATAAAGTGGAAGGCTTCAACCCCGCAGTGACATTGAAGTACTGCAGCGCCTTGGACCACTGCAGCACGTTCTTCAGCCGGTGCACGGCGATCGTATCCGGCACGAACTCGTGCGAGCACGTGTTGATCGGCACCGGTATCGGGTAATCGTACATCGCCGGCCTCGCGTTGAACCTGTTCTTGGCCTTGTTCCCTTCTCTCAGCCACGCGCCGAAGATCAAATCCTCGTCCCCGACGATGTTACGGCCCTTCGCAAAGTCCGAGCCGGCGATCCATCGGACCAAATCCCACGATATCAAGTACCCCATCCCCGACATGTACTTGTCAAACAGGTTCGTGTTCTCGCATGGGATCACACCTCCGTAGTAAAAATCGTCCTTCGGCTTCGCCCTCAGAGACTCCGCGAGCCTCGGCAGCCGGAAGTAGATGTCGTCGTCGGCCTTCATTATGTAATCGTACGGTGGCCGACTGCTGTTGGTGGTAGAGTTGAAGATGGTTGGTAGACTGGAGAAGTATGTGTACGTCTTGCCATTGTTCATGTTTTCGGGGCAGTTGAGGACGATGATGTCATTGTATTTTATGATCTCGAGGGCGATGAGGGTGGTGTGCTCCTCCTTTGTGAAGTTGCAGAAGACAAATTTTATGTCGATTTGGGCGAAGGAGGGGACAGTTTGGATTGAGTAGAGCATGCGGAGGAGGTGGCGGCGCTCGTAGCTGTCTGGGATGGTGAGGATTCCGATGAGGAGGCGGAAGTCGGGCTGAGGAGTGAGGGTGCTGGTGAAGGTGGTGGAGGAGATAGAGGAGGAGGAGAGGGTGGTGGCGGAGCGGAGGCAGGAGGTGGTTAGGGTTTGGAGGCGGAGATCGTTAGGGTAGACGACGAGAAAGATGACGACGAAGAGAGAGAAGGGGAGGAGGAAGAGGGCAATGATGGTGGAAGGGGAGGGAGATGATGAAGGCTTCATGGCTAGGTTTTGATGAATGACATGAGAGGGTTTTCGACGTTTTAGAGTTGTTGGAAGTGGTTGGTATTTAGAGGCGATGTATCACTTACAACGGAGGTAGAGTTCACGTTCTGAAAACTTAGGAATCGGAGGGTGTGTGTAGAAAAGTCTTTGCCTTTGTTATGAAACAAGAAAGGGTTGACTTCACTTGGTCTTGTTTTCTGTTTTTTAAAACTTTGAAAGGCTTGGAAGTCGTTTCGTAGTTTGCTGTGAAGGCAACGACAGACTATTGTGGAGACGCTGCGGAATCTTATACACAAATTCCGATAGCTTGTCCTGATTTTTTAAGTGCGCGTAGTCACAGCTAAAAATGAAGCTGCACTATATGATAAAGTTTATAATGAAAAATCAAGACATATCAAAAAGACAAACCAAGAGTTATTAATATTAGCTATGTCAAGACAGAAGAAAATTTAGGTGATCCCTTTACAAAAAGTCTGATTAGGGATGTGGGTCTAAAGCCTAATAAGTGAGAGATTGTCTATCTGTTAAACCTATGGTATATCATCTAGTCTATTGGTTTAATGGGAAAACATACATAGTAAATTATGCACTTCAAGCTAAAAGTAATTGTATTTAATGTCTATCTCAAAGTTGTGCATGCTTACACTAGGAATATATGGAGGTTAAGAAATTCTCTATTAATAGATTCAATTAGTATTTAGAAAGATGGAAGTCATAAAAGTTTACCAATTGGATTCACTTTGGTAAGTGTAAAAAATCTGGTCGTTTGTGCGAGAATAACCTTTATTTTAAAGGTAGTAATGAAACCCGAGATAAAAGCATAGTATCATAAATGTGCGAGTTACTTTGGAAATACCCACTAGATAATCTATATCAATACTGTAAGATTCTTAGTTCAAACCTACCTTACTTTGTATCCTGACAAACTTTGATCTAGTCAAATTATGTAAAGATTCAAGGTCTTTTTGTGCCCATCTTTGCTTAGGTATAGATTATCAAACACACCAAGAGAAATCTTTTTCTAGAACACTCCTAATTTCAAAATTAGGGTGAAAGTATTACAAATTTTCTAAACTATTTGGGCTTGGTAGCAAATTAGCTCAAACAGGCTCATCTTCTACGTATGAAACTTTCATCCCACATGAAAAAGAACAATAAATAAATCACTTGATTTATATAAAAGAATTGATACTATATTATATCAGCTGATTTTGGTTGCCGACAGCTGAGACTCAAAATTGACCTGCTGTCATGGTTTCTTCCTACATCAGTCCCTCCTTCTTCAAAAGAACTCGCCCTCGAGTTTCATTCTGGATATGATTGCTCGGTAGGGACTCTTTCAGCTGGGATTCCTTCTCTCCTCAAATACACCCTCATCATCATATCTTTTTCCTCAAATAGCTTCTCTCATTTTTTCTTGTCAGCTGTTGCCTTGTACTTTTTATTAGATTTCTCCATGTAAAATCTACTCTCTTTTGCGTGTGAAGAAGTTTTAACACAACATTCATGCTCAAATCTTTCCAACTATCTTTAAGAACACGTAACCGATTTTTTTTTTAAAAGAAAATCATCCATAAAAAAAATGTTTTGATTTGTATTGCCTATATGCAAGGAGAGCTTAACATCTCTTCTACATATAAATTCATGTTGAGTGTATTGTATATTGAGGAGCTTGACAACTCTTCTTTATGTGGTACACGTGTGTAGGGGAGCTTCACATCTCCTCTTATGTATTACATATTATACGTTAAGTGAATTAGGGCTTGTCATCCCTCTTTGTAATGTATATGTGTAGGGAAGTTACTTTACCGTCTTCCTCTTCATGAATGTATATCGCATATAACCTTTTATTGACTTATTTGTTTACCCCTTCATTGGTTCCTTGTTTCGGACAAAAAGGGGGAGAAAAATTGGATGATTTTGTTTTACTTTAACCCCTTTGTTGATGATTGACAAAAAGGGGGAGAAAGATTTTGGTTTTATATGCATGTTTTGTGAAAAAGGATTGTTTATGCATATATGTTTGGTGTTTTGCAAATAGGAGAAAAAGAATTTGATTTGTTTTATGCTAGTTAGCATGTTTATCTCCATACATTTGCATACATGTTTATGAGCTTTATTGCATATCTATTTGTTTATGTGGTATGCATGAGTTAAGGGGGAGCTTCTTTGAAGCTTTACTTTAATCCATGCATATATAAGTTCATGAGTTTTGTCATCATCAAAAAGGGGGAGATTGTTGGCCCGAAAGCCCATCACTCTAGTTTTGATGATGATCAACTCATGTAGTTATGTTTACTAATGATCTTGTGTTTAATTAGTGATAGATTTATGATCAAGATCTTAGTAGGTGCATAGCTTCAACAAAAGATTTAAAGTCAAGTTTTGGAGCTAGCACGGTTTGATCCAAGGGCCATTGGATCGTGTTTGGACCAAGTCTAAAAGATGAGAAGACTTCAAGTGAAGACTTCAAGAAGATGAAGACTTGAGTTTAGGTTTGTTTTTAGAAGATTTTATTTTTAGTTAAAATGTAAAGGATAGAATAGTTGGTGGATTGCTCAAGTACATATACACACACACACTCTTGATTTAGTTTATTTTAGAAAAGAATTTTCAATTTGGAAAATACCGTTTTGATTCTTTTGGTTAAAACATGTAAACTTGAATTTCCTATATTCTTGCCTTTTTAACCAAAACCTTATTTAGTGCTTAATGTCAAAAACACAGATATTTCACCATGTTTGTGTAGTGGATCATATCCATACACACTATGCTTTAAATGAGTTTAGAATATCTTGTTTTTGTATTGGAGAAGTTTTGGAAAAACAAGTTTTGGAAAAACAAGTTTTGAAAAAACCAAGTTTGGAAAAATACTGTTTCATTTGAGCCAATTTTTCCTTATTACAAAAATAGTCCAAATCATTTATAACATGTCTTGATTTTGTGCAAGCATGTTTGTTTATCAAAGTATATTGATAAAACTATTTTTGTATATTTTTCAGTATTTTATGGGATTTTTATGTGAGCCAAAAGACCAAGTTTTTAATCCCTAATTCAGACCTGACCTGGCTTCAGCCGGTCGACCGACCCGGTCGACCGACGTGCACAGACGTGCACGCCAGTTCTGCAGGATGGTCGGCCGACCAACCCGGTCGACCGTCCAGAGAGCTCTGCTCTCTGGAAAGGCCCGGCCGACCGAGCGGTCGACCGGACAGAGAGTTGCTCTCTGTATCCTGGCTCGGTCGACCGACTGGTCGACCGATGGCTCAAACGGTCTGAAATATGACCGTTGGCCGGTCGACCGGGCTGTCGACCGACAGGCCTGACAGACCCCAACGGCTAGTTTTCCAGACTCTATAAAATGGGGCTTTTGGGGGCTGTTTTCTTTAAGATTTTTGGAGACTTTTAGAGCCAGTTTTTCCTATATTTTTCAGAGGTTTTTCTCCACAAAATTGAGAGCAAATATTTCCTATCAAAAAGAAAGTTTTATCAAGAGTGTTAAAAGAGATTTCTTGAGTTTTCCTCCACCATTCTCATCCTTGTTTTCTCACACAAACACTTGAGCTATCCATTGATTATTCATTCTATAGGAGTGTTGTAGTGAGAGTGTTTATTGGTGATCAAAGTGTTTAGATCACCAAGAGATCTTTTCTTGTTCCTTGAGGAGGCAGACGAGTGCGTTCGCAGTTGTTTCGGGTTCGGGTGCGAACTCTTTGTTTGAGGTGCGGCCTCGGCGAGCCGGTGGGCTTGCGGTGTGTACGGACTAGGGAGTCTGAGAGCTTGTAGGTGTTGCGGCACCGAGTGATCCGGTGGTATCGATTATAGTAGAAATCCTTCGTGTGTCGAAGGCGGGGATGTAGAGCAAGTGTGCTCGAACCTCGAAACAAATCCCTTGTGTTTGCGATTGTTCACTCTCTCTCCCTTTGTCTCTTTGTTTATATCTTGCATACTTTCTTGTCTTTATCTTTATATGCATGACATACATTTGTGCTTAATTGTTATACTTGCTTGGGTTTATTTGCTAACACTTGTATTCAACCAAGAGAGCCAACGCGGCACCTCAACCCTTATCTAGGGGAATCTAGAGGAGTTTGTCCAGAGCCCTTCACGGGGAATTCGGCAACACTCTTGTGTTATACGTGGTGTTTAGTGTAAGAGTTTAGTTTAGGTCATAATAGTTTTTACTTCCGCATTATTTGGTATTAAGTGACCTTTAGATTAGCCATCACCTAGTCACCCCCCTCTAGGTGATCCTTCAATTGGTATCAGAGCCAAGTGCTCTGAATTTAGGTCTTACAACCTAGAGTTAAAGATCCTCATTTTAGGCTAATCACATTTTTTTTGTACACACTCTATGGATTTCATGTCACCACCCACCTTTGACATTCTTAACATCCAAATTTGGAAGGTTAAAATATCTTTGTACCTCAAGGCCCTAGGAATTCATGTTTACCTTGTCATCTCTAATAATGCATATTGTTTAAATGGTAAGAATCTTGAGGCTAATGCAAAAGCCCTTCATGCTTTAAAGTCAACCCTAAATGATGAATATTTATCTAGGGTTGCTAATGTTGATTCGGCTTTTGTAGCTTGGAACATCATCACCTCCCTTGGCGAAAAGGATCTATATTATGCGGGAGCGATTCGGACGTTGGAAGCAACACCTCCAACTTGTGCTATATGGTCCAAGGGGATAACCCCCTTGAGGTAACTACCGAATCCGAGGTAGATGAAAATGACATGTCATATGATGAGCTCACTTCATTTTGCCAACAATTACTTGAGAGATATGACATGATTAAGAAAGATAATAAAAATTTGAAAAAGGATTTTGATTGCATGCTTAAAGAAAATGATTCATTTAGAACTAAGGTTGCATGCTTAGAAAAAGAAAAAGAAGATTTGAAAAATGAGAATGTTTCCTTGTTCTCAAAATTGAATGATTTATGTGAAGGTAACACTAGTTTGAAAAATGAAATTATTTTGGTGGAGAAACAAAAGATATTGCTTTTCAAGAAAACACTACTTTGAAAAGAAAAATTTTTGAAAAGAAAAAGAAAAGGTTTCTAAAAAGAAAAAGACTTTTGATCATGCTTTACATGCCACCACCTCTATTAATCAAAATGAAGTTAAATTTTTGAAAAATAATATTGATTGTTTGAGCTCTACTTTGAGCACATGTGTATTTAACCACACTAGATTGGAGTCTATGTTTTCAAAGAAACAAACTCCACATATTCATGCACATCATCATCATGCATATGCTTATGTTACACGTCATGCTCACACTCACTCACATAAGCATCCTAAGGTGTACACTTGTACACATTGTGGCCGCAAAGGCCATTTAGAAAAATTTTATTTTGACAAATTGCATGTTTTAAATTTTGCTAATAAAAATGTTTGGGTGCCTTACAAAGCTAACCCCCAAGGACCCAAAAGAAAATGGGTACCAAAACCCCCACCGTGTGTTTTTGATGTAGGTGAGGGCTCTCACACGACGTGAGAGAAATGGTGCCTTGGTGGTGGTTGCATGGACTACAAGGACATACATTTGATGCACCGCTATCAAGGAGTTTTGGTGGGACAACCACCATGTTTGGAGATTTGGAACATAGTTCCTTAGTTGGTAACTATTTCTAAACTCCTAGTTTATTTACATGCTTATTTCATATGTGACATTTTTAGCATGTTCATGTTTTATGTATTTTTGTGCTTCATGTGGTAAATACTAGTTTAAATGTAGTTTTTATCAAAACTTGTATTTATACATGTACAAATAGTGAGAACAAATTGACTTATATATGTTTACACTTCATGCTCATTTGTACCCACTATATGCATATATATAGGCTAGTTTTGATGATTCTTTCATTTACACTTGTTTTGCCTATTTTCGTGTTTTTACTTCATGTATATGCATTTTTATTCAAATCTAATAAATATACATGTATATCCTTTTTGAGTCTCTTGCCTTCATGCAAATACTATTAATAGACTCATTTTATATTTAGGATATGTATGCATATTGTTAGATTTAGATAAATCATACATATACCTAGAAGTTTATTTTTTTTAATGAAAAATAAATTTTCATGTTTTGTTTGATAAAATAAAATGAATAATTTGTTTTGATCATTTTGAGCCTAAATGACTATTTTCATGTAAATGCTATATACATGATTCTTGTACACTCATACTTCATTTGTTTTGTCATGACTTTGATTCATGAACATTTTTATGAGCTTAATCGATTTTGAGTGTCATCTCTTGTGTATTTGGTATGATTCATGAAATACATATTTTTTGGTTTCATATTTTTGAAGGATCTTTAACTAGTTTTTAAAAATTAATTTAACTAGTTATTTATTCTTCAATGTTTTATGAGTTATACACATGATCCTATTATTGTTTCAATTGGTATCATTGAATCGTTTCAATTGGTATCAATTTGACTCTATTTTTGTATATGCTCATATTTTTGTTTTCTTATATATGTATGTATCAATTTCAATTGGTATAATCATTCTTCATACATATATATGATTGGTTTTGTGCTTAAGTTAAAATCGATTTACATGTTTAAAAGCACAAATTTTTGTTTATGCTAAGCTTACTTCAAATTTTTTAAAGCTTATGCATTATGTTTTAAAATTGGTATCAAAATTAAAAAAAATTTATGTTTATTTAATATCTCAAAATTTGTTTTAATAAAGAAAAATTAAAAAAAATGTTTTGATTTGTATTGCCTATATGCAAGGAGAGCTTAACATCTCTTCTACGTATAGATTCATGTTGAGTGTATTGTATATTGAGGAGCTTGACAACTCTTCTTTATGTGGTACACGTGTGTAGGGGGAGCTTCACATCTCCTCTTATGTATTACATATTATACGTTAAGTGAATTAGGGCTTGTCATCCCTCTTTCATGTAATGTATATGTGTAGGGAAGTTACTTTACCGTCTTCCTCTTCATGAATGTATATCGCATATAACCTTTTATTGACTTATTTGTTTACCCCTTCATTGGTTCCTTGTTTCGAACAAAAAGGGGGAGAAAATTTTGATGATTTTGTTTTACTTTAACCCCTTTGTTGATGATTGACAAAAAGGGGGAGAAAGATTTTGGTTTTATATGCATGTTTTGTGAAAAAGGATTGTTTATGCATATATGTTTGGTGTTTTGCAAATAGGAGAAAAAGAATTTGATTTGTTTTATGCTAGTTAGCATGTTTATCTCCATACATTTGCATACATGTTTATGAGCTTTATTGCATATCTATTTGTTTATGTGGTATGCATGAGTTAAGGGGGAGCTTCTTTGAAGCTTTACTTTAATCCATGCATATATAACTTCATGAGTTTTGTCATCATCAAAAAGGGGGAGATTGTTAGCCCGAAAGCCCATCACTCTAGTTTTGATGATGATCAACTCATGTAGTTATGTTTACTAATGATCTTGTGTTTAATTAGTGACAGATTTATGATCAAGAATTTAGTAGGTGCATAGCTTCAACAAAAGATTTAAAGTCAAGTTTTGGAGCTAGCACGGTTTGATCCAAGGGCCATTGGATCGTGTTTGGACCAAGTCAAAAAGATGAGAAGACTTCAAGTGAAGACTTCAAGAAGATGAAGACTTGAGTCTAGGTTTATTTTTAGAAGATTTTATTTTTAGTTAAAATGTAAAGGATAGAATAGTTGGTGGATTGCTCAAGTACATATACACACACACTCTTGATTTAGTTTGTTTTAGAAAAGAATTTTCAATTTGGAAAATACCGTTTTGATTCTTTTGGTTAAAACATGTAAACTTGAATTTCCTATATTCTTGCCTTTTTAACCAAAACCTTATTTAGTGCTTAATGTCAAAAACACAGATATTTCACCATGTTTGTGTAGTGGATCATATCCATACACACTATGTTTTAAATGAGTTTAGAATATCTTGTTTTTGTATTGGAGAAGTTTTGAAAAAACAAGTTTTGGAAAAATCAAGTTTGGAAAAATACTGTTTTCATTTGAGCCAATTTTTCCTTATTACAAAAATAGTCCAAATCATTTATAACATGCCTTGATTTTGTGCAAGCATGTTTGTTTATCAAAGTATATTGGTAAAACTATTTTTGTATATTTTTCAGTATTTTATGGGATTTTTATGTGAGCCAAAAGACCAAGTTTTTAATCCCTAGTTCAGACCTGACCTAGCTTCAGCCGGTCGACCGACCCGGTCGACCGACGTGCACAGACGTGTACGCCAGTTCTGCAGGATGGCCGGCCGACCGACCCGGTCGACCGTCCAGAGAGCTCTGCTCTCTGGAAAGGCCCCGGCCGACCGAGCGGTCGACCGGACAGAGAGTTGCTCTCTGTATCCTGGCTCGGTCGACCAACCGGTCGACCGATGGCTCAAGCGATCTGAAATATGACCGTTGGCCGGTCGCCCGGGCGGTCGACCGACAGGCCTGACAGACTCCAACTGCTAGTTTTCCAGACTCTATAAAATGGGGCTTTTGGGGGCTGTTTTCTTTAAGATTTTTGGAGACTTTTAGAGCCAGTTTTTCCTACATTTTTCAGAGGTTTTTCTCCACAAAATTGAGAGCAAATATTTCCTATCAAAAGGAGAGTTTTATCAAGAGTGTTAAAAGAGATTTCTTGAGTTTTCCTCCACCATTCTCATCCTTGTTTTCTCACACAAACACTTGAGCTATCCATTGATTATTCATTCTATAGGAGTGTTGTAGTGAGAGTGTTTATTGGTGATCAAAGTGTTTAGATCACCAAGAGATCTTTTCTTGTTCCTTGAGGAGGCGGACAAGTGCGTTCGCGGTTGTTTCGGGTTTGGGTGCGAACTCTTTGTTTGAGGTGCGGCCTCGGCGAGCCGGTGGGCTTGCGGTGTGTACGGACTAGGGAGTCCGAGAGCTTGTAGGTGTTGCGGCATCGAGTGATCCGGTGAGATCGATTATAGTGGAAATCCTTCGTGTGTCGAAGGCGGGGATGTAGAGCAAGTGTGCTCGAACCTCGAAACAAATCCCTTATGTTTGCGATTGCTCACTCTCTCTCCCTTTGTCTCTTTGTTTATATCTTGCATACTTTCTTGTCTTTATCTTTATATGCATGATATACATTTGTGCTTAATTGTTATATTTGCTTGGGTTTGTTTGCTAACACTTGTATTCAACCAAGAGAGCCAACGCGGCACCTCAACCCTTATCTAGGGGAATCTAGAGGAGTTTGTCTAGAGCCCTTCACGGGGAATTCGACAACACACTTGTGTTATACGTGGTGTTTAGTGTAAGAGTTTAGTTTAGGTCATAATAGTTTTTACTTCCGCATTATTTGGCATTAAGTGACCTTTAGATTAGCCATCACCTATTCACCCCCCCTCTAGGTGATCCTTCATTCATCCTTTAGAACTTCACTCTTCTTGGCATTTATCCGGTAGTGTGAAAGTTTAGGTAGATCTAATCTAAAAATAAGATCAATATGAGGTTGGATATTCTTCATGGGTGGTAATCCTTCAGAAAGCTCATCATGGACAACTCTTTTGGACTCTTCTAATAATGGATCTCCCTTCTCTGAAACTTCAGCGGGCAGAATAACTTCTTCCTTGACTAATAAAGTAACTTCATGCTTTGTTTCCTTTAATTCCACGAAAAACTCGTCTCGATTGCACATGAATATGAATTTACTCTTTTTCTTTTATAGACTTTGGAGTAGGTGGAATTGGCCTCGTGACAACTCTTTTTCCCTTCCAATTGAACATATAGACATTCTCTTTACCTCTATGGTTTTCATCAACATTGTGTTGTGTAACGGTCCCAGTTTCTAATAAACAAGATTAGGCCTAAAACACCAATTATCTCCAATAATCTTAAAATAAGAAAATTTTGACAGCATCATCCTTAATATTTCCTTTATTTCTCACTTACAATAACCAAAAATTTCGGCTCCAAGGCCTACTTATCATGCCACATCACCAAACCTTAACCATATACATATACCATAACTTGCATCCTCCATTGCAAGCATAAATCTTTTCATCAAACAAGTTAACTTCCCAACAAATAGCATTCCCCACACATGGCCATCATTCCAAGTTCAAGAACATACATATCTAAGGAATTTCACAGTCCAGAACATTATATCACATACAAGTCCATGGTCTCAAATACTATAAAGACAAAATGTACCTCGAGTACATCCTAACAGGTTTTCCATAAAGACTTCAATAGAGTCCATATATACACATTTAATATAACAAGGCCAAGTCAAAATGACACCACAACATGTCATGCGATCCATAACTTAACTTTTCCAGTTAGAGAGGTCCCTTACCCTTATCCAAACCTGAAAAGATGGAAAGAAAATAAAATGAGCTCGACAGCTCAATGAGTAAACCATGCCATAGGATAATGATATAATAATTTCATAAGATAACAGTTTAAAAGAGGTAAATTACAATGAGTCCCATAAACAACAACTTGTTCAAGCTACCTTACTTGTTCCAGGCTCCATACATATGTGGTTTACATGATTCCACTATCAAAAGTGGCATTTCGCTATATCATGACACAAAAGAGATAATTGTATGCGTATGTATGAAATTTTCGTGGATTAGTCCCCTCACATCAACTCGGCTCGTTATATACATAAAGTGACATTCTAGTTTTATATACATAAAGTGACATTCTAGTTTAACATAAGTACTATCAATCATGAATGCAACTTGACAGTTCACTATTACCTGCCATTCAATCTAATGAAATTCCCCCGTTTTCCACTCCTACCGGCTCCCGCACGGCCCCTTCCTCCTTTTATAATATTCATATAAAACATATATGTTTCCCCGTCTTCCCCCCTCCTACCGGCTCCCGCTCGGCCCCTTCCTCCTTTTATATATATACATATATGTGTAGGGCAAATCCCCGTCTTCCCCCCTCCTGCCGGCTCCCGCCCGGCCCCTTCCTCCAAATAACAGAAAAGCACCATACAAGGTTAAGTTATAATATTCATAACAATCAATTGAAAACTAACTTACACGTCATATTCGAAATGATGTGCAACAATAAAGAAACATGTACTTGGGTTTCCCAAAATCATGGTAACGCCATAGCGCGCCACCTCCAACCCCGCATGAATATATGCATCATACACATGTACTCACTAGTACACAACACAATGTTATGACATAAAGAGGGGTTATCCCCCGTGTACTTTAGTGAACATAAAGTAAGCTTCAAGTCAAATGATCGGCATCTATGGGGTGATTTTAGTATGAATCGTATGCTTCACATATGCATCACATTGTTTCTATTTTATAAAGAGTCAAGGTTATACCATATCTATATCGAATCGACTATCATGATGTTGATCAAGAAAAATAGCGAAATAAATTGCTAAATTGGCTCAATTAGGCATAATTAATATACTAGAACCTGTATCCTACACACGCATATCATATCGATGTAATGTAGAGACACAACAATCATGTAATACCCCTTGCATTTCAATTAACCTAAAGCTAATCACCAAAACAGCGAATTAATATGCTAAACCCTCTCATTTAAGCATGATTATTAAGCTAGAGCATGTACATTACCCATGCATCTCATCACAACCTAACATAGAAACACCACAACTAGGTGATACCCATAAATTTCATTTAGTTGAGAATAACCACAATTAGAACAGCAATATATCAATAATTAGCACACTTAGGAGTCACCTACACAACATTAAAATTCTGATTTTCAAATCTTGATAGAAAAACATAACCCTAATAGTTAGGTTTACTCACAATGGTTTAAAGCTCTGAGACAGAGAGTTGGGCCTCGAGAAAATACTGCTTGGACGTGCTAGATCTTTCCCCCAACTCACCAGGGATCTCCCCCTCCAAGATCAGGTCCTCCCTCCCCAGAATTGCCGCAAAAACCTTTCCTTTGCCGCGGTTTTGCGGCAATGTAGCAGCGCCCCGCGTGCTGCTGCGGCTCTGCTTGCTGCGCGCGCGTGTCACTTCCTTCCCTCTTGTGGAGTCTTGACCCAGAGCTACAGAAACTGGGATTAAGGCTAGAGAGGTTGTCCTAGTTTCTTACCTTTAAGTTTTAGAGAGGAGATGAAATGGGGAATTTAGGGTTTCAAGTTCTTCACAAATGAGAGGGAAATTTGCAGAATTTGGGAGAGGAAAAATCTGCAGAATTTGGGAGAGGATGAGGGAGAAGGCAAACTTGATAGTCAACCCTTTGGATTGCAAGTTACTAGGTGGGGGTTTTTCTCATGTTGCCACTTGGCCAAGTCCCCCCTCATGATGCCACATGGACTCCCACATCTCAATGAGATCATAGCCCTTAATCTCCCCCCTTGCATGCACACCTACCACTAATAACATACTTAGGGTAAGCTTGGTTTATTAAGGGGAAAATGAAGGATTAGGTTGAAACAATCTTTTACCATTGCTAAGTCATTAATTTGCCCAAAAACACATGCACCTAAGCCTTCATGCCATTCATTCATGGTCACCACAATTCAATAGTTAATAAAAACTTTTAAAAATAAAGGGGAGTGGGTCAACTAATTAAGCTCAAGTTGTTGACATTGAAATATGGAGGGTGACTACTTCTAGGTAATGCCTTAAACAAAAATTCTTAATAATTAAGATGAGGAGAAATTAGGTAAAATAAAATTTTGGTTGTTACATTTCTCCCCTCCTAAAAGAGAGCTTCGTCCCCGAAGCCTGACGTACCTTGGAAAAGTTGTGGATAAATATGCTTCAACTCTTCCTCTGGTTCCCAGGTAGTTTCTTCAATTTCTTTACTTCTCCATAAAACCTTTACCAAAGGGATTGCTTTGTTTCGCAGTTGCTTCTCCTTCCTGTCTAGGATTTGAACCGGCTCCACAGTATATGACAAGTCTTCTTGGAGCTGCAGTGGTGAGTATTTAAGAACATGATTCGAATCTGGTACATACTTTCTCAATTGGGACACGTGAAATACGTCATGTATCTTCTCAATCTCTGGTGGTAAGGCTAACCGATAAGCCAGAGGTCCAATTCTTTCCAGTATTTCAAAGGGTCCAATATACCGGGGGTCTAACTTATTCCGTTTGCCACCCCGTACCATTCCTTTTATTGGTGATATCTTCAAGAAAACTTTGTCGCCTTCTGCAAACTTCAAGGGCCTTCGGCGCCGATCTGCATATGTCTTCTGTCTACTCTGGGCCGCCTTCATTCTCTTCCTTATTATCCGAATCTTCTCTGTGGTATCTACCACTATATCTGCTCCGAATAATATTCGGTCTCCTATCTCTTCCCAACAAATCGGAGATCTACACCTCCTGCCATACAAGGCTTCGAATGGCGGCATTCCAATAGTAGATTGATAACTATTGTTATATGCAAACTCTGCTAATGGTAGGTATTTTTCCCAATTACCTCCGAAATCCAATACACATGCTCTCAGCATATCTTCAAGTATTTGTATAGTTCTTTCTGATTGTCCGTCGGTTTGCGGGTGAGCAGCTGTATTTGGATGTAGCTTGGTGCCCAGAGCTTGGGATAGACTGATCCATAGCCTTGACTGAAACCGAGGGTCACGATCTGACACAATCGTCTCAGGAACTCCATGAATCCTGATTATCTCTCTGAGGTAGATCTGGGCTAATCTATCCATCGAATAGTTTATTCTGATGGGTAGGAAATGAGCGGACTTTGTAAGTCGATCGACTATCACCCAGATGGCATCATATCCTTGAGGGGATCTAGGGAGCCCTGTTACAAAATCCATAGTAATGTTGCTCCACTTTCATTCAGGAATTTGTAAGAGCATGAGGGGTCCCGGAGGTTTCTTGTGATCAGCCTTAACTTGTTGGCATATCAAACATCTCTGCACAAAATTTGTTATGTCCTTCTTCATTCCTTCCCACCAAAAGTTTGCCCGCAAATCCTGATACATCTTGGTTGTTCCAGGATGTGCGGTGTAAGGGGTGCAATGGGCTTCATTTAAAATTCGCTCCTTGAGCTTAAAATCTGGAGGTACAACTATTCGGCTTCCCTTTCTTAGCAATTTCTTAGAAATGGTAAAATCTTGGGTTTCACCTCTTTGCACTCTTTCAAAATTTTTAGCTGTCTGGTCATCTTTGCTTTGAGCTTCCTTGATTTCTTCATAGAGGTCGAAACCAATACTAACTTGATTTATCTGGTTCACTCCATCCCGGGGCCCTCTTATGTGAATTTTAAGTTGCATTCTTTCCATCTCCCTTAACAACTCCGATTGCTGTGTTAACAATACTGCTAAGGATCCTCCAGACTTCCGGCTCAAAGCGTCAGCCACCACATTGGCCTTTCCAGGGTGATAATGAATGTTCAAGTCATAATCCTTCATCAACTCCAACCATCTTCTTTGGCGCATATTCAGTTCCTTTTGGGTGAAAATATATTTCAGGTTTTTATGATCTGTATATATATCACATGATACTCCATAAAGGTAGTGCCGCCAAATTTTTAAGGCAAAAATGACTGCAGCTAGCTCAAGGTCATGGGTTGGGTAATTTTTCTCATGGTTCCTTAGTTGTCTAGAAGCATATGCAATTACTCTCCCATGCTGCATCAATACACACCCCAGGCCTGACTTTGACGCATCACTGAAAACAACATAATCTTCGTTTCCAATGGGCATGGCTAAGATTGGAGCCGATGTTAGCTTATCCTTTAGTTCTTGAAAGCTTTTCTCCTGATCATCTCCCCAATGGAATTTGAGGCCTTTCTTGGTTAACTGGGATAAGGGTGCAGCTATCTTAGAAAATCCTTCTACAAACCTCCGGTAATATCCAGCCAATCCTAGGAAGCTTCGCACCTCTGTGACATTGGTAGGTTGAGGCCACCCCTTTATCGCCTCGATCTTTGCGGGGTCCACTGATATTCCTTCCTCATTTATGATGTGACCCAAGAACCCAACTTCATTTAGCCAGAACTCACACTTCTTAAGCTTTGCATAAAGTTGCTTCTCTCTCAATAATTGTAATACTATCCTTAAGTGTCTCTCATGATCCTCTTTGCTCTTTGAATAGATTAGTATGTCATCAATGAACACCACCACGAATTGATCTAGGTATGGCTGGAAAATTCTGTTCATCAAATCCATGAATGCCGCTGGAGCATTGGTCAAGCCAAATGGCATTACTAAAAACTCATAATGGCCATATCTGGTCCGAAAGGCAGTCTTAAAAACATCTTCCGGCTTGATCTTTAATTGATGGTATCCTGATCTTAAATCTATCCTGGAAAATATGCTGGCACCCTGAAGTTGATCAAAGAGGTCATCAATCCTTGGTAATGGATATCGATTCTTGATAGTGACCTTGTTCAGCTCTCGATAATCTATACACAGCCTCATGCTCCCATCTTTCTTCTTAACAAATAATACCGGAGCACCCCAAGGTGATACACTCGGCCGAATAAACCCGAGGCTTAGCAACTCTTGTAACTGATCCTTCAATTCATTCATTTCTGCGGGTGCCATTCTATAAGGTGCTCTGGATATGGGACTTGTCCCAGGTAGAAGATCAATGGAAAATTCTACTTCTCTATCTGGGGGTAAGCCGGGTAGATCCTCCGGAAAAACATCAGGATAGTCTCTTGCAACCTCTATGTTTTCAATCTTAATCTTCATGTCTTCTTCACCAATAAGGGTTGCCAAAAATCCTTGACACCCTTGCCTCAATAACTTAGTGGCCTTTAAGGCAGAAATGACTGGAGTGCAGATTTTATTCTTCATCCCTTCATAAACTCTGTCGGGAGTTCCCTCTAACTTAAAAATTATTTTCTTCTGGTAACAGTCTACATGAACCCGATATGTTGACAACCAATCCATTCCTAGGATGATGTCAAATTCCATTTCTCCTAGTTTAATCAGGTCTGCCTGTGTCTTCATCTCACCTATGATGATTTTACATCCCTTATAATACTCGCTAGTGGTCACTCTGGCGCCTACAGGGGTTGACACCACTAGTTGATAGCTCAAAGGTTCGGATTCCTTGTTAATAATTGCAGCAAAAAATGAAGAAATAAAAGAGTGGGTAGCACCGGGATCAAACGATACTCGAGCAATATTATCGGATACACAGACGGTACCTTCCACCACGGCATTGGATGCTCGAGCCTCCTGCTGAGTGATTGCATTCATCCTTCCTTGCACTCTGGGTTGTTGTACTGATGCTTGTGTCATGGCCGATCGAGTTCTGTTGAAAGGTTGCCGATAGGCAGTAGCTTGTCCTCCTGCTGTAGGGGCGATGCCCATGGTTGGTCTTCCCGTTCCTCTGCTAGCTCCTGGGTATCCATGCAAGTTTGGGCAGTCCCTCCTCATGTGACCCATCCTGCTGCATACAAAGCATTGCTTACCAGCGGCGCAACTGCCAGTGTGACTTCGGTTGCACCTTGGACACCACTGGTTTCCTACAAAGTTGGAGCGTTGGAAGGACGTTGGTGATGCCGAATGGGGCAACCCCTATTCTTGGGCCATGTGTTCATCTTGTTTTCTTGGGCGGGCATGAAGGAAGATCCAGTACCTCTGTCGGGCCTCAAGGACTGAGTTCCAAAACTCGGGGCATTATTATACCGGGGGCGCTTCATATAGGGCAGCTCCCTGGTCCTTATCTCCTGATTCTCCTGCATGTCCCTTTCAATTTCCATTGCCTTCTCCACAGCTTGACTATAAATTTGCAGTTGGAAAGGGATCAGCTTACTCCTGATTTCTGACCTCAAGCCCCTAACGAATATTTTTGTCCTATCTTCCTCATCGGACACCAGTTTCTCAGCATACCTGGACTGTTGAGTAAATTTCGCTTCATATTGACTCACTGTCCATTGCTCCTGCTTTAGATCTTGGAATTCCATCGCAAGTCGGTCCTTCACCACTCCAGGGATGTACTTTTCATTGAACTTTGCCACCAAGAAGTTCCAAGAGATCTCCCTTCCCAATGTCCTAGCTCCTCCTTTTACCATCTCCCACCAGCGTTCAGCCTCTCCTTGGAACATGAAGGAGGCGAAAGATACCCGCTGGTTTTCAGTACATTCCATTACATCCAGTATCTTTTCAATTTGACGGAGCCATTCTTCAGCTTGAATAGGGTCAACTCCTCCTCTGAAAGCTGGTGGGTTTAGCTTTTGAAATTGTTCAAGAGCTCTACGGGGGTTGTTTACACTTGCCAGCTGCAACAGCCAATCTGGTATTCTGTCTGGTATTCCCCGATTAGCATTAGATTGCTCACTCAGAAATTCTTGACTTGCCGGGGGATGGACGCTCCCGATTGCGCTGTGCAATGGGACGTCGCCCTCCGAGTTGGCATCGGGTGGAGGAAAATTTAAGTCCATTTAATACCTAGAAGAATAGTTGAACTTAATCAATGGTAACCCAATGATAACAAGTAGAATAGTTCACAAACAAAATACTGATTTCATTTATGCATAAAGTGTTTTCATGGTAACATATACATTAGCATGACTGTATTCATTCAAAACATACCAATGCAGTCATAAAGGGATACATGTTCATACATATAGCTATTGACAACCACTTTCTTTACAAAAAAAAAAATAATATCACTTATGTGAATCGACATTCATTTTCTTCAAAAACAAAAACAACAAAAACAAAAATGCCGCCCATCTAAACTCCCATCAAGGGGTTATGTTAGAACCCGAGGAGCTTTCCTCCCGGTCGTCCCCTACAGGTTCTTCTTCTGGGTCTTCTTCTTCTGGATCCTCTTCTTCTGGTTCTTCTTCTTCAGGGTCCTCTTCTACTTCCTCCAGTACAGCATCAAAATCACATCCCCAATTTTCATTATCATCGTACAGGTCCATATCTTCTACCCAACTGGAATTCCACCAAATACCCCCAACGAAAATCCTTCCGTCAGGGTTCATCTCATCATTAGGTAGGACTCCCAGGTCCTCAGCTGCTGGTGGATTTCTTATGACACTTTCTGCCTCACTAATGTCATCTTTCTCATCTTGCCCCATGCGAATCCCTGCAGTTGAACTGTCTGGGGGACCTTTCAGAATGACATCTGGATCGGTCTCATCAGATTCAAAATCCCAGTCCATTTGGTCCGCAATCCAACTTAAACTTTCCGACTCCGGACCGTCAGATGATGATCCAGTCATCTCAGAATCTCCCATCTGTAGAAGTAAGACATTTATATTAGACGATGTATCTTCCAATTCTCCCCAAATTAGTGATTGCATGAATATATATAACAAGACATGATAGAAAATCACCACTCATTTAACCATGCCGATCTTTCATAAATTTTTCCCTATGCACAACTGTCCTTCCAATAGGTTTAACCCTGACTTATGTGATATCTTGATTGTTCTCCATTTCCGGTGTCCCATAACACTGGAATTTCTTACAGAAGGGCCCGCACCCCTTGCAAGATCCATTTGAATTAAGGTATGCGGGTACCCATATTCAAATGTAGAGAACAGTTAAATATCCTACATTTCAGGGTCAAATACCCTAAGACTCTACTATCATCCTAATACCCCATATCTAACTTACCTAAGCACACATATACATCACATACGATTACATAAGCCATCACGCATACTACCTCTACCTAGGCTAACCTTGCCTAAACCATGCTCTGATACCAACTGTAACGGTCCCAGTTTCTAATAAACAAGATTAGGCCTAAAACACCAATTATCTCCAATAATCTTAAAATAAGAAAATTTTGGCAGCATCATCCTTAATATTTCCTTTATTTATCACTTACAATAACCAAAAATTTCAGCTCCAAGGCCTACTTATCATGCCACATCACCAAACCTTAACCATATACATATACCATAACTTGCATCCTCCATTGCAAGCATAAATCTTTTCATCAAACATTACAAGAGTTAACTTCCCAACAAATAGCATTCCCCACACATGGCCATCATTCCAAGTTCAAGAACATACATATCTAAGGAATTTCACAGTCCAGAACATTATATCACATATAAGTCCATGGTCTCAAATACTATAAAGACAAAATGTACCTCGAGTACATCCTAACAGGTTTTCCATAAAGACTTCAATAGAGTCCATATATACACATTTAATATAACAAGGCCAAGTCAAAATGATACCACAACATGTCATGCGATCCATAACTTAACTTTTCCAGTTAGAGAGGTCCCTTACCCTTATCCAAACCTGAAAAGATGGAAAGAAAATAAAATGAGCTCGACAGCTCAATGAGTAAACCATGCCATAGGGTAATGATATAATAATTTCATAAGATAACAGTTTAGAAGAGGTAAATTACAATGAGTCCCATAAACAACAACTTGTTCAAGCTACCTTACTTGTTCCAGGCTCCATACATATGTGGTTTACATGATTCCACTATCAAAAGTGGCATTTCGCTATATCATGACACAAAAGAGATAATTGTATGCGTATGTATGAAATTTTCGTGGATTAGTCCCCTCACATCAACTCGGCTCGTTATATACATAAAGTGACATTCTAGTTTAACATAAGTACTATCAATCATGAATGCAACTTGACAGTTCACTATTACCTGCCATTCAATCTAATGAAATTCTCCCGTCTTCCACTCCTACCGGCTCCCGCACGGCCCCTTCCTCCTTTTATAATATTCACATAAAACATATATGTTTCCCCGTCTTCCCCCTCCTATCGGCTCCCGCTCGGCCCCTTCCTCCTTTTATATATATACATATATGTGTAGGGCAAATCCCCGTCTTCCCCCCTCCTGCCGGCTCCCGCCCGGCCCCTTCCTCCAAATAACACAAAAGCACCATACAAGGTTAAGTTATAATATTCATAACAATCAATTGAAAACTAACTTACACGTCATATCCGAAATGATGTGCAACAATAAAGAAACATGTACTTGGGTTTTCCAAAATCATGGTAACGCCATAGCGCGCCACCTCCAACCCCGCATGAATATATGCATCATACACATGTACTCACTAGTACACAACACAATGTTATGACATAAAGAGGGGTTATCCCCCGTGTACTTTAGTGAACATAAAGTAAGCTTCAAGTCAAATGATCGGCATCTATGGGGTGATTTTAGTATGAATCGTATGCTTCACATATGCATCACATTGTTTTTATTTTATAAAGAGTCAAGGTTATACCATATCTATATCGAATCGACTATCATGATGTTGATCAAGAAAAATAGCGAAATAAATTGCTAAATTGGCTCAATTAGGCATAATTAATATACTAGAACCTGTATCCTACACACGCATATCATATCGATGTAATGTAGAGACACAACAATCATGTAATACCCCTTGCATTTCAATTAACCTAAAGCTAATCACCAAAACAGCGAATTAATATGCTAAACACTCTCATTTAAGCATGATTATTAAGCTAGAGCATGTACATTACCCATGCATCTCATCACAACCTAACATAGAAACACCACAACTAGGTGATACCCATAAATTTCATTTAGTTGAGAATAACCACAATTAGAACAGCAATATATCAATAATTAGCACACTTAGGAGTCACCTACACAACATTAAAATTCTGATTTTCAAATCTTGATAGAAAAACATAACCCTAATAGTTAGGTTTACTCACAATGGTTTAAAGCTCTGAGACAGAGAGTTGGGCCTCGAGAAAATACTGCTTGGACGTGCTAGATCTTTCCCCCAACTTACCAGGGATCTCCTCCTCCAAGATCAGGTCCTCCCTCCCCAGAATTGCCGCAAAAACCTTTCCTTTGCCGCGGTTTTGCGGCAATGTAGCAGCGCCCCGCGTGCTGCTGCGGCTCTGCTTGCTGCGCGCGCGTGTCACTTCCTTCCCTCTTGTGGAGTCTTGACCCAGAGCTACAGAAATTGGGATTAAGGCTAGAGAGGTTGTCCTAGTTTCTTACCTTTAAGTTTTAGAGAGGAGATGAAATGGGAAATTTAGGGTTTCAAGTTCTTCACAAATAAGAGGGAAATTTGCAGAATTTGGGAGAGGAAAAATCTGCAGAATTTGGGAGAGGATGAGGGAGAAGGCAAACTTGATAGTCAACCCTTTGGATTGCAAGTTACTAGGTGGGGGTTTTTCTCATATTGCCACGTGGCCAAGTCCCCCCTCATGATGCCACATGGACTCCCACATCTCAATGAGATCATAGCCCTTAATCTCCCCTCTTGCATGCACACCTACCACTAATAACATACTTAGGGTAAGCTTGGTTTATTAAGGGGAAAATGAAGGATTAGGTTGAAATCATCTTTTACCATTGCTAAGTCATTAATTTGCCCAAAAACACATGCACCTAAGCCTTCATGCCATTCATTCATGGTCACCACAATTCAATAGTTAATAAAAACTTTTAAAAATAAAGGGGAGTGGGTCAACTAATTAAGCTCAAGTTGTTGACATTGAAATATGGAGGGTGACTACTTCTAGGTAATGCCTTAAACAAAAATTCTTAATAATTAAGATGAGGAGAAATTAGGTAAAATAAAATTTTGGTTGTTACATGTTGTCATGGTCTCCTCAAAAGATATAGCATGCGTCCATGTCAACCACATCACAAGTAACAGTATCTTGATAATATTTGTCAATTGAAATAGGAACATGACATAGATTTGTTACCTTGATGGAGGGACCCTTCTTGATCCAATCAATGGTATAAGGATGAGGGTGTGGTTCCATCTCTAACTTCAAGTGGTTTACAAGTTCTCTAGACATCTTGTTCTCGCACCTTTCGTTATCAATAATGAGGTTGCATACCTTGTTCTTGACCAAACACTTTGAATAAAAAATTTGATGTCGTTGCTTAGTGTCGGGGTCTTCTGGTTGCACTGCAATCTCTGTACAACACAAGTTATAGATTCGATAATGAATGTAAGGGTTTATAATGGTGGTGCTTGAGGAAAATTAGTCGATGGGTGATTTGGTGGTGATTGTTGTGGTGGATCCAAGGATGGAGGTGGTGGAGGAAGAGTAGTTGATGGGTGATATGGTGGTGATGTATGTGGTGGATGTGAGGGTGGAGGTAGTGGAGGAAGTTTAGTATATGGATGATCATGTCCACTTTGGCATGTATCATCAACCAGACTTTGATCATCGATCTTGAGGAGGCAATCTCTTGAGCTCTTGGATTTTTCGTTCAAGGTTGAGTTGATAGCATGGATCTTTGCTTCGACAGTGTCAATCCTTATAAAAAGACCTTGCAATCGATCATCGTGTTCTACCACCGTCAGAAAGTAGCTGAAGCTCAGATACCACTTGACGCAGACAAGGAAGCGAACAACACCGGGTAGATCTCATTCTAGCATCAATAGACCCTGAAAGATAATTTCAGATAGAAAAAGCACTCGAATTCATGAGCAAAACACTCGAATCCATGAGAAAAAGCAACTTGAATTTACGAGCAACTGAAAGAGAAAAGACTCAATTATTATTGAATATCAAAAGTTCAATGCTAAAACAAAAATACAATGCTCTTATATAGGCAAATAAAGAAGAATACTAATCCAACTAGGAAACCTAATTGAATATAAAAAAATAAAACAAATTGGAATTCAATTTAGACTTGAAAACTAAATCCTATACGGACTCGGATATGCCGACACGCATCAGGCCTGTCGACAGTAAGATGGCCCATGTCGATAGACTATATAACTTCAACTCGGGAAAACATTTTTGGACTCAGTTTGTCAATAGTTGAAATTAGTTGTCGACAACTCGGCTCAGTTTGTCGACAACTGATTTTGATTTTGGACAGCTGAGGCTCAAAATTAGCCTGCTGCCTTGAGTTTCTTCCTATATCAATGATGAATTGTTTCATTGTGATATTATTAACAACATGATTATTTGTGACCTTACTATGAAAAAAAAAGAATTTTTAGATATACCTCTTTGCTATGCCTCTTTCGAAAAACACTCACTGCGTCGGATTTTTGTAGGGCCCATGCCATCATTGTTATTTTTCCAAAATAGCAAATCAAGCACGAGAGAGCGAAAAGAGTGAAAAGACCAACGTGGTCAAGACGACTGTCAAGATCTACAAGAGTTTTACCAAGAAGTTTCACTCAAACAAACAGCACCTAAAAGTAGCATACCATATCCAGTAACAATAGCGGGTCACATGCATGAATAGTGAATTTTTTTTCATCCGAAATGGCATGTCTTTAGTACACCCAGACTTCTTGTTTTTTAATTTTCATCTTTAAAAACCACAAACTTCTTGTTAAATACAAAGAAATTGTGCCACTCTGCACATGCCAGAGAAATGAAATGATACAATCCGGAAACAAATGGGTATAAAAATAAGTTGGATTGAAAACTGGGCTCCCAATTTATTTTTCCACCCAAACAAACTGAGAAAGATCGTATAAGTTGGAAGGCTTCAAGCCGGCAGTGACGTTGAAGTACTGCAGCGTCCTGGACCACTTGAGCGCGTCCTTGAGTCGGTGCACGGCGATCGTATCGGGCACGAACTCGTGCGAGCACTGGTTGATTGGGGGATGTATGGGGTAATCGTAAAAGGCAGGCTTCGCATTGAACCTGTTCTTGGCCTTGTTCCCTTCTCTCAACCACGACCCTAAGATCATATCCTCCCCTTCCTCCCCATGGTGCTCCTTCCCTTCCTTGTGGTTCCTCGGGATCTCCGCCGTCGACATCCACTCCACCAGGTCCCACGACACCGCGTACCCGGCCCCGTACATGAACCAGTGCCACACGTCCATGCTCTCGCACGGGATCACGAACCCCCAGTAGAAGTCCTCCTTGGGTTGAGACCGGAACGTCTCCGCCATCCTCGGCAGCCGGAAGTAGATGTCGTCGTCCGCCTTCATGACGTAGTCGTAGGGCGGCCGGTTTGTGGCGTTGAAGATTGTTGGCAGGCTGGTGAAGTAGGTGTATGTCTTGCCCCGGTTCATGTTCTCAGGGCAGTTGAGGATGATGATGTCGTCGTACTTCATGATCTCGAGGGCGATGAGGGTGGTGTGCTCCTCTTTTGTGAAGTTGCAGAAGACGAACTTGATGTCGATGTGGGCGTAGGAGGGGACGGTTTGGATGGAGTAGAGCATGCGGAGGAGGTGGCGCTGCTCGTAGCGGTCGGGGATGGTGAGGATTCCGATGAGGAGGCGGAAGTCGGGCTGGGGAGTTAGGAAGCCAGTGAAGTTGGCGGAGGAGATGGAGGAGGAAGAGGAGGAGAGGGTGGTGGTGGAGCGGAGGCAGGTGGTGGTTAGGGTTTGGAGGCGGAGATCGTTGGGGTAGACGACGAAGAAGACGACAGCTAGGAGAGAGAAGGGGAGGAGGAGGAGTGCGACGGTGGAGGGAGCTGGCTTCATGGTGGTTTTGAGGTGAAAGAGAGAGCTTTAGGGGATTGAAATGGGAAAGATTAGTATAACTCTATAAGTAGTGGAACTAGGGGGGATGTCACTTACAACTGAGGTCTAGTTTTACGTTGTAGAAGCCTTTAAGAACGCGTTGACTTCACTGGATCTTGAAAACAAAGAGAGCTGAGCAAGTTCTGTAACTTTAAATTGGAGAAGGGTTGTAGGATTAGAGTGAAAACTTGAAATGGTTGAAATTGTCCGTTTGTGTGACGTAAATTAAAGCAAAATGTTGACTATTGTGATTCAGTGAAGAATCTGCGGTACTTTAATTTTGAGTGTTTGAAACCCAACAGTGTTGACTTCATAATCAGCTGATTGCAAGCCAGGTTCCTTGGATCTAACTTCCTCGGTACTAATGATCACATCGCGTGCGAACTCGACTTCCAAGCTTTGCCATGTTACTCTGACCTGTCGTAATTGCTGAATAATGTCTAATTAATCTTTCTCCCGTATGTTTCTCGCTAAATTATATCTTGTTCCTTACTAGAGAAATTAAATAGTTATATAATAATAATAATACATAAAGAAATAATATTTTGATTATCAGTAAAGATTTTGCAGTGAGTTTTGATTGTTGAACCTCTCCTTGGTTACTATAATTTTTTCTTTTTTTTTTACAAGCTAATATGCCAAAAACCAGCACTAGTAAACGTATGATTTCCACTAATAAAACCACAAGGTACAACACCATCTGCAAGCCCTTCATTGAAGTTCATCAAAATGCCAAGAAATCCATCTAAAAACAATCAACCCATTCCCTAAGCTGATAACTTTTCTCCTCATTCTAGCAATCCAGAACTGATTGCGCTCCATTTGAGCATTTCTGCAAACACATTGTGCGCCAAAATTCTCTTTTCTGTGAACTTACAACTCTTCCTAGCCTTCCACATATGCTGTGCACTTTACAAACGAAGCTCTTTTTAGTCACTTCTTACCAACCAGTCACTTCTCAACAATTCCCACAATGTTTGATTTCAGTAATCTTCGTCAAACATTTTCCCATGCAGTAGATGGCTGGCTTTCTTATGAGTGAGCCCTCTGCTGCATAGAATAGAAACACACTCAAATAGTTTGTCAAGTTCACGTAACACAAAATGAGTAATCTAGAAACAGAGGAGAAGAGTGCAACAGAACTAGCCTCCCTGCAGAAACATCAAAATTTCGACACCTTACCGAAAATATCGATCCATTTTGACGAGCACTAGCCCACGTCCTTCTCTGGGAAGTACCTTTAGGATGGTCCATTCTTAAAATGACTTTTTTTTCACAGCAAAAGGAAACAGCAAGCACACTCATACAAAGATTATAGTGTATCTCCCAAACTTTTCTAAATGGATCATTCGAGTCCTAAAAGATGATAGTTCCATGCATCATCAGATTCAAATCGAATCTACTATATTCTATCACCCTCCATCGTGAAGTAACAAGTCCTCACATTTCAAGATTAAAATTGAACATCACCGTCTCATACCAAATGAAAACTCTAAGGCCTTAGTTGACAGGTGAAGTTAGCTAAAGAATTGAGCTATTTCTTACATCAAATTTTGATAAGAGCTCGTTAAGTCAGAATAAAAATAAATTTAGCCAAAACCACCTCAAAATCCACAAAATTCTCCAAAACATAAAAATTGTTAATTCCACCAAAAATATAGAATCAGCTTCCTCGCTTCATGTTTATCTCAACCTCTAACTCTAGCTAAATTTAATTCACCAAACAACCAAAAAAAAAAATACTTAACTCCTCTTATTTCTCTTCCCTCAAGGCACTAAATTCTAATTCCAAACACCACTTGCCAGACAAAACCTGCAGAAGCAAGCAAAAGACTCAACGACTCAACTACTAAAGCCCACATGCTAATTGAAATTGAATCTCACCCTTGTGCTATTAGGTCTTTAGTGCATTGAGGAGACATTGATGAAACAAAATCAATCAAAGAGCCGAGGTACTAAAAGTGCTTCAAAGGAAGAAAAGAACGAAAAATATGCAGTCTTGTAACTCACATTCATCCAACTTCCTCTTGCAATCTTCACGGGCAGGAAAATACTCACAAAATCCCTCGGGAGAAGAAATGCAAAGCGCAGAGAACCAATTGTGACACTTCCAGATGAATAACAGCTCCATGTCCCTCTGGATTCGAATGTGGGAGCAGAAGTCCCACTTCGGCTCTTATTGCAAGTTAGAATACCCATACCAAGATATTCCACAACATTCGCCCAACCTGCTGCCCAATTACAAAAGGAAAATGCAGTATTGGTCCAGCACATGCAAGTGATGAGAGGTCATAATTTTATTGTGTTGCAAAGAACTAAACTACATTTTACAAGATAGTGTAAAGTTCATTTACTTTATATTTTGGGGTTCAAACCTAGTCGGCGGTTCATAAGATTTTCATTGAATCATTGAATGTTTCTAAATAATAGAAAAGATTGATCCACTTAATTTGCTATAGAAGCAACAGAGGACTTGAGCCAGTATCTTCGACTCCCAGAAATAAGCTAGCTAACAAGAAGGAACCCCTATGATCTTTGTTATATGTGTGACACAGAAAACAGATATTTATGAATTGTGATAATTTCATTAACTTATCTCAATAAGGTGCCAATGTAATTTCTAGATGTTATGTTCAAATTTTGTTTATCTTCTGCGTATGGCCCCTGTAGTTGATCATGAGAGATAGAAGAGACTGAGCCTATGCGATGGTATGCCTCCTATACTTATAGTCAGCAAAAAGTGGAAGCTAGAGGGCTGCGGTGTGTAAACTATAATCGCAGACTCTAAAGCGGAAATACTAGCATTTTATTTTATGGGGAAAGCCCAGCGCCCCCCCCCCCAAAAAAAAATTGAAGAACAGAGGTCTTGTTTAATCATGAAAAATATCTAATGAATTTCAGATAATTTATCCTTAAGAGGGTTTTAATTTTCCCCAAAAATCATAATGATGGGACATCCCATGGTGTTTCACTTGTGACACGGAAACCTCAAAATAGTCCAAACCAGACAAAATAAAGAGATCATATCCTTAGTACATCAACAACCATGGCTAAAAAAGAATACAGAGATCGACTGAAAAGCACAAAACCTACTAGTAGGCACCACCCGAGGAACCAAAACATGTCAACCCAACTCAAGAAAAACAAACTGCATCATGATCAGAATGCCCTAAGTGCTGAAGCTTAAAATGCTGCCGCAACATCATGTGGCCGGTTAGCAAGTAGTAGTAGCACCTTGCCGCAAAGGAAAGTAACCAAAGCTCTGACAAGCAAGCGGAAGTTTGATGCGCTCATCTTAGAAGCACCTAGCATTCCTTTCTAACCACATTCTCAACACAATGCTACAAGTGTTACTCTCCCACATCATTCTATGCTCTCTCTTAATCATTTATTTTCTCCATTTACTCCACCAAGTTTGTAACGACCGGATGATCTCTGACACCAAGATGATTCTAATACGACTACCCACATGTCTTTAGATCTTGTACCCTTTGGAAATAGATGCTCAATGGATTCAAGATCAATTCCAAAATGATACACATTTTACTAACTGGATGCTTCCTAAGGGGTTCCTCAATCTTTCGTACTATTCTTCTGTCCAATGAGTAACATCTCCCGTTATCTATAATCGTTATGACCATATCCATACAAAAAGTTGCTGAAGGCTTTCCACTATTCCATCTATTTTGGTATCTAGAATTTACAAGTCTTCCTCTAATAGCAAATGCTCTAGTTCCTTCAATTCTTCCCTAACACCAGGCATCCAATGTGATTTTGAAACAGAAGAACCAACTACCTCTCTTCTATAGTTGAACATCATATCATCTGATCCCTCACTCACAAATAAAATAAGAAACGAGAAGATAAAGACTTTCTGCGGTTACTCCGTGTCAATTCAGAATCTAACATCCTTCACATTGCCAACTATGCATCTTGTACACACATGATAAATTTTGCCTACCCTAGCGGCATTCTTCCAGAAAACTGACACACTTCTACACTCTGTAGTTCCTCCAGATATGGTAGGTTCCCCTTCCAATACATAATATTTCCTAGTGAGATCCACAATACATTTGTAGTTCTCCCCATTCTCCATAGCCATTTGCAGTTTTGCACAATAATAGTTGATTGATTTCTTGGAAAGTTTGAATGTCAAAGTTCTCCATGCTCCTAAACTGTTTCATTACTAGCAATGTTGCAACGTAAAACACCCTAATTAATAAAGACTACCCATGTTGGCAATTCATAAAGAAGATGTAATGTATATATAAATCATGGTTCAAAGTCTCGGTCTCGGCCGCCGACTCGGCCGGCACCGAGACGGATCGGACTCGGACGATACGCGTAAAACGCTACATAGAACGCCAAAAAAAATTATGAAAAAATCATGACAAATCATAAAAAAAAATGTAGACATCAAAATTCATGTATCACATATTCAAAACATTTCACCTAGCACTCAAAACATAACGTGAAAGCATAAATACAAGCGTCGTCGGTGGAAAGATATCAAAATACATGCATACTATGATAAATTGCACAAAATAATTCATAAGTATATGCTAATATAGTCATTTCCACATTGAATTACGAGTAGGCACAAAATCATCATTATTATCATCCCCGCGATAAGTATAAAAACCAGGTATATAGTTTCCATAAGGATAATAATATATTTGTGGGTGAGATCTTGTAGACTGAGATGATTGGCCAGAGGATCCAGCATCAAAGTAACATGGCGGTAAGAGTTGTGCAATATCAGCTCCATGATAATAATACCCAAAATCTCGATATTCAGTGTTGCTAGTAGAATATTCACCAGTGCTAGAATAATCAGTGCTAGAATATTGGCCAGATGTCAAACTCAACCCCTGTAAATGGCCTTCAAGACTATGATGACCATGTGAGTAGTTATCATATCCACTCGAATAATCATCGCTAGAACTGAAATCGACCAACCGATCCAAATGCCTACGCTGTTGCGAAATCCCCGCCCGGACTCCATGATCTATATCTTGTGTGGCATAATATTCTGAATCCCATGTCATAACACCACATCGTTGGCTTCCATCAACACCATGAGTCTCTTCATCATTACCGCCATCACCTCTGTAACCGCCGTCATCACCATCACCACCATCATCCCCGTCATCATCACCATCGTCGCCATTATCGTCGCCATCACCGCCACTTTTGTCACTACGACGAATACCTTCATCCAACCAACCTAAATCATCTGGTGGTAACATCGGTTGTTCTCCCTCACGAATCTACTCATCCAAAATATCATCATTGAAAATATTGTTCAGATCAATTAGGTTGTAATAATCATCAGTGTCGCTTTTGCATGTCAAGTTTCTTACTCGCAACCGCATATTGTAATGCAGAAATACTAGTTTATGCAACTTATTCATTGTCAACCGGTTGCGAAATTTTGTATGAATCAGCGACCACGTGCTTTAATTTCTTTCACAATCGATGAAGAACATATTTGGCTTAAAACTTTGATGGCAATTTTCTACAGATTGGGAACTTTTTCGCCATAATTAATCCACCAATCAGCTGGAAGAGATTGTTGCACTGCTCTTCGAGTCAGTGAGCTTCCAAATTCTCCAACTCCATCCACAAATAATTTTATCTGTGAGAATACACATCACAAGTGTTAATATTTACATAACATTATATCGATGAAATAAATAAATTATTATTACCTCATTAATAGCTCTTGTTTATTTATTCAATCCGGCTCTAATCTTTTAATGACCTCCCTTAATCCATTTCTCCCTTTTGAATGTGTAGAAAAGTTTTCTAAATACTGAATACTAGATTTAAAAAATATGTTGCAATAATATAAGCACATGATTGTTATGATATGACAGTTTCAATTTCTAGTCAACAAAAATGATTTCAAGGCAAATGAATTAGCAGCAGCATGCAAGTGTCTATGCAATTGTCTCTCCCATCTTCTATCAATGATGTCTCAGTACTTCTTCTTATTTGATACTTTTATAGTCAATTTTGCTCTATCCATAACTTCATATATAACAGATAATGTAGACTTCTTATTCTGATCTACTATCTTCAAGACTCTAACAAGAGGATCCATAATGTTTTGGACCTCTCTTGTCTTCTTCAAAAATCGGTCAGTCAGAATGAGATTAGAAAGCTTATCTCGCACACTTTTTCTACTCCTTTCCTTGTTAAATTCACGCTATTCGGTAGTCGTACACATTCTTTTCAAATCTTGCTCATAACGAATAAGGCTTTCAATAGAAATAAACTTGGTGGCAAACCGTGTTATATCTGATCTCAACAAATCTCTATCTCTGATAAATAGCTTCATTAAATTCACCACTTTGAGACTATTATAAATAAATGATGTGATCATCTTAGCATCATCTAATGTCTCCTTGACTGATTTCACAGAGTCAATATCTTCAAGTATCAAATCAATACAATGTGTGCACAAGGAGACTAAAATAAATGTTTTCTCTTCTCCATCAACATGTGACCAGCTGCTTTGAAACTTACCTCATTATCTGTTACAGCCTGCACGATATTTTCTTCACCAACTTCATCAATAACTTTATCCATTAGCGAGAATATATAATCATCAGTCTTCGAGATATTAGTAGTATCAATAGAAGTATGGTAAATAATGTTTCTATCACAATAAATCATGAAATTAATGATAGGCTTTCTATTCCGAGAACTCCAGCCATCACCCATGATCGTGCAACCATACTGCGGCCATTTTATTTTTATTGAAGCAATATATACTTCAATTTCTTTCATTTTCTCTTCTAAATATAGGTTACCAATCCGGTATCCTGTAGGGCCTTTTACACCTGTCATCTGGGCTTGCCTCCGCAATAGTATTAATCATGGCTTGGTAGTAAGGACCACTATCAGCTGCATTGAATGGTATTGCATTGTAGCAAAAGAATTTCGCCATGAATTTTCTAACTTTTTTAATATTCTCAGTTGAGAACATGTTTTTGATTAATTTCTGTTTTGCTGAGAACATATAAGGATCAATACCACGAGCTGAAATTTCAGCTTCTCTCGTAGTCATACTCCGACGCAATTCACAGTTAATCCCTGATCCTGAAGGCTGTGAACTACTGCCACCAATATCAACTCCTTCTGTCAATCTCCAAACCATTTCACGACTTTCTTTCATAACTTATTTTAGTTGTCTTCTTTCAACTCCTTCTAAACCACCAACTTCTTCAATATCATTATCAGAATCTTCATCAGTCACATTATAAAAATCTTTCTCACTTAAAAATCTCATAAGTCGCTTTCTTAGATTTTATGGCCGCTCTTTCTTTGCTACTTTCAAAAAGATGTCTCATTATTTGAGATACCTCTTTTGATACTCGCAAGTATTCTTCCACCTGACCAAGTACATGTGATATATGTTACTTCAATCTAGTAATACCATCATGGACTTGTTTCCTAGAATAATTATACTTCACAAGTTTTCTACTTCCACCAACAGGGGTACCATATTCCCATCCAATATCGCGTTACTTTAGAGCCATATGAAATTTAAAAAATTATCTGTTAAATTAAATTAAAACTAAAATTAACTAAATTAAAACAAAATTAAATTAAACTCAATTAAATTAAACTCAATTAAATTAAACTAAACTAAACTAGTTTATACTAGATTAAGCTAAACTAACTTAATTCCTAACTTCAATAAAATTATTAAATTACCTAACTTAATTATAATTACAAATTTTTATTAAATTACATTAACCTAAATTAAGTTTAACTAAATTAATTTAAATTAAATTAAATTCAATTAAATTAAACTAAATTAAATTAAACTAAACTAGTTTATACTAGATTAAGCTAAACTAACTTAATTACCTAACTTCAATAAAATTATTAAATTACCTAACTTAATTATAATTACAAAATTTATTAAATTAAATTAACCTAAATTAAGTTTAACTAAACTAAACTAATTTAAATTACATTAAACCTAAATAATTAAAACCAAATAGAGGAACAAAAGGAGAGAGAGGGGAACAGAGGAGAGAACAGAGGGGAGAGAGAGATACAGAGGGAGAGGGAGGGACTTAGGGGAGAGAAAACTAAGTGAGGGAGAGAGGGACTGAGGAACAGAGAGGAGAGGAATAGAGAGGAACAGAGGGGGAGAGAGATGGAGACAAAGAGGGGGAGAGAGAGGGACTGAGGGATAGAGGAGAGGAACAAAGAGGAGAGGAACAGATAGAGAGGGGGAGAGACAGAGACAGAGAGGGAGACATAGAGGGGGGGAGAGAGAGGAACTGAGGGAAAGAGAGAGGAACAACGAGGAGAGGAACAGAGGGGGAGAGAGAGGAACAGATAGAGAGAGACGGAGACATAGAAGGAGAGAGAGGGAGACACAGAGGGGGAGAGAGGGGGACTGAGAGATAGACAGAAGAACAAAAAGAAGAGGAACGGAGGGGGAGAGAGAGGAACAGATAGGGGGAGAGAGACGGAGAGGGACAGAGAGAGACATAGATGGAGAGAGGGAGAGAGATCGACGGAGACAAAGTGGGATACAGAGTGGGAGACAGAACAGAGAGAGGGACAGAGATCAACGGAGAGAGAGACAGAGGGAGAAAGGGAGAGAGAGGGAGAGAGGGATAGGTACCTGCGAGGGGGAGAGATCGACGGCGACGGTGACTGGGGCGTGGGTTTTTTTTCCTTTTCTGATTCAGAAACGCAGAGGCAGCGTGAAAGAGAGAGAAGGGCAGCGTTAGAGAGAGAGAGTGTGTGTGGCAGCATGAGAGAAAGATCATATCTCTCTCACTCTCCCTTTATGTTCACTGGTGCCGAGTCGACCCGGATCGGGTCCGACTCGGAGTCGACTCGGTCAACTCGGCCGAGTCGTGTAAGACTCAGCCGAGTTGACTAAGTCGACTCTGAGTCGGACCCGACCCGGGTCGACTCGGCACCCGCCCTTCGACTAGGGCATCCGAGTCGTATCGCAGGTCACCGAGTCAGATACGACTCGGCCAAGTCCTCGATCGCTGATATAAATCCTCAAAGTCACTCTCAAAGTGAACATGTTTACTGACCATATAAGTTCAGAAACAATACTTGATTTGGAGAACAATATTTGTAGAGAAAATTGAGATAGATGAGAGCTCCAGCCTTTAAATTTTAATTAAGAAGCATCCAAATAGTCTATTAGGTGATATGGCAAAATAATGTCTATTTCTTATCGGTCGATATCTCAGTTTTGGGTTCATACCGATACGGTATGATGAAAAAAATTCAGTCGTATCGGTTTGAGCCAATATTTTCTGATATATCGTCTGATATATATCAACCCGATATCGACTGATATTGCATTTTTTTTCTTGACTTTCTTTTTTAACAAATTAGGTTTCGGTCAAACTTTTGAGTCCAAACCCAATCTCTTATTTCCCCAAAAAAGAGGCCATCAAACCTTATGATTTTTGTTGTGTTATATTATCCTATTATTAGGAACTTAAGACTTGAGAATGTTTATTAAAGATTTATAGTTTATGATGTTCTTAAAAAAAAAAAAACTTGTTCATGCATGTTTTGTTAATCACTTTATATATGTTGCAATGGGTTGGTTGAAAATTAGATTATATTTTGTTTGTTTATATATCAAGTTATGTATTTTTTGTAATTCTTATGCATATCTGTTACTTTTTGCATGTCTCTTACTTAAAAATTTAAACTTAAAGTAAGAATTATGATATTTTATTTTTTCTTTCACGCATCTAATTTCAAGTATTTTGTTGCATTGTGCGTATATCGCTTAAACTTAAATGCTTTTCATATATGTCGTCACATATTTATTCAATAGATGGCACAGAAAACTTTATAACTACATTTAAGTTATTAATATTTATATATATAGAATATCCAATATAGATATCCAATATGATCCCATATCCCCAATATATCGCCCAATATCCAGTATTCGATATGAAAAATCCCAAACCGATATGAATCCGATATCCTATATTTAGAACCTTGGTAAATGCCTTGATATTTAACTCCGCCAGTGCACCGTTCACTGCTTGTCCCAAGATAGAATAAAGGAGAAAGGTTGTGGTAGGCCTGTGACAGCCAACATAAAATATTGTCACTACTATGAACATGAACAACAACTAAGCCATTTGTCCTAAGTATTTGGGGTAGGCTACATGAACCAAAAGAGAATTACGTCGAATCGGGCACATGGATCAGCTTTCTCCACTCATTCCTATCGAGCAATACGCCTTCACTAAAACCTTTTACCTCTATATCTTGTCGTAGTACCTCCATCCATGTTTTCTTCGGTCTCCATTGCGCTCTTTTAACTTGTCCTAAATTTATACGCTCTACTCGTCGGACTGGTGCATCTGTAGGTCTACGTCGCACATGACCAAACCATCGTAGGCGATTTTCTCTCATGAACCAAGAACTAAATTTCGTTGGAGCGTTCCCTACTGAGCGACGCCCTACATCGGAGCCCGGGTGTAGTGAAAAGTGGGAAAAAGTTGCTAGGTCGTCATCCAGTAGCAACGCGCCACATCGGCGCCTGGATGATGTATCAAATGAGTAAGGGTTTCAACACTTTTATGAGCGGATGAGGGTAAAAAAGTTAGCTCATGAATATGTGATTAGGTTAGCATCGTGGAACATAGGTTCTCTTACAGGTACATTAGCAGAGTTAGTTGATGTTATGATTAGAAGGAATGTTAGTATTTTATGTGTGCAAGAGACTAAGTGGGTAGGTGAAAAAGCTAAAATTATAGAGCCTTGAGATTATAAACTTTGGTATACTGGTAGTGATAGAAATCGTAATAGAGTGGGTATGATCATAGATAAACAATTGCTTGAGGATGTAGTGGAGGTTAAGAGGAAGGGTGATAGGATCTTAATAGTTAAACTTATTTTAGGTAAGGAGATTTTTAATGTTATTAGTGTTTATGCACCGCAAGTAGGACTTGATGAGTCTAGTAAGCGTCAATTTTGGGAGAATTTAGATGAGATAGTGCAAGGGATACCCATTAGAGAAAAACTTTTCATAGGCGGTGATCTCAATGGGCATATAGGAACTAATCATTATGGATTTGATAGTGTATACAGAGAATTTGGTTTTGTGAAAAAATGAACCAGGTAACTCAATTCCAAATTTTGCTTTGTCTTATGATTTGATCTTAGTTAATACTTGATTTAAGAAGAGAGAGTCTCACATGATCACTTTTAGAAGTGGATCAAATGCGAACCAAATAGATTTCTTTTTAACTAGGAGAGTAGATAGAGGTAGTTGCATTGATTGTAAGGTAGTTCCGGGTGAGAGTGTAGTAATCCAACATAAAAATATTCAGATTAGAAGGAGATCTAGAAAGATTAAAAGTAAGTTAGATCCTAAGATTAAGTGGTGGCGGCTAAAAAAAGGTAACTAAAGAGTCTTTGTAGATCGAGTGGTACATGAAGCAGATTGAAAAACCCAAGATGATCCTAATACAACATGGAACAAATTGCTAGTTGCATTAAAAGAGTAGGTAAAGATGTACTTGGTGAGTTACGGGGTGCTGCTCCACCATATAAGAACACATCATGATGGAATGAAGAGGTAAAATATGCCATTAAGATCAAACGAGACTCTTACAGAGATTTTAAGAAAAATTATGATGGAGTGAGTTTTGAGAGGTATAAGTTAGTCAAGAAGGAGGCTAAGAAAGCGGTTTAGAATGCAAGAGCTAAAATGTACAAAGAAGTGTATGAGAAGTTGGACACTAAGAGGTTGAAAAGGATATATATAGAATTGCTCGAATAAGGGAGAGAAAGACTAGAAACTTATATACTGTGAGGTGTGTCAAAGATGAGGATCAGAAAATTTTAGTTCGGTATGAAGAAGTCAAAGAAAGATGAAAAGAGTATTTTGACAGATTGTTCAATGGTAGTTCTACTCAAGATTTGGATGACCTTACCATTCAGTGCTAGGATATGAACCGTAATTATATGTCCAGAATTAGCGAATCTGAAATTAAAGAGGCCTTGAAAAGAATGAAGTCAAGGAAAGTTATTGACTCGGATGGAATTCCTATTAATGTATGGAGATGCTTAGGAGAGATAGGCGTGAGATGACTGACAAACCTCTTTAAGAAGATCTGACTAACTAAAAAGATATCAAATGAGTGGAGGAAGAGTACCCTAGTACCTCTCTATAAGAACAAGGGTGATATCCAGAGTTGTTCAAACTATCATGGAATAAAACTCATGTGTCACACCATGAAGCTTTGGGAAAGAGGAATTGAGCACATGTTAAGGCATAATGTTAAAGTATTAGGAACTAGTTTAGATTCATGTCGGGACGATCGACGATAGGCGATTCATTTGCTACGTCAACTTATAGAGCGATTTCGAGAGAGGAGAAGAAATTTGCATATGGTCTTTATTGATTTAGAAAAACCTTATGATAAGGTGCCAAGAGAGGTATTATGGTGGACATTAATGAAAAGGGAGTCCCCATCAAATATACTGACATAATCAAGGACATGTATGATGGAATAATGGCAAATGTCAGAACTTGTGGAGGCATAACAAATAATTTTTCTATCATAATTGAATTACATCAAGGGTCTGCATTGGACCATTCTTAGGGCATGTTTGTTTCGCCGCAAAACGTCGTAAGTCGTAAAATGAGAATGAAAAATGTGAACTGTAGCAGGGAAAATATATTGTGTTTTACGGTGTTTGGTTGATAAAGTGAAAGTGTAAATGAAAAAGTATATTGTGTTTTACGGTGTTTGGTTGGTAAAGTGAAAGTGTAAATGAAAAAATATATTGTGTTTTACGGTATTTGGTTAGTAGCGTAAAAGTGTAAGCGAAAAAGATAACGACAAAATTAACTGTAGCAGTGATTTAAATATTATAAATACTATTAAATTAAATCTACTATTGCAAATTAAATTATATTAAAAATTTGAGATAAAATATTACTAATCTTAATATTTTATTTATAACAATAGTATTAATAAAATATTAGTAAGATTAGTAAAATATTACTAAAATATTAACTAAATAAATAATATAAAATTTTAAGGAAACCTAAAGAACATTAATAAAATAAAACATAAATTTTAAAAATCTTAAGAAAAACAATAAAATATAGTTAAAATATTATAATATTAAAAAATACTTGAAATTATTATAATATTAAATAAAAAATTATTAATAATATTAACTCTAAATAAAATAATAAAAACATTGGTATAAGTATTAATAAAATAATAAAGTATTAAATAACAATATTAAATAAAAAATATTAAATTAAATTAGTAAAATGTTAAATATTAAAACAATATTAAAAATAATAAAAACTAAAGATTAAAAATATAAAATAATTAAATAATTAAATAAAAAACTGAACATTATTAAAAATATTAAATATTTAATAGTATTAAATTATATATTGATTATCAAGTAACTGCTTTGAACTGCAAGTGTATTACAAGTGAAATTTACATGACCACAAAATTAACTGTAGCAATTGCAAGTAGGAAAATGTGAGTGTAAAAGTGAGATTTATATGACCACAAATTTAACTGTAGTAACTGCAAGTGGTAAAATGAGAGTTGTATTTTGCAATTTATTTTTCAGCGAAACAAACAGCGAAAAATAGAAAAGAAGTTTTATGACTTACGATTTGCGGGGTTTTGCGGCGAAACAAACACACCCTTATTTGCCATAGTGATGGATGAGCTTATACCGTGGTGTATACTATTTGCTGATGATATTGTCCTAGTCGATGAGACGAGAGCTGCGATAAATGTCAAATTACAGCTATGGAGGCAACCTCTAGAATCTCCAGGTTTTAAATTAAGGCCAAAACAGAGTATATGGAATGCAAATTCAGTAAACAGAGAATCCGAAATTATAGTATTGTAACACTAGATGGACAAGAAATACCGACGAGCAGTCATTTTAGTACTTGGGTTCCATTATCCAAAAAGATGGGAGATCAATAGTGATGTCAACTATATGATCCAAGCCGGTTGGTTGAAATAGAGGAGTGCAACAAGAATTTTATGAGACCATAATATTCTGTTATGGCTAAAGGAAAAGTTTTATCGGACTGCTATTAGGCCAGCTTTATTATATGACACAGAATGTTGGGCTATAAAGAGATATCATGCCCAGAAGATGAGTGCAGCGGAGATGCGCATATTTCGTTGGATGTGTGGTAATACGAGGAGAGATAAGTTGAGAAATGAGAATATTCGTACTAAGATAGGTGTAACCCCTATAGAATAGAAGATGAGAGAAAACTGTCTACGATGGTTTGGTCATCTACTACGTAAACCTACAGATGCGCCAATCCGACGAGTAAAGCGTATCAATATAGTGCAAGTTAAAAGAGCGCAGAGAAGACCGAAGAAAACATGAATGGAAGTGATACGGCAAGATTTAAAGACTAAAGGTCTTAATGAAGGCATATTGCTCGATAGGAATGAGTGGAGAAAGTTAATCTATGTGCCCGATCCGGCATAATTCTCTTTTGGTTCATGTAGCCTACTCTAAATACTTGGGTCAAATGGCTTAATTATTGTTGTTGTTATTGTTGTGGTAAATGCCTTGATATTTGATGGATACTTGAAACATATCATAATACAAGTTAATGTGTTTCTTTAACTGTTAGAGTCTAGCAAATTCATTTTATAGACAAAACATTAACTCACATATATAATTATGGTATCATCATACCCACAACATATCCGTATCCTGAATTTTTTAGGTTTGTCAAATCTGCACACCCATATTAGGTTGTATCTGCATCTCATACCACTACTAGTGCAACATAGGTAATTCCCAATAACAATCTTATCATCTTGCATATTTGACTAGACGTCCTCAATGACTATGAGAAATTTGGAGGGTTACTCTATGGGCGCGCATAAGCTTAGACTACATTTATATTTATAATGCAAAGGCATAGGGGTTATTTAAAAGACTCATTTATGGTTGCTTAACGGGCTCTCCCAAAAAACGAAAATACATAACTAAGGTCGGTTTCAACACAACCAACCTAATAAACTCATGGCATGAATAATGGCCTGTTTGAAACACAAAAAAAGCATTGGGTGGAATAGAAAGAATCACTAAGTCTGCCATGTGATTTAGGAATTCAATTATACACTTACAATGCACGTAGAGAAAAACTAGCATAAAAAAGGAAGGCTTATTTTTCCACCAAGTACCAGCTAGATTATATGACATGGCCCTTTCCCCCTCATGGTTACCTTGGTAAGAATTCAGCAACAATTTGCAAAGGGTGGGCCTTAAGTTTGACAAATATTTATAACAACTAATCTTGTCCTTTTTATGGAGCTTTCATGATCTTTAGCTGCGCCCTGTAGCAGATCCTGTTTTGATAAGAAATTTTTTGATGGCATCATGGCAGAAGATGTAATATTTTTGTACAAATGTAGTTTATCATCTACGATGAGATAGGCATTAGGCTGTGTTCAATTTGAAATAAAATGAGGGTAAGGAAAAGACAATCTGTAGAAAATCTTTTCTATGCTTTTCATTTTTGGTTTGGTTGTGAGAGGGAAAAGAAGAAAAGGAAAGGAGAGAAACCTGAAGGAAAATATCAAAAAAAAAAAAAAGGTTCCTTCAGCTTGTCTCTAATGTGGTGAAAATGGGGCAAGTTTATGGAGGAAAGAAGGATTGTTTACCAGATTACGACCACCTCTTACTGAACCTATCTAAGCATAATAGAGAAATTAGAACCACCTAGACCTTGTCGTGTAACATTAGATCAACAACTTACTCTGAATTCTTGTTTTCCTTCTTCCCTCTCTTTTCCATGTGCCAAACATGAAAAACAAATACCTCAAGAGTTAAGATGACTTGTATAGAAACCTATTCACTTGTCATATTACCAGTGTAGATTAATTTGATCATAATTAGGGAAGGGGTACTTCAAAACTTCATGTTAAGTGCTTAATATTGAGTCGACCATGTTTTTCTAACAAAAATTGCATTATCCATAAACCTAATTTGAGGTTATAAAAGTTCTATTCGAACAAAAAAAACAATTGAAAAGGAATTGACAAATGCTCATAAGCAAATTTGTAGTATTAAGGTTAAATTTTCGTCTTTAGTACTATCAGAAAACAATCCAAAATCAATTACATTAGAAAGAAAACTTGCATAAACATAGAAACGATGATTTTATTGTTGAATTGCACATTTCATACAGGAGGTAACAGCAAAAAACATTGTACGTGCAACATGAATCCAGTAGCATTCACTAATAGCAGCTAGTAGTGGGTGTCTTCCAAAATTTTCTATATCTACTAATATAAATATAAACAGAAGACTAATATAATTAACAAAATCCCTAAACCAAGTAACAACGAATCATCACAAACCAAAAAATTCAATTAGTACTACAAGCTCACCCCAAAAACTCCTTCCTTGACGATCACAAACTCCGACGAGGACTCGGGCAAATGCGGCGCAAAGACAACCTGAATCGTCCTCCTCGTCCTCATCACAACCCCACCATCATCTCCCAACCCCCCAATTTCCCCAAATTCCAAACCCTCCTCTCTCCTTACGACCTCATCATTCCTCGACAAAAACAATCTCATATTGACACAATTGGCCCACGAGATCCCCAGCGCAGGCCAAATTCTCCGGCCCGACGACCACAGCTCCCTGAAATTCCCAATTCTGACCCCACCACCACGGGCGCCGCCCTCCTCGGACCCCACCACGTCGACCACCTGATTGGTCACCACGACCGCCAGCTGGAACCTCACCGCGATCTCCTTCAATTGGGAGGCGATCTTGAAGAAAAGATTGGACCTGCGCTTGAGATCGGCGGCGGTGTTGTCGAACTCGGAGCGGAAGAGCGCGGCGATGGAGTCGATGACGATGAGTTTGATGGGGGGCGAGCGGGGCAAGAGGGAGGAGCGGGCGTGGGCGAGGAGGGCGAGGACGTCGTGGGGGGAGTGGGCCCCGCTCACGAGGATGCGATCGAGGGCGGGTGGGTGGGGGCGTGATCGGGTGAGGGTAAGGAGGCGGCGGAGGGGGAAGGGGAACTCGGAGTGGATGAAGAGGGATGGGGAAGGGGAGGAGAGGAGAAGCTGGAGGGAGAGCTGGGTCTTGCCGGAACCGGACTCGCCGGAGAACTCGGTGACCGAGCCGACGGGGATGCCGCCGCGGAGGAGGCGGGTGAGGATGGGGCAGCCCACGGGGAGCTTCTGGGTTTGGGCCTGGAGGAGGGCTAGTGGGTTCTCGGGTTTTATCGCCGGGTCCATATGTGGTTCTTCTTTTTGTTGCGGTTGGGGGATATGGGGTGAGTTTTGTTTTTGTCGGAGTTTTGGGGAGGAAAATTTTGAAGCGGAAGCGGGAAAATGAAGTTATATTTTTTTTCGTAAGTTGCTTTCATTTGGTTTTGGGCTGCTGGCCATATGGAATCTTCTGGTAATACAGGGCACTACAGGGCCAAAAGCGAATGAAAATGTTTTGTATAAATAAACCCATGGATTCCACGTTCACATTAAATTATTAATTATTTATGTTGTGAATTTACTTTATTTTTGAGAAGAGATAATAATCAAAAAAGATTCAATCAAAATTAGAAAAGAAGAAAAACTTGTAAAAAAAAGAAGATCAAGAAATTGTATGGCGGTTGACAGGCCTATCATGCACACAAATATTGGTGGCAGACGGGTCGCGACTCGCCAAACCCGACCCAACCCGACCCAGAGTTACCGGGTCTGGGTTTGAGCTAATTGAGTTTGGGTCGTAATCGGGTCGACCCGTCTGACTCGATTATTAAATGGGTTGGGTCAACCCGAACCCGCCAAACCCGCTTGACCCGCCAGACCCAATTATTCTCTCTCCTCCTCGGCCTCCTCCCCTCGATCTCCTCCACCGCCGCCACTGCCTTCTCCCCTTCACCTAAATTAAATTGTCAAAAAATATGCATGAGCCTAATTTTGAACTTGTAACCCTTAGTGTATGAGTTTAGTGTGATGTATATCACCAAACAATTTTGTAATATGGTATAAAGAAATTGTATTTAAGGCTTAATAATCGGGTCAAACGGGTCGGGTCGGGTCGACCCGATTAAGTCTGGGTCGGGTCTGGGTCTGAATTTTTGACCCGTATGATAATCGGGTCGGGTCGACCCGACCCGATTATTATACGAGTCGCAGTAATTGTGTCGGGTCGGGTTCGACCCGACCCAATTGCCACCCCTATGCACAAAGGAGTCGACAACACTCAATAGAGAAGAAATCAAGAATAGATCTTCGACAGGCACAAAGGCCTGTCAACAAAAGCCTGTCGATAGCCCGCTCAAGCCCATCGACAGCTAGAAGCCCAAAACAGGATTTTAGCTTCTTTTTCAGGCGTGTTCAGATATCTTTTCTGATGGACTTCAAGTAGAACTCAAATTCTATTCACAGAAGAATTTGTTTCTAAATATTGAATGGTTTAAAATTATTCCAGATCAATATAAGAATTGATCAAGTTCTTCAAGTGTCTGATGGCCAAGATCATCTCATAAGTCAAATAAGATTTGTATTGTAAAACTCTAAAAATAAAGATTGGAACCTAGTATAATAACACAAAAAAGAATTATAGAAAGCTAATGTAAAAAAGAGGTAGGTGATGGTGCAAAGAGAGGAGGAATATTCTTGTAATCTTGAGGGATTTAAGGGGAAGGTGAATTTGAAAACACCTAGAGGGGGGTGAATAGGTGATAATGCTAATCTAGAAACTAAATGCGCTAAATGCGGAAGCTTAAAACTAATTTGCAACACACTTAGTACAACACACAAGTGTAGCCGAATTCCCTGTGAAGGGCTCTGGACTAACTCCTCTTGATTCCCCTAGATATGGGTTGAGGTGCTATATGAAGCTCTTATGGTTAAGTACAAGTGAGGCACACACAAGCAAACCAAGCATATAAATGATATAGTAATATGAAAGATGCAAGGCAATACAAGCAATATGAATGATATGAATGAAGAATGATGCTTTATACAAATAAATGAGAGAGAGGGTTTAGAGGCAATGGATCAAACGCAAACATAAGGATATGTTTCGAGGTTCGAGCCCCTAGCTCTACGTCCCCGCCTTCACCGAGAAGGATTTCCAATCCACTATACTCTCACCGAGGGAACCTCCACCGAGGAGGATTTGTTACAACACAAGGAGTACCGAACTCCTCTCTCAAACACCACCTCACAACCGAGGGGTAGGCCCGTAGCCAAACAACAACCAATCCACCTCACACTTGAGAAATACAAACACCAAGCTCCACCTCACACAAGAGGGAGCAAACACAAATCTCCACCTCTACCAAAGAGGGAGCAAACCAACAACCCAATCAACCTCTACCAAAGAGGGATACAAGAAATCAAGGGTCTTACAACAAGTGGTATATCTCAACCATAAACCACTTTCCTTTTTCCCACAAATAAATGATCCTAATAGAATAGGATAGAAGATAGCTCAAGTGTGGAAAACTAGGTGTTTGGAAAACAAGACCTCAAAGAAAATACTTGGGAAAACTCTTGTAAAAGATAGAGAATGAAAACCAATACAAACATCCCAAATTCCTATTTTCTTTGATTTTCCCAAACCCTAAAACACAAATAAGATTGGAAGTTTAAAACCCAAAACACTTTTGAAATCTTTTAAAAACACTTCAGAAAATTGGGAATTTTTCTTGTAAAAAGTCTTATCAAAACACCCCAAGAGATGGGGTATTTATAGCCCCAACAGAAAACTAGCCGTTAGGCTGATCTGGCAGCCTGACAGGCCAGCGGTCGACCGGCCGGTCAACCGCCAACGGTCAAAAATATGACCGTCGGGCAAACACGGTCGACCGCCCGGTCGACCGGGCCTGTGTCTGCCAGACGTGCACAAGGCTGTGCACGTCGGTCGACCGCAACGGTCGACCAGCCCTTGGTGTGGTCGACCGTACGGTCGACCGACCTGGCCTGTCAGCCACAGTCTGGGTTAGAAACTGGGTCAGAAAATATTTCTAAAAATTCTTTTTAAGTCTTCTAAAAATCACCAAAAATAGTTTTATCATTTTGCATTGATATATAAACAAGTGATAAAAAGTTTAGCTCAAATATCAATCAATATGAACTATTTTTGTGTCTTATCATTTTTACCAAAAACCAAAACATGTATTTTATCAAACTTGGATTTTTCAATAGGAAATCTGATTTTTCCTAAAACATATTCAATTACAAAAACATGATATTTAAACATTATTAGGCATGTTGCATATGGACATAGGTCCAATATACATGAAACAAATATATCATTGTTTTTGTCTTTAAATCCACAAAAATATGTTTTGTTAAAAATACCAAAACATAAAACTACATGAATAGGTATGTCAAACTAAGTTTGTATAAGTCATGTAAGCATGTATGTATATAAAGCACATCTAATATACATAAAAACAAAATAAACTTGTTTTGATCAATCTATTCATGAAAACCAAATTCAAAACATAAAACTTGTGTGTGTTGTGCACTTGAGCATATCAACTATACTAAGCTTTACAATATGGATCTAAACACACTAAACTAAACTAGGATACCTAAGTCTTCTTGATGAACACCGTCTTCAAGACGACCCGATCCCAAACTCGTGATCCTCCGAGTGCAAAGGTAAGATCTTGATGCTCGGGCACTGGAATCACCAAGTGAAGGTTTCCAAACTCCTCTTTTTGAAGCAGTCACCAACTAATATCTTGATTAATGATCTGTAACTAAAATCACAAGATTATTAGTAAACATAACTACATGAGTTAATCATCATCAAAACTAGAGAGGAAGGCCTCCGGGCCAACAATCTCCCCCTTTTTGATGATGACAAAACTCATGGAGTTATATATGCATGGATTAAAGTTAAGCTTCAAAGAAGCTCCCCCTTAACTCATGCATAAACAAATAAACATAAAGATGCAAAGAATATTAAACACGAAACATGCATAGATATGCATAAACAATAAAAGGTTCTAGATACCAATGAAATTTTCAAAAACAAATAAACATGTTCTAGATACCAATTAAACTTAATATATGCAAAAACATAAGTATGCATATAAAACTCAAATAAAACTCAAAATCTTTCTCCCCTTTTTTGTCAATCATCAACAAAGGGGTAAAAACCAAAACAATAAATTTTTTCCCCATTTTGTTCGAAACAAAGAATCAACAAAATGGTCAAAAACAATGTTCTCCCCCTTTTTGTCTAAAACAAAAACAAAGTCAATAAGGGGTGACATTTAAAACATAATTGGTATCATGTTTAATGTCAATGAAGTACCTCTTGATACCAATATAAAAAATGAAAACAAATATCTTGATACCAATTGAAATAATTGTTCATTTTAAACATATGATATCAATTGAAATTGTTATTTTCTATCATAAAGTAAGGGAACAAAATACCAATTGAAAACTAAAATATGAGTTTTCTCCCCCTTTATGAAAAACCAACTAAAAACATGCATAAGCTTGTTTAAAGATACCAATTGAAAACTAATCAATTGAAACATGATATTCATTTAAACATACAATCTTAGCATAAACAAAATATATATATGTATGAAAAATTAGATACCAATCGAAATTGATACTATTGGAATTGAAAGCATACATACATACAAACATATATGAGTATATAAGAAAGGTCAAAATTGATACCAATTGAAAGAATTCAATGATACCAATTAAAACAACAATAATATCAAATGTATATCTCATATAACCTATCCTCCCAATCATGTTCAAGTTTAAAATGATTTTCATTATAAAGCATACATGAGCATGATCGCCCATCCATCCACCCATAGAAGGTAAGGGTTTTCAAAAATAGGTTTGAAAATTAAAGTATGTTTGAAAAACTCTACCAAATGAAGAATTTGAACTAGTTGAATGAAAAACTTGTCAACTAGTACGAAATCCTTCAAGTAAGGAATAAAACAAAATCATTTTTCATGAAACAAGAAATCCACATGATATCCAAACACTCAAGTCAATGAAGCACAAATATGACTCATGAAAACAAAACATGAGCAAACAATAAATATGAGTGTATAAGTAAAATGTGAAGATCATAATCATGAAAAATAGACAATTAAGCTCAATTATTTTTAAAACATGAAAATCATTAAAAACTATTTAATCTTCAAGGTGTATGTATGTCTTATACATACTAAAGTATACATACATATCCAAACACAACGAGTCCACAAAGATATATGCATGAAAGCACGTGGCTCAAAGGATGTATATGTATAACAATAATTTGGATAAAATGGACATATACATGAAGTTAAACATAAACACAAAAACATGAATAATTAAATTTTCATTAAAACAAATTTCATTTCAAGGTATATGTATGTTTTGACAACACAAGAAGTATACATATGTATCCCTAAACACAATTTGAGTTCATATATATAGATTTGCATGAAAGGCGAATGACTCAAGGGGTATACATGTCTATCTTAAAGTTTGGCAAAATAAACATATACATGAAATGAAAATTAATAAAACAAATCTAAAAATAGGAATACAAGTTTAAAATATATGAATCATCAAAACTAGACTATACTAGCACATCTAATGGGTTCAAATAAGCATTCAAGCACAAACATATATAGATTTATTTGTGACCCACTATATGTACAAGTATATACCTAGTTTTAATAAAAACTAACATTTAAACATATATTCAAAACATGAAGCATCAAAAATAAGATAAAAATTAACATGATAAACATAAACATGATTATTATGTAAATCCACATGTTATTAGAGCTATGATAAACATGATAGCTAAACAAGGGTGAGAACACAAAAATAATTATCCATATTAAACATGGGTGTCTCAAAAGGCTATACATGCATGTCAATGATTTAATAAACATGGCATTTACACAATAATCTACAAACAATAAAACATGCTATAAACAATGAATATGAAAAGTATGTAAACAATAATTAGGAGTTAGGGATCGTTACCAAAACCTAGAAGGCAACTTTTCTTGTCTCCAAAACATGGTGGTCCTCTCCACCAAACATCCCTTGAAAGTGATGCATCCAATTGGTTCTCTTTAAGCACGGAACGCATCCACTCCAAGGTACCGCTACTCTCACGTCATGTGAGAGCCCACACCTACATCAAACATAAGAGGGGTGGTCTTTGGTACCCATAATCTTTTGGGTCCATGGGGGTTAGTACCATTTCTAACCCAAACAAATTTATTTGCTAAATTACAATCATGTATTCTATCATAACAAAATTTAGCAAGGTGGCCCTTACGTCCACAATGTGTACAAGTGTATACATGAGCATACGTGGTGTGATGGTGTCCGTGAGAAGCATGTGTATGCCGACTATGGTGTGCATGAATAGATGGAACTTGTTTCTTTCGAAACAAAGTTTCCAAACGTGAATGACTCTTGGCACATTGGCTCAAAGTGGAGCCCAAACAATCCACTCTCTTCTTTAACAAACAAAAATCATCATTAATCTTAGAAGAAGAGGTGCATGCAATAGGTATGCTAGGTGAAGCTACACTAGCATGGCAAACATGTGAATCTATTTCATTTTTCAAAGATTTATTTTTATTTAAACAAATTTCTAATTCTTTCGAAATAAATTCAATTTCATTTTTCAAAGAATGGTTACCTTTTAAAATAAAACCTAATTTTGAAGATAAAACCTCATTTTCTTCAAAACGTCATTACAATCATTTCTATTTTTCAAAATCTAATTTTCTTTTAACACAAGATCAAGTTGAGATTTCAATGAATCCCTTTCATTAGAAATCTCCTCTTTTTCTTGCAAAATAATGTTAAGTCTAGAATGCAAAATTTTATTTCCATTATTCATCCCTAGACTTTTCTTTTTCAAAATTTTATATTTTTCTAATAATTTTTCACAAACAATAGATAGTTCTTCATTCAAAGCACGGGCATCAACATAATCATTTGAAGAACTAACATCATCATCATCATCTAAGTGGATTTCCGAGTGTACCTCAAGAGAGTCATTCCCTTGGACCGTATAGCATTGTTGCGGCTCGGATTCATCTCCACTAGATTCCTCTTCTTATTGGATAGGCAATTGAAGCTCGGAGTTGGTGGTGGTTGTCAACATGTTCCACACTGCAAATGCAGAATCAAAGTTAGAAGCAAGTAAAAGATATTCTTTAGGAAGTGTACTTCTAATGGCCTCAAGGGCTTGTGCATTGGCCCCTATATGCTTGCTATCACTAAGGAAGGATTCCTTGGTAATGGCAAGGTGAACCTTATATCCTAGGGTTAGTAAATAAACGGACATCCTAGTCTTCCAAACAATGATGTTGGAAGGGTCAAACATAGGTGGGGTCATGAAGTCCATGGATGTAAACTATATGTGTGCAATCAAGCAAATGCAAATGAAAGATTAGCAAACAAGGATCGCACTCCTAGGATGTTAAGCCTAAGTATCAGGAGCGTAGGCTCTGATACCAATTGAAAACACCTAGAGGGGGGTGAATAGGTGATAATGCTAATCTAGAAACTAAATGCGCTAAATGCGGAAGCTTAAAACTAATTTGCAACACACTTAGTACAACACACAAGTGTAGCTGAATTCCCCGTGAAGGGCTCTGGACTAACTCCTCTTGATTCCCCTAGATATGGGTTGAGGTGCTATATGAAGCTCTTGTGGTTAAGTACAAGTGAGGCACACACAAGCAAACCAAGCATATAAATGATATAGCAATATGAAAGATGCAAGGCAACACAAGCAATATGAATGATATGAATGAAGAATGATGCTTTACACAAATAAATGAGAGAGAGGGTTAAGAGGCAATGGATCAAACGCAAACATAAGGATATGTTTCGAGGTTCGAGCCCCTAGCTCTACGTCCCCGCCTTCACCGAGAAGGATTTCCAATCCACTATACTCCCACTGAGGGAACCTCCACCGAGGAGGATTTGTTACAACACAAGGAGTACCGAACTCCTCGCTCAAACACCACCTCACAACCGAGGGGTAGGCCCGTAGCCAAACAACAACCAATCCACCTCACACTTGAGAAATACAAACACCAAGCTCCACCTCACACAAGAGGGAGCAAACACAAATCTCCACCTCTACCAAAGAGGGAGCAAACCAACAACCCAATCAACCTCTACCAAAGAGGGATACAAGAAATCAAGGGTTTTACAACAAGTGGTATATCTCAACCACAAACCACTTTCCTTTTTCCCACAAATAAATGATCCTAATAGAATAGGATAGAAGATAGCTCAAGTGTGGAAAACTAGGTGTTTGGAAAACAAGACCTCAAAGAAAATACTTGAGAAAACTCTTGTAAAAGATAGAGAATGAAAACCAATACAAATATCCCAAATTCCTATTTTCTTTGATTTTCCCAAACCCTAAAACACAAATAAGATTGGAAGTTTAAAGCCCAAAACACTTTTGAAATCTTTTAAAAACACTTCAGAAAATTGGAAATTTTTCTTGTCAAAAGTCTTATCAAAACACCCCAAGAGATGGGGTATTTATAACCCCAACAGAAAACTAGCCGTTAGGCTGATCTGGCAGCCTGACAGGCCAGCGGTCGACCGGCCGGTCGACCGCCAACGGTCAAAAATATGACCGTTGGGCAAACACGGTCGACCGCCCGGTCGACCGCCCAGATACAGAGAGCAAGCTCTATGGTCCGGTTGACCGGCCGGTCGACCGGGCCTGTGTCTGTCAGACGTGCACAAGGCTGTGCACGTCGGTCGACCGCAATGGTCGACCGGCCCTAGGTGCGGTCGACCGTACGGTCGACCGACCTGGCCTGTCAGCCACAGTCTGGGTTAGAAACTGGGTCAGAAAATATTTCTAAAAATTCTTTTTAAGTCTTCTAAAAATCACCAAAAATAGTTTTATTATTTTGCATTGATATATAAACAAGTGATAAAAAGTTTAGCTCAAATATCAATCAATATGAACTATTTTTGTGTCTTATCATTTTTACCAAAAACCAAAACATGTATTTTATCAAACTTGGATTTTTCAATAGGAAATCTGATTTTTCCTAAAACATATTCAATTACAAAAACATGATATTTAAACATTATTAGGCATGTTGCATATGGACATAGGTCCAATATACATGAAACAAATATATCATTGTTTTTGTCTTTAAATCCACAAAAATTGAAATCACCTAGAGGGGGGGTGAATAGGTGATGGCTATATGAAATGTGGCAATAATGCGGAATTAAAAATTCTACTAACAAATTGCACAAATTAAAAGACTAGCAATAAACAAAATAAGTAGTGCAAGAAATTAAGGAGTTGAGTTTAGAGAAAATTCGAGCAAACGCAAACACAAGTATATGTTTCCGAGGTTTGAGCCACGCTCTACGTCCCCGCCTTCACACTTGAAGGATTTCCACTATTGTTGATCCCACCGGATCGCCAATACAAGGACACACTTGTCCTATCTCTTGTGATGCCGCAACACCACCCGGAGCACACTAGCTCGCCTTGAGGCCGATGCCTCTACAACTTCACACAAGAAGAAAATGATCACACTTGATCGAAAATTGCTCACTTAGCACAATCCTATAACCAATATGTAGATGTAGAATTTTGAAATTGTGTAGTGCAAAAATCTAGAGAGAAGTAGAGGTAAAGGCTTCAAATGGGTGTATGAAAATTTTGGCTTGAAAATCTTTTCTCAAATAGAAGGCTTGAAAATCTTTTGAAAATATGTTGTAAAATTGTTTAGGAATAGTTGTCTTATCATGTAGAAGTGACCCACTATTTATAGGGGTTGAAAAACTAGGTAAAACAGCAAGAGAGATTCGTTGGGGTGAGATCCCAACAAAATCTGTCAGAAAAATATAGCTGTTGGAATCTGTCAGACTTTCTGACAGCTGCCGGTCGACCGGGCCGGTCGACCGCCAACGGTCAAATTTTTGACTGTTGCGGGACAACGGTCGACCGCCCCGGTCGACCCGAACAAACAGAGAGCACTGTAAGTGCCCCGGTCGACCGGAGCGGTCGGCCGACGTACACACATGCACAGCGTGTACGTCGGTCGACCAGGACGGTCGACCGGATCCTGTCAGTTCTGAAAAATCAGAACTGCAGAAACCAAAACTTGGGTCTTTTGGTTTTGGTCTTATGGTTTGGGGTTTTGGACCTTGTAAAAATAGGAGTATGACTATATGTCACTACCCTAACATATTAAAACATTTTGATAAAAATCTCTTTGATAAAAAGTTATTTTTCCAAAAATCGGTTTTTCCAAAAAACTTAAAGTTTCTAAAAACAAATTTCCAAACATGTTACCTACAAAACTAAGTTGGAAATAGAAATTGTTTTTGAAGCCATGAATCAAACTAGAGTGTGTGTTTGTGTGTGTGACAATCCCATAACTCTACTTCTAACATCTAGGTTTTGACAAAAAGTCTAAAAGAAAAAGTAAAAATACAAATCTTGGACTTTTTCATTGTCTTGATCTTGACTTGGTCTTTTCTTCATGTCTTGATCCCGAAGCTTCCTAATGTGCTTAGATTGGGAATGCACATCTTTAGCGGCGTCCAAACTTGTGAGTCTTGATATCGGAGCCGTCAATTCAACCTGTTTAACCTGAAATACTTTTAAACAAAATTGTTAAATACATAACTAGATATGGTTTGTTATCATCAAAATATCCAACAAGATATAGGGCTAAATGGCCTTTGGGCCAACAATCTCCCCCTTTTTGATGATGACAAAACATATATAGTTATTACAAATATTTTGGGTAGAGACTTCAAATGAAGCTCCCCCTCAACACATGCATATTCAAAAATATGCTCAAGCATAGAAAAATCTAAAAAAAATGGTGGGTGATAATCCACAACACATCCACAACACATATATCCATGCTAGATAAAAATACTCATGTCATAAAATAGAAATGAAACACATGTCCACAAAGCAACAAGTATATGTCCACAAAGCATAACCAACATAAACAAGTACATGTCCACACAAACATAAATACAAACATATGTCCACAATACAATACCAAGTACTACACAAAATATAAGTGACAAATACAAACAAAAGTGCAAGTCTCTCTCAATAAATAACTCTCCCCCTTTTTGACATCATCAAAAGGGGCAGGTCACTCAGCACTACCAGCAGCATCGTCCCCTGAAGAACCTTCCTCAGCGTCGTCTTCCTCAGACGAACTCTCCTCAGCGTCACCCTCTGCCATGGTCTCATCACCATCATGATCATCATCCTCATGACCGACCTCCTCTGGATCGATACCAACAACGCCGGGCTGTGGAGGTGGAGCCGCAGTAGGGTCTCTGATAGGAAATGGAGGACCGGAGGATGGAAGAGGACGAGAAATGGTCGTGGGATCTGGACCAAGCATATCGAATTTCGCAAATAATGTCTCAAATTGCGAATCCACGAATCTCGTGGCGTTCGCAAAATAAGTCATGTCATTGCGAAATCCCTGGAAGCGCGAGTCCATCTCCGCGCGAAGGGCTGCATCACGCTGCTCCAAATCCGTACGAAAGGCTGCATCTCGCTGCTCGATCCAAGACTGATGCTCCTGAATCTGAGAGCGAATCTCAGAAGATATGAAGGACTGGAACTCAGGTGATAAAGATGGCACAGATGCAGATGAAATCCCTAGGATAGAAGAGGATCCAGGGGCCGAAGATGACCCTGGGATATCAGCAGGAGGTGCAGGTGGGTGCTCTTGTGCGTGACGACGCATTTGAGCCTGCATCCTCTTCAAAAGAACGCTATCTAAATTTATAGCGGGCTGACAGGGAGTCTCAGAGGACAAATCAAAACTTAATCTCTGAAGCAAATGAGTAATAAGCATTCCATAAGGCAAGTGCCTACCGGACATGCGGATATGGTCAGAGGCCATGTGAGTAGCAATGAGGTGAGGAAAATCAATCTTGATGCCTTTCAGAAGGCAATAGATTATGAGAGGAACTGAACCCCTAGCATTGCTATACTCACCGGACTTAGGTAAAATGTTGTAGAAAATGAATTTTGCAAGGACTTGGGAGGTGAGGGTAAATTTGTTGACCTCCTCATTCCTTACTAAACCGGGGTTGTCATCCCCGTGAATCAAAGTGGAGGCGGTGAGCGCAGACTCACCGTCCGGATACTCAAAGTCGTGTAGATCAAAAGTATAAACATCCACTCCTCCAGAGGAGAGATGTAGCAAGTCAACAAATCGTGTTATAGGGATGTCTATATCTCTCCCTAAAACACGTGATCTAACACGATCTCCCTCAAAGGCATAGTTGGCATAGAAATAGTGAACTAGGGATGTGTAGACAGGTTCCCTAATAGTCATAAAATGATGCAAAGAGTTTCTTTTGAGGATACGAGGGATGCCTAGGTGTTCAAAATCCTTTAGAATTACACATCTTCCCGAAATTACAGACTTTTTGGAAAGTTGTATGAAACGATTTTCTGCAAGATCGTTCACAAAAGGTCTTTTAGGTGTAGGAGTGGTGGAAGATGAGGGAACTATGCTTTTTTCCTTCTCAGACCTAGATCTCTTTGACAATTTTGGAGAAAAGTGTGATTTTTAGTTGATTTTTAGGGTAGATGGATATGGCTTGATCTAAACAAAAATAAACCTAGAGATCTTTGACAGAGAATTAGATTCTTAAGGCTAGAAAGGAAGATTTGAATAAAAGATAGATTTTTACCTGAAAATGAGAAACCCTAACCCTAGATCTTGAAATTTCTGAAATTCTGATGGTGAGGAAGCCCTGAGACTGAAGATCTATCCCACAAAGAGTGATTCCAACGTGGGTTTTGAAGGAATTTGAAAGATTTTGAGTTGGGAGAATTTTTGGAGAAAAGGGGAAGAAAGTCTCGCCAGTTGGGTTGTGAGAGAAGTGAGAGAGAGAGTGAAATAAATAGCAGATTTGGGGCTGAAATCGACGAACGGTCGACCGGGCTGGTCGACCGGAAAAACCCGAAAGCACTGTAATCCATAGCGGTCGACCGTCCCAGTCGACCGGAAATAGAGAGCAAAAATTTGTTCTCTTTATGCAATGGCGGTCGACCGGGGTTAGGGCCGGTCGGCCGGCTTTGCCCAAAAAACTGTGGACAGACTGAGCTCCCAAAAAAAATTTTAAATAAAACTATTTAACAATTAAATAGGATATATATAACATACAAAAATACAACAATGTTTTTAAATTTTCATTAGGTTATCATGCCAACCAAAAATTCACACAAAACATTTTATTTAATTTTCATACAAAAACAAAGTTTTTAGAGATGTTGAAGCCGAATACCCGGTGAAGGGTTCTGAACTTCATCCTCTTGATTCCTCTTGAATGAGTTGAGGTGCGCAATTGCCATCTCTAAGGTATTTGCTTAAATATGAAATTTTACAAAATTTTATTTCTAGTTTTGAAAATACAATGTGTATATATAAATAAGCTAGTCTATGCATGGCATGTAGACATACAATGGACATGGTATAAAAGACAAGATATTAAAACATGGCACATACACAATCATGATAGGGATGTAAGTTTACACTAGCATATATCAATGTATCATAAAGGTAAACTAACAATCCTATACATGTGTATATAAATAACCAAACAAAAACTTTTAAATGGAGAAGTTACCAAGCATGGGCAATCTCCAAAATAGGTGCCTCCATGATAGCGATGCAAATGCGATGTGTTCTTTGAGCTTAGTTGCATCCACCACCCGGGCACCGTCTCCCCTAAGTCTTGGAGGGTGAAGATTCACCTGTATCATTTAAATTTGGAGGGTCTTTTGGTACCCAAATCTTTTTGGGTCCTTTTGGATTAGTACCGGGATGAACCCAAACATATTTATTGTGCACATTATTTTTAGCAAAACAAAATTTTTCCAAATGGCCTTTGCGGCCACAATGCGTGCAAATGTAAATTCTACCACTATCATACATGTATGCATATTTATGTGTGTGTGCATGTTTCCGTGCATGTGTATGATGAGTGTGTTTCCCTTGGGTTACTCCCTTGGGAAATCTAGCTGCAAACTCATTTAAATCAAAAGCACACTTTTTAAGTGTTGAATCTAAAACTTCAACTCGTTTTTGCATTTCAACAAAATAATTTTTATTACATGAGGGAATAGAAGTTTTTCCTTTACAAGCTATTTTATAATTTTCAAAATCAATTTTTATTTTCTTAAAAGCACAAGATAAATCATTTTTCTCTTTTCAATAACATTAATTTTATCTTTTAAAGACTCATTTTCCCTTTTTAACCTTTTATTATGAGATTGAGAAATCTCATACCTATGTTGAAGTTCTTCAAAAAATTGGGCTAATTCATCCATAGTTAGCTCATCATCATCTATTGAGTTTTCGTTTGTTACCTTTGATGCATCCTCCCCATGTGCCATGAAGCACATGTGCGCGGCGTCGATTTCCTCTTCGGATTCCGACTCCGTGTTGTCCCATGTTGCTACCATAGCCTTTTTCTTCTTTGGGGCACTCTTGGAGGTGGTTGCTTGAAGTGCGGGGCAATCCGCAATAAGATGTCCGATCTTCTTGCAATGGAAGTAAGGACCGGGTTCTTCTCTTTTCTTTTCATACCTTCCTTGAGGTCTCCCTCTTCGGAAGTTACTTTGCCTCCCCTTCTTGTAGAACATCTTGCCCACCTTCCGGATGAGCATGGTGAAGTCCTCATCGCAATCCTCCGATGAGTCATCCTCTTCAAGAATGGTTGGAGTGACTTTGAAGGCGATTGTTTTCTTCTTGGGCGCCTCCCTCTCTTCTCTAACCTTCATTTTCATCTCATGTGTTTTGAGATTTCCAATGAAGCGGAGAAGTCCATCTCCTCCCGATCGTTGAGCTCCTTGAGGGTAGTAGCCTTCACTTCCCAAGATTTGGGAAGAGCCCGAATGACCTTCCGAATCTTTTGGTCATTATCGATTGTGTCACCTAAAGAAGATAAAGCATTAGTAATCTTGGTGAAACGAGTGAGCATGTCATCAATGCTCTCATTATCAAACATGTAAAAATTCTCATATTGAGAACGCAACAAGTCAATCTTAGATCTTTTGACTTGTGACGTTCCTTCATGAGTCACAATAAGAATATTCTAAACTTCAAATGCGGATTTGCAATTAATGATACGTGATAAGTCATCCTCATTTAAGGCTTGGGTCAAGGCATATTGGGCTCTAGCATTAGCTTCATAATCCTTGGAAGTATCCTCGGACCATGAGCTCTCATCATTGAGGGGTTCTATAAATTCTTTTGTAATGGACCTAGCAACCCTAACTCCTAGGGACTTAAGGAAGAGGTTCATCTTGACCTTCCATATGGGAAAGTTCAAGCCATCAAACTTTGGTGGAGACTTGATGCTAGAAAAGTCAAGTGATGCCATGGGAAATGAGTAAAATGCACAATATATGAAAAATGTAACAAATAATATAGCCAATGACAAGGATCTCCCTAAGGTGGTTAAACCAAATTGTAGGGTTAGGCTCTGATACCAATTGAAATCACCTAGAGGGGGGTGAATAGGTGATGGCTATATGAAATGTAGCAATAATGCGGAATTAAAAATTCTACTAACAAATTGCACAAATTAAAAGACTAGCAATAAACACAATAAGTAGTGCAAGAAATAAAGGAGTTGAGTTTAGAGAAAATTCGAGCAAACGCAAACACAAGTATATGTTTCCGAGGTTCGAGCCACGCTCTACGTCCCCGCCTTCACACTTGAAGGATTTCCACTATTGTTGATCCCACCGGATCGCCAATACAAGGACACACTTGTCCTATCTCTTGTGATGCCGCAACACCACCCGGAGCACACTAGCTCGCCTTGAGGCCGATGCCTCTACAACTTCACACAAGAAGAAAATGATCACACTTGATCGAAAATTGCTCACTTAGCACAATCCTATAACCAATATGTAGATGTAGAATTTTGGGATTGTGTAGTGCAAAAATCTAGAGAGAAGTAGAGGTAAAGGCTTCAAATGGGTGTATGAAAATTTTGGCTTGAAAATCTTTTCTCAAATAGAAGGCATGAAAATCTTTTGAAAATATGTTGTAAAATTGTTTAGGAATAGTTGTCTTATTATGTAGAAGTGACCCACTATTTATAGGGGTTAAAAAACTGGGTAAAACAGCAAGAGAGATTCGTTGGGGTGAGATCCCAACAAAATCTGTCAGAAAAATATAGCTGTTGGAATCTGTCAGACTTTCTGACAGCTGCCGGTCGACCGCCAACGGTCAAATTTCTGACCGTTGGGGGACAACGGTCGACCGCCCCGATCGACCCGAACAAACAGAGAGCACTGTAAGTGCCCCGGTCGACCGGAGCGGTCGGCCGACGTACACACATGCACAGCGTGTACGTCGATCGACCGGGACGGTCGACCGGATCCTGTCAGTTCTGAAAAATCAGAACTGCAGAAACCAGAACTTGGGTCTTTTGGTTTTGGTCTTGTGGTTTGGGGTTTTGGACCTTGTAAAAATAGGAGTATGACCATATGTCACTACCCTAACATGTTAAAACATTTTGATAAAAATCTCTTTGATAAAAACTTGTTTTTCCAAAAATCGGTTTTTCCAAAAAACTTAAAGTTTCTAAAAACAAATTTCCAAACATGTTACCTACAAAACTAAGTTGGAAATAGAAATTGTTTTTGAAGCCATGAATCAAACTAGAATGTGTGTGTGAGTGACAATCCCATAACTCTACTTCTAACATCTAGGTTTTGACAAAAAGTCTAAAAGAAAAAGTAAAAATACAAATCTTGGACTTTTTCATTGTCTTGATCTTGACTTGGTCTTTTCTTCATGTCTTGATCCCGAAGCTTCCTAATGTGCTTAGCTTGGGAATGCACATCTTTAGCGGCGTCCAAACTTGTGAGTCTTGATATCGGAGCCGTCAAATCAACCTGTTTAACCTGAAATACTTTTAAACAAAATTGTTAAATACATAACTAGATATGGTTTGTTATCATCAAAATATCCAACAAGATATAGGGCTAAATGGCCTTTGGGCCAACAAAAATATGTTTTGTTAAAAATACCAAAACATAAAACTACATGAATAGGTATGTCAAACTAAGTTTGTATAAGTCATGTAAGCATGTATGTATATAGAGCACATCTAATATACATAAAGACAAAGTAAACTTGTTTTGATCAATCTATTCATGAAAACCAAATCCAAAACATAAAACTTGTGTGTGTTGTGCACTTGAGCATATCAACTATACTAAGCTTTACAATATGGATCTAAACACACTAAACTAAACTAGGATACCTAAGTCTTCTTGATGAACACCGTCTTCAAGACGACCCGATCCCAAACTCGTGATCCTCCGAGTGCAAAGGTAAGATCTTGATGCTCGGGCACTGGAATCACCAAGTGAAGGCTTCCAAACTCCTCTTTTTGAAGCAGTCATCAACTAATATCTTGATTAATGATCTGTAACTAAAATCACAAGATTATTAGTAAACATAACTACATGAGTTAATCATCATTAAAACTAGAGAGGAAGGCCTCCGGGCCAACAGAATTCTCTTATGGGAATCAAGAGAAAGATTAGATCTCTTGTACCAAATTTATTAATAAAATTATCTCAAGTTCTATCCTCGTGGATGTAGGTCGAGTTTGGCCGAACCACGTTAAATCTTCATGTTATTTCTCTTTTGTCTTCGTATTACTACTTTAATTTACTAGTTTTCTTTTGCCAGTATTACATATTGTCACGGTTCAGCAACGTCGATCATGGTCTTAGCGCACAATAATTGGTGACATAGTTTAATTGTTGGTGTGATATCAACAATTAGTATCAAACCTTAAAGTTGACGATAAGACAATATATCGAAGAATGAAATTTCTGCGTGCAAGTTTGAGGTTGAGAAATTCAATGACAAAGAAAACTTCGGTATATAATAAAAGAGAGTGAAGGTGTTGTTGGTGCAACATGGTCTTCAAAAAAAACCTACAGGAAAAGTCAGCAAAATATACAGGCATGTCAGATTAGGATTGGGAGGAGTTGGATCTGAAAACGGCAAGCACAATCCAATTATATTTCGCAGACAAAGTCATGTACAATGTAATGGATTAAGAAACGGTTACGATTTTGTGGTCAAAGTTAAAAATGTTGTATCTAACAAATAGCTTTTCCAACAAGCTGTCCTCGATGAAAAAACTATATGAGCTACACATGAAGGAAGGGACAGTGGTGTTGGAGCATCTGAACTTTTTCAATAAGATCATCAGCGAGGCTGTTAATGTGAAGATCGACGAGGAGGATAAGACGTTAATACTTCTTAGTTCGCTTCCGAAGTCATATGTGTTTGCCCAAGGTACAATCACTGTTTTGTTTTGATGAATATAGAACTCATGTGATTATGAGAAACTAATTAAGTTCAAGTATTTTTAAGTTTACAGAGTTTAAGAGTTAAGATTTTGTTTCATTCTTCCTCAAACAGAAAGTATTGAAGTGTTCAAGTTGATTCAATCATGAGATTCAAGCTTAGAAGATTAATAAATGGATTTTTGGAGAAGCTCACTAGAAGAATACTTGGAGATAGAATAACTCTTATAAGAATTAAGATTGTCTAAGTTTAAGGTGCTAGACTGGTGCTCAAGAAAGTTTTACACAAACAAAAAGTTTTTTTTTCAAATAACCAGTTTATTTTTTCGCTTTATTGTTACGTGTTTATTCTCTTGTCATAATTGTTATCTCTCTCTCTCTCTCTCTCTCTCTCTCTCTCTATATATATATATATATATATATATATATATATATATATGCATGTATTTCTTAGTTTAATTCTTGTCAAAACTATTTTTATATACACAAATGTTTTTAAAAAATATAAATACTTAAAAATCAAAATTTATGAGTTTTTGGGCTAAGCCGGTCGACCAGACGTGTACAGGACATGCACGCTGGCCAAGGCTAGTGATCGATCAACCGCCCAGTCGACAGACCCACTAGCTCAATTTTGACCGTTCTGGCCGGTCGACCATCGGTCTGAGCTCAAATCTTGAGCTCTATGTTTGCAGTAATGGTCGACCGCTGACAGCGGCTATTTTTGAATAGTCTTGGCCGGTCAACCGTCACTGTGTCCAACTACAGTAACGGCAGAATTTCAAATATTTAAACTGTTTTGTTTTTTTAACAGACATTTTTCACTTTATTAGAGTTTCATTAGCTGTTTAAGGTTCCGATTAATTTTGTAATGATATTTACATATTGCCTATAAATAGGGGTCATTTGTAGAGGATTAAAAATTAAGAAAAATCCTAAAAAAAATTTTAAAATTCTAGAAAAAAATTCAAAGTTTCTAGTTTCAAAGAGTTTTTATTGCAGATCATTTTCTCCAAGTTTAAGTTTCAAGTTCAATCTTTCAACTGATTTTTCTCTCACAAAACTTCTTGAGACTCAAATCTCCACTTTAAATTATAGGAAATTATAAAGAAAGTTTGTGATCTTTTGGTCACCAAGCTGTTGTAATCTTCTTCTTCTTTATGCTCTTCTCTTTATGTTGAAGTTGAGGTTGGAGTTGAGACTCCGAATCTTGAGGGATTCTTATTGTTAAGCTTAGGTGAAGCTACTGTAAATTCTTAATTGCGGTGAAGGCGAGGACTAGTCAAGTTTGCTCGAACCTCAATATAAATCTTTTGTATTTGTGATTACTATTTTCTCTCACTCTGGCTTATATTCTATTTGTTTTATACTGCTTATATCATCTTGCATTTACTTTGTATTTCTTGCTCTATTTCATTGCAATTAGTTTATCAGTTTCACTCGTTTAAGCAAGAAGGCAATTGCACATCTCAACTCATATTCAAGAGGAATTGTGAGGAGAAGTTTTAGAGCCTTTCATTGAAAATTCGGCTTCACTTCTTATTTTTTATTTGACCACTTAGTTGTTATTTTTGTTGTATTTTTCGTATTTGATTAGTACATCACCTATTCACCCCACTCTAGGTGATTTCAATTGGTATTAGAGCTAGTACTATAGTTTTTAAAGTTTAAGCACCTTAGAGATATCCTTATTTGCTAATCACTTTAATTGCTTCACTCACTTGCACTCATAGCCGATAGCATTAAGAGCCCACTTAAGTTTAATGGACTTAACTTTTCCATATAGAAGGTTAAGATGACCGTATTTTTGCAATTCTTAGGTAATAGGGTAGTCAAAACTATGACCAAGCCTTTTGTTTTTTCGAGGGTGATGAGGACACATGATCTGATATCACCGTTAAGGAGCTTGATGCAAATGCCAAAGCCATCTATGCTCTTTTACAAGCTCTTAATGATAATAATATTTCTAGAGTAATTAATTTTAAAATCGCATATGATGTTTGGACTCATCTTGATTTCACTCATGAAGGAACCTCTTAAGTTAAGAAAACTAAATAGATTTGTTGTGGTCTCAATATGAATTTTTTTTGCATGAGTGATATTGAATCCATTGATGATATGATTACAAGATTTTCTAAGAATATAAACAATTCATCTTTTTTAGGTGACACCATTGATAATAATCAAAGGTAAGAGAGGTCATTCGAACTCTTCCTCCTTCATGGGAAATAAAGTCAACCATCTTGAAAGAACTCAATGGCATGAAGGAAATAGAGTGGGTAAAGTTTACCTCCGATTCCATTACACACTGTGCTTGCATGTGTATTGACTATTAATATAATGCAAGTGATGTCCAATCCGTTATGAAAGTAATAGTTATGGATAATGATAATCAGATGGTGGTTGGTTAACACCGGTGTACCCAGTGAGTAGACTAAACAGTGACAACCGGGAATCGATTACAGATCATGAATGTTTATTTATTAATAAGAGATAATTAGAAATCAGTTAAAATAAAAGGTCACTTGAGACCCATCAACCATGTCGGATAATTATAGAATTAGTTATGCTGATACTAGTAATAGCAGAATCTGAAGCTGATACTAGAATTGAACTAAACAAATGAAAATGGAAATTATCTTCGAGTAACTCGATGTGACCGTGATATAGAAAACTCTACTAAATGGGATACATGTAATTGATGCAGTATGATAGAAATAGTGTACTGGTTAAAGTATTGAAAGTTTTGTTAAAATTGATAACTCGGATGGGATCGGGATATTTCGGTAAATTAGCAACTGTGAACGTGAACCGATGATGATGGAACTGATCAAGTAATTGATAATGAACTGAATTAGAGCAACTGAATTCCTAACTCTACCGGACATGCTTGATAAGTAAATTGAGTATCAAAAGCTTATTGTTAAGCTAAGTATACGGGATACTCAAATATTATGTAGTATGTTGAGTATCGATCTTGCGAATACTGTTTTCATATTTGTTGTGTTTCATGATATATACGCTCATAACGTGATTTTGTGTATCAACTAGCACACTTGAGGCAGTAGCCGGTGACCTACAAGATTATATATCGATTAAGTTGTTAATTGGTAGCAACTGAAAACATTTTGATAGATAAATAACTAAGATTTATCGAACCCAATGAGAGGTGGAAGAATAAAACCTTTGAACCAGAACATATAAGTGGATATTGCACTTTTAGCGATTAATGATTATTAATGAAAAACTACTGAATAAGATCAAGTCTGATGATTATCAGATAATGGGTGACCGATGATGGTGTATAAGTATCAAGTGAGTAATTAAACTGGTGAAAACCTGTTAGAGTCAGTATTGAGTAAATCTGACAACTTAATATTAAGTATATCGATTATGATGTATAATTCGATATCAATAAAACAAATGCTGATAGTATTGAACTAGTATTTTGGTATGCCTACTCGATATACCGGAGACTTTCAAGTATTCTTGTAATTGATTTAGCAGAACATCGGAATCCCCTATTAAGCTTGGAAGTCACATCTTTATAGTGACACCGATTATATCTAACCGGTAAGAGTTAGATAATTACCTTAATAATTGAAAGTTAGTAATACTGACGAAAGATTGAACGACGTGTCAATGAGATTAGTAATCCAGTATGGGGGTAGGTGATATGTATGTGTACGCATGTACATATGTGGGTGGTTTGATTCATATGCGAACGCAGATGATGATTTGACTAGTAAATGACTGTGTGGTTTGAAATTAGAAGATAGAAGTAAGCAATAACAAAACATACTGTATAGAAGTCAGCAGCGTTAACACCAGTATTAGTGGAACCTGGGATAAATTTGGTCTATACCAAATAAAAGTACTAAAACCAGTCCTTACTTGAAATAAAGAATGATTATGATATTGAAAGTGTAATAATTCATTAATATCAGAATTGTCGTATAACTATCACTTGTATCAGAAGTAATGAGAAGATTCTGAATTAAATCAAATTGTAACTAATCGGCAGTTTGCCTGAGGATAAAAGAGGCAAATGATGACTAATCCCTACTGCTAATTAAATGATAAATGGTGAATAAGTATTATGATTAGGAAAAGCGAATACTGGTACTATGAGTCAGAACTTGACCGGTAAGATATTGAGGATCATTAAGTTGAATGCTTACATGGGTGCATGATCGACACGTTACTGTGTATGTATAGTAGTCTAACACACGCCTCTTAAAAAGAAATAGTTTTATGAATGAACATCATACTTGACTTCATGCATATATTTGGATACACATATATTGGAATGATATAACATGTTGGTTATCTTAAAAAGACTTGCATGTTGTTAGTTTAATAAGTGGTTACTTATACATGTTAATGTCTTTCTTAATATTGGCATCATGTAAAGTAAGAATCATGTGAATCCTTTATGTTGACATTGTCTTATGAAACCTTGCATGTGGTTATTACATGAAGGATATGATTATTGCATGTTTGGAGGAAGGGACCGGGTTGAACCGGATGTGATCGAAGGGGAGAATAATACGTGGTATAACGTATCAGAGGACGAGACCGGGTTGAATCAGAGGTGATCAAAGGGGAGAATAATACGTGGTATAAAGTATCGAAGGAAGGGACCGGGTTGAACCGGAGGTGATCGAAGGGGAGTATTGATATTATTTTATTGAAGTATACTTGAATGATTATTTATGATATCCGGTATAGGGATAATGATTGTTATGATATCCGAATTGTGGATGTTAATAGTGAAAAACACCTAGAGGGGGGGGGTGAATAGGTGTTAGTGCTAATCTAAAACTTAATGCAAAACTAAGTGCGCTAAATGCGAAAGCTAATGCAAATTATGCACAAACTAATACAATACAACAAGTGTAGCCGAATTCCCCTTGTGAGGCTCTGGACTAACTCCCTTGATTCCCCTTGAAATGGGTTGAGGCGCTATGTGAAGCTCTTGTTAGATGAGTATAAGTTGGGCACACACACACAAGCAATCCAAGCAATGTGCACAAACAATCAAGCCAAGCAATCAAGGATATAGCAATATGGATTATGCAAGGCACAACACAAGCAAATAAATATGAATGAAGTATGATGCTTTGCACAAATGTAAAGAGAGAGAGTTTAGAGACAAGTGGATCAAACGCAAACACAAAGATATGTTTCGAGGTTCGAGCACCCTTGCTCTACATCCCCGCCTACACCATCGTGTAGGATTTCCAATCCACTATACCGTCCACCGAGGACTCCCACCGAGGGAACCTTCACCGAGAAGGATTTGTACAACAATAGAGTACCAACTCCTCTCTCAAACAACCACCTCACAACCGAGGGGTAGGCCCGTAGCCAAATACAACAACCAACACCTCTACCGAAGAGGGTTACAACCAAATCTCCACCTCTCACTAGAGGGAGCAAACCAATCACCCGATCACCTCTACCAAAGAGGGATACAATAAGAATAAGGGTGTTTACAACAAGTGGTTCCAAAAACCACAAACTCAAACTCTCTTTCTTTTTCTCTTTTCTTTTCCACAAAAACAAGATCCTAATAGATTAGGATAGTATGATAGCTCAAGTGTGGAAAACTAGGTGTTTGGAAAACAAGCAACAAAGAAAAACACTTGGGAAAATTCTTGCAAAAGATATAGAATGAAAACCAAGACAAATCTCCCAAATATTCTTTTCTTTGATTTTTCCAAAAACCTAAAACAATAAAGATTGAAAGATTAAAGCCCCAAATACTTTTTAAAAACTTGTTTTAAACACTTCAGAAAACCAGAATTTTTTCTCTTCAAAAACTTGCCAAAATCCCCAAAGAGATGGGGCTTTTATAGCCCCAACAGAAAACTAGCCGTTAGAGCTGAGCTGGCAGCTCTGACAGGCAGCGGTCGACCGGCCCGGTCGACCGCCAACGGTCAGAAATATGACCGTTGGGCAACTGCGGTCGACCGGCCCGGTCGACCCAGAAAAACAGAGAGCAGAGCTCTCGACCCGGTCGACCGGCCTGGTCGACCGTTTTTGTGTCTGCCCAGACGTGCACATCTGTGCACGTCGGTCGACCCTAAGGGTCGACCGGCTCTTGGTGCGGTCGACCGTCCGGGTCGACCGACCAGCCTGTCAGCACAAAAAAAAGACAGAAAATTTGGAAAAAATATTTTCTAAAAAATCTTTTATCTCTTTTAAAAATACCATAAAAATTGTTTTATCATTTTATATTAAAACTCAAACAAGTGATAAAAATTCCAAGACAATATATCAACATATCAATTCATTTTTTGTGTCTTGCCAATTTTATCAAAAATAAAACTTGTATTTTTATCAAACTTGATTTTTCAATAGGAAATCTGATTTTCCTAAAACTTATAGAAATACAAAAACATGATATTTGAACATTATTAAGCATGATGCATATGGACATAGGTCTAATATACATTCAACAAATATATCATAGTTTTTGTCTTTAATTTCAAAAATATGTTTTATATCAAAACATAAAACTACATGAATAGGTATGTCAAACTAAGTTTGTATAAGTCATATAAGCATGTATGTATATCTAGAACATATCTAATATACATAGAAATAAAGTAAACTTGTTTTGATCAAACTATTCATGAAAACCAAAATCCAAATCATGAAACGTGTGTGTTGTGCACTTGAGCATATCAACTATACTAAACTTTACAAATTGGATCTAAACACACTAACTAAATTATGGATACCTAAGTCTTCTTGATGATCTTCATCTTCAAGTTGACTTGCTCCAAAACTCCATCCATGGGCTAGGCAATGTGTGATCTTGACGCTTTGGCCCTGGAATCATCATGAAAAGCTTCTAAACACCTTGTTGAAGCTAATCACCAACTAATATCTTGGTTAATGATCTGAAACTTAAACAACACAAGATTATTAGTAAACATAACTACATGAGTTAATCATCATTAAAACTAGGGTGGAAGGCCTTTGGGCCAACAATCTCCCCCTTTTTGATGATGACCAAACTCATGGAGTTATATATGAATGGATTAAAGTTAAGCTTCAAAGAAGCTCCCCCTTAACTCATGCATAAACAAATAAATAAAATATATGCAATGAATGTACATAAACATGTATGCATCAATATGAATAAAACACAAACACATGTTCTAGAAGCTCTAGTTACCAATTGAATTAATAAAGCATTAAAAACAAAAACACTAGATGCTCTAGATACCAATAAAAACTTAAAACTTACCAATAAAACTTAATATATGCAAAAACATAAGTATGCATATATAAAAACATGTTAAACTCTCAAATAATTCTCCCCCTTTTTGTCAATCATCAACAAAGGGGTAAACAAAGTAAAATCAAATCAAACAAATTTTTCTCTCCCTTTTTGTCAAACAAAAAGATCAAGAAGGGGTTAAAACAATCCAAACAATAAAACAATGCTCTCCCCCTTTTGTCTAAAACAAAACAAGGTCAATAAGGGGTGACTATGAACAACATGATATCAATAGATAATAAACAAGGATCAATAGATGTTATATGCTATATACATTCATGAAGAGGAAGACGTTAAGTTAGCTTCCCTACACATATGCATTACATGAAGGAGGGACGTTAAGCCCTAATTCACATGACACACATTATGTAATGAATAAGAGGAGATGTGAAGCTCCCCCTACACACGTGTACCACATAAAGAAGAGATGTTAAACTCTTCAATACAAGATACACTCATCATGAATCTGTATGCATATAGTCAATACAAATCAAAACTTTTGTATTTTTAAAAAAAATTTTAGATACCAATTTTAAGTAAAAACACATGAAACATCTTGATATCAATTGAAATTAAGCATAATAAATTTTGAATGTCTAATCAAAATTTTGATACCAATTGTAAAAATATTCATATTAAACATATGATACCAATATGAAATTTTTAATCATAAAGTAAGGGAGTGGGAAACAAATACCAATTGAAGAATCACCAATTGAAAGACAAAATTAAATTTTCTCCCCCTTTATGAAATACCAACTAAAAGGATGCAAGGGCTTGATATCAATTTAAAAATAATCAATTAAAACAAAATTGAAGCTCAAGCACTAGCATAAACAAGATTATGTGAAAAATTTATATCTTAAGCATAAATAAAAATAAGTATGTGTGTATGAAATAGAATGAGTACCAAGCACCAATAGATGATACCAGTTGAAAATATGCATACACAATAAACATATGAGTATACAAAAGGATCAAAATGATACCAATTGAAAGAGTTCAATGATACCAATTGACATAGCAATAAGTTCAAGTGTATACATCATATCACAAAATATTTTTATATGATCAAAATGCAAATCAAAATCAAGGAGAGTATGTTTCATCCAAAGGACTTGTGCACAACAAGCCCCCGCGGCAACATACTCCGCCTCGGCGGTTGAGAGTGCTACGGAATTTTGTTTCCTAGAGGACCATGAAACAAGACAATTACCAAGAAATTGACATGTCCCACTAGTACTCTTTCTATCTACTCTACAACCCGCATAGTCGGCATCCGAATAACTCGTCATTGAGAAATCTCCGGTTTTCGGATACCATAGACCCATCCCAATAGTGCCCTTAATATAACGAATAATGCGTTTTACCGCAATAAGATGGGACTCTTTAGGACACGATTGAAATCTAGCACAAAGACACACACTAAACATGATATCCGGCCTACTTGCCGTTAAATATAAAAGACTTCCTATCATGCTTCTATATAATTTAATATCAACATCTTTACCTTGGTCATCTTTATCAAGCTTGGTTATTGTTGGCCCAAAAGGTTACACTCTCCATTTATTGAGTTTTGATGATGACAAACCAAATTAGTGCTATTTGGTACTAATGAGTTTGTTTAAGATAAGTTTCAGGTTAGTACCATATTTGGAGGCCATTGCTTAGCTATTGCAACAACTTCTAGGCTTCATGAAGCAAAGAAGGCATATTGCATATCAAGGAAGAAACATAGAAGAAGGGGCTCTAGCAAGGCATAGCATGGCTCAAGACTTGAAGATTGCTCAACAAGATTTGTTTTTAGTTTTATAGGTTTAGAGTTTTGTTAAAGAATAGTGAATAGGTTTGAAGCTCAATCACACACGTTTTTGCGCACATATTGTTTCTAAGATGATTTTCTATAAAATGTACAAAAATATTTTGATACAAAATCCTTTGCCTACAAATCAATTTTTATGTTTTATACTTAGTACTATTTAAAGATATTTTTCATAAAATCAAAGTCTTTTCAAAATTGTGTTTTAAACTTGACTTTTGACCTGAGCCGGTCGACCGTGCCTGTGTCAGTTCTTGTCCGGTCGACCGGACAAGTCGACCGAGGTTCTGGCAGATGCACGTATCAGTGTGCATGTCTGCCGGTCGACCGGGCGGTCGACCTGACTGCAATGGCTTTGCTCTCGGGTTTGTTGGGTCGACCGGGCGGTCGACCGTTTGCCTGTAACGGCTCTATTTTTGTATAGGCGGTCGACCGACCGGTCGAACGGACTAGCCGTTGAACAGTAAACGGCTATTTTCTGGGCTGTTTTATATTTTGTCTTTTTGTGTTTAAAATTGGTTTAAGGGATATATTTCAAACCTAATACGCTCTGATACCAATTGAAAAACACCTAGAGGGGGGGTGAATAGGTGTTAGTGCTAATCTAAAACTTAATACAAAACTAAGTGCGCTAAATACGGAAGCTAATGCAAATTATGCACAAACTAATACAATACAACAAGTGTAGCCGAATTCCCCTTGCGAGGCTCTGGACTAACTCCCCTTGATTCCCCTTGAAATGGGTTGAGGCGCTATGTGAAGCTCTTGTTGGATGGGTATAAGTTGGGCACACACACACAAGCAATCCAAGCAATGTGCACAAACAATCAAGCCAAGCAATCAAGGATATAACAATATGGATTATGCAAGGCACAACACAAGCAAATAAATATGAATGAAGTATGATGCTTTGCACAAATATAAAGAGAGAGAGTTTAGAGACAAGTGGATCAAACGCAAACACAAAGATATGTTTCGAGGTTCGAGCACCCTTGCTCTACATCCCCGCCTACACCACCGTGTAGGATTTCCAATCCACTATACCGTCCACCGAGGACTCTCACCGAGGGAACCTTCACCGAGAAGGATTTGTACAACAATGGAGTACCTAACTCCTCTCTCAAACAACCACCTCACAACCGAGGGGTAGGCCCGTAGCCAAATACAACAACCAACACCTCTACCGAAGAGGGTTACAACCAAATCTCCACCTCTCACTAGAGGGAGCAAACCAATCACCCGATCACCTCTACCAAAGTGGGATACAACAAGAATAAGGGTGTTTACAACAAGTGGTTCCAAAAACCACAAACTCAAACTCTCTTTCTTTTTCTCTTTTCTTTTCCACAAAAACAAGATCCTAATAGATTAGGATAGTATGATAGCTCAAGTGTGGAAAACTAGGTGTTTGGAAAACAAGCAACAAAGAAAAACACTTGGGAAAATTCTTACAAAAGATATAGAATGAAAACCAAGACAAATCTCCCAAAATATTCTTTTCTTTGATTTTTCCAAAAACCTAAAACAATAAAGATTGAAAGATTAAAGCCCCAAACACTTTTTAAAAACTTGTTTTAAACACTTCAGAAAACCAGAATTTTTTCTCTTCAAAAACTTGCCAAAATCCCCAAAGAGATGGGGTTTTTATAGCCCTAACAGAAAACTAACCGTTAGAGCTGAGCTGGCAGCTCTGACAGGCAGCGGTCAACCGGCCCGGTCGACCGCCAACGGTCAGAAATATGACCGTTGGGCAACTGCGGTCGACCGGCCCGGTCGACCCAGAAAAACAGAGAGCAGAGCTCTCGACCCAGTCGACCGTTTTTGTGTCTGCCTAGACGTGCACATCTGTGCACGTCGGTCGACCCTAAGGGTCGACCGGCTCTTGGTGCGGTCGACCGTCCGGGTCGACCGACCAGCCTGTCAGCACAAAAAAAAAGACAGAAAATTTGGGAAAAATATTTTCTAAAAAATCTTTTATCTCTTTTAAAAATACCATAAAAATTGTTTTATCATTTTATATTGAAACTCAAACAAGTGATAAAAATTCCAAGACAATATATCAACATATCAATTCATTTTTGTGTCTTGCCAATTTTATCAAAAACAAAACTTGTATTTTTATCAAACTTGATTTTTCAATAGGAAATCTGATTTTCCTAAAACTTATAGAAATACAAAAACATGATATTTGAACATTATTAAGCATGATGCATATGGACATAGGTCTAATATACATTCAACAAATATATCATAGTTTTTGTCTTTAATTTCAAAAATATGTTTTATACCAAAACATAAAACTACATGAATAGGTATGTCAAACTAAGTTTGTATAAGTCATATAAGCATGTATGTATATCTAGAACATATCTAATATACATAGAAATAAAGTAAACTTGTTTTGATCAAACTATTCATGAAAACTAAAATCCAAATCATGAAACGTGTGTGTTGAGCACTTGAGCATATCAACTATACTAAACTTTACAAATTGGATCTAAACACACTAACTAAACTATAGATACTTAAGTCTTCTTGATGATCTTCATCTTCAAGTTGATTTGCTCCAAAACTCCATCCATGGGTTAGGCAATGTGTGATCTTGACGCTTTGGCCCTGGAATCATCATGAAAAGCTTCTAAACACCTTGTTGAAGCTAATCACCAACTAATATCTTGGTTAATGATCTGAAACTTAAACAACACAAGATTATTAGTAAACATAACTACATGAGTTAATCATCATCAAAACTAGGGTGGAAGGCCTTTGGGCCAACAAATAGGCATGGCACCTAGTATATGATATGATTGTTTTTGATACCCGGTATGTGGATATGATTGTTATGATATCTGAATTATGGATGTTAATAGGCATGACACCTAGTATATCATATGATTGTTTATGAAACCGGTATATGGATATGATTGTTATGATATCCGTATTATGGATGTTAATAGGTATGACACCTAGTGTATGCATATAGTTGTCTATGACATCGGATAAATAGATTGTTGTGACATCCAGTATATAGATGTGGGTATTTCCTATTTCTTCATGTATGAACACAGTTATAATTGGATACTATCATGAGTAGTGTGTGATGTCATATGTATATTGGGGTAGGTGCAATATTGAACTGTAACTAATCTAGTAAGTAAGATTAGGCTCTCTAAGAGTTGTGTTGTGACCATGACTATATATATGAAAAACGAACATGTTACAAACTGAAAACCGGAGAGGTGATTATAAGAGACTAACGAGTAGGTCAAGTATTGAAAAATCATTGAGATTGTATGTTAATGAAATATTGGTCACGTGTACACAGAAGAATACATATAGGAAGTATCAGATAATAGAAAGAGTCTATGATTCATAAGCTGCAGTATCAACCTCAAGTGGAAAGTATTGAAACTGATTTTTGATATCGCTCAACTGCGTAATACTTGAAGTACAATGGTAGTATCATACAAACTCTATTTTGAATGACCTCACTCACTGAGCTGTTGAGGTCACCACACCACAGATTGATATTTTCAGGTCACGGCAAGGCGAAGGTTCAACCTAGAGCTGCAAGGATGTTCTCCTGAGATAATGTATGTACTTATTGTAGAATGTGAATCCTTTTGTAAACTCTGATGTTATTAGTCACTATGAGTTAGAATAGTATATCACGGAAGCACTCTTCTGTATATGTTTATTTGATGAACCTTGAGATGAACTATATGATGAAAATGAGATCTATAAGTAGGCTGATGTTAGCCGAAATCTAATTATTGTATTGAGATGGAGTCTATATTTCAGAGGAGATGCTGCTGAAAGCTCTTTAGTATATCTGATTATCGAGCAATAAGGTTGATGATCATGGAATTTTGAGGTAATTTAACATGGGACCGTTACAGTTGGTATTAGAGCTTAGGCTTAGAAACTTTGAGTAGAACTCAGGTGTGGGTCTAAGGCAGTATTAGCTTAGAGATTGATTTAAGTCGTTGGTTCAGGAATAGCATTGATTGTTATAATGAATGTCTGCGAGTGTGCAGTTTGTATGAATGAATGTGTGCCTTGATGTAAGAAATTCATAGGTGTAATGGGTTCTTATGCGTATGATTAATCTCGAAATGCATGAAATTTAACTTTTTTTTATATTCGAATGAAAGTATACCCGCATATACTTTGATTCGGATGAGTTCTATTAGGTGTGCGGGCCCTTAGTATGAACTACCGGTGGTATGGGACACTGGGATAAGGAAATGACAAAAATATCAAGCAAGTTAAAATTTAATCGGAACGTAAGAACCATATAGAGTATATGTAATGGACGTATCAATAAATATGGTACGTGTATGTGCTGATACGATGTGTGGTGATACATAACACGATTATCACCAAGTGTGATGTGTGTATGTAACACCATATGATGTGTATATTACCAAGTATGATGGTGAATGTAGTGATATAAAGTATGTGTAAGATATATCCTGTGTGAAAGTGATTATATTGGACATATATTGCATGTTTTGAAACATAAGGAGATGCATGACCAGAAGAGAAAAAATTACCTTAGTAGAAGAAAGATTTCATGATATAAAGAAGAAATTGAAAGTATTATTCTTACCTTTATCAGATATGCCAAGTTTCGAGGACGAAACTTTTCTAAGGGGGGTAGAGCTGTAACACCCGGATTGGTAAACTCTGGGTTAATAATATTTATCGTAAATTCTTATGATTTTTAAACTAATTATTTTTGTATTAAATTATATTTGTGAAAATCCGGAATGATTTAAGTTTTTATAAATCATACCGATTAATTGATATGAAAGATATATGTAAATGCACGGATGCATACACTGCATGAAATACTCGTATAAATACCGGGTATTAGTATTTAATCTTAATTGTGGTTTGTATTGATATATTAGGGAGATGAAGAAAGAAAAGAAAATAAAAATAAAATAAAATAAGAAGTATGGGAAGTATGGGAAGTATGGGAGGTATGGGATGTATGGAGAGTATGGGGAGTAGGTGGGAGCAGGTGGGGGAGAGAGAAATAAAAACTCTCTTTCTCTCTCTCTCTCACTCTCATCTTTCCCTCTCTCTTTCCCTCTCTCTCTCTGACTGGCGGCCTGACCGGCAGCCAGAAGCCAGCGGCCAAGCGCCGGCGGCGCCGTAGGCCAGCCGGCGCTGGGCCGGCAGTGGGGGGGATACCAGCCCCCAACCCCTCTCATTCTCTCTCTCCCACACACACTCTCTCTCGTTGGGACCCCCGCCGGCGGCGACACCGGCCGGCGAGGCGGCCGTGCCGGAGAGGTGGCGGTGGTGCGGGCGCGGCGATGGGCGCCGCGAGGAACAGCAGCAGTAGCAGCGGCTGCTGCTGCGTCTGCTGTGTATGGGTGAAACCCATAACGAGTTCGGGTTTCGGGTTTAACCCAAACCCGACCCGTTATATACCTAACCCATTCATTAAATAAGGTAAATTTTATTTTAACCCCTGTAAGATTAATAATTACTTTGGGGCCCCTGAAAAATTACAAACAGCCCCCTGAATATTTTTAGTTATTACGAATCTAACCTTTTGTATTGATTTGGTTTCCGAACGATATCTTGGCCATCCGAAGTCGGATTCGGACGATTCTTGAGCCGTTATGATCGTGAAAACGAGAGCTACACATCTGGTATATTAGTATACGATGTTCAAAAATTATTGGTATACCCGGTGAGTGGAGGTCCTAATTTGAATCTTATTTTTCCCTAATTTAGAAACAATTGTTGTTGGAAAATTATTGATAATATGTATTCATTGGAACTAAGAGATTGCGTCATTAAAAAGATGATTGTGACAGTTATTGTAAAAGTGAATTGGTATTATGGAACCGAAATCCAAGTAGAGTATCCGAATAATGAATCACAGATATGTTATGTATATGTGTGTGAGAACCTAATACGGGTATGATACTAAATTGAGAATTGTTATTTAAAGTTCGTATAACATGACCATTAAGAGTCTGTAAGTGTATTAAAATGGTTGCACATAGGCGTATGCCACATAAGTTATGTGTTTGTGAAATTCTGAGCATCATGTATATGTTGCGAGTATTTACTAGGATTGAGAATCGAACAATTAAGTGCTGGGTTCTGATAGAAATAGTAAAGTATAAATTTTGGTTAATACCATCTACCCGTCTGTGATGAATATTGATGTCACTCAACCTGAAAGTCATTAAGTGGGTAAAGTTTACCTCCGATTCCATTACACACTGTGCTTGCATGTGTATTGACTATTAATATAATGCATGTGATGTCCAATCCGTTATGAAACTAATAGTTATGGATAATGATAATCAGATGGTGGTTGGTTAACACCGGTGTACCCAGTGAGTAGACTAAACAGTGACAACCGAGAATCGATTACAGATCATGAATGTTTATTTATTAATAAGAGATAATTAGAAATCAGTTAAAATAAAAGATCACTTGAGACCCATCAACCATGATCGGATAATTATAGAATTAGTTATGCTGATACTAGTAATAGCAGAATCTGAAGCTGATATTAGAATTGAACTAAACAAAAAAAAATGAAAATTATCTTCGAGTAACTCGATGTGACCGTGATATAGAAAACTCTACTAAATGGGATACATATAATTGATGCAGTATGATAGAAATAGTGTACTGATTAAAGTATTGAAAGTTTTGTTAAAATTGATAACTCGGATGGGATCGGGATATTTCGGTAAATTAGCAACTGTGAACGTGAACCGATGATGATGGAACTGATCAAGTAATTGATAATGAACTGAATTAGAGCAACTGAATTCCTAACTCTACCGGACATGCTTGATAAGTAAATTGAGTATCAAAAGCTTATTGTTAAGATAAGTATACGGGATACTCAAATATTATGTAGTATGTTGAGTATCGATCTTGCGAATACTATTTTCATATTTGTTGTGTTTCATGATATATACGCTCATAACGTGATTTTGTGTATCAACTAGCACACTTGAGGCAGTAACGGTCAGCTGGTGACCTACAAGATTATATATCGATTAAGTTGTTAATTGGTAGCAACTGAAAACATTTTGATAGATAAATAACTAAGATTTATCGAACCCAATGAGAGGTGGAAGAATAAAACCTTTGAACCAGAACACATAAGTGGATATTGTACTTTTAGCGATTAATGATTATTAATGAAAAACTACTGAATAAGATCAAGTCTGATGATTATCAGATAATGGGTGACCGATGATGGTGTATAAGTATCAAGTGAGTAATTAAACTGGTGAAAACCTGTTAGAGTCAGTATTGAGTAAATCTGACAACTTAATATTAAGTATATCGATTATGATGTATAATTCGATATCAACAAAACAAATGCTGATAGTATTGAACTAGTATTTTGGTATGCCTACTCGATATACCGGAGACTTTCAAGTATTCTTGTAATTGATTTAGCAGAACATCGGAATCCCCTATTAAGCTTGGAAGTCACATCTTTATAGTGACACCGATTATATCTAACCGGTAAGAGTTAGATAATTACCTTAATAATTGAAAGTTAGTAATACTGACGAAAGATTGAACGGCGTGTCAATGAGATTAGTAATCCAGTATGGGGGTAGGTGATATGTATGTGTACGCATGTACATATGTGGGTGGTTTGATTCATATGCGAACGCAGATGATGATTTGACTAGTAAATGACTGTGTGGTTTGAAATTAGAAGATAAAAGTAAGCAATAACAAAACATGTTGTATAGAAGTCAGTAGCGTTAACACCAGTATTAGTGGAACCTGGGATAAATTTGGTCTATACCAAATAAAAGTACTAAAACCAGTCCTTACTTGAAATAAAGGATGATTATGATATTGAAAGTGTAATAATTCATTAATATCAGAATTGTCGTGTAACTATCACTTGTATCAGAAGTAATGAGAAGATTCTGAATTAAATCAAATTGTAACTAATAGGCAGTTTGCCTGAGGATAAAAGAGGCAAATGATGACTAATCCCTACTGCTAATTAAATGATAAATGGTGAATAAGTATTATGATTAGGAAAAGCGAATACTGGTACTATGAGTCAGAACTTGACCGGTAAGATATTGAGGATCATTAAGTTGAATGCTTACATGGGTGCATGATCGACACGTTATTGTGTATGCATAGTAGTCTAACACATGCCTCGTAAAAAGAAATAGTTTTATGAATGAACATCATACTTGACTTCATGCATATATTTGGATACACATATATTGGAATGATATAACATGTTGGTTATCTTAAAAAGGCTTGCATGTTGTTAGTTTAATAAGTGGTTACTTATACATGTTAATGTCTTTCTTAATATTGGCATCATGTAAAGTAGGAATCATGTGAATCCTTTATGTTGACATGGTCTTATGAATCCTTGCATGTGGTTATTACATGAAGGATATGATTATTGCATGTTTGGAGGAAGGGACCGGGTTGAATCGGAGGTGATCGAAGGGAGAATAATACGTGGTATAACGTATCAGAAGAAGAGACCGGGTTGAATCGGAGGTGATCAAAAGGGAGAATAATACGTGGTATAACGTATCGAAGGAAGGGACCGGGTTGAACCGGAGGTGATCGAAGGGGAGTATTGATATTATTTTATTGAAGTATGCTTGAATGATTATTTATGATATCCGGTATAGGGATAATGATTGTTATGATATCCGAATTGTGGATGTTAATAGGCATGGCACCTAGTATATGATATGATTGTTTATGATACCCGGTATGTGGATATGATTGTTATGATATCCGAATTATAGATGTTAATAGGCATGGCACCTAGTATATCATATGATTGTTTATGATACCGGTATATGGATATGATTGTTATGATATCCGAATTATGGATGTTAATAGGTATGACACCTAGTGTATGCATATAGTTGTCCATGACATTGGATAAATAGATTGTTGTGACATCCAGTATATAGATGTGAGTATTTCCTAGTTCTTCATGTATGAACACAGTTATAATTGGATACTATCATGAGTAGTGTGTGATGTCATATGTATATTAGGGCAGGTGCAATATTGAACTGTAACTAATCTAGTAAGTAAGATTAGGCTCTCTAAGAGTTGTGTTGTGACCATGACTATATATATGAAATACGAACATGTTACAAACTGAAAACCAGAGAGGTGATTATAAGAGACTAACGAGTAGGTCAAGTATTGCAAAATCATTGAGATTGTATGTTAATAAAATATTGGTCACGTGTACACAGAAGAATACATATAGGAAGTATCAGATAGTAGAAAGAGTCTATAATTCATAAGCTGCAGTATCAACCACAAGTGGAAAGTATTGAAACTGATTTTTGATATCGCTCAACTGCATAATACTTGAAGTACAATGGTAGTATCATACAAACTCTATTTTGAATGACTTCACTCACTGAGCTGTTGAGCTCACCCCACCACAGATTGATATTTTCAGGTCACGGCAAGGCGAAGGTTCAACCTAGAGCTGCAAGGATGTTCTCCGGAGATAATGTATGTACTTATTGTAGAATGTGAATCCTTTTGTAAACTCTGATGTTATTAGTCACTATGAGTTAGAATAGTATATCACGGAAGCACTCTTCTGTATATGTTTATTTGATGAACCTTGAGATGAACTATATGATGAAAATGAGATCTATAAGTAGGCTGATGTTAGCCGAAATCTAATTATTGTATTGAGATGGAGTCTATATTTCAGAGGAGATGCTGCCGAAAGCTCTTTAGTATATTCTGATTATCGAGCAATAAGGTTGATGATCATGGAATTTTGAGGTAATTTAACCTGGGACCGTTACAGCACCCTCTACGGCTTCGGCGGTTAGGTCTTGGGGTTTCATTTTGCTTTGCTGTAAAGAATTTGTGGGCTTCAGAGAATGGAGGTCTGAGATGGTTGTGGCTACAGTGATTTTAGTTGAGATTATATCTTCTCCATTCATGTTTGAAATTGTTGTAAGTGGAGAAGTAGATTAATCTATCTTTGTGGCTTGTCATGTATAATTTCTTTCTTTGGGAATTAGTATCCACTTTGGAAGTGATTAGAGGAAATAGTTCATGTTTGGAATGATCTGTTGTGTTCAGACTGAATTGTTGCAACTGTTCGGATTTCAAACTACGACTCTGCCCTTCCTGGAGCGCTATAAATAGTGCTACTTTCTTTCATTTTAAAACACACAGCGACAAAGTGCATCTCTCTCTCTCTCTCTCTCTCTCTCTCTTCTTCTATAAACTTGGATTCCAATGTAAACTTGGATTCCAAAGTGAAGAAGTAACTCGGATTCTGAAGCAAGCACCTTTCTTTCATTTTTAAACACACAGCGACAAAGTGTATCTCTCTCTCTCTCTTCTTCTGTAAATTTGGATTTCGAAGTGAAGAAGTAACTCGAACTCTAAAGCAAGATTCTTTCTGAAAGAAGGTTCAGAAAATTCAACAGATTCTTTAATAGAATTGTTTTCTGAATCTGTGACTTTCAAAAAAGAATATTCCTCTATCTTTGGGTGTTCCTCCAAAGTAAAGACAAATATTATCTCTGAGATTTCTTAATTCTGTGAAAGTATTGGTTAATCATACGGTGATTTGGTAGTGCTATCTAAATACCGTAAAGAAGTGTTGTATCTTGGGAGACCAGCGTCCATAACCCGTTAGCACTGTAGCGGAGGATGTCCGTTAGCATTATAGCGGAGGACGTAATTGTCTTAAGGAGATACGCTATAAGCGTACCTCACTCAAAGTATTGTATAAGTGAATTAATATTCTTTATACAAGGGTTATGCTGTATGCAGTATATTGAGAATGACTTATACCAGTCTAATTGGTGTTTAACCAAGGAAAGTAATTGAAAGGTGATTCTGTAATTAAGGAACGTTCTATTGAATGAAAAATCTCCCACCTGATATTCACCGACCTGACCAATTAGATCGGTGACATTGATTAGTTGTCAGATTGATTCCTTGAACTAACAATAGGATCAATCTCAAAGATGTTAAGCTTATATGTATGAGTACCACGCTCTGATATTAATTGTAAATTCCTAGAGGGGGGTGAATAGGATTTAAAAATGATTAAAACTCAATTTTAGAATTGGTTAAGTGGTTGACAGTTCTGACAGAATGCCAATCTACTGGTAGAATGGAGATATGAACTACAGATGAATTGATACAATACTACAACAAAGGAAACATATAAAGAACAACAAATAGCAGTTAATATAAATGAAATTTAGCAGCAATATTCAGAAGATAAAATGCGAGAAAGAGAGAGCGATGAAATAATTTTAGAGTGGTTCGAAAATCCCTCTACGTTCACCACTTAGAAGTCTCTTATCTAGGATTTCAAATTCACTAAATGTTTCTAATCCGAAACAAGAAATTACAATACCAACACTCTAACCCAAGAGTTTGGTCTTTATAATTTTCTCCCGAAGAACAACCGTCAATCTTCTTCTCTAGGAGTTGGACTTTCTCCTCTACGCTAAAAGGGTACACAAGTTCACAAGAGTAGTATTTGTTCCTTAAACAACAAATGAGAACTCAATCAAAACACATAAATTCTTAAAATAGAAAGTACTAGTGAGACACTAATTGCAATTAATGAGTAGCAATAAATCTCTCAATAATTGACACTTAGAATAAGAACATAAGAAAGAGAATGTTAAAAAGAATTGAAAAGGAAAATTTGAGATTCTTTGAGTAATACATTCTTTAATGATAAGTGGGTAAAAAAAATAAATGAAAATGAAGGCTCAATAATTTCTTAGATTTTTACACTCAAAGACTTCATTGAATTTTCTTTATAAGTATGAAGGTTATGGCTTAGAGAAATGTTCTTCTTCCTTAAAAATTCAAGAGGGATCTATATAAATCAGTGTCTAACATCTCAGTCCAATAACCCCCCAAATTCTACATGTTAGAGTCAAGGGAGGATGGGTTGCTTTGTATTAGTGGCCGCTGAACAAATAAGTCAAGTGGAGAGCTAATTCTGGCGGCAATAAATGAGAGTGCAGCTGGCTATGAATAAATGAAGCATTAAAAAGAAGAGAGTATTTAGTTAAACAAAATAATCAATGACTCTTTAGTGTGCAGCTAGCTGATCTAAGAAAGGTAAGTATGTTTTTCTAACAAGGGTGGCAACACAAATCAACATCACAATGGAGTAATGGAGTAGCTTGTCAAAGTCAAAAAGCACAAAAGCACGTGAGAGCAAGTGATTGATATTGATTTGTAGACACAAGCCCCATGTGGGCTCCTAAGTGAAAGAGGTATTTTGAATTATTTCAAAATATGAGAGACGTTTCTCTCAACCATCCTAACCTAATAAATAATAATACATGATACAAGGAGACCAATGATAGAAAGTATGGAATAAAGATTTTTATGGATAGCAAAAAATAAAATATTCAAAAAATATTATATCTTTCTTAAGTGTATTCTACCCGTGAAAGTTTTAGTATAATGAAATATATAAGAATAGACAATCGAAGTTATAGGGTAGGATCACTTTTGAAAATTCTTAAGAGGAGAAAGATTAATAACTAAGAATTTCTACAAATGTCAAATCAGAGAAATTAAATTTACTTATCAATTACATACATATTTTCCTATAGATATTAAAGTTGAAGCTTTTGTCATCTTACTTTTGAAATTTCTGATAGAATAGAATATATAGGAATAGATAGTAAAAGTTATAGGTTAGGATCACTTTCGAAAATTCTCAAAAGTGGAACGATTGATAACTAAGAATTTCTAGAAATGTCAAACTAGTAAAGTTAAATTTACTTAATAATTAATTATAAATTTTTCTTTAGATATGAAAGTTGAAGCTTTTGTCATCTTGGTCCAATATGTTTTTTAGCTTGATTTGACATTGTTGTACCTTGAATCTTTGGAGCTTGATTTTCCTTCTATCCTCCATTTAGATTTAACAATCATAACTTGATTCCATCCAACCTATTTTATACTTGTCTTATCTTGTAATAAGACAAAACTACTGACATAAACTCATTAATAGCTATATATAGTTAATACATACCATCAAAATATTTGGAATTACAACTGATACCAAGAGTTTACAATTTTCTTTGTAAATAAGAAATGATGTTTATAATTTAAATATTTTTTCACGAATTTTTATATTTCATTATATGTAAGTAACTTATATAATAATTAGGTCTTTAATAAGTGTAACTACAATCCATGCAAAATTATTTGTTAAATCTACAATTACGTAGGGCTGATACAAATCCCCAGTGGCCGGACCCAACCTGGATCTTACCCGGACCCGATCCGTACCCGTTCATAAAAGTTGAGCATGTTCATAAAATCGAGTAGGGTCCGGATACCTTTCAGGTAGATCGGACCCGACTCGGATAAATCTTCAACTACTTAGGGCTGATACAAATCCCCACACCTATCTCATGTATTGTCCTCATTGCATGAATGAATGCATAGATGCATGAAAAAGAGAAAGGAAAGAAAAATATTACCTAAAGATGACGGTTCTAGTGGTGGTCTGATTGGTGCAAGCGTTGCTGCCCAATCTAATGAATGTGGTGTTCAAAGGAGCTCACCTTTGACCTCTAACCCGTTAACATTGTTATGACCCCCAGAATGAATAGGATCATGCAAGATCCTATCGTGAAACTCATCCCTATTAAACGTATCCCTATTAAATGACCAATCTTGGTAAACCATCTCAGATTTAGATTGTTCAACACCTTAATTCAACAAAGGAATGTGATTTGAAGAAACAGTTGATTTGGAGTCGAGAGTGAAAAATTTAGGAGCCAATACACACTCATGAAATTGATTTAAATCAAATTTAGGGTCTAGAATCGGGTATGGTTCAAGAGTTGGGTTCAAATTAAAGAGTTGAGATTCACATTTATTTCCCATCAATGGAATATGACTGTCCAAAATTAGTGATTTATATTCAAGATTTATAGGTTTAGGAATCAACATTGGCTCTGAAATGTGGTCCAAATCGGATAAGGATGTCGAAATCAACATAGATTTAAAATTTAGAATTGAATCACAAAATTGAAAATCAGGGTGACATTCTTGTTCAAGTGCACTCTCAGTAAAGTGAAAACTTACCAATTTGTCTAAGAATTGGTATTAGTCAAGTACAAGTTAGTATGTGAAAATTGAATCTTGGTTAAAGTTTTCAAGATACTATGATTCTTGGTCTCATCTGTTGGGAAAAGAGAATATTGCTAAGGAAGTTGACATGAATCGTCGAGGGGTCGTCGAGTGATCGCCGAGGAAGTCGTCGACGAAGACGAAAAAAACAGCAGCAGAAAACAAGCCAACAGCAGCAGGTGCAGGTTGGCCGGTCGACCGGCCCGCAGTATCAGAAGCTCGGTCGACCGGCCCGGTCGACCGAGGTGCACAACGTGCACAAGTTGGAGCTCGGTCGACCGACTGAAGTGACCCAACTCTCTGTTGGGCACCAGGTCGACCGCCCGGTCGACCAGTGGAAGGGTCGGTCGACCGCCCGGTCGACCGACAGTCGGGTGCGGGCTGCGAGTACAGATTTAGAAATCTGTTTGTATTTAAGGGGTTGGCTGTTTTCTAGGGTTTGTATCTTATAGAAGATCCTTGAGAAGGAAAAGGCTGGAGCTCTCTTGCATTCAAAGAGGCTGCTAGCCATTGTAATCTTCTTCCAAAGTAATAGATCTCTCTCTGATTGCCCCGAGGACGTAGGCGTTGAGGCCGAACCTCGTTAGATTGTTGTTTGCGTTTTGTGCTTTCTTCTGGTGGTTGTGATTTGTGCTGGTTGTGGTTGTTCTTCGTGCGTGGGAGATTCAGGGAGGGATCCTCTATCAGGTTGTTGTCGCTTGCTGTGGGCGGGCGCACAACAAGTGGTATCAGAGCTTTCAGGTTTGGCTTGGGATTTCTGAAGATTCGGAGGGCTCGAGATCTGATTTGGTGGAGATCGTGTGTCGATCTTAGATCAGAGGTATTGGTGTTCGTGGGATCGTGTGTCGATCTCAGGAGGACGCAAGGAAGACTCGTGGAATCTGTGGTGGAGTAGATCCGGAGTGAAACTCGATCTAGGGTTTCAAGGGAAAAGGTTAAGATCCAATTTTTATCTGAGTATAGATCTATTTTCAGTTGATTGTTCTTCCGCGTAGATAGAGGATCAATAAATCTCAATGGCAGAAGAAATTATTTCGGCTAAGACAATGAATTCTCACCCGAGGATTGAAGTTGTCAAGTTCAACGGTACAAATAACTTCGGGATGTGAAGATGTGAGGTTATGGATGCGCTGCATGCATCGAACCTCGAAGATACTCTCCTATTGGAGAAGAAGAAGAGCACGACCACTGATGAAGAGTGGGCAAAGATGAACAGGTCGGCATGTGGATTGATACGTTCATGTTTATCGCAAAACATAAAATACCTTGCGCAACATGAGACGTCGGCTAAGAAACTGTGGGAAACCCTTGCGAAGAAATATCTGACTAAGAGTGTTGAGTCCAAGTTACAGCTTAAGAGTAAGCTGTACAGTTTTCAAATGAAGAAGGGGAGCACAGTGAATAAGCACATCAACCGATACACGAAGCTTCTTACAGACTTGGTAAACGTGGATGTCACGATAGAAGAGGAAGATAAGGCGATCATCTTTCTGAACTCACTCCCGGCGGAGGAGTATGAGACATTCACTCTGATCTTCATCAATGGAAGGCAGACCTTGGATTATGATGAGGTGTCGTCTGCACTGACTAGTTATGAGATGAGGAAGAAGGAGAGACATCCTTCTAGGTCAAACTCATCGGCGGAGGCACTGGAAGTAAGAGGCAGAAGTTCATCGCGGAAGGGCAAGGAGGTTAGAGGAAGATCGATGATTGAGATTTTCCTTGCACACAAAATAATGAATTTCAGATTTAGGAATTAAAAAGTGCAAGGTGCTCAATTCTAATCCGCTGTAGCAAAGGCTTATGCGGGTCGTGATCCTCAGGGAGGGACTAGCGATGGAAGCGTTTAATAAGTTATCTTTTTTTTTTTATTTACAATGGTATTTACAATGTTGGGTGAAAGAAATTGGAAAGATGTGAAGATGTGGTGATCTATACTAAAGAAATAAAAGAAAGAAAACTAAACACATACTACCTCTTCTGCCCTGCTTACCTTTGCTCTGTTGCAACGACTTACCTTGTCTTGGAAGGTATTCAAGTATAGCGTATAGGATCGTCCACCTTCGCGATCTACACTACGAAAAGAAAAGACAAACTAAAGAAGGCTTGTTCATCTCCATAGGCCATCAAGGGCACTTCTTCGGCTAGGCAGTCTCGAAGCGATTGGATCTCATGGTTTGCAAGTCATCAGAGAGAGAAACAATAAAATAACACAAGAAATCGAAGAACAAAAATAAAACAAGAATAAAAACACAAAAACGAACCTTGAATCGATTCAATTAACAATGGAGAAAAAGTAAGACTTACACCGCTGTCACCTCAGTACAAGCATGAACTCCTTCCTCCATGAAAGCATCCTCTCCTCTCAGTTACAAAAATTACAAAAGAAAACGAAAATAAAAAACCTAACCTAAATTACAAGTTAGCCTAAAAACCCTAACTTTTAGCTCTGTATTTTCTGTACGCCCTCTCTGTTGCGTCTGCAGGGGTATTTATAGGTGCAGAAGGAGGTAGAGTCCCGGTACAACTCCCCTACAAAACCCGTTGTCCTGGCTTATCCAACTTGCCGCGGAAACGCGGCTTGGGCTGCGTTTCCGCGGCCATGTAGTGGCGGCTGGCCACGCGCTTTGGCGCATGACCTCCCCTGGTCCGTCCATCTGGATGTAGTCTTCTGGAAGTTGCATCCTGACTCTTCATCTTGGGATTTCGAGATAACTTGGGAAGAAAGTTACCCTAGATCTCAAATCTTCCTATATCTTTTAAACGAATTTCATCTCTTGCACTCTTTTTATCCTTATCCTGCAAGCATTTAGGATTTAGTAGAAGTCCATCCCTTTACTCTTCTTTTATTATTTGCAATTCTTGCAATTGGTAATTGCAACTTTGACATATGATAATTGCAATTTTTCACTTGGGCTTGGACATGGGCTTTTGGGCTTCTTTTAAGGCTTTATTCTTTTATTTTTATTTACTCAAGGCCTGCACACAATAAATAATAAAATATTAGTAAATATGCAGAATTATATGAATAAATATGAAAATGTGATAGTAAATGTATGAAAAAATATGCACTTTTCACTACCAATCACACCCCCACACTTATCTTTTTTCTCGTCCTCGAGTAAAAATCAAAAAGAAAAAGAAAAATAAACTAGCTAACTCACTTTCGTAGGAATCACGGTTGCACTTAGCACGTGCAACAAGCCGTTAAACCTCTAGGTTACCCTAGAGGACGAGTGTTGTCTCGTGAGGGTTTTCAGCGGATTACACCCACAAAATCCATAAAAAGGAAAATATTTGAAATACTTTTGAAAAGACTAAGTAATCTATAAGTTTTTAGGATCCTCATTTTTATTCATTCTTAAACTTAGTCTTTATAAAGTGAATTGTTATCCATTTTAGGTAAGGGTCAAAGTTAAACTTTTGTATAGTCTTTTTCGTTACCAAAAGTTATATGCACCCTTGTGAATCTAGGAATTCCTTAACTTGGACTCTCATGCCTCTTTATTATTATTATGATTTTTTTAATATATATAACTCATCTAATTTTCTTTCGTGTAAGTATCAAGGCTTCTTGAGGCCCTCATACCTAACTAATTGACTATTAGATGTGTTAATACATATATAATATTTCTCAGTTTTCTTTGGCTTTCTAATCCACCCATGTAGCGAACTTAAAGTCGGTGGCTCCCAAACCGGTCGGCTTTAGGGCACCAGGTGAGAAAACACCCCACGGACTCAAATTCGAGTGAACTAGGCCAAAAAACTAAGGACTTTATTTTATTTAGAACTCACCTTTAGGCGTGAATACTTATGCTTCTTAAGGCACATGTATCCAGCTTAATTGGTGAAATTTTTTTTTAATAATTTTTTATGAGGCACAAGGGTCTTTGTCTTAAAATCCTAGATATGCATTAGGTATGCACATTTCATTAAGGTAAAAATTAAGACTAACTACTTACTCAATTTCTCCTCCTATACCTAAAAATTCAACAATTTATTTATTTTGACCAAGTTTTTAGAAATTCTAATCATGATTTTCCTAATTCTTAAGACTAATTTAAATTTATTTCAAAAGATAAGTCAAAATATTGTCCTTTTTAAAAAAATTTTTATTAGCAATAGCAAATTTTGGTTAGTTTCTAACTATGTTAGTATGTTAGTAAAGCCTACCCCCACACTTATCTCATGCATTGTCCTCAATGTATGAATGAATGCATATATGCATGAAAAAGAAGAGGGGAAGGCAGAAGTTACCTCAAGGTGGTGGTTCCGGTGGTGGTCAGATTGGGCCAAGCGTTACTACCCAATCAAGATAATGTGGCAGTTCATGGAACCTACCTTTATTAACCTCTTTTCTATTTACATGTTTACAGTCCCCAGTATAAATAGGATCATGGAAGATCCTATCGTGAAACTTAATTCCTTTACATGACCAGTCCTGGAAAATCATCACAGAGTCATGGTCTATACCTATGTCCAACAAAAGAATGTGACTTGGTAGAATGGTTGACTTGGACTCAAGAATGATAGGTTCAGGAACCAATACAAACTCGAAAAAATTGACGTGGGGTTCCAGAGTTAGTTTTGGTTCAAGAAGTGGGTCCAAATCAAGAAGTTGAAATTCAAGTCCACAATCATTTTCCCACAATGGAATGTGACTTACTATTGGTGATTCAAGTTCAAGAATGACAGGTGTGGGAATCAAAACTGACTCTAAAATATTACCTAAATCGGGTAACAGAACAGGAGTCAATATTGATTCGGGAATTTGAACTCGATCACAACAAATTTGAGAATCAAGGTCACATATCTCATTGGCTTCAACCTCATAAAAATGAGAACTTGCCAATTTGTCAATGGGACTTTCAAAAGTATGAAATTGGTCAAGTTCAATATGATGATCATCGAAAATGGGTAATTCAATTTCATGATCTATGGGTATGGGAATAAATGTTGGCTCAGAAAATTGGTCCAAATTGGGTAAGGATACCGGAGTCAACATAGATTCAAAAATGGAAACTGAATCGCAAAGTTGGGGATCGGGTTCACATTCACAATCTAATTCAATCTCATTGAAATTAAAACTAGCCAATTTGTCCAAGGAATGGGATTGATCAAGTTCATATTGATGTGATGAAATTGAATTTTGATCAAGGTCTTCTAGACAGAATAATTCTTGGTTCCTATCAACTTGCTCAAGAATGTTTGAAAGTCTAAAAATTTGATCATTCATTATATCTTGCAACCGATCCACTTTTTCTTCTAACCCATCGAATAGATCAATGGAGGACTGAAACCTTGGTGATGTGGAAAAAGACGTATATGAAGATAATGGTTGAACAGGTGGTTGACCATATGGCTCAGGGGTGTTGAATCCCCATTGACTCTGTGAAGAGTAGTGATGATTATTCCAATCTTGTTCATAGTATTGGGACTGGGGCATGTAATGATTCGGATAAGACCAATCTGGCACACTAGGTTGGTCAAAGTTATGATATGCCGGGTTGGTAATATCCGAATAAGAGGTTGGTGTGTAATATGGATTCTCATTAAAATTGAAAAAATTGTTGTTATAGGCTATATCATACAAACACAAACAAAGAAAAAAGAAAACAAACAAATAAGCAAACGAAAAAAAGAAAAAAAATTCTAACCTAAGTTAGGGTAGACCTATGACCTAGACGACTCCTAACTGGTTAGACTGTCCACGGGAGGTAGGGCGCAGACTTTGACCACAAGTTAATCAGCCAGGTCAGGGCAAGATTGGTGGGAGGTTTTCCGTCAAAGACGTTCCTTAATTAAATAACCACCAATCTTTGGGCTTTCGGCCCTCAATCCCTTTCCTAGACACTGATTTGGGATGAGTCAAATTCCAACACCGTTCCCCCTTAGGATAATCTCCTATTTGAGTCCGAGATGTCCCTAGGGCCAACGTCTACTAATTTTTAGTTAGGCTTCAGTTAGTGAGTGCTTGGAATATGATTTTTGGGCCAAGGAAGGGTGATTAAATCCCCACCTTATCTTGTTATGGGTTAGTGCCCTTAAGATAAGTTTGTGCAAGTGTACAAGATATGTAAATAAGATTCACTCAAAGCAATGAAAATCAACCAAGAGATGAGTCCTATTCTACATGTAATGCGAACGTACCTTACTCCAGCACTCTTCAATAGTAAAAATAAATGAATTGAAAAGACACGTGCCTAAAATGCAAACGTCTAATCAATTTTTTTATCTTTTTCAACAAGTATTTTACTGTTGATTAATTAGCAGTATGCAGGGTGATCACAGAGAAAAGTTGACAAAGCAGAAAACAAATTTTTCAATTTGTAGCAACCTGCAGAAAACTCAGTGAGTAGTTCACTACTCAGGCCGCGGAAACGCGGCTATTGCCGCGGAACCGCGGCACTGAAGTAGGCTCTGCTGCTCTGCCTTCGAGGGCAGAGGCATAGAGTTGCTATATGTCCTTTTCTGCTGTTATTTTTCCTGTTCTTCAAACCTGCAAACAGAAAGAATAAAAGAATTAGTTAATATTATTTTTTTTTAAGAGAAAAACTTACCGTCCCTCCCCGGCAACGGCGCCAAAATTTTGATTGAGATTTTCCTTGCACACAAAATAATGAATTTCAGATTTAGGAATTAAAAAGTGCAAGGTGCTCAATTCTAATCCGCTGTAGCAAAGGCTTATGCGGGTCGTGATCCTCAGGGAGGGACTAGCGATGGAAGCGTTTAATAAGTTATCTCTTTTTTTTATTTATTTTTATTTTTTACAATGGTATTTACAATGTTGGGTGAAAGAAATTGGAAAGATGTGAAGATGTGGTGATCTATACTAAAGAAATAAAAGAAAGAAAACTAAACACATACTACCTCTTCTGCCCTGCTTACCTTTGCTCCGTTGCAACGACTTACCTTGTCTTGGAAGGCATTCAAGTATGGCGTATAGGATCGTCCACCTTCGTGATCTACACTACGAAAAGAAAAGATAAACTAAAGAAGGCTTGTTCATCTCCATAGGCCATCAAGGGTACTTCTTCGGCTAGGCAGTCTCAAAGCGATCGGATCTCATGGTTTGCAAGTCATCAGAGAGAGAAACAATAAAATAACACAAGAAATCGAAGAACAAAAATAAAACAAGAATAAAAACACAAAAACGAACCTTGAATCGATTCAATTAACAATGGAGGAAAAGTAAGACTTACACCGCTGTCACCTCAGTACAAGCATGAACTCCTTCCTTCATGAAAGCATCCTCTCCTCTCAGTTACAAAAATTACAAAAGAAAACGAAAATAAAAACCTAACCTAAATTACAAGTTAGCCTAAAATCCCTAGCTTTTAGCTCTGTATTTCTGTACGCCCTCTCTGTTGCGTCTGCAGGGGTATTTATAGGTGCAGAAGGAGGTAGAGTCCTGGTACAACTCCCCTACAAAACCCGTTGTCCTGGCTTATCCAACTTGCCGCGAAAATGCGGCTTGGGCCGCGTTTCCGCGGCCATGTAGTGGCGGCTGGCCACGCGCTTTGGCGCGTGGCCTCCCCTGGTCCGTCCATCTGGGTGTAGTCTTCTGAAAATTGCATCCTGACTCTTCATCTTGGGATTTCGAGATAACTTGGGAAGCAAGTTACCCTAGATCTCAAATCTTCCCATATCTTTTAAACGAATTTCATCTCTTGCACTCTTTTTATCCTCATCCTGCAAGCATTTAGGATTTAGTAGAAGTCCATCCCTTTACTCTTCTTTTAATATTTGCAATTCTTGCAATTGGTAATTGCAACTTTGACATTTGATAATTGCAATTTTTCACTTAGGCTTGGACATGGGCTTTTGGGCTTCTTTTAAGGCTTTATTCTTTTATTTTTATTTACTCAAGCCCTGTACACAATAAATAATAAAATATTAGTAAATGTGCATAATTATATGAATAAATATGAAAATGTGATTGTAAATGTATGGAAAAATATGCACTTTTCATTACCAATCAATCGAAATCCAGGCCGAGTTTCAGAAATCTGAAGAGGAGTCAGCGTGCCTTGTGCAAGGAACTAGGATACTGGAAAGCAGAATGCCCGAAGGCCAAAGGTAAGAAAGTAGAGTCAAAGACCGAGGCGAATCTCGCACAGGTGGATGGATCGGATGATGACTCATCAGTGTTCTCTCTCTCGGTTACTACCCGTACTGTTTGTAACTCAGATAGTGCTGAGTGGATCTTGGATAGCGGAGTCACCTATCATGTGTGCCCGAACAGGGCCTGGTTTTCTAGCTTTGAGAAGCTGGATGGATGTTACACGGTCATGGGGGATTACCATCCGTGTAATATAGAAGGGATGGGTACAGTTCGCATAAAGATGGATGATGGGATAGTTCGAGAGTTGAAGGAGGTGAGGTATGTACCTCAGCTCAAAAGGAATCTTATCTCAGTTGGCACTTTGGAAGCATCGGGCATGATGATATCTATTCGAGATGGCGATCTCAGGATGATCAGAGGCTCGCTGGTGGTGATGAAGGGCGTCCGCCGAGGAAATCTCTACTACTTGAAGGGTAGTACGATTACAGATCAGGTGGAGACTTCAAGTTCCTCAGAAGATGGTGGCCCGGAGGTCTAGCAGGGAAAGGTCGGACAGGAAGAAAAAAAAATCTTTACGAGCTCCTGCAAAGATGGAATCATTGAAAAGTGCTGCTACCTGCGAGTTAGAAGGTGGACACAGCGTTCTGGACAAGAAGAAGGTGAGATTCAGCACCAGTACTCACCGCAGTGAAGGTCTCTTAATTGTGTTCACGTGAGCGTATGGGGACCTGCTAAGACGGCATCGCTTGGAGGTCAAGGTACTTTATCTCATTTATTGATGGTTCATCTAGGCAGGTTTGGATATATCCCATGAGACAAAGGGGTGAAGCCCTAGATGTGTTGGTGAAGTGGAGAGGAAGAATGGAGAGGCAGATATGTAGGAAGATAAAGGAGCTTCAGATTGGTAATGTTAAAAAGGACATGTACCAGTTCCTACGATTTGGCCAGAACACAGGTCTTGCTACTCACTTCACAACAGGTACAGATGGGTTAGTTAAAGATGTAGTTCGTTCCTTGCTGGGGGAGGTTTGGCGGTTGTTGTCTAATGCAGGATTAGACAGGTCGTTTTGTGCTGAGGCGACTGAGTATGCTAGCCATCTCAGGAACAGATCGACTGTGATAGGAGGTAAAGCTCCATTGGATATTTGGTCTGGGGAAGCTGCTCAAGATCATAGTTTGCTGCGGGAGTTTGAAAGTCCGGCCTACTTCAGTGCCAAGAATGGCAAGGTGAATTCGCGAGCAAAGAGGTTTGTCTATTTGGGCGTCAAAGGAAATAGCTACAGGTTGTGGGACCCCGAAGACAAGAAGATCGTGATGAGCAGGCATGTCACTTTTGGAGAGACTTCAGCGTTGAAGTCCACCGTCTCTCAGCAGGTGGAGAGGACGAAGACCAAGGGAGGATCGCAGCCGATGGAGGTTGATGCTATTCCATCATCTCCAGTTGGTTCAGCATTAGAGGAGACTTCACCGGAGGTGACACCGGGTGGATATCATGATACAAAGGTTGATGCTGAATAGGTTGAAGACATTGTTGAGGATGTCGAGTTATTTGCAGCTATTGGAACCAAGGTGAAACCACGCTTGTGGGGAAGGAAACATGAATCTCAAGTTTGTGATCGTGACAAGCTGAAGTTGAAGGCCGTTGTCCTCCATGATGGTCGGGAAGAAGTTCATATGACTCAGTCAGACAGGTTCGCTGCTGCAGAAATAGGTACCAGTATTTGAGCTTGATGAAGCTCATTTTAAATGAACTACGGTTGGCTTGATCCTTTTGGGCAAAGGTACGTAGGCAGCCGTAAAGGCGCAGCCAGTTGGTGATGCAACTCTTATGAAGCTAGTTGGGTTCTCGAGAAGTTGTTTGGATCTTCACGTAGAGGTGAAGAGTTGTGGCCGTTGGAACTTCACGTAGAGGTGGAGAGGCTTCACGTAGAGGTGAAGCGTTGTCGTGGCCAGTTGGACTTCACGTAGAGGTGAGGTGATGTGATCTCGATGCACATGTGTATCTTCTGGTGAGAAGATGTTGAGCTTGCATAAGGAGTGGTGTGCATCCAGTTGAAGCCGATGATGTTTGGTGTGCTCTACGCAGACTTGGCTAGACCGTCAGTGGAAGACAGGTAGACTAGATAGAGCTAGTCAGTTGGAGAGTCAGTGTTGGCTCATGTGGAGTCTTCATGAGGTCGTGCAGTTGCGGAGGAGGAGCCACGGTATGGTAATCGGCAGGTATGAAAATTCTCCTAAGGTGAAGTGTAGGGAAGGCATGTGCGATGTTTTCTAGTGAACAGTTGAGCTAAAGATTCCAAGCCGAGATCGTGTGTCAATTTCGTCGAGATCGTGTGTCGATTTTGTTTGGTGCGTGCAAGCCGAGATCGTGTGTCGATTTCGCCGAGATCGTGTGTCGATTTCGCCAGGTGATAGACTGGGGTACGTTGGAGATCGGCTCAGATTTTGGGAAAATCTTCGCCGAGGTGGAGAATTGTTGGGAAGAGAGAATATTTCTAAGGAAGTTGACATGAATCGTCGAGGGGTCGTCGAGTGATCGCCGAGGAAGTCAACGACGAAGACGAAGAAAAACAGCAGCAGAAAACAAGCCAACAGCAGCAGGTGCAGGTTGGCCGGTCGACCGGCCCGGTCGACCGGCCCGGTTGACCAGCCCGCAGTATCAGAAGCTCGGTCGACCGGCCCGGTCAACCGAGGTGCACAACGTGCACAAGTTGGAGCTCGGTCGACCGCCCGGTCGACCGATTGAAGTGACCCAACTCTCTGTTGGGCACCCGGTCGACCGCCCGGTCGACCGGTGGAAGGGTCGGTCGACCGCCCGGTCAACCGACAGTCGGGTGCAGGCTGCGAGTACAGATTTAGAAATCTGTTTGTATTTAAGGGGTTTGCTGTTTTCTAGGGTTTGTATCTTGTAGAAGATCCTTGAGAAGGAAAAGGCTGGAGCTCTCTTGCATTCAAAGAGGCTGCTAGCCATTGTAATCTTCTTCCAAAGTAATAGATCTCTCTCTGATTGCCCCGAGGACGTAGGCGTTGAGGCCGAACCTCGTTAGATTGTTATTTGCGTTTTGTGCTTTCTTCTGGTGGTTGTGATTTGTGCTGGTTGTGGTTGTTCTTCGTGCGTGGGAGATTCAGGGAGGGATCCTCTATCAGGTTGTTGTCGCTGCTTGCTGGGGGTGGGCGCAACATCATCAATATGGCTAGAAAATAAAAATGGTCGAAAATGTGTTAAGTAGAGGTTCCTCATTCCTATCAATCATTGGGTTGCATAATTGATCGAACTCTGCTCTATTAATAGATTAGTTGAAATCATTTTGACGCTGAATCGAGGCTTCCATATTCTTTTTTAAGTCAATAGGTTCTTTTTGTTGTAGTGGGACTTGGAAAAATGAGTCTGGATCTTGGATTTGAAAATTTTATTGGAGCAGTGAGTCCATCATGTTTTGGAATTGTCGTTCAAACTCATTCAAGGCTTCCATACTCTATTCTACCTCAGTTTTTTCTTTCAAGTAGTTGTTCCAAAAAAGGAGTATATGAAGCTAAATATTGAAAATGTGGTTGGAAATATGACTCAGGGTTTTGTATCTCCATTGACTCGATGAAGAATTGAGATAATTGTTTCAGTTTTTTCTCATAATACTGGGATTGGGGAGTATGTTGAGTCGGATAAAATCAATCCAGCATATTTGGTTGATTCAAGTTATGTAATCGGTAGGTGATATCCGAGTCAAAAAAGGTTGGGGTGAAATATGAATTACTATTGAAGTTGAAAAAATTGTGGTTATAATCCATTTCACATAAAATGATAAAAATAAAAAGATCAAGTCTTTGTTTGGGTAGCCTTAGACCTAAATGACTCTTAACTGGTTGACTATCCCGGGAGGTATATTACAGCAATCTGACAACATGTTAATCGGTCAAGTAGGGGCAAAATGTAATGGGAGGTATCCGTGCAGAGCAATGACCTTAATTATGCAAAACTACTGGTTTTCGAGAATCTTGCCTCTTAATCCCCAACCTTAGACACCGATTTGACCAGAGTCAAACTCTAACAACTTTCTCTTGAGGTCAATCTTATTGAGTCTGAGATGTTTCTAAGACCAATATCTACTTAGATTTTAGTTAGGATTGTGCCAGTGAGTGAGGAGATAGTTTTTAGATTAAGGAAGGGTAATGACTTCTTCACCTTATCTTATTTAACAGTTAAGCCCTTAATTTTTTTAGTACAACGTGTGCAAGTAAATAGACAAGTAATACTCAAAGAAATTATAAATCATCCAAAAATGTTTTCTAATCTAGATGCAATACAGACGTACCTTATTTCCAGCACTCTTTAACAATAATTTAAAAGAAACAGAATTAAACGAATACCCTAGAAAGCAACATCTAAGCGTTTTTAAGTAATTACAAGCACAAGTCATTATTGAATTAAAAACAATGTGCAGAATAGGTTAATAGGACAAGTAATAGCTGCAAAAGCTAGACACTTAAAATTCAATCACTCTGCAAAGAAGCAGGGTGAGTAGATCACCAATAAAGCCGTGAAAATGTGGTTTTTGCCACATTTGTGCGACTGGTTAGGGGTCTCTGGTGCTTTGCCTTTATGGGACAAAGCTTCTACTTATGATTTGCAGTTGTTATGTTCCTATAATCTACCCCTGCACATAAAAATAGAGAAGAAAAATTAATCACTTAGTAAATAAAAGAAATATCGTTCCCTCCCTGGCAACGACGCCATTGATTGGGAAAAACTGAGATATTAAAAGAAGTAATCTGAAATCAGAAGTGTTACTCTGGCTTCTCACAATTTAACCACGCAGCAAGTGACTATGTGAGTCGTTATCCACAAGGAGGAATACGATGCAAGCTTTTCAGTATGCTTTTAATCACTACATTGGTTAAGTTGTTCTTTTTTGTTTTGAAAGAAATAAAAAGAAAAATATGTTAAGTTAGTAGAGAAATTAGGAAGAAGTAAAAAAGAAAAAGTTTGTATTTTTAGTTTTTAAAAGAGAATTAAAAAGAATGAAAATTTGTAGATAAAATCTACTAAATGTTCCAACAAGATTACTTACCTCTTCAGACGATTGTCTAACCTTAGATTTTTGGTGACGGTTTATCTTGAATTGAAGGCAATCAGCGCATAACTCATAAGAAGAGACTCGATTCCCGTCCATATGATATCATAAAAACTCAAAGAGCAAGCATGAATTAATACAGAAAAAGAAGAAATTTATCATCATGAGCTATTAGTAGCACTCGCAATGGCAAGGCTATTCAGATGCCATAAGATTCATATGGATTTAGAAATCAAAAGAGAAGAAAGTAATGTAAAAGGTTAATAAAATCAAACCATGAAGAAAAATATAAAAGAATAATATAAAATAATTTTTGATTAAATAGAGAAGCAATAAGAGAAAGGAGGAACTTACATCAATTGTCACCCTTGAATCCTCTCTCTCTCTCTCTCTCTCTCTCTCTCTCTCTCTCTCTCTCTTTTCTTATGATTCTCTCTCTAATTTAAGTTACAAATAAACAGAAAATAAAAGAAAAAACCTAAAGTAAACTAATCTGAAACCCTAGTTTTGATCTCTGTGTGGGATTTTTCTGCCTTTGCCTCTAATAAGATATTTATAGGAGAACATTCTCGTCTGAGGAATCAGAGTCACACACTAAAATGCGAAGGCCCAGATATTGCCGCGTTTCCGTGGCAATACAGGAGAAAACACGGGAAATCAGGGGCTGTTGACGTCGTGTTTTCTTTTGCAATTTCAACTCGTCCAGTCATCTTTAGTTATATTCTCAGAATTGTAATTTGGGAAAGTGGATATTTAGAGAATATTCATTTCTTCTTTTGACTTGTAAAATAATTGATTTTGATTTCGAATTTAATTTGGATCTTTGGGCTTTTTGGATTTTTCTTCTCCTTAAATAATTTGCACACTAATAAACAAAGAGAAGGTTAAATAGTAGAGTTTTATTTAAATAAATGTGAGAATCTGGTGTATAATATGCAAAATTGATGTGTAATTAAACTTCCTTGAACTTATTGATAGCATTCAGATCTTCTGACCATGCTGAAATACCCAGCAAAATTAGGGAATTTAATCAGCCCTTTCTTCACCGTCTAACTAATTCTAAAAGAATTAGGAAATTGCACTAGGAACTTCTCCTTCTCTGTACCAATAATCTTTCATTCCCATTGAAACCCTGAGAAATGAGTCAACAATGCTCGCCTCAGATCTTCAATCAAAGGCACCCCATGCACCGAAGTGAAGACAACAAAATCCTGAAGTTGACGAATCCGATCATGCAAGATCTCAAACTTAGGGATCTCTACTTCCATCTCTTGAGGCCTCATCAGAGCCTTAAAATCCTGAAGCATGTGAGCAGGGCTCTTGAAATTGAAACATACAAAACCCCCAGATTACATTTAGCCGCCTGTGATCAAAGCTACCACACTTGAAATAGCTCTTCCTCAGTGCAGAGAACATCTCTACCAACTTCTTCTAAACCCCTCGCTTCTCCTTCACCACAGTGGTCCAATTCTCCTTCAGAGTCATCAGAGGAGAACTCAATAAAGACTCTATAGGAAGAGAAATTATGAAAAAATTTAGGCTGAGTAGTTTGATCTATGGGTGTAGGAAAGCTGAACGATTTGAGGGATGAGAAAAAAGTCTGACCATTCGTCTAAGGCGCCGATGGTCCATTGGAGAGGAGAGGGTTATTCAGTGGGGCATTTGAAAAGGTAGTGGGGTAGGAAATCTCACGTGGAGGAGGCGATGGCAAAAAGGATTTGATGGTGGTGACGTTTTTACCAGGGGAAATCGTGACCATCCTCCTTCCAGAATACGCACCGCCGTCTCTCTCACACACACCATCTCTCTTTTCAATCTCAATGACTAGCAGTCAATACTTTTCTACTATATTTAAAATGTGAGATATATAGCTTAGTTGAATCGAACATGGTGAAGCATGCTTAGTTTGAGTAATCACACGTGAGTGTACATGCTTAAGCTTAATTTGAGTTCTCCTTGTTTGTTAATTTAGTAATTCGAATGATTTATAAATTTATATAATTGAGAGAGAACTGGAATCTAAATAATTTATGTTATAATTTTAGAAAAATTATGAGAAGAAATGACCAATTGATCATATATACAAATTGATGGTCAAGCAATATGTCTTTCTTTTTCCGAATAGAGGACATAACTAAACATGAGACCTCTCATTAACCAACCCTGTCCAAGCACCATTGAACTAGACTTTCGGGGGACAAGCAATTACTTGAACTGTTTCCGTTGCTACTTAGAATCAAATTTATCCATTAAGATAGAGGAATTGAGGAAGATCTTATTCATAAAATTAAAATAAGACGGTTAAAATGAAAATTTCTTTTTGGAGTTTTATCTGACCCTATATACCAAACATGAAATTGAAATAAAAGTTTTATAGAACAGTTATAAGACCAAAAATACTCTATGGCTCAAAATCAAGAACATGTCTTTTAAAAAACAAAAAGCATGGCCAATCGGAGGACACAAAGTTGCATGAGTGACAATATTAAGAGACATGACAAGAAATGAGTGTTTATAAGTAGATATTATTCCCATTTAATAAATGCACTGTTAAAATAGGGTAATTATGCTAATTGAGAAATGAAGTCCAGAGAGAGGACTTAAATGTACTTGGAATGCAGAAAATTAAAAATGATTGCTAATGTTTCGTGTAATTAAAAGAATAACTCCCAACATAAAATTGAGATAAAGACTTCTTTTGTTACTTTTTATTAATCTTGCATTGGAAGGTTTTCCAATAATTTTATGGACATCAAACTTCCCATTCTAACCCTCACCGCTCTTCTTTTGTTACTATTTTGACTCCCATGCGTTCTCCCCCTCGTCTAATTTGCAATGTTCATCCCTGTCGCTTGCCGGCGCTTCAGAAAAACTCCCGTCCTCTTCGTCCCTTGCCTTCGCTCTCTCTCCGTCAGCTCAACTCCGCGAATCTCCGCCGCCCATCGCGACCCCAGCGTCGACCACACCATCTTGCGTTCCAACCTCCAAATCACCCAGCTCTGCCGGGAGGGCAAAATCGCCGACGCTCGCCACCTGTTTGACAGAACTCCACACCGAGACCTCATCACGTGGTCCGCTCTAATCTCCGGCTACATCCGATGCGGCCACCTCCGCGAGGCCCGTCTCCTCTTCGACCGGCATGATGCCCAGAAGAACGTAATCACCTGGACCGCCATGCTCTCCGGCTACATCCGGTCGAACCGGATCCGAGAAGCCGAGCTGCTGTTTGATAAGATACCAGATAAAAATGTCATTACTTATAACACAATGATCGAAGGGTATCTCAGTAGCGGGCTCTTCAATAAAGCTCGTGACTTGTTCGATAGAATGCCAATGAGAAATGTGGTCTCTTGGAATACTATGCTGACAGGTTTGTCCCAGAGGGGTCGGGTTGAAGAGGCGTACGAGTTGTTTTGCCAGATGAACGAGAGGGATGTGATTTCATGGACGGCAATGGTTGCGGGGTTGGCACAGAATGGGAAGGTTGACCGGGCTCGCGAAGTTTTCGAAAGAATGCCAAACAGAAATGTCGTTTCTTGGAATGCGATGATATCTGGTTACACACAGAATGGTAGGGTGGAGGAAGCACTTGAGCTCTTTGAGAGGATGCCCGAGAGGGACACACCTTCTTGGAACGCGATGATTACCGGGTTGATTCATAACAGGAAGTTGGAACAAGCACGAAAGTTATTTGATGAGATGAGAGCGAGGAATGTGGTTACTTGGACTACATTGATCACGGGTTATGTTCAAGGCGGCGAGAATGAAATAGCATTAAAGCTCTTCTTGGGGATGTTAAAGGATGGCATTAGGCCGAATGAAGGGACTTTTGCGAATGTTTTGCCTGCAATTAGTAATTTAGCAGCACTACACGAAGGGCAGCAAGTTCATCAGCTGATTAGCAAAACTCCTTTCCAATTCAAACCTTTTGTCAATTCTGCTCTTATAAATATGTACTCCAAGTGCGGTGAGATTGGTACGGCTCAAAAGGTGTTCGAGTTATCAAACCATAGGGACGTAGTCTCTTGGAATGCAATGATAGCAGCATTTGCCCACCATGGCCTGGGAAGGGAATCAGTTCGGTTGTTTGAAGATATGCAAAGAAAAGGATTCAGACCAAATGATGTAACTTATGTGGAGTTGCTGTCAGCTTGTAGCCACTCAGGTTTGGTTGATGAAGGGCTTATGTTTTTTAGGTCGATGGTTAGAGATGGATCTATCGAGTTGAGAGAAGACCATTACACTTGCTTGGTTGATCTCTGTAGTAGGGCAGGCCGGCTGGAGGAAGCTATGAATCTTATCAAAGGGCTTAAGATTAAGCCATCAGCTTCTGTTTGGGGAGCGCTTCTTGGGGGTTGTAATAATCATGGAAATGTGAAGATTGCGGACTTAGCAGCCCAGAGATTATTAGAGACAGAACCAAATAATGCCGGAACTTACACATTGCTGTCTAATGTGTATGCTTCGGTGGGGAGATGGAATGAAGCAAAGAAAGTTAGGTTGATGATGAAAGATAGAGGGTTGAAGAAGCAACCGGGATGTAGTTGGATTGACGTTGGCAAGGGGGTACATGTGTTTGTTGTGCAGGATAAATCACACAGTGAGCGAGAGTTGATATATAGCATGGTTAAAACTCTTCACCACAAGATGAAAATGGTAGGGCATATGCCTTCATTGGATGGTCATACGGTAAACATTGTCGATTCAATGGTTGTGTAAGTAATCAGTTGCTGCTGCTGCATCTTTTTTTTTTTTTGCAAGATTATGGTTCAGAACTTCGCAAACTGTGATATGTTTAGATATTTTTTGGGAGTTTATGGAATTATTTACGGAATGAGTACGTCAATGGTTCATTTGGAATGACAAAAAGTATATTTATGTTTCAGAATTGAGGTAGATCAATTGAAACTTCATAATAACTTTATATGGGCAGTCTCTTCAACGCTCAGATAATTTAAAGATGGACACCAGGACTCTGAAGTCTGAAACAGTAAGAAATCTTCATTGTTTAGGACTTTAGTTACATTGAGTTAGTCCAAGGCCAAGGATGTTACTGGGATTGAAGTTTGGGGGATTTCATAGGTCATTCATTTGTGCTGTTGGCTACTGAGCGCTTTGATGTTTGCTTTCCAAAGAGGTACTTTTTCTTAGAAACTGCTGATATTGGATACTCTTTTCCACCCCAGTAGGGTGTTCCAGAATAAAGCTTAATTTTTTTCCTTTGTAATTTGGGGTGTGTGCGTGTGCGTGTGCGTGAGAGCGGGGGGGGGGGGGGGGGGGGGCGGGGATTTTATGCGATGCCATGTTTATGCATAGTTATTTGATTACATGCAGTTTGCTTCTCTAGCTTGCATGCTATCGTTTGACTTTTGTTCTAAACATTAACAGTATCGTTAGTGTTAGATGCAAGTGTCGCTCTCTTTATAGTCCTCCACATTTTATTTTATATGTAACTTTACACGTATAGTGGTCAAAAACTGACCCTCACAAGATGACGTCACATGTCCAAGCAGTCAGGAGACTCCGTCACTCCATATCCTCTCGGAGCCAGTTCGGTTCACACTAAAGTCACTCTTCGTCCCGAGGATATTTTTGTCCCGGTATCATGGTAACAGATCATCCTTCATCTCCATCGACAGTTACGCAGCCTCCACCGTTCATAGCATGTAACACCCTCCACCGTGAGTAGTTATGGACATAGGAGGTTTTCTTGCATGCAATCCTAACAATCAAGCGCTAGTAATCACGACCGTTACAATAAATCAACACGTGCAGATCATGCGGTTACGAGGATTATGCCCATACCATCAGCTTCTAGGCACAGAGATCAGTCAAGTATAAATATATTTTTCTCCTCCAATGAGAAGGACTTTTGGATCTTCTTTTCTTCTAGCTAAGTCTAGCATTGAGACTCTGACAAATAATTCATGTACTTCCTGTCACCGATAAATTATAGTGGATTCTCCTTCTCCTCCCTGTGGTTTTTCCCGATTAAGGATTTTTACGTAAAAATCATGCGTCTCTCTTTTTTATGTTGTGCATTATCTTATCTTACACATTCACACCCCACTCCATAATCTCGCTTGTAGTGCGGATCGATTGTCTGATCGCTCGTGGCGAAAAATCTCCACCGCAAACTGATGCTTTCATTGAGAGTTGGGTCCCAATACTCAAATTTCTTCCTTACCAAACCCTTCCTAAAAAAATCCTCCAATAAGCCATCACCTCAAAAAAGTAGCTGACCATTGACAACGAGATCACTGCCAAAGGCAAATCCATAGCTACCGCTGGGGGCATTATTTCCCCAAGCGTCCTCAACCTCAGCCCCGTCATGGAAGAGTCTGTCTTTGCATCTTTACAGGGGGCAACCGGAGACACCCACCCGCCATCGACGTACGAAGGCCAACTCCTACAAATGTTCACTGATATGAAGAAGGAGATGGCGAAACAACATTCTCTATTCGATCGCGAGCGAAAGCAAGCGACGCTCGATCAAGAAAGCGCGACCTGTGAATGGGAGGAGTTGAAGTATCTAAATGACCGACTTCTCGCCCGGATCATAGCCCTCTAAAACACCGTAGGGTCGTCTCCACTGTCAGAAGGGCCCACTGATACGGAGACCCAAGATGGCAAGTACACCCAAAGCCAAAGGCATAGCAAAACAACCTTCCCTACTCTTTCGGAGCAAACCGAAAACGGATTAGATTCATCTCATCTTCGTACGAGATATCATCACGTCATACTCGGAAGAAGACTGAGGAATTCGTCTGCGTCCAAGATATCAACAAGCTTATACAAAAGCGAGTCGAGGAGGCAAGAGAACCACACCATGTAGACTCAGAGCCATCATCACCAATGCATCCAACTCCTCCTTTTTTGAGGGCATATTTGAATGTAAATTTCTCAAAAAGTTCACGATTCCAATCTTTGACTGCTACTCCGATCAGAGCGGTCCGATCCAGCGTCTTCGCCAATATTAGGACAAGATCGTGATTTATACCCGGAGTAACCCCATCTTGTGCTGGATCTTCCTCTCTAGTTTGAAGAGAGTGGCTTCCGATTGGTTCTACTCTCTTCTGTCACGATCGATCCATAACTTCGAGGATCTCACCAAGTTGTTTCTCTCACAATGCTCCTCTCGTTAGGAGTTCAAACATAATAACCTTTCTATCAATATGAGACCCTCTGACATTCTCAAGATGTACGTCGGCTACTTCTAGAGTCAGCTAGGCAAGGTGCGCAACTGCAGCGGAAATGTCGCCGCTCTCGCATTGATCAACAGGTTGCGAGTCACCAACCCGTTATACAAACATCTGGTGAAGTACAACGTCATCTGTTAGAGTGAGGTCATGTACTGAGCCCAACCGTACATCCAGTTGAAGAAAGTAATGAAAAGCTTCGCCAACCAGTCTCTCAACCGTGGCGATGACAGAGAGAGACCAAAGTCACATCATGGAGGCCCCTTCGTAGACAACCCGGGCCGCGGGCAAGGCGCTTTCAAGAAGCGTCTGTTCCCGAACTCTCAGCAAAGTCCACTCTGAGCTTACAGAGTGGATGACAGCTTCACCCTGCTAATGCTTCCAATCCGGGACATTGAATCCATCAAGGGTCAACCCTGAGTGAAGCGTCTGGAGTCAAAGCAACATGATCCTTCCCATTCCAGAGCGAAGGACTATTGTTCTTTCCATGATTGCAAGGGACACCAGACTTCCCAGTGCTGGTCCCTTCATAAGTACGAAAATCTTGTCTGGTAAGGATTTCTTCGGGAATATGTCTTTACACCCAGAGCCGCGTCCAAGACAGAAAGACAGCAGAGAGCTCCACCTCCGACTCGACCGTTACACATGGTCACTCTGTACAAAGCGGTTGGCTAACACTAACCCTACAAATAAGAACAGAAAAATTCCTCTAACAAATAATACTCCCTATATTTCATTCCACTTTCATGTATTTTGTTAATCATTCAATAAAATTATAGTCTGATTCTTAATCACATCCCTTTGTTAATCATTTAATAAAATTATAGTCTGATTCTTAATTACAACCCTACATCCTTCTCAGAATCCAGAACTTGCTCATCAGCTGTCATGTGGCAGCCTACGAGCTCCTCTCTTCGGAGGCATATGATTGTATGTCTGAGGAGAGATTCCCCCATCGGGATCGACACCATCAAAATTTGCCTCTGGGCTCTCTCTGGCTCATCTCTGTTGGGCTAACGGTCATTCGAAAGACTTATTCCTAGTCTGGTCACTGCCAGTCTAACTCCGTAGCTGAGAGCTTTTCTCACTCGGAGGCCTCTATCTATGTATTCCGAGGAGAGAAGCCCCCACTTGAGAATGATAACACAAGTATCTGCGTCCGGGCACTCTCATACTCATTTCTAATTCAGCAATTGCCCTTCGAAAGGCTCATCCCCAATCAGGCAACTGCCACCCTCAAGGCTCATCCCTAGATGGGCAATTACCATTCGGAAGATGAAATCACCTAGAGGGGGGTGAATAGGTGATGGCTATATGGAATATGGCAATAATGCAGAATTTAAATCTACTTAAACAATAAGCTCAAATTAAAAACACTTGCAAGATAAAAGCAATAAATAATGCAAGTAATAAAGAGAGATTGAGTTTAGAGAAATTTGAGCAAACGCAAACACGAGGATATGTTTCCGAGGTTCGAGCTACGCCCTACGTCCCGGCCTTCACACTTGAAGGATTTCCACTATTGTTGATCCCACTGGATCTCCAATACAAGGACACACTTGTCCTATCTCTCGGTGTCGCTGCAAGACTATGAAGCACACCCGCTCGATTGAGGCCGATGCCTCTACAACTTCTCAATTGAAAAAACTTGATCACACTTGATCAAAAAGCTCACTTGCACAATCCTATAACCAATATGAAGAAGATGAATACTTGGGATTGTGTAGTGCAAAAGACTAGAGAGAAGTAGAGGATTGCTTCAAAAGGTGTAGGGAATTTTTGGCTTTGGAGAGAAAATCTTTTCTAAAAGAGAACTAAGGATTTAGCTTGGAAATATTTTCTTTCTTAAAACTCTTGTCAAATCATATAAATCTTGTATCTTATCATATTGAAATGACCCACTATTTATAGTGGATGAAAAACTAACTACACAGCTTAAAGGATTCGTTGGGGTGAGATCCCAACAAAAAATCTGTCAGAAAATAGAGCTGTTGGAATCTGTCAGACTTTCTGACAACTACCGGTCGACCGGGCCGGCCGACCGCCAACGGTCATATTTCTGACCGTTGGGGGAAAACGGTCGGCCGACTCGGTCGGCCGAAATAAACAGAGAGCACTGACAAGTGCCCGATCGACCCGAGCGGTCGGCCGACGTGCACACATGCACAGCCGTGCACGTCGGTCGACCGGACTCTGTCAGATCTGTTTATACAGAGTCTGGAAAGAAAGAAAAGGAAAATTTTGATTCAAACATTTTTGGTTTAAGGATTTGAAAATAAGGTTCTAGACCTAATAAAACTAAGAGTGTGATCATAGATCAACACCCAAACATGTTAGATCATTTTTGGTAAAAATCCTTTTTGATAAAATGATTTTCTAAAAACGGTTTTTCCAAAACATGGTATTTTTAAAAACTAAGTTAGAAATTCTGATATAAAAATTCTTTTGAAGCCATGAAGCAATACTAAGTGTGTGTGAGTGACAATCCCAAATATTCTACCTCTATCATCTAGGTTTTGACAAAATATCTAAAATAAAAGTAAATTACAAATCTTGAATTTCTTCTTTTGATCCCGAAGCTTTTCTACCGTGCAAGGCTTGGGAATGCAAATCTTTAGCGGCGTCCAAATTGTGAGTCTTGATGTGGATCCGTCAATTCAACTTGTTTTTAAACCTGAAATTCTTTTAAACAAGATTGTTAAACACATAACTAAATATGGTTTGTTATCATCAAAATATCGGGCTACTGGCCTTTGGGCCAACAATCTCCCCCTTTTTGATGATGACAAAACATACATAGTTATTACAAATATTTTGGGTGGAGACTTCAAGTGAAGCTCCCCTCAACACATGCATATAATAAAAAGATACTCAGGCATAGGTAAATGGCACAAATAATAAACAACCATACACATGTCTATGCCAGAAAAGATAACTCATGCCATAAATAAACACTTGTTCATACAAGACATAAAAACATATAGAAAACACATATAGAAAACACATGTCCACACAACCATCAAATACATGTCCAAAATACTAAACAAAATACCAAAATGTGTCCAACCCACAAAATACAAAATACAAGCTACAAAATATAAGCCCAAGGAAGTCTCTCATGAATATCTCTCAAACCCACAAAATACAAAATACAAGCTACAAAATATAAGCCCAAGGAAGTCTCTCATGAATATCTCTCCCCCTTTTTGACATCATCAAAAGGGGAAGTCACTCCTCATCGTCGTCGTCCTCCTCATCGTCGTCCTCATCATCACCTGCAGCCATCTCCACATCCTCATCATCATCATCCTCATCAGAAGCCTCCTCCTCTGGATCAATAGCTGCAACACCTGGCTGTGGTGCTGAAGAAGCAGAAGGGGCCCTAACTGGAAATGGAGGGCCGGAGGAAGGAAGCAGTCGGGCAAATAGCGTGGGGTCTGGACCAAGCATGTTGTACTTCACAAAGAGTGCACTAAATTACGAATCCATGTATCGCATGAAATCAGCAAAATAGGACATATCATTGCGAAGTCCCTGATAGCGAGAGTCCATCTCCTCGCGATGTGCCGCATGCTCCGCAGAAATCTAGGTCAGTCGCTGCTGGATCTCAGCGGACACCCAAGACTGATGCTCCTGAAACTGAGTACGAAGCTCAGAAGAAATGAAGGACTGAAGGTCTGAAGGAATGGATGGCCCTGGAGCAGAGGAAATCCCTAGGATAGATGAAGACCCTGGAGCAGAGGAAGAAGGAGGAACTGCAGTCTGTTGGGGTGCATCATGACGCACCCTAACTTGCATCCTCTTCAAAAGAGTGCTGTTCAGGTTCACGGAGGGTTCAGTGGGTATCTCAGAGGATAGATCGAAATCAAGTTATTTTAGAAGATACAAGATGAGCATCCCATAAGGCAAGTGCCTTGTGGGGATAGGGACATGATCGGAGGTCATGTGAGAAATTATGAATCGGGGAATGTTTATCTTAATGCCTTTCAGAAGGCAATAGACAATCAAAGGAACAGGACCCCTGGCATGACTGTATTCACCAGATTTGGGCAGAATGTTATAGAATACAAATTTAGCGAGAATTTGAGCGGTGAGAGTGAATTTATTTACCTCCTCATTCCTCACTAAGTCGGGGTTGTCATCCCCGTGGAGTAAAGTTGACGCGGTGAGCGCAGACTCACCGGCCGGTATACAAAATCATGTAGGTCATAAGAGTAGACATCAACTCCTCCACAGGAGAGATGCAACAGATCAGCAAATTCTTGGAGAGAGATATCTATGTCTCTTCCAAGAACCCTAGACCTAACCCGGTTACTCTCATAAGCAAGATTAGTGTAAAAGTAGGGTATGAGTGAGGTGTACACCGGTTCTCTAATAGCCATGAACTGATCTAAAGAATTGTTCCTCAATATTTATGGGATATTGAGGTGCTCAAAATCTTGAAGGACAACACATCTCTCAGAAATAATAGTTCTCCTCGAAAGGAGGATAAACCAATTTTCTGCTAGATCGGAGACAAATGGAGGTTTAGTCCTAGTGGATGAAGAAGAAGGGACTACTGATTTTCCCTTCTCGGCTCTAAATTTTTTAGGCATAATTTTTTTGGTTAAAATGAAAGATCTAGGTCAAAAACAATATTAGGGCTTGATCTAGACTAGGTGAAGGATAGATCTTGACAAAACTAGGATGAACAACAAGATGGAAAGCAAGATCTAAAGAAAAAAGAGATTTTTACCTTGAGGGATGAGAGATCAAGAACCCACAACCGAAAATCCTTGAGATTGAATGTAGATTGAGCCTGAAAGAGACGATCCAGAAAAGATTTGAGTGATCAAAGCTAGGATTTAGGTTGGATTGAGGTGGGAAGAGGTCATTAGGTTTTTGAGGGAGAGGAAGTGAAGATTCGGCGGTGGAAAAGTGAGAGAATTGAGTGATTAGGGCTTTAAATAGGGGGGGTAAAAAGCAGATTCCCGTCGACCGGTCCGGTCGACCGAAAATACCCGAGACCACTGACAGACAAAACGGTCGACCGCAGCGGTCGGCCGAAAATACCCGAGAGCTCTGACAGATGAAACGGTTGACCGCACCGGTCGGCCGGCTACAGAGAAGGATAAAACATTCTTCCAGGCAAGGTCGGTCGGCCGGATCTCAGCTCCGGTCGGCCGGTCTTGCCCAAAAACTGTCAGCAGTAAAGACCCCAAAAAAATATCTAAAATTGTCTGAAAATAATAAGAAAAATATTTTCAACATACAAAATTTTAAAACATGATTTAAATTTTATTAGTTATAAATATCAAACAAGATTTACACAAAAATTTTTAATTTTTATTTTTCATATAAAAACATAGGTTTAGAGATGTTGAAGCCAAATACCCGGTGAAGGGTTCTGAACTTCATCCTCGAGATTCCTCTAAATATGAGTTGAGGTGCGCAATTGCCATCTCTAATGTATTTGCTTTAAATATGAATTCTAAATATTTATCTTAGTTTTTTTTGACAAAATGTTTATATAGATATATGATCAAAACTAGACATGTGGACACAAAAAAAATATGACATAAAGCGAGATAACATGAATTAGAACAAAGCATATACACAAGCATGATGGAAATGTAAGTTTACACTAACCTATATCAATATAACACAAAGGTAAACTAACAATCCTATGCATATGTATATAAACAAAAATAAAACTTTTAAATGGAGAAATTACCAAACCGAGGGTATTCTCCAAAATAGGTGCCTCTACGATAGCGATGCAAGCGACGATGTGTTCGTTAGGCATTGTTGTATCCACCACCCGGGCACCGTCTCCCCCTAAGTCTTGGAGGTAGAAGACCCACCTGTATCAACTAAATTGGGTGTGTCTTTTGGTACCCATATCTTTTTGGGTCCTTTATGGTTAGTACTTGGGCGAACCCAAACATGTTTATTAGTCATGTTATGTTTAGTAAAACAAAATTTTTCTAAATGGCCTTTGCGGCCACAATGAGTGCAAACATAAATCCTACTACTACCATACATGTGAGCGTGCTTATGTGTGTGTGCATGTTTCCATGCATGATGAGTGTGTTTCCCTTGGGTTACTCCTTTGGGAAACCTAGATGCAAATTTATTTAAATCAAATGCACATTTTTTAAGAGTTGAATCTAAAACATCAACCCGTTTTTGAATTTCAATAAAATCATTTTTATTACAAGATGCAATTGGGATTTTTCCTTTACAAGCTAATTTATAGTTTTCAAAATCAATCTTTATTTTCTTAAAAGCATTAGACAAATCATTTTTTTTCTTTTTCAATAATATCATATTTATTTTTTAATAACTCATTTTCTCTTTTTAATTTCTTATTATGAGATTGCGAAATCTCATATCTATGTTGGAGTTCTTCAAAAAATTGAGCTAATTCATCCATAGTCAATTCATCATCTTCTATGGAGTTGTCGAGATTTACCTTAGAAGCATCATCTCCATGTGCCATGAAGCACATGTGTGCGGCGTCGTTCTCCTCTTCGGATTCCGACTCTGTATCGTCCCACGTGGCCACCATAGCCTTTTTCTTCTTTGGGCCGTTTTTGGAGGTGGTAGCTTGGAGAGCGGGGCAATCGGCAATGAGGTATCCAATCTTCTTGCAATGAAAGCAAAGACCCGGCTCCTCTCTTTTTCTTTCAAATCTTTCTTGAGGTTTCCCTCTTCGGAAGTTGCTTTGCCTCCCCTTCTTGTAAAACATTTTGCCCACCTTCCGGATGAGCATGGAAAAGTCCTCATCGTAGTCTTCTGATGAGTCTTCCTCGTCATGGTTGGTTGGAGTGGCTTTGAAAGCGAGGGCTTTCTTCTTCGGCGCCTCCCTTTCTTTTCTTACTTTCATCTCCATCTCACGCGTTTTGAGATTTCCGATGAAGCCGGAGAAGTCCATCTCCTCCCGATCGTTGAGCTCCTTGAGGGTGGTTGCCTTGACTTCCCAAGCTTTGGGAAGAGCTCTAATGACCTTCCTTATCTTTTGGTCATTATCTATCGCATCACCTAAAGAAGATAAAGCATTTGTTATTTTGGTGAACCGAGTGAGCATGTCATCAATGCTCTCATTCTCAAGCATGTAAAAGTTCTCATATTGAGAACGAAGCAAGTCAATCTTGGATCTTTTGACTTGGGACGTTCCCTCATGAGTCACAATCAAAACATTCCAAACCTCAAATGCCGATTTACAATTTATGATGCGTGATAGGTCATCTTCATTAAGGGCTTGGGTTAATGCATATTGAGCCCTAGCATTGGCCTCATAGTTCTTGGTGGTGTCCTCGGACCATGATCTCTCATCGTGAGAGGTTCTATAAATTCTTTGGTTATGGCCCTAGCAACCCTAACTCCTAGGGACTTAAGGAAAAGGTTCATCTTGACCTTCCAAATAGGAAAGTTCAATCCATCAAATTTGGGTGGGGACTTGATGCTAGAAAAATCAATTGAAGCCATGAATAATGAATAAGATGCACAACAAATGAAGAATGCAACAAAATGATATAGCCAAATACAAGGATCTCCCTAAGGTGGTTAAACCAAATAGTAGGGTTAGGCTCTGATACTAATTGAAATCACCTAGAGGGGGGTGAATAGGTGATGACTATATGGAATATGGCAATAATGCGGAATTTAAATCTACTTAAAATAATAAGCTCAAATTAAAAACACTTGCAAGATAAAAGCAATAAATAATGCAAGTAATAAAGAGAGATTGAGTTTAGAGAAATTTGAGCAAACGCAAACACGAGGATATGTTTCCGAGGTTCGAGTCACGCTCTATGTCCCCGCCTTCACACTTGAAGGATTTCCACTATTGTTGATCCCACTGGATCTCTAATACAAGGACACACTTGTCCTATCTCTCGGTGTCGCTGCAACACTATGAAGCACACCCGCTCGATTGAGGCGATGCCTCTACAACTTCTCAATTGAAAAAACTTGATCACACTTGATCAAAAAGCTCACTTGCACAATCCTATAACCAATATAAAGAAGATGAATACTTGGGATTGTGTAGTGCAAAAGACTAGAGAGAAGTAGAGGATTGCTTCAAAAGGTGTAGGGAATTTTTGGCTTTGGAGAGAAAATCTTTTCTAAAAGAGAACTAAGGATTTAGCTTGGAAATATTTTCTTTCTTAAAACTCTTGTCAAATCATATAAATCTTGTATCTTATCATGTTGAAATGACCCACTATTTATAGTGGATGAAAAACCAACTACACAGCTTAAAGGATTCGTTGGGGTGAGATCCCAATAAAAAATCTGTCAGAAAATAGAGCTGTTGGAGTCTGTCAGACTTTCTGACAGCTACCGGTCGACCGGGCCGGCCGACCGCCAACGGTCATATTTCTGACCGTTGGGGGAAAACGGTCGGCCGACTCGGTCGACCGAAATAAACAGAGAGCACTGACAAGTGCCCGGTCGACCCGAGCGGTCGGCCGACGTGCACGCATGCACAGCCGTGCACGTCGGTCGACTGGGTCGGTCGACCGGACTCTGTCAGATCTGTTTATACAGAGTCTGGAAAAAAAGAAAAGGAAAATTTTGATTCAAATATTTTTGGTTTAAGGATTTGAAAATAAGGTTCTAGACCTAATAAAACTAAGAGTGTGATCATAGATCAACACCCAAACATGTTAGATCATTTTGGTAAAAATCCTTTTTGATAAAATGATTTTCTAAAAACGATTTTTCCAAAATATGGTATTTCTAAAAACTAAGTTAGAAATTCTGATATAAAAATTCTTTTGAAGTCTTGAAGCAATACTAAGTGTGTGTGAGTGACAATCCCAAATATTCTACCTCTATCATTTAGGTTTTGACAAAATATCTAAAAATAAAAGTAAATTACAAATTTTGAATTTCTTCTTTTGATCCCGAAGCTTTTCTACTGTGCAAGGTTTGGGAATGCAAATCTTTAGCGGCGTCCAAATTGTGAGTCTTGATGTGGAGCCGTCAATTCAACTTGTTTTTATACCTGAAATTCTTTTAAACAAGATTGTTAAACACATAACTAAATATGGTTTGTTATCATCAAAATATCGGGCTAATGGCCTTTGGGCCAACAGAAGATTCATCCTCAACTGGGCAATTGCCATACTCATCCCCAATCGGACAGCTACCGTCCGGAAGGTCCATCCCCGATTGGGCTACTGCCTTTGTTTGCGCGTTCCGAGGAGAGAAGCCCCAATGTGAGAATCATAGCATAAACATCCATCTCTGGGTTCCTAACGCTTATCCTCAATTGGACATTGCGGAAGGCTCATCTCTAATTGAGTAACTGCCTGTCCAGCTCTGTAGCTGAGGGCTCCCCTCACTCAGAATCCTCTGGTTGTGTGTTCTGAGATGGGAGGTCTCCACTCGAGAATAGTAGACACAAATATCTATCTTCGGGCACCCCGCCGCTCGCCCCCTTCACATCAAACAACCATCCAAACAGACCAGTCAATCTCCAGAGCTGAGGTTCTCACTTAATTCGGAGTTCAACGTCTATACGCTCAGAGATGGAGTCACCATCCGGTGATGATAACGCAGACACATCACATCCTTGCCATCCGGAAGTCAGGCATCCGAAGTAGTATGACCATTCCACAACCCAAAATAAGGTAAGATCTAAGCATGACTCAGTCATTTCTATTACGAAATATATGTCATTACATTTCATTAGGTTTCATTATGTCATGACATCTGACAAATGGAATACGTGAAATTCGTTTTTATCTCTATGTAAAATACTGAAGATCCGAAAACTTATTTCGCCACTGTGGCCAAACTCCTGATACAAGAACAACAAAGATTTGTCTCAGAAGTAGTCAACCGCCATGGCTCCTGAGCAGGTGACCATATGTCTCGACAGCAGCTCACACGCTTCCAAGGCAGTCAGGCTAGCACCGCTCACCGCGACGTTCCCCAATAAGTCCTCCAAGAGCGGTGCAATGACGTCCGACTAGACGGATTCCGGCAAAACACCCCAGACGGACTTCAGCAAAACACTCTGATAAAAGAAATAACCATACAGGAGAAGAATTTAACTGGCCCTTTCTTTCCCAGGCATTCTCTTAGTCTGTTTGTTCCATTTATGTAGCTTCTTCGCCGCTCCCAAATTTCCATGCTCTTTACCTGCAATGAATTAGATATTTCCCATTTTATCTATGTTTTCCCCTACATTCTACAGTTTGTGGATTGTTTCCACTTCATTCAGTTCGGTTCAGCAAGTTACTTTCTTCTGGACTGCAGGGTAGCGTATTTATTTACTGCAAATTACTTAATTTACAAGCTGTTTTTTCACAATTAGCTTAATCCATGTAATCCATGAAAAGAAACATCACTACAAGGGTACCACTCGAACGAAAATCTGCCAGATAGTATTGACAGAAAGAACACGAAGACATTATCAAAAGCAAGAAAAGAGAAGATAAGGAGAATACATTAATAACACCTGCCAGATAATATTGAGTGAACATTCCTTCTATTCTATTATGTTGGATCATTCATTTCCTCCATCGCTTTTATTTTGCTATTGCCATCTCTGTTCTATACTCCTTTGTTATGGCTCTATCCGGTGATTAAGCTAAAAAGGATGCAAAAAGCTTTTAAAAAAAACAAAAAAACAAGTGAAGTGACCACAATGGGGATGACAACGCCACTTTCTGAAATTCAAAGAGAGTGACAGAGATCTCAGGGGTGAAAAATATGACACTTACACAGATTGCAGCACTGACGAAAGGAAAATGCTGAACTGAAAACACCCAAAAAAAAAAAAAATTGATATACTGAAAACACCAAAGAAAATTGAGACTTCTAATGGGTCTAAAATATATATTTTTTCTATTAATGGATTTTTTTTTAAATTCTAATTAACACCTACTGTGGATGAAATTTTGAATTATTTCTATTTCATTTTGTTTGATTGATAAGGTTACATATCGTGAGAATAAATTCCCAATTGTATTCTGATTTCAGCTTTTTGCGAAGAGAGAAATTTTATTTGATATTATTTCTCAACTATCTGTTCTTTTATTGATTCTCTTCACTTCAATTGCGTTATTGTCCTCCTTTCCTTTCCGAATCCAAAAGCGGCTCCAGAAACATGAACCATCATAGAATCTTATTATTTAATTTTTGTCGTGTGCTCATTATAGAAAATAAGGGAACTGTGCCACTGGAGATGAATTTTTTTTTATTTTTTATTTTGGAGATAAGGGCTAAAATTCAGTTTCTATTGGTCTCAAGCTTATGATCCTGATGTGGGTATTTCTCATGAGTTATAATTTTCTTTGATCTGTGTGAGAGAATTGATTGGGAAAAAAAATATATAAATGTTTCATTTTAGAATATATAATTTATTTGTTAGTATAGGATTATTTTATAAGTACACGCTGAGACTATTAATTTGACTGTTTTGAGTTTTGACATGATCCAATTGACGATTCTTATCGTCCGGGAAAATTTTCCTTTGTAATTTGATGTTATTACTTGGCTGTCATATATGTATAGTTTATGTATCTTTTGTTGTACTTTTGGACATTTCTTTATCAATTTTCAATTGTTAATTTTGCTTCTCCTTAATTATCATGGACGGACGAAGGTTTTACTAGGTGCAGTGTGGTTTTATGAGAATGCTTAAAGTTCTGATTAAAGACCATTAAATTATGGTGGAGAAAAAAGAAACAAGAAAAGAGGCATAGAGGGGTTGTTTTCACAATATCACGTCTTAAAAGATAATGATTAGTTCTTTCATATTATGTGGACAATTAATGTCGTTCTAGATTGTGTTTAGTCTTGCACGAGTCTATTAATTGAGTAAATGTTTCATCAGACTATTTGAATGCTCTGTCGTTGAATCGAGATTCGATCGATCGAACAACGATCTCAGCAATAAAGAAGAGCGACAAGGCTAACACTGATATTTTGCCTGTCATTTACATTGTTGTCTCCTGCCATTCCGGTTAGCTCGATTTCAGTAATAGGGAAGAGTGACAAGACTAAAATTAGCATTTTGCATGTTATTTTTTCAATATTGACAATCATACATCATAATGCCTTCAATGTTTGGTCAGCTTGATGTCAGCCAACCGCGGTGCGATTCTTTAAGAGAGCAAAGCTTCCTTTAAAGCTCTCCCAAACATCTTGAATTTCAAACCCTAATCCATCTAAACAATAAGAGGGCCAGAGTCAATCTCGATTGGAAAAGAAGTTTTCACAAAAGGACGAAATAGTTAATTGATTAGAGATGTAATGTTAACATGATCCTAAAAAGTATTTCTTTGATTAGAGGTGCGATATTGAACATGATCAGGGATAGTGCTTCTCAGGTATTTGCTATTGATCGACATTATAAACATATCCCCATTTGAATTTGATTGAACTTTCTTTATATTATTTGTCAACACCATGAGCCGTCTCACACTCTTTCTTTAACTTTCTTGTTAAAAGTTCTAAAAATATGAATTTGATATAACTTGATTTGTCATTGAACTTGTACGTGTTGATTATCTAAAACTTCTAATTCTTGGGGGTGCAATCAAATACTTCTCCTCGTTTGTCATCTCTCTTTGACCAGAGCAACGAACAGAGATCGAATTTGAAGAAAAGCCAGATGTATTAGAGACCAACTTCAAGAAAATCGAATGCAACAGAGGATTACTTCGATGCGACACACATCATCCTTATAAAAGTCAAGTTTTGATCACTACAATAGCCAAGCCAATCTGTGTGAATGTCAAATCGGGGGTTTAGAATTCGAATATCAAGAACATCCACATAATTAGGAACACCATCTAATTTCCACCCAAATCCATCAAAATACCAATTGCTAGAGATCCCAACAACTGTTACAATTCGATTCAACACACTATTGATAGAAAATATCCAACATGCTAAGACCTCATTCCTCCCGTTACATCCTTTACATCACACTAAAATCTAAAATTGAAACCCTAAGAAACGAACAGAAGGAAAGACTTAACCGCCAAAGCCGTAGAGCGTGCGGCCCTGGCGCTTGAGGGCGTAGACGACGTCCATGGCCGTCACCGTCTTCCTCCGGGCGTGCTCGGTGTAGGTGACGGCGTCGCGGATGACGTTCTCGAGGAAGATCTTGAGGACGCCGCGGGTCTTCTCGTAGATGAGGCCACTGATCCTCTTCACTCCGCCCCTGCGAGCGAGGCGGCAGATCACGGGCTTTGTGATCCCCTGGATGTTGTCGCGGAGAACTTTCCGGTGGCGCTTCGCTCCGCCTTTGCCCAGCCCCTTGCCTCCCTTTCCTCACCCAGACATTTTGCCAGCTCTTTTTCTTTTCCCCTTTTCCGCTCTTTTGATTTGAACACGGTGCGTCTCGATTTGGGATGTGGTGTTTCCGGTTCATTTTATAGGTGGCCGTAGGATCTGAGGCGGAGAGTTTGCTTTCTTGTTGACCTTCGGATGGAGATAGAATCCGCAAGAAAGGTTGTTAATTCGTTTCTGGCCGCTGAATAGGGAACTCGTGGATTCTATTGGATGGAGTTGGAAGTGCCGGATCGGGTTCTTTTTTCACTTCTTTTCTTACCGGGTTTGGAGCTGGGGGCTTGCTATTGCTTGCTGGGGCTTGAAGTTCGAGCTGGGCAGTGGGTATGATGGGCCTATGACAAGGGCCTGACTTTAAGTGTTTGAGGGTGTGGGCCAGGGTCCGACTGGGCTTAGTTGAGTAGCCCACGGCTCTGCACAAAAAGTTTTCAGCCCTTCGATTCCACCTCGCTGGTTCTTCGGCATTAACGCAACAAGCCCCGATCCTTGTCAACAAATCAGTCTAAGCCTGATCCAGTGCAACATCTCGACCTTAAGCAAGTGGTTGAGCAGTTTAACTTCAACTCGCACCAAGGGCGATATCAGCTTTATTGAAATTGAATCTTCGTACTCTGGCTTCATCAGGGATCTGCGATATTTTCATTTTTTTTATCTATTCTAATTTTATTTTATTTTGTTAGTTAGGCGATTTTCTATAAGGCAGCCTTACCTTATATCCTTGCCATTATGTTAGACTCAATGTGATATCTTTTTTTTAGAGCATATCAGGTAATATCGCAGACTTCAGCCTACATAGAGAGCAGGCGACCGCCCGGTCGACCGCACACAGTTATGAGTAGTTTCCTATTTCGATTCTGAATTCGTTTCTGATTGAATTTAGATCTATTGGTTTATTTTTCTTCGTGGATTATCTGGCTATATAAAGAGGAGTATTGTCCCTAGTATTTGTAACCAGAATTGATTGATTAATAAGATCTCTCTCCGCTTCTGCCTCGAGGACATAGGCAATTGTCGAACCTGTTAAATTTGTATTTTTCTCGCTTTCTCTCTATTTTGTTATTGCCAATTGTGACAATTCTACGACAATACTCTAGTGATTGCACGTAGATTTCCTGCGGGTATCCAACAAGTGGTGTCGAAGATTTCTGGGTTTTCGACAGGGAGTTTCATTCGGGTGGAGCAAATCGTTTTGAAAAATGTTCGATGGTTTCATTTGGAGGTAAAGATTTGATTGTTATCTATTTGGATTTATTTTTCACTAATTATTTTCGCATTATTTTGTTGGATCTACTGGAAGAGATGGTTAGGAATAGTTAACCTACAGTGAGTATCGTGAATAATCATCTGTCAAAGATTGACGTGGTAAAATTTGACGACACGAACAATCTTAGCATGTGGAGATGTGAGGTGATGGATGCGTTGATGACGCCAAACCTCAAAGATTCTCTATGTTTGGAGTAAAAGCCGAAGGAAACTTCTGAAAAGGACTGAGACAAAATGAGTAAGACGGTGTGTGGCATCATAAGATCTTATTTAACACAAGATATCAAGTATCATATTATGGCCAAAACTTTAGCGAAGAAGATATAGGGGAGCTTAGAGGTTAAGTACTTGATCAAGAGCACAGAGAATTGCTTGCATTTGAAGTGGAGGCTTTGGCGCTTAAAGAAAGGTATCTTCATCGGTAAACAAATGAATAACTACATGAAACTTCTCGCGGATTTAGACAACGTGGATGTGGTGATCGAGGAGGAGGATAAGGCGTTGATTTTTTTGAGTTCACTTTTTGATGAGCACTACAAGACTGTAACACCCCGATCCCGAAATACGTACCCAGATGCATGTACCGATTTTTCACCTGTATTATTTCGTTCCATTCATTTATTATTTGATATTTATCCTGTATTCTGTAAACCCGAGCCCAGCCTGCGACCTGGACCCGAGCCCTAGACCCAAGCCCGACCCATTTTCCCTTTTTCCTTTTCTATTTACCTTATTTATCTTTTCCTTATATTTTCCCTTTTCCTTTCCTTTCTTTTTTCTTTTCTTTTCCCTTTCCTCCCTCGTCAACATCACCAGCCACCCCCATCATCACCAGCACCTACTTCTATCTCCCCATTCCCTGCATCACCGACAGCACACCCTCATTCCCTCCCCTCACTCCGTATTCTCCCTTTCTCTCTCCATTTAACTCTCTCTCTCTCTCTCTCTCCCCCCCCCCTCATTTTTCTTACCCTCTCGCTCTCTCATCACCCTCTCACTCTTCCCTCTTCCCCTTGACAAGCAGCCACCAGCCCAGCACCGCCACCAGCCCAGCACCCCTACCAGTATGCCACCCCCTCTCATTCTTCCTATATATCTTTCCCTCTCTTTCTCTTTCTCTTCTCCCCTTTCTCCTCCTCTCTCCCTCTCCTCTTGGCCACTGGCTAGCCAGCCCCGACCAATCCCAGCCCCGACAGCCTCCTTGCTTTCTCTCTCCATCTCGCACCACCACCAGCCACCGACACCTTTCCCTTCCTCCTTTTCCTCCTCTAGCCGGGCCACCCCAACAACCCAGCCCTCTCTTCTCCGCTTAGCAGTGCCAACCACCCCACTAACCTCCGCGCCTCCCGCTTCTCCTCCAGCAGCATGCACCCCTCTTTTTCACTCTATTCTCCCTCTCTCTTTCACTTTTCTCCCCCCTCTCTCCCCCTTTTCTCTTCCCTCTCTGGTTCTCTCACTCTCTCTCACGCTCTCTTCACTCTCTTTTATCTTACTCTCTCTTCCATTCTCCCCCCTCACGGCTGTGAGCCTAGCTCTGCCAGAGCTCAATCGCTGGAGTCCACTGTCGACCACCGTGCCCCGAACGTCGTCTAGGAGAGTGCTCTACTTTCCTTTAGCCTACGGGCTTTCTTTTAGTCTTTGGACTTTATTAGCCCCACCTGCTATTTAATAATATAACTGATAATTATTAGTATAATTGTGAAGAGTTTGAAATAGTTATTTGTACTATTTGGCATGATCTTTTGATCTTGTACTTCACTTGTATTGTTATACTTCTTCATATCCAGCACCATGTCACATAACCTGTTTACTTGTATGACTCATGATTATCACTATTACAGGGACTTGACAAATGCTATTATGTTATACACCAGAAATCTTGTATTCATGTTTCTAGCTTGTTCCACCTGTTATAACAATCATGTTAATCCTTGTAACTAGATCATCATGTATATTAATAATATAATTAGACAACTTACATCAGGATGAGGGAAACTGATGAGTACCAATATAGTTTCTGTATTTATGCTGGTTATACAAATATTGTGCAACTAAAAGTTGGGACTCTATTTGTAGGCCACCAGATGTTTTCGTGGGGTACTAGCACCACTACTCCTAAAGTCCATCCGGGTGTGCAATAAGCCTCTGGGCTTATTCTTGTGGGAGCGGCAACACCTTAGTACTGTTCGGGCATACAGTAAGTCCCGATGCTTAGCGGTACGTTCTGGTTCAGTGTTGGATGCTTCTGGGCCATTGTCCTGGGCATGTACATGACACATTCTAAATATAGTACTTGGCAGGTGGATCAGACTCAGACTCATCAGTGTTCTCGTTCTCAGTCACTACTTCTACTGTTAGCTACTCAAGTGATTCTGATTGGATACTAGATACAATGCTGCCTATCATGTGTATCCCAATAGGGATTAGTTTTCTAACTTCGAGAAGCTAGATAGTTTTTCTGTCGTCATGGGTGATATAAGTGTAGGATCTAAAACTAGGTAACACAAACACTAAGAGGGTGAATAGTGTTTTAAAAATTCTAAACAAGAAATGTAAATTACTTGCAAGAAAGTAAATATGCACATAATAAAACTCAGAAATGCACAAACAAATACAAAAGATTTTATCCTGATTTTATCCTCTTGAACTACATCTAGTTCCCAAGAAACCGGCTTGAGATTTTTCTCACCTGATTTTGAAACCCTCAAAACCAAAACACTACATCCCTTGACAAATTTCCTTCGCCAAATTTGTACACCTCTTCTCTACATCGAGAAGACCTTTTTTGAAATGAGTACAATTTGTTCTATAAGCTTTGACTTTTATGTGGAAGTGAATTTACAAGATCTTATAATAGAACTTTCAGAATTTTTTCACTACGAATTGAATTGGGTGAAGAAAGAATCAAATGGAGAGTTTTTCTGAAGAACAGAATTTTTAGTCAGAATTTTGACAGAATTTTATAGATATGAAAATTGTGTAAAAGCTAAAGAAATCAACCCTTATTTATAGCTGAAGAATTCAGGCGGTTGGGTCGGTTATTTAATTTGAATCAAAAAAGAGTGAAAAAATACTAAAAAATTAAAAACTTATACAACTATTCAACAGTCAGAAACTGACTATATAGTCGACTAGAAGTAGGACTTGGTCGACTAGGTAACAAAATTTACATATATTAGTTGACTAATGTAGTGGGGTAGTTGACTATGTTGAAAAAACAGATTTTGTGTCTCTGTTGAATTGGTTATAGTTGACTAGGTATGATAATTAGTCGACTAGGTCAATGTATCAATCACCTATAAGTCGACTACAAGGTCTAGACTGACAAAAGTTTGTTCTCTATAAAACTCTATAAGTCGACTAGGATATTGGGTTAGTCGACTAGTATGTGTATAAATTGTAAGATTCAAAATACCAGTGTAAACTTAGTCGACTAGGGATAAGAAGTCGACTAGGGAAGTGAAAACTTGTGTGTTCAAGGCCTTTAACATATTTCTAAAAATCTAGAAAAATTATAAAAAATATAAAAAAGTCTTATAAGATCTTGTACTCCTTGATCATCATATATGTGCTATGTCTCCATTAAAATATCTTTCATTTGTGCTTCAAGACACATGTGATTACAAAATACATATTGACATAACATATACACAAGTATATATATTTTTACAATATAAAACATAAGTTTGTTATTATCAAAATCAATGGATATTTAAACATGTGATGAACATGTAGGGGCAGGATTCAACAACAAGGGATAGATGCAGTCCTTATCAAAATATTTGATGAGATGGTGCGGGAATTGAAGAAAGTAAGGTAAGTACCTTAATTGAAGAAAAACCTTATCTCAGTTGGTGCCTTGAAAGCATTGGGTCTAGAGATATCTGATAGAGATGGTGTTCTCAAGATGTTTAGAGGCTCGATGGTGGTATTGAAGGACATCTGACGCAATAACTTTTATTATTTGAAGGGTAATATGATTACAGGGCAAGTGATGACTTCTATTAGTTCAGATGATGATTGCACCCGGCTATCGCATATGAGGCTCGGGAATACAGATGAATTTTTTTGCAAGGCAAAACAATATTTGTTGCAAGGTGTCAAAACCTGCAAATTGAAATTTTTTGAGCATTTTATCATCAAAAAGAAGACCAAGGTGAAATTTGACACTGTGATTTATTGCACTAAAGGAATTCTTGACTATGTTCACACGAATGAGGATCTACCAAGAAGATATCTATTAGAGATAACCACTACTTTGTGTTTTTTATTGATGATTACTCTAGGCGATATTGGGTATATGCCATGAAGCACAAGGGGAATGTCCTAGAGTTTTTACGGAGTGGAAAAAGATTATAGAGAAGGAAGAAAGATCAAGGTACTCTATTTAGACAATAGTGGGAAGTATACCAATGATCTTTTCCTATAGTTATGTCGCGACGAGGGCATAAAAGGATAGTTCACAGCGAGAGAAACACCACAACAAAATGGGGTAGCCGAAAAGATGAACATGACTTTACTGGAGAAGGTTCATTGCATGTTATCCAACGTCAAATTATCAACATCTTTTTGGGCTGAGGCATTGGCGTATGCTTGCCATCTCATTAACAGGTTGCCTTCGTCTGTGATAGAAGGTAAAACTCTTTTGGAAGTTTGACCGGGAAAAGTTGCTCTATGACTCGCTTCAGGTATTTAATTGTCTGGCTTATTATCCTGTCAAGGAAGATAAGTTGGGTCCGAGAGCGAAGAAAAATATGTTTATGGGTTTCAAAAAAGTGTGAAAGACTACAAAATTTAGGATCCAAAGGATAAGAAGATCATCTTGAATAGAAATATCACGTTTGATGAGGTTTCAATATTGAAGCTTGCGGACTCTAAACATGTGGAGAGTGAGAAGACTAATATGATATCACAGAAAGTGGAGAGTAATGTTACTCCATCATCTCTAGATAGATCGGTATCATTCGAGATCACACCTAAAGTGACATAGGGTGGTGATCATATAGCCGATTTCTAGAGACTTGCGTAACAGAATCTCACATTTATAGTTGAGTTGGCCTATGGACTAGTCGACTACTCTAGTTAGAATTTGTCTATACTAGTCGACTCATCACAGAGTCTGATTATTAACAAATTCTTATAGTTTAACATGCATTTTCTATCTTAGCCATATTAACACACTTATTGAATATGAAGTTGGACTCCCCCTTCAGTCACCTCCAGTTAAACCCCGTCCTTTCCTCCTATACGTTATTCAATATAATATTCTCCCCTTTGGTCACTTCTGATTCAACCCGGTCCCTTCCTCCTATACGTTATTCAACGCAATATTCTCCCCCTTCGGTCACCTCCGGTTCAACCCGGTCCCTTCCTCCAAATACGTAATAATAATATAACTTCATGTAATAACAACATGTAAGGATCTATAAAGCAATATCAACATAAATGATTTTCATGATTTCAACTTTACATTATGCCAACATTATGGAAGTCATTAACATGTAAACTAACAACTTGTAAAGTTAACAACATACGAGTCTTTTCAAGATAACCAACGCATTATATCATTTTAATTTATGCCTAACCGTATGTATGCATAAAATCAAGTACTACGTTTAACTATTTCTTCTTAAGAAGTATACGTTTGACTACCGTGTATACACACAATAAAGTCATCAATCATGCACAACGGTAAGCATACATGGAAATAGCTACAATATATTTACCATAAGATTATCTATAATGCATACTCAAAATCTAGAAGCCATACACATGTATTATCATTCATATCCACATCCACTTATAATTTATCAATTTTCACTTTACTTCAAACTTGACAACTACCTACTATTATTTTAGGGTTTGGATGTTCTACTCACCCTTAAAGAGAATATCCCCAATTATCAAGCTTGGTTACCGGCTATAAAAAGTCTACAAAAGCATAAGCACATCATTAATAATTTATAGTTGAAAGTGTATAAGTGTGGTGTAGTAGGCTTAAGGATTTACTTACCTTCTTCAACCAAATTCACCCTCCTATCTTGCTAACCTAGGCCAACATTGTCTTCAAGAATTATCCATCTAAGGTGATGTTAGATCACCACTCTTTCATGTTCTAATAGGTCTTTGGAGGAGATAATATAGGTAAGGAATGCTTTTTAGCATATAGAAAATAAGGAAAAGAGTAGTGAATGAATGAAAGGGAGAGAGTAAGTGAGTGAGTGAAGAAAATAGAAGGGAAAATGGGGGTTGCTGGCTGTTTTTCTTCTTGACCGGCTGCAAAATGGAGGGAAAGGAGAAGAGTTTGGAGTTAGAGAATGAAGAGAGGAGAGAGAGAGAGAGAGAGAGAGAGAGAGAGAGTGTGTGTGTGTGGGGGGGTTGCCAAATGAAGATTTTCTCTTCATTTCTACTCTTATATACCTTACTTCTTTTAATGAGATCATGCCAAGTGCCCCCTAACATCATCTCTTTACATATATACCTTACTCCTATAAGTAAGGTCCCCATACCTCCTCCTTCATGATGTACTTGTACTAACAAGTATGGTGGTGAATATGATAAAAAAGTCAACATGCATGTGTATTTTTAAACCCATATACATATATACTAGTATATGCATGGTATAAGGTTTAGTATAAGTATCCTATATGAATTTTTGTTTCTTATCTCCCTAAGGCACTCAAGTGTGTTAAATAAGTGATTAATTAAGGTAAGTGTTACAGTTCTACCCTCCTTTAAGAAGTTTCGTCCTCGAAACTCAACGTACCTTAGAACAAATGTGGATAGTTCTTCCTCATCTCCTCTTCTAGTTCCCAAGTTGCTTCTTCTATATGTTGATTCCTCCATAAAACCTTGACCAAGAAAATAATTTGCTTCTCAATTGTTTCTCGTTGCAATCTAAAATTTGCACTGATTCTTCCGTATATAACATGTCTTTTTGTATTTGCAGAAGTCTATAGGAAATTATGTGATTAGGATCAGGTATGTACTTCCTTAACTGAGAGACATAAAATATATTATGTATTCTCTCCAGAGCAGGGGGTAAGGCTAAACGATAAGCAACCGGTCCAATTCTGTCTAATATTTCAAATGGTCCAACATATCTAGGAGCTAATTTGTTCTTATTGTCAGCGCGTCTCACTCCCTTCATTGGAGCTACCTTTAGGAAAACTTTATCCCCTACCTCAAATTCCAGTGGTCTGCGACGATTATCTGAATAAGCTTTATGCCTGCTCTAGGCTGCCTTCATCCTTTCCCTAATTAACTTAATCTTATCACTAGTTTCTTGAATTATGTTAGGGCCGAATATCCTTCTATCCCCAACTTCCTCCCAACAGATCGGTGATCTACATTTTCTATCATATAATGCTTCAAACGGAGGCATGCCAATGGTGGACTGATAACTATTATTATAAGCAAACTCCACTAAAGGTAAATAGTTATCCTAACATCTCCTAAAATCTAATACACAAGTCATCAGTATATCTTCCAATATTTTAATAGTCCTCTCTGACTGTCAATCTGTTTGGGGGTGTGCCGCTGTACTGAACTGCAACTTAGTGCCCAAAGCTTCGGATAGGCTCCTCCAAAATTTAGATTGAAATTTAGGATCCCGATCTGATATAATGGACTCAGGCATTCCATGCAGTTTAACTATTTCTCAGATATATACTTGAGCCAGTCTCTCCATAGAATAATTGATCCGGATAGGTAGAAAGAGGGCAAATTTAGTAAGTCTATCACCCACTATCCAGATGTATATAGTCCTTGGGACGTCCGAGGAAGTCTAGTAACAAAATCCATAGCAATGTGACACCATTTTCATTCAGGAATTGATAATGGTACCAGCAATCCTGGGGGCTTATTATTGTAACGCCCCGATTCCACGGATACGGGGACGTCACTGCGACGTATATACGTAGGCCAGAAATTGCCCCTCACGTATATAGGCTAAGCAAAAAGTACAACAAGAGACAGAGTACACGACAAAGCGTGGTATCAATACATATGCCAACACAAGAAGTACACATACAAAGTTATCACAGGATATTATAAAGTATTACACAATACATGTGTATTACATCATAACCAAGTCCAAAAGAAATATATACAAATATGTATACAAAAAGCTCACAAGTAGAAAGAGGATCTCGTGAGTCAAAAGGTAAGTCTGGCACGAAGGGACTGGAACTAGTCCGCCTGCTCGCTAAAGTAAGCTTGGTCCTCTGTGGATGGCTCCACTTCGTTCCAAGCTTCGGAATCTGAATGTGCAAATCCAAGGAGTCAAGACATATAAACAATAACGGACTACAGCCAAGTGGCTAAGAGACATGAATAAGTAGTATGAAACCATATAAGGAATATCAGCTAACAAGTATGAAAAGCATGAAGAGATAAAGTCCTAATACATTTGATTTACAGTTAACATCTTATTATTATTACTTGTCTTACTGTGATATCTAGCTATGTGACCCAGCGTCCCAGAGCACATAGATCCATATCCTAGTAAAGCAAGGTTGTTATTGGAAATCAGCGGTTGTATCGACGAACTATGTTTACAGTGGACCCCGTACATGCCCGGGATAACGGTCCAGGATTGTTCCGTTGCTTGGTGACGGAAGCCAGCCGCTAGGCTAAACAGGAGGGACTTATGTATGCCCTTAACATGATGGTACCAGTAATAGAGGGAGCAAGCACTCCCCTCGGTCCCCTGGAGGCCCACAGGTCAGACCGGAACATGAGTTGCACAACATTCCTAAAAACCACTGTAAACACGAACACATATCGATATCCGCATGTTTTCCCCGACCCAGGTGTAAGTTGGTCCATTTTATGCAAAAGTCAAGTGTATCATGCTTGGTTCAAGTGATGGCATGATAAGTGGTGATATTCATATATTAACAAGTTATGGAGCGATGATATGTAATAACAAGTCATGATGTAATATGAGATAATGTCTATCAAGTAACATGTCATGTAGTACTAGTTAAGAAGCAAGAACAAGAGTAATATGCCACACGTGTATCAACAATAAAATCCAAATTCAGAACAGAATCAACCAAGTCAAACAGTCAGAATTAGTCGACTAGGTGGAAGGGTTAGTCGACTAATAGGGGTCTTAAGTCGACTACTAGTCTGGATGAGTCGACTAAAACTGGGAAACAGAGAGTTGGGTTCTGTTTCAGAGAAAGTTAGTCGACTAGGGTTGTAAGGGTAGTCGACTAACAGGGAACTACTAGTCGACTAATGGATACCTAAGCCGACTAAGTCTAAGATACAGAGAGTTGATGTTTTATTTCAGGAAAACAGGAGTCGACTGGGGAGAAATGGGTAGTCGACTAGGGGTCTCTAGTCGACTGGAAATCTGGCCTAGTCGACTAAAACTGTGAAATCAGAAAAGGTTAAGTTTCAACTACAGTGGATTAGTCGACTAGTCCCTAGGTCTAGTCGACTAATCGTGAGAAAACAGCAAACAGAACAGATTTCTAGGGTTTTGTTTGAGGGTCTAAAAATGTGATTTTTATGGCTCAAGTGAACATGAATTGTCAACACAAGTACACAAAGGAGTTCACAAGTCTTGGTGAGTAGATATACTCACTAGGAAAGGTTCGATTGAAGCTTTACGAGTCCGGGAAGAGTGTGGTCGTCAAATGGCACCTATGTGATCCTTGGCGACGAAAAGAGCTACGATCCAAGCTCCAAATCAGTTGCTTGAGGTGGGGATGAAGTCCTTGAGGTGGTTCTTGGAGCTAGGGTTGAGGTTGAGAAGGAGGAGAGATCTCTTGGTGAGGGCTAACACTTAGGTGAAATGAAGAAAAAGGGAAAAGAATGTAAAGAGATTGTTTATATAGGTGTTAGATTTTTGTAAAGGAGATGCAATTAAAGGAAATGAGAGGGGGTTTTGTGTAAATAGGGGGGTGAGATGAGTGTCCTTCTCCTTGGCCACTTGGCCGGCCATGGGGAGAGAGAGAATGAGTGGGATTTAAAAAGGATTAGGTGAAAGTGAGTGGGATTAAGTGGAAAATTGGAATTATGGAAGAGATTTGAATTTTTGGAAAAATGGGAAAAGTTTGTGGTTGTGGAGAAAGAGGAATAAAGGAAAGGAAAAATGGAAAGAAATTCATATAGGAAGATATTTACTCTCACTTGGAATTTGAAAATATTGAAAACACGGATTCCCAGGTTTAAATCAAGTATGCGGAAAACATTTCGGAAAATACCGAAATCGTCCGAAATTCAAGTATCTCGGAACGACTCGCAAATTTTACCAAAAATCAATAATAATATATGAAGACTAATAGTGAAATCCTTTTTAAGAAATACTTCATAGTTTTAAAACTAAAAATCCCGGAATCAGTTATCTACCGACTCCGTTGGAGTTTTCATAAATTTATAAAATTCTCAGAAAAAGTATTTAAGTAGGGAATATGATTCTAAGAAATAAAGTCTAAAGGACCATCTAGAAATTCCTAACTGTTTGAGAATTAAAATTCCAGGAATCGATCAGCGACACTGGTCGACACCGATTTTGAAGAAATTCATTTTAATTCAGGAAAAATCCAGAAAATCATAGAAAATCTAATATATTGGAAAATGATATTTGAAATTGAAATCGGTCAAATACAGGAAGTAAATCGAAAAATACGGTCGAAAACTGAATACGCAACTAAGTACGTATTCTGGGAACAGGGTATTACAATTATGTTCTGCTTTCACTTGCTGACATACTAAGCACTTATGGATAAGATTGAAAATATCCATTTTCATTCCATCCCACCAGAAGTTACGACGCAGATCCTTCTTGTACCTTCATAATTTTTCTTATTTGAGCATCTCTTTGTTAGGCTTCTTTGATTGTGTCATATAGATTAAATTGAATACTTACTTGATTCAATTGATACTTAGCATTGGAAAGATCAATGACTCGCACCTCTACTTGCATTTCTTCTAGATCTCTTAATAATCTTGTTTGGCGAGTTATAAGGGCGGCCACTGCTCCTCCTGATTTCTGGCTCAAGGCATCAGCCACCACATTGGCCTTTTCAGGATGGTAGTGGATAGTAATATCATACTTTTTCATTAGTTCTAACCATCTCCTCTGCCGAACATTCAGTTCTTTTTGTGTGAAAATGTACTTCAAACTTTTATGGTCAGTAAAGATTTACAAGACACTCCATACAAGTAATGTCGCCAGATCTTCAAGGCAAAAATCACAGCGGCTAATTTCAAATCATGAGTGGGGTAATTTCTTTCATGAATTCTTAAGTTACATTAAAACACATCCCAGTCCCAATTTTGACGCATCACTATAGATAGCAAATCCTTCAGTTCCTGAATGTACAGTTAGAACAGGAGCAGGTGTTAGCTTCGTTTTAATTTCAAGGAAGCTCTTATCTTGTTCTTCTCCCTATTCAAACTTCTTATTCTTTCTAGTTAATTGTGTAAATCGTGCCACAATATGAGAGAATCCTTCTACAAATCTTCTGTAATATCCAGCTAACCGCAAGAAACTTCAAACTTCAGTAACAGTTGTTGTTCTAGGCCAATCTTTGATTGCCTCAATCTTCATAGGATCTACTGCTATTCCCTCTTTGGATATAATATGGCCAAGAAACCCTACTTGCTCCAACCAAAATTCACATTTCTGTAATTTAGCATAAAGTTGCTTCTCCCTCAAGATTTGGAGGACAGTTTTAAGATGATTTTTATGATCTTCCCTATTCTTTGAATAGATCAAAATATCATCGATGAATACCACCACAAACTGATCAAGATATAGTTAGAACACTCTATTTATTAGGTCCATAAATGCTGCTGGGGTATTAGTGAGTCCAAAAGGTATGACTAGGAATTCAAAATGTCCGTATCTTATTCTAAAAGCCGATTTAGACACATCTTCTGGCTTGACCTTTAACTGATGATATCCTGACCTAAGGTCTATCTTAGAAAATACACAAGGCCTCTATAGTTGATCAAATAAGTCATCAATTCGAGGAAGCGGGTATATATTTTCAATAGTGACCTTATTCAATTCCTAATAGTCGACACATAATCTCATACTTCTATCCTTCTTCGTAACAAATAGTATTGGTGCTCCCCAGGGAGATACACTCGGTCGGATAAAACCTTTATCTAGCAATTCCTGTAGTTGAGTTTTAAGTTCTTTCATTTCTGTGGGGGCTATACGATATGGTGCTTTCGAAATTGGGGCAGTACCGGGCATCACATCTATTGTAAATTCTATATCTTGATCTGGGGGCAGACCCGATAAATCTTCCGGGAATACATCTGGAAACTCATTCACGACTGGAATAGTCTCAATTTTGATATCAGTTCTAGTGGTGTCCAAAACTGAAACCAAAAATCCTTGACATCCCTGCCTCATTAACTTGGTGGCTTTAATGGCTGATATGTAGGGTATATCATGACTAACTTTTACCCCTTCAAAAATAAACTCCGGAACTCATTCCCTTTTAAAGATGATCCTCTTCCTATTATAATCCACATGTGCACCACAAGCGGACAACCAAATCATTCCTAATATTGCATCAAACTCCATCTCGTCCAGCTAAATCAAATCAATAGATGTTTTCATCTCCCCAATCATCACTTCACAGTTCACATATTTATTGCTAGTTATTATCTTTACCCCTATGGGTGTGGATACAAACAACTGAAATCTTAGGGGTTCTAATGCTTGATTTAATTTATAAGAAAAAGCACTATATATGAATAAATGAGTAGCTCCAGGATCAAATAATGCATGAGCAATATGTCTTGATAGGGGGATCATACCTTCCACTACTGCATTCGAGGCCATTGCTTCTCGATGGGTCAACGCAAAAGTTCTTCCTTGAGCCCGTGGCTGTTGTACAGATGATTGAGTTGCAGTAGGTCACGGAGCATTACTGGGCGGCCTAAAATTATGGTTGGTCCCCTGGGAGGGTTCATTCTCATAGTTGGCCTCCCACTTTCCCTACTCGGCCCTTGGCTTCCGTGCTATATTGGGCAATTTTTCTTTAAATGCCCCATTCCTCTACAATTATAACAAGTCCTTTCTTGAATATAGTTTTCAAAATAGTTCATCTTATACTTCTGGCACCAAGGGGCCTCCGAGATTCTAGGGTAGGACGCAGAGGTAGCTTGTACTTTCTGAAAAGTGTCTCTATTCCTCAACCATGATCCTCTGCCTCTAGCCCATCTTCCTCTTTGAAAAGTGGTATTAAACCCAAATCCTTTACTACTGGTAGATCCCGGTGCTAATGATACGATGGTCTTTGATATCGGGGACGCTTCGAGCTGGGTAATTCCTTCACCCAGTTTTCTTGACTTTCTTGTATATCCATTTCTACCTCCAAGGCTTTTTCTATAGCTTGGAGATAATTCCTTAGTTGTAGGGGAATTAATCTGCCTCGAATTTTTAGTTTCAGGCCCTTCACGAACCTTTTTGTCCTTTCTGCCTTGCCCTTCACTAAGACATCAGTATACTTGGACAATTGGGTAAGCCTATAGTCATATTGGGACACATTCATCTGTCCTTGTCACAATTCCAGAAACTCCAACGCCATCTTATCTCGGGCAGTCTCTGAAATATACTTTTCAGTGAATTTATTCACTAAGAATTCCCATGTGATTGGTTCTCTTATGCTTTTCATGCTATCTTTTACTGCCCTCCACTAGTATTCTGCTTCCTTTTGAAATATAAAGAAAAAGAAGGATACTCTATGTTCATCAGTGTAATTCATTACATCTAGAATCTTTTCTATCTAAAGAAGCCATCATTTAGCTTGTAAGGGATCCACCTCCCTACGAATACTGGTGGTTTCATCTTTTGGAACTGTTCTAATGCTCGGTGGTAATTGTTATCATTTGCTCTTGTTATTAACTGAGTGAGCCACTCCGGCATCACCCCCGGAGTTCCACGACCTCCTCCTATATGTACTTCTGAATCTTCATTATTGTCCATGGAGTGTGCACTCCCTATCACACTATAGTGTGACACACCAAGCGATAATGGCTCATCGGGTGGTAGTTGATTTAGATCCATGCGTCCTTCTTATAAGATGAGGACGTCTAGTCAACATACTTCACATTAAGAAAACAATTTTAGATAAAATTCTTTGTTTCATGCAATTACTTTAATACAACATTCATTATCACTTGCAAATAAGCAACTTGCTATCCATGCGTCCTTCTTATAAGATGAGGACGTCTAGTCAACATACTTCACATTAAGAAAACAATTTTAGATAAAATTCTTTGTTTCATGCAATTACTTTAATACAACATTCATTATCACTTGCAAATAAGCAACTTGCTATATATATTTATATACATCCCAAAACGGATACAAGGATATTACACGTATAATCTACCTTTTTTGGATATCTGAATTAACCCATATGCATGCATACAAGATGTGCCAGGGTATATACAATAAAACTCCTAAGATATCCATCAACTAGCACACTAGGCTTATACACATATATACATATTAAAAGTAATTGCTCATAGATTCATCCTTCATAGGGTAGAGTCTCCTCACTCGAGTCCCCACTAGTACTGCTGCTATCCTCGCTATCATCCATGCCTTCCTTAGAAGTTTTCCCTAGTAATTCGTCTCTTTTGCAGCACCAGTCATCCAGATCATCATATTAATCCATGTCATCTTCTCATTTTTCATCCCAAAAAGGACCTCCATAAGTAAATCCTCTTCGGGTCTCTTCCTTTAATGCACTCGTATCCCCTGTCTCTCCTATCTCAAGTGAATCCCCAACCAAACTCTCCGTATCGAGAATGGTTAATTCAGGCTCATTAGATGCCTGAGACTCAATCTTTTCATGGTCTATGTGGTCTGGGGCTGAAAATGTAACCTCTGGGTCGGTCTCATCAGACTCATACCCCCAATCCATGGAACTTGCTATCCAACTCGCACTCGAATTATCCGAGCTGGAGATCAGCCAATATTTGTCAGAGTCCCCCATCTACATATAAACAAGGAGTCATATCAATCTCAACCCATAAAATAGTCTTGATATATTGCTAATTTCGTACAAAAGAAGGAAAGCAATGTATATATACATACACACTTACACTTACACTTAGTCTTTCAATTCATTTGTTCCGTTTACTGTATTCTATCCGTAAGTTTCATGTTTCAAAATAACTTAGGTTCAATAGATAATTCAATATATTTTCTCATCCCAGTGTCCCATACCACTAGTAGTTATTTCTGAGAGCCCGCACTCTTAGCCAACTCACCCGAATCGGGATGTTCGGGCACCCCAATTCTGATGCGAGGAAATAATCAATTACTACTTGACTCACAGTTAATCTGTCACATAAGACCTACTACCTTACTATAATCGCTCAAGATTGATCATATAAGCAATATGCACTCATACATACACATTAAGCCTAACAATTCTATTGCCTCATATTTCTGACTTAACCTTCTCTTTCTACCTAAAACCCTTAGCTCTGATACTAACTGTAACGGTCCCAGTCTTAATATTTCCGTTTCACTGGTTATCCTTAATCTAAGCGTGGGATCCATCAAGATACAACACTTCGATTTCGGCTAGCGTCAGCCTACTTATGACTTCACAACATTTCCGCTCAAAGTACATATATAACCTTGGCGTGATTTATATCAAGTTTTCAAACAACCCTGTATGAAAAACATAGCCTACGCATTACTACTCCATAAGCTCCATATCATTAACAAGATTCAAGTCAAGCACCTAATAACACAAGCATTTCAATATATTACAAAAGTTCATGTCAAGCATCAACATAGAAGGTTTTACATAGTGATTCTTAAATAATATATACATAAGATGGAACATGCCAAAGGGTGAAAATGATCTCCCGCTGCTACATGTCCCATATTTGCCATTAAGCAGGTTCTTTGCCTTTATCCAAATCTGAAGGTGATTAATATAACAGGGTGAGCTCAACAGCTCAGTGAGTACAGCAACAAATATATGCATGACCATTATGTATGTCTACTGGAATTTATTATAAAGGTAAAAAATATAATTTATACTATTTTTGTATATTTTTAGGTATTTGTTGAAAGTCTTGACCACACACAGTAATTGATCTTATTAGTCAACTTGCCCTTGCTATAGTCGACTAATCCGGTTACTAGTCAACTTGTCATAAAGCTATAGTCGACTAAGCCATGTCCAAAAAGATATCCACTATTTGTTGGCTGACTGTAATACAACCTAGTCGACTACCCTATCTCTTATAGTCGACAAACCTTGGTACTAGTCGACTTATTACCATCTATAGTCGACTAATCCTGACCAAAAGAAGATGTCTACTCTCTGTTTATTGACTGAAATCAATATTAGTTGACTATCCTATCTTATATAGTCGACGAAGGGTGGTTTCTAGAGACTTGCGTAACAGAATCTCACATCTATAGTCGACTTGGCCCATGGATTAGTCGACTACTCTAGTTAGAATTTGTCTATACTAGTCGACTCGTCACAGAGTCTGATTATTAACAAATTCTTATAGTTTAACATGCATTTTCCATCTTAGCCATATTAACACACTTGTTAAACATAAAGTTAGACTCCCCCTTCGCTCACCTCCGGTTAAACCCGGTCCCTTTCTCCTATACATTATTCAATGTAATATTCTCCCCTTCGGTCACCTCTGGTTCAACCCGGTCCCTTTCTCCTATACGTTATTCAACGCAATATTCTCCCCCTTCGGTCACCTCCAGTTCAACCCGGTCCCTTCCTCCAAATACGTAATAATAATATAACTTTCATGTAATAATAACATGCAAGGATTTATAAAGCAATATCAATATAAATGATTTTTATGATTTCAACTTTAATTATGCCAACATTATGGAAGTCATTAACATGTATAAGTAACAACTTGCTAAGTTAACAACATGCGAGTCTTTTCAAGGTAACCAACACATTATATCATATTAATTTATGCGTAACCGTATGTATGCATAAAATCAAGTATTACGTTTAACTATTTCTTCTTAAGAAGTATGTGTTTGACTACTGTGTATACACACAATAAAGTCATCAATCATGCACAATGGTAAGCATACATGGAAATAGGTACAACATGTTTACCATAAGATTATCTATAATGCATACTCAAAATCTAAAAGTCATACACATGTATTATCATTCATATCCACATCCACTTATAATTTAGCAATTTTCACTTTATTTCAAACTTGATAACTGCCTACTATTATTTTGGGGTTTGGATGTTCTACTCACCCTTGAAGAGAATATCCCCCATTATCAAGCTTGGTTACCGGCTATAAAGGAGTATACAAGACCATAACAACATCATTAGTCGTTTATAGTTGAAAGAGTAAAAGAGGGGTGTAGTAGGCTTAAGAATTTGCTTACCTTTTTCAACCAAATTCACCCTCCTATCTTGCTAACCTAGGCCAACCCTGTCTTTAAGAATTATCCTTCTAAGGTGATATTAGATCACCACTCTTTCATATTCTAATAGGTCTTTAGAGGAGATAATATAGGTAAGAAAGGCTTTTTAGCATATAGGAAATAAAGGAAAGAGTAGTGAGTGAATGAGAGGGAGAGAGTGAGTGAGTGAGTGAAGAAAATGGAGGGGAAAATGGGAGTTGTTGGATGTTTTTCTTCCTGGCCGGCCGCAAAATGGAGGGAAGGTAGAAGAGTTTGGAGTTGGAGAATGAAGAGAGAGAGAGAGAGAGAGAGAGAGAGAGAGTTGCCAAATGAGGATTTTCTCCTCATTTCTACTCTTATATCCCTCACATCTTTTAATGAGATCATGCCAAGTGCCTCCTCTAACATCATCTCTCTACATCTATACCTTACTCCTATAATTAAGGTCCCCATACCTCCCCCTTCATGATGTACTTGTACTAACAAGTATGGTGAGGAGTATGGTAAAAGGTCAACATGCATGTGTATTTTTAAACCCATATACATATATACTAGTATATGCATGGTATAAGGTTTAGTATAAGTATCCTACATGAATTTTTGTTTCTACATTATCTCCCTAAGGCACTCAAGTGTGTTAAATAGGTGATTAATTAAGGTAAGTGTTACAACCACTCGACCGCACAACAGTTCTGAGCGATTTTCTATTTGTATTTTAGATTCGTTTCTGATCCGAATTCTGATGTGTTGGTTTTCTTTTCTTCATGAATTCTCTGGCTGGGGTTTTGCCCTAAGTATTTGTTACTTGAATTGAATGATTAATAAGATCTCTTTCCCCTTCTGTCCCGAGAACGTGAGCAATTATCAAATCTTGTTAAATATGTGTTTTTCTCGCTTCTTTTCTCTCTGATTTGTTCTTGTCAATTGTGATTCGATAATACTCTAATGTTTGCATGTAGGCCTCCCGCGGGTTTCCAACAAGATATTCAAGTTAGATCCAACAAAACCATTTGCATGTCCATTATTCGAAAGACTTTTATTAGGAGGCAAGAAGATCAATGCACCAGAGCTGTCAAACCCTCCATCATCAATATTCTTGATATTATCAAAAATAAAAAATAAAAATTCACATAAATATTTAAAGGATTAATGCAAGGTTTCCGGCGACAGCAATGAGACAGAACCCCCGTTACAAGATCAAGAGAACTCGAATCCCGTCGAGAGAGAGGACTTGACGTCACATGCACCACACGCGCACCTCCGGCTCTTGGTTTTAACAACCATCCATGGGTGGGGGTGTACGTATGCCACATGCAAACAGGAAGGGTAACGTAAAAACACAAGCACAAACATGTGCTGACTGCAAGGAGCCCAGCTGGGGATTTAATTGGTTGGAATTAAGGCGCATTAAAAATTTCATCCAATTGCCAGGACATATCCCTAGATCTGGACCTAAACCCAATCCAGCTAATTGCATGTTCTCTCAGATGTTTAATATATTAATATGTATTTATCAGAGTTTTGATATTAGCCTACAACAACCGAGAATTCAAGGTCTCGTCTAGCTAGAAGAGTTAGGGAGTAAGAGCTAAACCTTTTTTTTTTTTTTTAAATTTAGAAAAAGTTGACAAGAATTGAAACGAATTAGCTAAATATTTAATAGTTGTTTTAGTGAATTAGTTGAATTAATCTTCTAGCTAGACGGGAGCTAGGGTAAATGCAAAAATTGGAGTTATGGACTAGAATCTCGAGATTTTAGATTAAGCAGGAACAAAACAAAATATATGGAGTGTAAATTCAGTAAATAGGGAATCCGAGATTATAATATTGTGACACTAGATGGTCAAGAAATACTGATGAGCAGTCATTTTAAATACTTGGGTTCTATTATCCAAAAGGATGGAGAGATCTATAGTGATGTCAACTATAGGATCCAAGCCGACTGGTTGAAATGGAGGAGCGCAACAGGAGTTTTATGTGAACGTAATATTCGGTTATGGCTGAAGGGAAAGTTTTATTGGACTGCTATTAGGCCAGCTTTGTTATATGACACTGAATGTTCGGCTATAAAGAGATATCATGCCCAGAAGATGAGTGTAGTAGAGATGCGCATGCTTTATTGGATGTGTGGTAACACGATGAGAGATAAGGTGAGAAATGAGGATATTCGTACTAAGACAGGCGTAGCCTCTATAGAAGAGAAGATGAGAGAACCTCCTTCGATGGTTTGATCATGTGCGACGTAGACCTACAGATGCGCCAGTCCAGTAAGTAGAGCGTATTAGATTAGAACAAGTAAAAAGTGCGCAAGAGAGACCGAAGAAAATATGAATGGAGATAATACGATAAGATATAGAGGCTAAAGGTCTTAGTGAATGCATATTTCTCACTAGAAATGAGTGAAGAAAGCTGATCCATGTGCCTGATCTGACGTAATTCTCTTTTGGTTCATGTAGCGTACCCCAAATTGTGACACCCGATTTTTTTTTATTTAATCATAGTTATTGGTTTGTTTAGTCATGGACCTAGTAAGGTGATACCTTTACACATATGTGTATCTAGAGCTATGCTTGCAAATGTATGTATAATGTATAGTAGCTCCACAAATTCTAACATTTAACCATGGGAGTATATCCCATGGAATACACTCCTATTTTCACCAACTATACCTATATAATCTTTTCTTTTATATATTAACTTTGTTGTGTTGGAGGAAAAGGAGGATGGTTGGAAAAATGTGTGATGAGGTGGAGGATGATTAGGTGCCTAGAAAGGAGATATTGGTGAGGTGGCTTCTTATCCTTTTAGTAAATAAATGAATAACTAGGAAACTTTTGACTTTATGAGGAGAAAAGGAGTGAAACTCTTCATCTCCTTCCTTCAGCTCTAAAAGAGAAAAACTCCTCTCCTCAAAATTCTGAACTTGCTACAACAAATCTGAACCCATTCTCTCCCTACTTCAACTCAGCAGCCAGCTGGCAGGGGAGGCGCGCACTCGCGACAACTAGCGCGCACAGGCCGCGCACGCTCGAGAGGGGGGTTCTCGCGCCAGCCATGCTTGGGGAGGGAGGTGGGAGAAGAGTAACCCAGTTCTTATCCATTAGGGGGAGAGATACAGGGCCATATCTAAACTATTTAGGACTCAAATCACCACTTAAAAAGGAGATTTTCAGACTGAAACTTTCAGGTATATATGGGGGTAAAACTCTAAATTTTCTTTCTTTAATTTTGATGATTAGATTCTAATATATAACCTCTATGTTTTGATCACTAGGGGTGTTATTCAGGAGTCTGACAAGTGAAGACTAAGTGAGAAATTGTTGAAAAAGTGAGTAAACCTAACTCATTAGGGAAATCATTCATGAATTAGAATGATTAGGGAATTCCCAATTTTGTAAGAAGGCCGAATCATGATTGAAGTCGCTGTTTTTCCCTAATTATTATGATAAGTGAAATCTAAATGCATGCTATATAGTTATTACATCTCCTAAATCATGCATAGAGTTCATGCTCCGTATCGGTGACCCTGTAGGTAATAAGAAATTGATATGAATGTCTGAGGGTTGTGCATACTCCAACGCGGGGGGGAGGGGGGAACCCCTTACACATAAGTATTGAATTGTGTATAATCAAGTAAAAAGAGTAACACATATATACATAGAAGACTTAATGTTGTGCATTGTGATTGCCCAATGATATGGTAAAGCTATTGAGTATGTATTTCCTTTCACTTGACATGCACAGATTGTATGAATGACTTGTGTGTGTAATTCTTTAATTTTGTAAAGTGCATAATAATCTATTAACTATGTATGTAAATATGTATGCTTTTTGGAGGAAGGGACCGGGCGGGAGCCGGTAGGAGGGGGAAGACAGAGATGACATTACGATGCGAATATCTATATATATACTCGAATATGTATCGTTTGTAGGAAGGGGCCGGGCGGGAGCCGGTAGGTGGGGGAAGATGGAGATTTATTCACTATATGTATGCATGTATGCTTCTTGGAGGAAGGGGCCGGGCGGGAGCCAGTAGGAGGGGGAAGACGAGGACTTAACTATATATGTTTATGTATATGTTAAATGGAGGAAGGGGCCGGGTGGGAGCCGGTAGGAGGGGAAAGATGATAAATTGAATCTAGATTTCATGATTATGTATAAATACTTCACCTAAAGCGAACTATCAAACTTTGTCTCACTTTGATAGTGTATGTTTAACCGAGAATATCACGACTTAATAAGTGGTAAACCGGTTGTTGTGGATATATATGTATACACATATTTGCATGCACATGCATGTAGGAAATTCATTTTGAAATGGCATATAGAATGATAAAATTCATGGTAGTTGAGACATCTAAATCATTAATTATGGAGTCTAAGGTAAGCAAGTTAAAGAAGAAGTTGCTTCGCATATTAGTCTTAAATGCAAAACACCTCTCCTAGAATGTATTGACTTATGAAGTCCTGTACTAGCATATTTTAGTATGGTTTACTCATTAAGCTGTCGAGCTCATTTTATTTTATTTCCACCTATTTCAGGTTTGGATAAGGATAAGAGAGCGGTTTAGCCCTATGATTTAACGGAAGGAGGAACAACATACCATCCGCTTTAGTTTTCCTTTTTGCTAGTTATCCTCGCATGTATGCTTATTTGCTACCGTTCTAACTTTTGCTTATGAAATACTTATTGCATGTATCTTGTCTTGGGTGATACATTTTGATTTTGGGGAACTTAAGGTATATGTAATATTTTGGGAACCTAGACTGGGAGGTTCGCCTGGGCGACATAATGTATGGAATTGAAGCTGTTAATGTTATGGACCAAAAGTTTGCCTTAATAGGGGACATAATGTGGATGTATGTAAAAAGAAGTGTGAATTGGTTATGAAGTATATATTGCATCCGTTGTTAAGTAAGCCGGGTAGACTGAAATTTGTTAATTGAAATAAGTAGGCCGTTGTGAGCCGAAAGCAATGTCTTGTATCATGAGAAAATGAAAATTTTTAGGGGAGGTGTTGCCAAAATTTTGTGAAATTAAAGGAAACTTAAATTTCGGAATCATTGGTCAAATCATATGTTATCTGTCTGGGACCGTTACACAAATACTTAGGATAAATGGCTTAGTTGTTGTTGTTTTGTAGTTGAATTAATCTTTTCTTTTCTTTTTTTTTCAGAGTGATTAACGAGCTTATTCTTTTTTCCAATCCTTCTCCCTTAATCTTTGCCAAACAAGCTGTACACTTATTTATATATAATTCCGCTTTGATTTGAAACTAAAAGTTCTGACTGGCACCTAGCTAGACATAAAGGTCTTAATTTGTTTGCCATTTTTGGACTAAGAAAAGCCTGTTTTCATCAGCCACGTCACTCAAATTCAACAAGAGTGCTTGTTTGCTCACACAAAAAACACAATGATGATAGTGGGGACCGCAAAATTTCTATGTGGTCTCTCACTGCAAGAGATGCAGAAATCTTGAGTTGAGGAGTAAAAATGGGTTGGAATTGTCACTGTACATAGAGCCCGCTCTCAACAAATTTTTTAAATTTCTACTTGACAAGACACAAGTTAAGATTTCTCGATTTTTAATTGTGATCCAAGCAGGCCCAAATAATAAGAGACAAAAAAAGAAGAATAATTTACGAGTTAGCTAGTCACATCTCCTTGCTATTTGAATGTCATGTGGCTCTTGCTTGTTCACTAGCTTTCTTGGTGAATGGTGATGTTCATTGAACAAAGAGAGTCAGGTAACAATAATTCTTGAGAATAATTTCGATCAGTTTCTTGACCAAGTGATGTAGGTCGGCACATAAAGACCATTGTACCGAAAAGAACCACCTCATTTTAAACGCCAAATTTAGGATCCTACTTTTTCTGTCAATCTTTTTGGTGTCATTAAGTTGTCTAGTACCACCCTTGACTCCCTGTCTGTCCTAAAAGAGTAGATATATTAAGTTACTGCCTGCAGGGGTGGCTCAACCTCTAGGCGAATGAGGTAGTCGCCTAGGGCCCCCAAATATAATGGGGCCTCCAAAATTATAGTGTAAATTAATATTTAACTAAAATAAGAAATATAAAATATAGAAAATATTTTTTGTTTGTTCAAGTGGGCGTTCCGGAGTGGTTATCGGACATGACTAGAAATTGTGTGTGCTTTGCCTGCGCGAGTTTGAATCCTATCATCCACGTTTTTTTGATTTTTTTTCCCTCCTCATTTTTTATATTAACAGGGAAAGCATGAGTTTCTTCCACTTTTCAAGCTAATATTCTCCACTCCCTATACTATTTAATTATAATTAAAGAGGAGTCTCTTCCACTTCCTCATATGTCTTTTCCACTCTACCTAACTATTTAATTGTAATTAGAGAATTTTTCAAAATTAAAACTCTCTCTCTGTGCAACCTCGCTCTTCACTGCCCCCGTCGCCCAGACCTCAGACTGACGGCAGGTGTAACTACTCTATAGAAAAAGATACATTAGAAAAACTTGAATACAAAAACTTGATTAAAAATTTTGCATCTTAGAAAGGTAGAAGAATTATTTTTCAATGAAATATTAATTAAATAAAATATTAGTTAATATTAATTACTTTTTAAAGTATATTTTAAAAGGGCCCATTTGAAATTTTCGCCTAAGGTCTTCCTAGAAATTGAGCCGCCCCTGACTGCCTGTCCACATTTTCTGCTTCTTTTAATGCTTACTTACATTGCTATGGAAATTTGTCATCACTTCCTAACTAAATCCTAATTGTGCATTACTTAAGTAGTTACACTACTACATTTTATAGATAAATGTCACATGATTTCATATCATTTTTTTTCATTTAAAACGATGTTTAAAATTTACGACGTTTTTTACAAAAAAGCCCGACATGGTTTGTCTTAATCTAAGGTTGGTTTATGAAAACCGACATTAGACATGTAATCTATGTTAGATATTTTAAAAATCTATTTTCTAAAATTAAATATGCAATTAAAACTAGAATTGAAAAAATTTCTAAACATGAATTATTTATTATAAAACTTTTTAAAAAATAATAAATCAAGAAAGAAAAAACTGGCCTGGGGTAAGCATTCGTGAAACACATCCTTAGAAGACAATATATCCGTCTCCTTATTCAGATATTGAATCGGCCCCATCTCCTAATAGTAAAAGCTTCCCACGGTAAATCATCAGCACCAGCCCTTGGACAGGAGAGCAGGCCTCTACTCAGAAGGAAAAATTGTTGCCCATAGAACGTAAGGAAGAAAAAATAATTTAATTTAAAATTGAAGTCTTCTCACAAGGAGCATCCTCAGGGAATTTTAGAGAAGGAGAGAAGAGAGCTCTTCTTCTTGTGTTGAGAATGAAGAAATAAAGCTCCTTTTATAGGCTCAAGACACCCCCTTAATAAATCACGAAATAAATGAAAATTAAATACAAATTTAAACAATGAAAAATAGTCAAATAACTTCAGGTTTTAAACCAAAATAATAATTTAAATTCAAAATCACTCTTAATTGGGTGATTAGCCCATTAAGAGAGAAACATGCACATGCATGTTTAATGAAAATGTGGTTGTCATTAAACTTGATTTTAAAATTAAAACATAATTTATTAAAATTTACAACAATCCCCCAAATCAAGTTTCAGGGAAGATAAAAAAAAATATAACAAATTATAACACACAAATTTTAAACAAAACAAGAATAAAAGTTGGGCAACATCATATTGTGAATTCGGGGTCGATAGCTTGCGACCTTGAATTTACCTTTAGCGAATTTCATCCCACCTGAGACACATAATTGACTACGCCTTGAATTAGGCCTATTTAACCAGATATTGATGAAAGACACACACAGTAAGTCTCCATCTATTGAGCGAGCAAGTTGAGCGTTAATTGCCATGCTCACGATAACCGACTCATGAGAGTTCTAGGGGTCAATCTTGTCCCCCCAACCGCGACCTTCATGGTTCCTCTCACGTAGGTAAGTCCTCCAAGGGTATTACAGCTGGACCTTATACCCTCTATAATACATGCATCATATTTATTAAGAGTTTAACTCAACCTTACCAAACTATATAATAAGAGCATCATCACCATAGAGAAGGGGCAGTAGCAACTATGCTACGTATAGGATATAAACATATGCGGGTCGATGCTCCACATGAGTATCATCAGTTTAATTTGTTTCTACTACATTGAACCTCTTTCATTGAACCAGCTTCCAATCAAGTAGGTTGAGTTCTCGCTGTCGGTGAACTCTACTATGGGTTTAACCCTATCTCCCTCGATGATTCTAGGATCATATTCTTATAATGTCCCTTTATGAAGATGGACTTTATACTGTCCAAGATCAGACTTAACAGCATTATATTTTTAGACAGTGATAGTAAGAAGTTAACTCTTCACAACCACATACTTATAAATCTGGACACCCTTTATTAAAGTGTACTTATAGAGTCCTGGGGGACATTGCATCTTAAGAGCTTTTAAGTTTAATGTAATAATAATCTATCATTTTACGTAGGCCCCCCATTGGGGTGAAATACAACAAATATGAAATATTATTTTATTAAAATAATAATTTAATCCATGCAAATAACTGATCAAACCAGTCAATACTGAACTCACAGAATTTCTAGTATGCTATGAACTGAACATTTTTTGAGAAAAAGTTCTTTATTATCTATTCTACTCACTTAATTAGAAAACAATGATGATGTCAAAAATTGAATTTTATATTTTATAAAATGGTTGCAAATTGGTTCCTTGCCAGATAGCAGAGCTCCTAATTTGCCTCGCCATTTATTTCCTTAATAGTCTCTGAATTTTCATTTTGGACAAATCATCATTGTCTCAATCTAGTGATAAGAATATATAAAATTTCATTTCCTATATACATGCAACAAGTTCATGTTTTAGCTATTAAATATAGTCCTTTAGCTTTGAAAATTATAAGTAATCATTGTGATATTTTAGAAATTATACAATGATAAGCACATGTAAACTTCTTTTTCATATTTCAAAATCCAAATATATATATATATATATATATATATATATATATATATATATATATATATATATATATAGTGAGTTGATCCCCTAAGAACGGTTCTCACGAATTCATGTGAGAACTTTCACGTGGGCCTTCGGATCTGATAGAGATCTAGTTTTATTTGATTTGATCTATCAGATCCGACGACCCACGTGAAAGTTCTCACAGAAATCCGTGAGAACCGTTCTTAGAGGATCAGCTCCCTATATATATATATATATATATATATATATATATATATATATATATATATATATATATATATATATATATAGGGGTTACTGTACCTCAGCCACGAGCTGAGAGAGTTTCTCAGCCAGAGGGATGTGGCAACATAATAGCCACGCATTTGTCATAAATTTTGGCGGACAAAAACTAAAAAAATCTCGTTCGAATAAGCCATTAGTCACTTCAACAATTGTTTTGACGAAAATACCCTTCCTTATAACTTTTTACTATATGTAAAAGCTTTCCTTCCAAAAAAATAATAAGAATTCTTCGAAACTAACGAATTTTTTACTTAATAGGATACAGCGACCCAGGTCACATTATAATGAAACAAGCGTCGGAGTGCTCTGAATCATTGACCAAGTTTCTCGTTAGTTAATTAATTGAGTTAATTAGAAAAATACGACCTCTGTCGCAGCGTAATTTAACAGTATGATCTTAATCGGAGTGTATTATATGTTATTATCTACTGTTGCGACCAAGGTCGCAGTCCTTTTTCTTTTTCAAATTTATTTAAAAGTACCGCGACCTTGATTTTTTTAAATTTTATACTTGTTATTAATGTTTCTATATCTATAGGTAAGTAAGAATTGAAGGTTTGTCCTATGAGATCGAGCCTAAAGCCTATGCGTGAATTCATCAAAAAAATTGAAAAATCACATTCAGACATATTTTGTCAATGCGTGAAGGAGACCCCATTTGGTTCAATTTTCATGACCTTCTACAACAAAGAGTTTGGCGCTGACAAAGGCCTAAAATCAAATATAAGTATACTGAAAATTATAGACTAGTATAATAGAGAGTCAATGACCTTTCAAATTGGGTGCAAACAGATTGAGTTAACAGTAGAGGATGCTGCCCTAGCTTTTGGCTTACCTATCAATGGGGCAGATTTTATTATGAATAAGATCTGTACCCTGAAGAACGGGGGTTATAAAATATTATTTTCTAAATATAAAGAAGATCACAAAAGTATCCATTGAAGAAGTTTTGGATGATCTTCTGGTGAAGAAAAGAAGGAGGACTGAATTAGATGTGACAAAGAATGAACAGCTTGAGCAGTAAGTGACTTTAAATGAAATTATAAGAGACAGATAAATGCTTACAGCTCAAGACTTCACAACACTAATCATCCTATATATGTCAGCAACTCTATTCTTTTCTGACAGTAAATGTACGATGTCGTGGTATGTAGTAAAAGAAATTGCTAATATTCAGCTGATAAAGACCATATGCTAGGCTAAATCTGTTTGATAATTCCTAATTGAGTCAATGAACATCTTCAGGCACATCACATTTGAACTGCAAGGATGCTCCGTGCAAATTATTGTAAGTATGAATAATATAGTTGATAAACATTGTTGAAAATTACTTATATATTGACAATGTTTATATAAACTAATATAATAATACATGTTGCAATATTGGCTATGTGAAATGTCTGCTATTTTTGAGCCGAGGAATGGTTTGGAGGATAAAACCCCAAGGGTAGTAAGATGGGAGCTCCAAAAATATTAGCAGAGCCCTGGCTGAAATTGATCTTAATGATGTTGAAGAAGATAAGGTTAGTTTTTAATAGTTAGTGATTATAAACTCTTCACTAGTTTTTATATATTTATTTTTAAATTTTATGGCAGCAGTCAAAGTCGCAATTCTTTTGCTAAAATTTCAGTGGACTATGACCAAAGTCGCGGTCCCTTCCACTACGTTATAAGTGTAGTGCGACCATGGTCGCAGTTCTTTTATTTTCTTGATTTTGAATGCGTCTGAGATTGCAGTATCTGAGTCAGGACGAATTTAGTATGAAATTTATACTGCGACTATAGTCGTAGTACTGATTTATTTGGCTTATAATTAAAACTTAACACTGTGACAATGGTCGCAGTTTGTTTGATAGCTCTTCTAATACAAGTTTCATTTTCTTGCAATATAAGATAAAACTAACGGTTAATTTTATATTGATGTTTGTTTAACAAGTTTTTTCAGATTTTTAATCAAATGACTAATATTTTGAATGATAAAAAAATTATAATTAGCCTTCCTGCTGAAGATGATGATAAAGAAGAAGAAGATGAAGAGAGAAAGAAGATACAAATATTGAAGTTAACATCCTGTCGGAAACAGAACAAGAACCTGTCGAAATAGTTAAGGAAACAACGCGGGAACAAGAACCAACTGTTGCAGGTTATTTACCACGGGATGAACAAGTTGAAGAACTTGAAATTTTGAGGAATGAAAATAAGTACTTGAGGGCAATATTGTTGAGTTAGAAAGAAAAATTGAAAAAATAGAGGATGAAAAAGCTCTCAAGGCTGAATTAAAGAATAATAGAAGAGAGAAGAGAGAAAAGAAAATTAAAAAAGAAGCAAAAAAATAAATAAATCATGTGAATGAGAATTAACAAACTTGGTGACAACCCAAAATCTTTGGTGTGATAATAAATGAAGATGCATAGGCCTCTCAGAAGTACACTCAACTCTAGTGTCGATTCGACGGTTAACTGTAAGCTCATCTTGTCTTTTGTCACACAACTTCTTCACACCCTCCTTATTGTAACAAAATTTTCTGCAAATAACTTTATGAGGAGGCCTACATGACTTATTTATTCTTTTTTCTTCTCACGCGAATACCTCTGTTCCTTGCATAAACATTGTAAAAGTTGTATGCTTTATTGTCTGTGAAAAATTGTTGCCCTAAAAGAATAACTAAGTTTCCAGACATTTCCCCATGTAAATTCATATCCTACAAAATAAATTATTAAACTAAATAAAAAGAAATAATTGAAAATCATATGTCTGAACTATAATAAATAAAACTGCAACTAAATTCACAGATGTAAAGATAGCTTTGACTATTTATAAATGACTGTGATCGTATTCGCATCTTTCAGGATGTTCAGGTTTTTTACAAAAGACTGTGATATTTTGTAATACTGCGACCTCTGTCAAAGTTCTTAATATATTAAAGAACTGTACAAAAGTTCACACATACAAAGTAATTACGGATTGCAGGTAACTTCGCAGTTATATAGATGTCTATAATAATTGAAAAAATTGTTTTAATATATACTGCGACCTTAGTCGCAGTTTTTCCAACTTAGTGTAAACGAGAAAAAAAAGGTATTTGAAAATAAAAAGAAAGAATTGAAAATCAAAGTCTGAACTTTATTAAATAAATCTACGACTAAGGTCGCACTTGTAAAGATAGCTGTGACTATTGAAAAAATTATCTAATATATACTGCAATCTTAGTCTAAGTTCTTACAATTTAGTGTATATGATAAAAACAAGTATTTTTTAAATTAAATAACTGCGACTGAGATCGCAGTTAACAAAACTGTGCAATTATTAACTGAAAAAGATAACTTTGATAAAAGTGATTATTGTTCTGTAAAACGTAATCTAGGTGGCAGTTCCATCTACGTTACTAAAGATTTTTTTACATATAAGAAGTTGCGAGAAAAATTAAAAAAAAAGATAAAATGAAAACCTCTTGATCAGCCTCCAAAGATCTCAACCCTTTAAGATTTTTAATATTCTGTGACGAAGTTGAACACAATGATATATGATTCATATTTAGATTGGGAGACTCAGATCGGGGACGACATTGACTTGAATTGACAGGAGATATGTTCTGGTCGGCGGTCGACATTAAAACAAAAAAAGATTTAGGTATACAAAGTGAAAAAGAAAAACCTGATGCGGATACTTTTTTTTTAGAAAAGCTTTATGGCAGTAAAACTCAAACCTAGATCTGACAATGCGCGGAAAAAATAGGGAAAAATAATAATAAACAATAGCGGGATAACTACCTTTTACTGTGGGACATTTAGTAATTTCACTTGTTCCAATATGTGGGCCGCAACTTATTTATGTGGCTAATAATGTGCCACGTCACCGCTGGCTGAGAGAGACTCTCAGTTGTCGGCTGATATACATATTTCTGATATATATATATATATATATATATATATATATATATATATATATATATATATATATATATATATATAAGTTGAATACTTAAAAAGGGATTTTATATAGCAAGGTCACTGCAATAGTAAGGAATCACTCTGTGAAATATGACTAAAAGAAATTTAGTAAACTACACTAACAATTATATAAAATTTTTAGTTTGCATAAAATGAGATATATTTTGAAAACAAAATCAAAAGTAAAGATGGATAATGAAGATAGATATTGTTTATATAAATTTATAAAATTTAGATAAATGAATGACCGATTAAAATTATTTAATAAAAGAATTTCAGTTTGATTTATCAAATAATTTTCCCTTTGTAAATTTTTTTAATATGTAAATAATTTATGATTTCAATATAGCTTAGGTAAGAACTTTTTTAAATAAATATAGTTTAATAGAAATAAAATTTCCTTGGAGTAATGACAAATTATATGGGTAGGAGAGTATCCTAACTCCAAGCATATATTTATCAAAATAAATAATAATTTTAAATAATTCACAGATATATCTCTAAACATAAAATGACAGATCCTTTAATTTGCAATAGTTAAAACTCACACATTGGCTTTAATTCCCATGATGGCAAAAACAAATTATGAATGCTAACATGATATATGCAGTGACAATATCTTGCTCATTGGCTAACCCATACAATGATAATTGAGTAATCTCATACACTAAACTGTAAAAGAAGTAACGGATATGAGACAACCCAAATTATTTTATTACATTATGATTCAAATGATTTTATTGCACATATCAAAATTTTAGGATTAGTATTTATTTTCAAGTTGATTCTAAGCTCCTAATTGTATTAAGTCAATTGTTAGGTTAGTCAAACCCTAATTTAATCTGTCCAATTAGCCAGGTCAGCGTAACTCAGGTGGGAGATTTTTCGCTCTTAGTGTTCCTTAATTAAATAACCACGTTGAGTGTCCTTCCTTAGTTAGACACCAATTATACGGAATTTTTGGAAAATGCTTTATCCTTCAATTTTTTTGTCCTATAGAGTTAGAGATTCTTACATGTCAAGTTCCATTCCAGCTACATGCAGTGTATACAAATGATGTGTATTTGCTACAAGATGCAACTATAAAAGGAATCAACTATTTTATCATATGTTCATAAAGTCATAAATGAAATTAATTCATACCTCTTGAGTGGATGAGAAATTTATTAAGATTGTAAAATTTGAATAAAGGTATAGTTAGATCTAACATACCTAATTGGAGAATATATTATTTCTTGTTGAAGTCCAATCATATTTATCCTTTCATAAAATACTATAAAGAAACTTTAAAGTACTTGTGAGTAAAATTTGAAAATATATATTATCATGTCTGAATCTCGTTACATCTACATAGATGTATACAATTGATGATAAACAAAATAATCTGCTCTTTCTAGAAGGAGTTTATATATTCTCACTAATATATATGACAGTTAAATGATGAAACTTAAAATGGTTGTTAGAGCGGTAAAACATAGATTTGTTCTTAAATATAAACAAGTATTTAAAGCAACTGTTTAAAATTTCAGGAAATATAGATTTAACTATTATCTTCTAGATTGTTGGATATTTTAAAAATCTATTTCTTAAAATTAAATATGCAATTAAAACTAGCATTGGAAAAACTCCTAGACATGAATTATATATTATAAAATATTTTCAAAAAATAATAAATCAAGAAAGAAAAATCTGGCCTACGGTAAGCAGTCATGAAACACTGCCCTAAAGACAATAGGCCCTTCTTCTTATCCAGACGTTGAATTGGCCCCATCCCTAAGCAGTAAAGCCTCTCCCGATAAATTATCAGCACTTGCCCTTGGACGGGAGAGCAGGCCTCTGCTCAGATGAAAAAAATTGATGCCCATAGAATGTAAGGAAGAAAAAATAACTTAATTTAAAATTGAAATCTTCTCACAAGGAGCAACTTCAAGGAATTTTAGAGAGGGAGAGAAATAGCTCTTCTTGTGTTGAGAATGAAGGAATGAAGCTCCTTTTATAGGCTCAAGACACCCCTTTAATAAATCACTAAATAAATGAAAATTAAATACAAATTAAAATAATGAAAAACAGTCAGAAATAAATTTAGGTTTTAAACCAAAATAATAATTGAAATTCAAAATCACTCTTAATTAGGTGATTAGCCCACTAAGAGAGAAACATACATGCATGTTTAATGAAAAGGTTTTTGTCATGAAACTTGATTTTAAAATAAAAACATAATTTATTAAAATTTGCAACAATCTTTAACGTCGTTTTTTTAAAGAACTGATGTTAAAATATTATTATTTAACATCGATTCGAGTCAGACTGATGTTTTTTTTCATATTTTTCACGTTGGATAATTATTAATCGATGTGTTTTCCCTCTACCACATCACCGATCCGAGCGATCTAAGTGAAGTAGGGATATTTTTTTTTCAAATCATTATGACCCCATCTCCCCCTCTATTGGTTCTTCTTCTTCTTCTGCTCACCCCATCTCTCACTCTCTTTCCCCCTTGGTTCTTCTTCTTCTTCTGTTCATGCCATCCAGGGAGCCACCCCTCCTCCTCCAGAGTGTCACGGACCATTTTGGCGGTCGTGCTGCGATTTGGCGTGACGGGTGATGCTCCTCAGCCCGCTCTTCAATGAGATTCACGAATTGGTAAAGGATTCGTTGATGAAATCGAGATCAGAGCTCTTTTATCTTTCTTGTTGCTCTGGCCTCCGCCAAGGACCTGCATTAATCAGTCAGTGAAAGGAGTAAGCTCTATCCAGTACGCTCAATTTGAGGGTTTTGGTGGAAATAATTTGTGGTCAAAGTTTCAATTTTGACCAATTTTCTTGTGAATTGACGTTATGAAATCGTTGAAATTTGTGCAAAGATTGTATTTTTAAATAATGTTATATACTTGTTTCTGTTACTAGTTCTCAACAAATCCTGAAACTTGAGGCTTGAAGTTAATTGGAATCAGTAATTGGTACATTTTCAGGCTCTACAAAGGCTTGCCTCTCTACAACTCAAAAGTTGAGACCACGCCCACCTTCTTCTGCATTGCCCGATGGTCGTGGGAGTGTGGAACAGCCTCACGTTCAATTTTGAGATCATCGCTGGTGATACTATCAGCACTGTCATTGAACGTTGGTTGTAGGCAAGAGGAGAAGACACGGATGTTTTTGTTATTGGCTCAAACTTGATGTGGTCAGTGTGGAAATGCCGATGTAAATGAGTGTTTGAGCGCACTCCATTCTCAATGGACATGATTAAGGCTGCGGCTGCTGCTGCTGTTTCTTTGCTTTACCTGACAAGTGCTGGACAAGATGCTTTAGCGAGAACAGAGGATTCTTCACAACAAATAATTAAAAAAGGGTTTTAATGTCAGTTCTAAAAAGAACCAACATTAAAAATGTATTTTAAAAAAAGGTTTTAATGTCGGTTTTAAAAAGAATCGACATTAAAATATTTATTTGACATTAGTTTAAAACCGACATCTAAAATCTTCTACTTACAATGACACCTGCAAAAATATCGATATGTTATTTAGTTTTAACGTCTGTTTTAAACGAACGTTATCTATGTTTTTTGTAGTAGTGTTGTTGTTTTATTATATCTTTGTCTAGCTAGAATGGATGTAACACCCCGATCCCGCAGGTACAGAGATGCAATAGCGACGTATATACACAGAGCGAAAATACCTCTATGTATATATGCTAAGCCTCAGTATAGAAAAATAAACACAATATACACAATAATTCAGCTTTAATAAATACAATAATACCTGCAATGGGTCAGTGATCATGATAGATATGAAAATAGAAATAAATAAGAAAATAATGATAGAATAATAAAGATACCTGTGAAAAATAAAAGCGTTGAGTCTCCTACTAAAATTTAGTGAAATATCAGGTACTCCGATATCTCGAATCTTCATCCTGGGCATGCAAAATCAAGTGAGTGGTAAAATGAAGAAAGCAATAATATATAATATAATAGTAGTACAATCACAATAATATATAATATATGTTTAATTACAAGTGATACAATATAATTATGCTAATGATCGGTATGACTAATACAAAAATTTTATATTCACACTATAACAGTAGTAATACCTAGAATGCATGTTACAACTGTGATACTATTATAATCTTATACAATTATATAACAATAATAATAATAATTAATAATATCGAGAAGAGTTATATATCATCAACCTTTATACTATTAAATTATTATTATAATCAATAAGAGTTATACCATTTATATTTTATCATCAGTATGTGGAATAAAATACAATATCTAGTGATATATCAATATAATCAACTTGTATAAGTAACATATATCATCTTTTATTATTTTTCATTTAAGCTTTAAATTCTAGTAAAAATGGTATGATGGTATTGTGAATAATATATAACATGGTATACACATAATAATCATATTAATATGAAGAAAACCGATAGAACATGGAATACATAAAATACAGAGTATATGTGTACATGAATTGTGTGTCTGTGAAGAAATATAAGAAGTGCAAAGTATAAATGTGATATGATGGTAAATTAGATAGTAGAAAGTGTAACAAGTATATATGGACAATAAATACATGTACTGAGTATGTCATATGATTTATACAATAATAACAATCAGTATTGCCTGGTATTTTAATCAATCTCTTTCAGTATCCTATATCACTAGCAATTCATACCAGAGCCGTACTCCAGCTGAACCCGTCCGAATAAGGCATACAGGTACCATTATTTGAACGAGAGAGTGACTAAATAACAAGCGTTTCTGATGTCACTATTGTTTATATTATTTTATTATGTTAATTGAAAACTCAATGATCCAGGAGCTCTAATCAGGTGGGTGTATCCCATGTATACCCGGGACCACGGTTTTAAATAAACTCTTGGCTGTTGAGACCAGAGCTACCTGCTAGGGCAGGAGAAAGAAACAAGAAGCTCAATGAGTTATATACAATTAGTAGCCAACATTACTATCACGTCCTGAAAAACACCTAGAGGGGGGGTGAATAGGTGTAAGTGCTAATCTAATAAACTAAATGCAAACCAAGTGCGCTAAATGCGGAAGCTAATGCAAATTATGCACAAACTAATACAATACAACAAGTGTAGCCGAATTTCCCTTGCGAGGCTCTGGACTAACTCCCCTTGATTCCCCTTGAAATGGGTTGAGGTGCTATGTGAAGCTCTTGTTGGATGAGTATAAGTTAGGTACACACACAAGCAATCCAAGTAATATGAAATACACACAATCAAGCCAAGCATATAATAGATATGACAATAAGAAATGCAAGGCACAACACAAGCAATATATGATATGAATGAATCAATGCTCAACACAAGCAAGTATGATATGATGATGAGTATGATGCTTTGCACAATTATAAGAGAGAGAGTTAGAGAGACAATGGAGCAATCGCAAACACCAAGATTTGTTTCGAGGTTCGAGCACCTTGCTCTACATCCCCGCCTACACCACCGTGTAGGATTTCTACTATCTCAACTCCCACCGAGGGAACCTCTACCGAAGAGGATTTCTTACAACTCTAGGAGTACCAAACTCCTCTCTCAACAACAACCTCCTCACAACCGAGGGGTTAGGCCCGTAGCCAAAACAACAACAAATCCACACACACCTCTACCGAAGAGGCTCACAACCAAACTCCACCTCTACCTAAGAGGGAGCAAACTAATACCACTCCGATCACCTCTACCGAAGAGGGATACAACAAATAAAGGAGGGTTTACAACAAGTGGTTCAAAAACTACAAACTCTCTTTTTCTTTCTTTTTCCACAAAACAAAGATCCTAATAGTTTAGGATAGTAGATAGCTCAAGTGTGGAAACAAAGTGTTTTTGGAAACAAGCAACAAAGAAAAACTACTTGGGAAATCTCTTGTATATGATAGAAAATGAAATACCAAATCAAAATCCCAAAACCTAGTTTTCTTTGATTTTCCAAAAACCCAAAACAAATAAAGATGAGAAGTTTTAAGCCCACAAACTCTTTTTAAAACTCTTTTAAACACCTCAGAAAACCAGTATTTTTTCTCTTAAAAAACTTGGCCAAAATCCCCAAAGAGATGGGGTTTATATAGCCCCTATACAAAACTAGCCGTTAGGCTGAGCTGGCAGTCTGACAGACTGCCGGTCGACCGGTCCGGTCGACCGCCAACGGTCAGAAAAGTGACCGTTGGGCACTAGCGGTCGACCGGCCCGGTCGACCGAAACATCCTGAGAGTTGAACTCTCAACTCGGTCGACCGGTCCGGTCGACCGACTACAATGTGTAGCCAGCGTGCACGTCTGTGCACATCGGTCGACCGACCCGGTCGACCGGCCACTTGGTGCGGTCGACCGGTCCGGTCGACCGAACTGGCCTGGCAGGCACAGTGCAGATCTGCACAGATACGGGATTTGAAAATAGGTCTTTTCACTCAATAAAAATCCCATAAATTCACAGTAAATCTAAAAAATAGTTTTAATCACAATAAAAACTGTTTTTCTAAAAATATGTTTTTCTAAAACTTGTTTTATCATTTTATGTTAAAACATAAACATGTGATAAAAATTTCAAGACAATATATCAACATATCAATTCATTTTAGAGTCTTGCAAATTTTATCAAAAACAAAACCTGTATTTTGTCAAACTTGATTTTTCCAAAACATGAATAGGGATATCAAAATAAGTTTGTTTACCAAGTTAAAGCATGTATGTATAAATAGAAAACATCTACTATACATCTAACATATGTAAACTTGTTTTGATAAACTATTCATGAAAACCAAAACTCAAACATAAAACGTGTGTGATTTGTGCACTTGAGCATATCAACTAAACTAAGCTTTACAAATGGATCTAAAACTCATAATCTAAACTAGGATACCTAAGTCTTCTTGACGATCTTCATCTCCAAGTAGACTCGGTCCAAACTCCGTGATTCTCCAAGTGCAAAGGTATGATCTTTAAGCTTTGGCACCGGAATCATCATGAATAGCTTCTAATCATCTTGTTGAAGCTAATCACCAACTAATATCCTGTTAATGATCTGAAACTTAGAAACACGAGAATATTAGTAAACATAACTACATGAGTGTTGATCATCATCAAAACTAGAGTGGAAGGCCATTGGGCCAACACGTCCCACTTCCCAAAATACTGAATATGGGTATGTGACGATGGCCAGTAGATACTCACGAAGAAGAAAATCTCTTCCGTGAATATCTTACGCTGTAGTAATGGAGCCAAATTCTCGCACACATGTACAAAAGACAACCATAAGTTTCATTTCACATAAAAGATATACATCTACAATTATTTTTGTCTGGATACAAGATTGGAAACATAATAAAGTAGGAAATAAAAGAAGATACAATTTTGGCATCGAGACTCTTAACAAAAAAAATGCCAAAATACATAAGACAAGAAACTCAGACTCACGACTGGTAATCTTCCTGGGTTCCTTCAAACAGTGGCTCGTCAGTCTCCTTAAGCTCTGATGCTGAAAAATCAAGGTCCGTCAGAAGCGGACCAGTAAATGCACACATGAGAAGAGGAAACAATAATATGAAATGTGAAAGTAAAAGGTAATATAAATAGAGCACTGGAATGAATAAATTATAAATCTGATGGTAACATAAACTGACAGCTAAGATACCAGCGAGAGTAACAGAAAATTAGATTGTGTGAAATAAGATCATGTATGTATACTATGACATGTATATAATGAGCATGAAGCACCCTAGACGAGTAATGTCATATATTATAATTATCAGGTTACAAGATCACAATATCACAAGTTAAGAATGATATGGTAAGTTCAGGAACATCATGTAGTCATGATTATCTATGTCACAAATAATTATTCTATTATTACCCTAACTAATGCAGCCATCTTGTGTCCCATCCCACAAGACAACTACATATCAAACAAGTGATGCGTTAGTGGATCCTGATAGTAGGGAAAAATATTTCACTGTACTCAGGTATCATGTAACATGTAATAATAAGAGCGCGCATAAATAACAAGATCACGCGTGGCATCCAAACCCACAAGAGGTCGCCCTTCCAAGCACATCTCTCTGAATTTCTCCTGCTACAGTCTCCCCCGGTAACCCAGCTTAATTAATTTTATTAATCAATGTAAATGCAAGATAATGTTTGACTCTGCGTGATAAGTTTAGGGATCAATATCAAGAGTATCAGTGTCAAATAGTGATTACAATGCATATCAAAATTTTAGAAAAATAGAAATGGTGATAACATCGAGTGAAAAATGTATAATAGTATAAGTGATGCCAGTATATTAGGATGTAGATATAATCATAAAATAGTAATCATGATATAGGGTGATGTCAACTTACTTATACAATATTTACTAGTTTGTGGTTATACTTGAATGATCACTTATGTAACAAACATCCTATACATGCATGTCTTACAGTATATATGATTAGGGAAGGTATACAAATTGAGAATTTTAAAGGAAAACATAAGAACACAGAGGAGAGAGTGTGTATTTGCCCGATGTCGTTGGAATCTGAATTCCCGTAACTGCAACCGACTCTGAGTAAAATTCGCGGCCTAAATATTACGTGAATTAATTAGAGACTTGACTGTTATTATTCAGTGATAAGTTGAATAAGAAAGTAATTTTTTACTATTTATTATAATTTTGGTTGGTTAATATTTTGAAATAATTCAATTTTTGAATTTAATCAACTATTTAAAAAAACTTTCATGATTAAAATACATCCATAAACTAATAAATTGATGTATAATGTTTACATATTACTGAATTATGAATTTTATATTTTTTTGTGCTATTTATAAATTTATTGGCAATTTTTAAATAAATTATCATTAAATAATAATTATAAAGAATATTTAATTTTATGTTATTCTAAGTAATATTAAACTCAAAATGATTTTCTTGAATTTTTTGGAATTTTCTGTAAATTTTCTAGAATTTTCTTAATTAAAATAAACCTAAAAATCAATAAAAAGCTTAACGGGTCTACAGTAACTGGTCTGCTACAGTAATGGGTCTGGGTTTGCTATAGTAAAATGCTACAATATTTTTTCTACATATTTTTATTTTATTTTATTTATTTATTTCCTTTCTTTCTTTTTCCTTTCTTTCTTTTTTTTTCCTTCTTTTTTTAAATTGGGGCTGGGTTTGGGTCTGTAAAACAGACCCGAACCCTGGACTGTATAATCACAGACCCAGACTGGGTCTGTGCCCAGCACAGACCCAGTCGTGTCTGTGCCCAGCATAGACCCAGTCGTGTCTGATCTGACCCGACCAGGCCACGCTGGGCCTGGCCTGGCACAACCAACCCCAGTCCGGGTCTAGCTCAGGCCAGAGCTGACCCCAGGTCTGTACCGTACAGTGCACAGTTTTCTTTTTTTACAATAAAACTAATTTATAAAATATAATAAAAATCACTATAATTAGGATGTATATCTAGGGTATCTCAGAATATTTTTATTAGGATTTTAGCATACGTTTTTTCATGGTGAAATTACAGCTAGAATGTAATGTATACTACGTGTTTAGTGAAATGTCACAACGAACTAAATTCTACGAAAATGCAAGAATAAATACCTGGAATGCTTTCCTTTAGTTTGAATCTTCTTCCCCTCGTCCAGCACTTCAGAATCTCGCCAAGTTTGGAAGAGAAAGTGAGAGAGAAAAGGAAAAGAGAGAGACTTGGATGTTTCAATGTGGTTTGAGTAGGGATGAGAATGGTGGAATTGTCTTTTAAATAGGCATCACACCCCCTAGGCAACCCCTGAATTAGGTTACGTAGAAGGAGTAGTGGGTTCAATTTTGATGAGTGAGAATGAGGGAGAGAAATTGTGAGAGAAGTTAGAGAGAGTGGGGGGAGTTGAAGAAGATGAGGGGAGTTAAAGGGAGGTTTAAATAAATAGGCTTGGGCCTTTAAATTATACGCAACGTGACATAGTGGTGGGAGCTTGTGAGTCTGAATGAGGAGGTCAGGGGTTCCAAAACTTGGAAGAATTATTATAAGGGCTTATTTTTCTAATATTCTTTTTATTTTTATTTATTTTCATTTTTGGCTTTTCTTAACTCAATTAAATTCCTATTTAATTTGAAAAATTCTTAAAAATATTTATAAATAGCAAATATTATTTTAAGCATTATTGAGAAATCAGATTCATGAAATTCATCCCCGATTGCAAACTAAAAATCTGAAAGTCGTATAGCGACACAGATCGGTCACGAATTTTGAGAATCTTCAATTAATTTTGAAAAATTTTGAAAAAATCAAGAAAAATCTGAAATAGTAAAAATTTTATTAGAGTTAAAGTAGACTTAGTTTAGACCACCAGAATAGGTATTTATGCTATACCGACTACCAGTAGTAAATACCAGTGACTGGACCGAGGGGGTTACAATTACCGTCCCTTGCAGTGAGATAAATATGGATTTATGACATCTACCCGATAAGACCTAGTCAACCGTCAAGCCACCCCATCTCCATACTATATTTATTATATTTAAGCTACACAGTGTATCAGGAATAAGAACAGTGTGTGGTACATGTAATACGATATTAAGACATGAGCTTTATTGATATCATGAAACAAGATAATAAGAAATGGGAAACAAGAATGTGGGATTTTAGAGGTGGCCGTCATGGCTTAGATCCACGTGGCACTTAGTTCTACACATCGCACATCAACAACACTTATGTCCGATAACAGGAGGATCATAATAATATCAGGATTGCAAGAAACGGTCATGTAATAGGAATACAGGAATATCCATGTAATAGGAATAATGATCCATGCAACAGGAGTACAAAAATAATCAACGCATGTATACAAGTCAACCTATGTACTAATGTTATAAAAATAAGAAATAACTGTGTACATAGTATTCGTGTAATAGTATGCCCGTATATCAGTGGTACATAAATATGGAATAATAGTGTCTAGTGTAACAATATTTGTGTACGATGATACAGATATAGGAAATGACAGTCCGGTGTGAGAGTATATCTGTATTCAGTGTTACAAGTACATGAAATAATAGTGTCTGCTGAAATACTATATTTATGTCACGGTGATACAAGTACATGAAATAATAGTGCTTCAATGTAATACAATATTCGTATAGCGGTGACAGTGTCAAGGTGATATATGCAACATGAGCATGTGTCAATAGATATATATAATGATTTCATTATTATTAACATGATCGATATTACAAAGTAATTAAATACAATTATCTACATTACCATATTTAAATTATCAATTTCTTTATAAATCTGAATTTTCTTTATCAACATCTTATAATTAATCAATATATATAGATAATTCACTTATATTTTATATTAAATCAAGAAGTAAAATGAATTATTATTTTTATTGAACATGTTTGAAGAGCAGTGATGCATATTTAATTTACAATAATTTATCAATAATTATAGTTTAATAAATAATATTTATAGTGATTTACCAATAATCATCTCGTTTTCCCATGATGGCAACGGCTCAAAAATCGTTCAAATCAGACTCCGAACAGTCCAGACATCGCCTGATCACAAAAATTAATAAAATAGGTTTATTATGTAATAAAATGATATAAGTTGTTAATATTATAAATAGGCAGGGTTTTTATGAAAAAATTACTTTAGTAATACTTTGGGTTTGGATTGCTAACGGGTTTGATCCAGATCCCATAGCTTTGATCCATTTAACTTAAGTGGAATGAGTAAATGGGTTATGGGTTTAATATGAGAGAGAGAGAGAGAGAGAGAGAGAGAGAGAGAGAACATGAGAGAGGAGGAAGGCGGTAGGGGAGAGGCCAGTGACCTGGCCTGGTTGGACTGGACGACCAGTCAGGTGGCCGGCGCGGTGGCGCTGACGCCGGGGGAGAAGGAGGAGGGGTTGGGTTTAGTAGTGGTGGTGAGAATGATGGTGATGAGTTAATGTAGTGGTGGGTGTGGTGGTGATTGGTGGTGGATGAATTGGTGGAGGAGATGGTGTTTGGTGGAGTGGGTGGAGGTGACGAAGATGGTAGATTGATTGTGGTGATTTGAGGAAGGAGAGGTGGAATTGGTGATGGTTGAAGCGATGAAAATGGTTAAATTGAGAAAGGAGTTATGGAAATTAGAGAATGAGAGAGTGGAGGAGAGTGGTGGCCGAAGTTGGGCGGCGACGGGTTGCCAACCAGCGAGGAATTAGTTGCCACGGAAAGGCCTGGGTGATTGCTCACCGGAGTAAGACTCGGGTGAGGTGGTAGTCAGTTGTGGAGGAAGAGAGAGGAGAGATGAGTAAGTTTTAATTAGAGAGGTTAATTAGAGAGAGTTATAGAGAATTAGAGACAGTTGAGGATTTTTAAAGAGAGAGTGAGTCAGTGGGAGTAAGTCGGCGGTGAAGTAAGAGGCTTGGGGAAGAAGGAAGTGAAGAGGATTGGCAGGAAAGAAGAAAAGAAAGAAAATAATATTATTTAATTTGGTAAAATTTAACTAGATCTGGATAATTCCCAAAAATTCTGTAAAATAGAGAATATTACACTGAGAAATTATATGAAATCAAATTCAAGAAATTCAGTTTGATTTGCAAATTAAAAAATCTTGAAATCGATCGGTGATACTGGTCGACACCGGTTTGACCGGATTTTGGAACCAGATTTTGGACTAATTCAGAAAAATCCTCAAAAATACCTGAAAGTAAAAAATATGGTCTTGAAGAATAATTTAGAAGTAGATTATAGAAATTCAATCCCATTTATGAATTAAAAAATCCTAGAACAGATTGTCAGTATCGGTCAATATCGAATTCAGAGATTTTCTAAAATAATTCAGAAAAATTCTAAAAAATTTAAAAAAAATAAAAATATTAGAAAATAATATGTGGAACTAAAATTGGTTCAGTCTGGATTTCAAGAAAGTCAAATCAAAATTATACGCCGCATTGAGTACTTATACTGTGACACACACATCTAGGGTCGGTGGGTTACAATGGGTTATCAAAAGTCCAAAATAATTTAGGGTTTCTCTTCTTAGTGCAAATGTGACATGACATGGGAAGGTCGTCTAAACTTTTACTCTAATACAAACCGCTATAAAATTTAATATAGATCACTTTAAGGTTGATTGCAGAAAATCTCCTTGTATATTAGTTTTTCTTAGAAATTCTTTTTGCTTTACAGAAATGAGTAAAAAAGTAATTCTATTCTATTGAATTAAGTGGAAATTTAGTAATTCTTTTGCCAAATTTAAAATGATTCACGAGAACTTTTTTTTCAAATATTAGATGATAAATATATGCTCTCCCTTAAATCCAATGGAATTGAGGTATGTATTGTAAACTTTTGTAATAGTACAAAAATTAATGTTTTCTTCTATATTCAACAGAGTAAGAGTCCTTATTTATATTTCAGTAAAACAAAGGGTTATTATTTGTTGGGAGATATATTAAAAGCCTTAATCTTTTTGTATTAGAACTCAGTATCTGATTTATTACTTAAATAATTTTATTTTCATTTTATTAGAATCTATATGGGCAGATGATTGTATTATATACATGTGTGCCTTGTGTTCTATACTGTAAATGATATGGCGTGTATAGTTCAGCTTGCACACGGAAGATCAAATCATCAGATCCCTATTGAACATAAGTTAAGTCCACAATCTTAAATGGAGTTGGACACACCATTGGTAGGATTATAATGCAATCTTCTGGAATAGTCTATCTTGACTATAGGAGACTGTTTGATGTCTCGGACTATTACATTAGAGCACTTTGTGTGTATTGATAGGACCAAGTTTAGATAATTTTCTATATACTAACTATATTAGAAAATTAACCCTCATGATTGTTATGAGTGCTTAAACTCTTAATCCCAAAATGCTTAATGGACATGTACATGTTATACTTGTCACTTTGATTCATTAATATGTGAGATTCTTTTATGAGTCAACAATATCAGTGAGTTGAGTGATGATAGGAAACAAATATTCCCCCCCAAGAATGACGAAAGCACCCCAAAAATTATTACAACTGTGCTATTTTTTTTTTTTTACAATTTCACCCTTAGTGAAAAGTTCAAAATGCCCATTTCTTCTTCCTCCTCCTCCTTCCTTCCCCTCCTTCCAATACCCTCTTCAGCCTCCCCCGCTCCTCCTCCCCCTCCCCTCCCCCCGATCTTCCCCCCATCGATCTCCTCCTCCCCCTCCCCCTCCCCTCCTTAACCTCCTCTCCCCTGCCAGTTTCCCTCTCCCCTCCCCAACCCCCTTCCCCTGTCTTCCTCCTTCCCCCGATCTCCCCTCCTCGATCTCCTCTTCCCTCTGATCTCTCCCTAACTTTATTCGGTCAGATCTGATCAAACATCTAGGGGGAGATTGTGGGGGAAGGTCGGTATAGGTAAAGGGTTGGGAAGGGGGAGGAGGCCGTGGAAGGGTTTGGGGAAGGGAGGGTGATCGAATGGGAGGGTTTCGGGGGGGGAGAAGATCGACGGGTTGGGGAGGAGGGGATGGGTGAAGGGGCGGGGGAGGAGGGTCGCCGGGGGCGTGGGGAGGAGAGGGTTGCCGGTGAGGAGGAGGGTCACCGGGTGGGTAGAGGAGGGGGAGGGGTGCCTTCATCAATTCAAAGGGAGGGCATTTTGGGAAGAAAGGAGGTGCCTTCATCAATTTGGGGGTGCCTTCAACATTGGGATGCCTTCATCAATTTTTGAGGTGGAAATATCCGCTCATGTGATAATATAATGTTTACGATGTACATTATTCATTGACGAAATCCACATCCCGCAATAAAAGAGTGATAATGTCCTATTGAGAAGCTTATAAGTTTTGTACATTTAGAATTTTGCAGCTGGATTTAATGATTCGACATGACAAATAAGTTAAGTGATAGGTATCAAGGACAAGATGTCGATTAAAAAAATTATCAGTAATTTAATTTAATCGACAGACATCAGAAATCTTAACGTGGAGAAATTTTAGGAATATAATAATATGGATCTCGAAAGTAATTTCGAGATAAAGACAGAAGTTCAATTACAATTTTTTAGTGGACTGAATTATAATTTATGGAATTGAGGATTCTAATTCGGGTTGAATTAGGGTTTCCTGATTTCATTAGAAGTCTGATCTTTATTTGATTCCTAATGGTCCCTATCGTAACCTATATAAAACCTTTTATAGCTCTTGGCCGCAATATGCATCATACAACAAAAATAAAAAGAGAAAAACTCTAGTTTCTAAAAGATACTAGATAAGAGCTGAAAGGGGAGATCGGAAGTTCAGAGCCCACCCTCCATCTAACTGTTGCTTTAGGAATAACATAGAAGATCGCGAGGTGTTCGAAACGGCACCTCAGTTTGCGGTTGAAGATTGTTAACGAGATCAATCCAGCGAGATCTCGAAGGTATGATCTCAATTTTCACTAAATATTGCATGTATATTAATTTTTGTTGTTCACCCTGTATCCGCTCAAGCTGATCTCAGAAACTCTCCGCACATTGATTTTTAAAGAACAATGTTTCTACAAACCTAGATCTTATTTAACACAAACCTAGATCTTATTTAACACAATAGAAAGTTCATATAGATAGCAACATCAGTGGATGTCCTTGGAAAATACAACCAGGTTTAAATTGTCAAGCAGATTTTAGTTCCTTTTGAAGAAAGACCTGGCTGACTTAGTAATAAAAGAGTGGGCATGAGAGTGAAAAGTTTTGTGTCTAAGTTAGGGATGGCTAATGGGGCGGGTCGACCCGCTTCGACCCGCCCCGCCCCGCCCTGTGCGACCCGTTTGGGTCGCACAGGACGGGTTGCGGGTCAACCCGGACCCGCCCCGTTAAGGGGCGGGTCAAACCGAATTGACCCGTCCCGTGTAAACGGGACGGGTCAGATTCGTCCCGTGACTAATCACGGGACGAATCGGGTCGGGAAAATTTTTCCCAACCCCTCATCTTTATTTTTATTTTTTAAAAAGTCCTATGTTATTATACATGTGTGTAGGAAAAATTAGTTTCAGACCCCTATTTTATTTATTTTATTTTATTTAACCCTCAACAACTCCAAAAATTGCTACTGGGGTAAATTTGAAATTTTCAAAAATAAAATAATATTAAAATCCGAGACGGGTTAGACCCGTCCCGGCGAATCCGAGTAACGAATCGGGTCTAGAGACCCAATTCGTTCCCCGATTTCTTGATTCGTCTCGTTTAGATTCGTTACGAGACGGGTTCAACCCGTCTCGTAACAGATTCGTTAGCTAACGGGACGAATCAACCCGATTCGTCCCGTTAGCCATCCCTAGTCTAAGTCACCTAGCAAAAAATATAAATAAAGTTATTTTCATTTTTTTTTAATTCTTTATTTTTGTTTTGAGTGAAGTGCTATTTGCAATTAGAAAAACGAAAAGTAATGGTACTAATTCAATTAATGTCTAACCTACAAGTGAAAAGGTTCTGGTCATGTCTCCTCCACAACTTTGCAGGCCACATCGGGGAGAGTTAAGGTTGGGCACCTCTATAATTGAGATTGATAGAACAGAACCAAAGCTATTCCGATCAGACTCGTAGATGGAACAGCACATTAAATTTTATCCATGTGCTCCGTATTAATACATGGCCTACATTCTTAATGAGTCAGTTATGAGTCTATAAGAGAATTGAGTGAGGATGATTAGCTCTAAATAGTTAAAACTAAATTAAATGTATAGTTTGTATTTCATCGCCAATCAGTTCGATGGAAGAAGTCTATTTCATGCACAACGAATCACTAAACTACTTTTATCAGAAAGTAGGGGAGAAAACCAATTACAGAATTGAATTCGATATATAATTTTTTTAGTATTTAGACTTAACTGAGTGCTAAAAAATTAATGATGAGTTATGAGAGATTTTAGATTTAAAATTGAGTTAATGAATGATGGGTAAATGAGAGAAGATTGGGGGATGTCTTAGGTTTAAAATCGGAATCCCTCAACTGATCGGCCTCTGAACTTTGTTAACGACAAAATAAAAAATAGCGTAAAAAAGAATGAATCTTCCAATTAAATTAAGTTTATTTGTAGATTTAAATGAGTGAATATCACCAGAAACTCATGTGTGTGTATGGGAAATATTTTAATACACGTAAGATATAACATAATAATTTACATATACTTATGAAAATACACCGTAACTCATCCATATCTATGATCCAAACCATTATATGTGATCTACATGTTTTAAAATTCATATGAATTAAATTTCATGTGAATTGAACCTTTCTAACCCACAAATCAAACAAATAAAAAAAATCGGTTTTTAAAGCTTTCATCTTTAGATCATGAGATGGAGATGCTAGAAAGTTTTTAATTCACATGAAATTTGATCCATATGAGTTTTAGAATATATAGATCACATCCTATAATTTAGATTATGAATATGAATAAGTTATGATATATTTTAATAAGTGTATATGAACTCTTATGTGCCCTATGTGTATTAAAACATATATAATAGAGAGAGATAGACTTGTGTCATTCTGAAAGAATTCGAGGCCGGATTCTTCCCACTCAAATACAACGCTACGACATTCGAATGTAAGATCCATTTCACTAAAGTTGATCTATATTAATTCTAATAACTAAAAATTCGAATGCAAGATCCATTTCATTAAAGTTGATCTATATTATTTCAAATAATTAAAAATAAAAAATTCGTGTATTTTAAATACTTTTTGCCCATCCATCAAGTAGACGCAAAAAGAACGGCTGAAATAGTGAGTTGGTCAGTTTAAAAGTGTAGAATATTTGAAATGTAATAAAAATTGGTGTGTAAGAATTTTTAAGCGTTTGGATAATGATGAAATGGTCTGATCGAGAATTTGTATGTTTAAAGATGTAGATCTAAACAATATATTATTTTCGGCTGTCAATTTTGCGTCTACTTGATGGATGAAAAAAATATTCAAAATATATGATTTTGAATTTTAGTTATATCAACTTCAACAGAATGAATCTTACATTCGAATATCATAGGGTTGTATTTGAGTGGGAAAGATTCAGCTTCGAATCCTTCCAGAATGACATAAATCTTTCTCTCTATATATATTTACACACACATATATACACGTACAACTTTTCAAAAAAAAATACATACATAAACATATAAACACACGCATAAATGATGAGGGAAGTTCTCCAATGAGAACGGTTCACAAATTACACTTCATGAGAACTCCACGGTGGACTATCTTATAAATGGTTCGAATGTTTCATCTTGATCTACATACTCTAATTCGTTTAATCAAGAAAAATCAAGTAATTTAAAACTTTTTTTTGCTATATGTAGAATAAGGGGAAAAAAAAGAAAGTAAAGAGCAGATCGTTGTTTTCCACCGCCCGAAGAACCATTTAGAGAGTCAAACGCCGAAGCGTTCGGCGACCGCAGCGCGGTCGGTTCTTTTCCCCCTTACCCCCACAGATTACTAGAAAACGAGTAGATTACTAGGAAACTAACGTCTCTCTCACGCTTACAATTAATTTCCCCAAAAAAAAAAAAAAAAAATCGCACCTCCAATCCCAATAAAAACACAGCTCATAAAACACACCCCCATGCTTCACTCTCACAACAACAATAACAACAACAACATGTCAACAACACACACTCACTCCCTCACAGTTCACAAACTTTCTTTTGCCAATTCCAACAACAATTCTTATTAATTAACTACAACATTTCAATAGTATTTCACAACTCCCCTCCCCCCACTCCCCTTTCACTCCCCTTTCTCACTTGTAAGCAACAGCAGCTCTCTCTCTCTCTCTCTCTCTCTCTCTCTCTCTCTCTCTCAACCCTAGCCCTACCCATTCTGCAACCACAAGGAACTATGAACGACGTGAAGGCTCACCAAGAAGCAGCTCTAAAGAGGCAACGGTGGGACGACGCGGCGGCGGCCACCACTCTCTACATGACGACGTCCGCCGCGCCCTTCTTCACCCGAATCAGCTCCTCTTCTTCTTCTTCTTCCGGAGCGGCTGCATTGATGATGCCAGCTCCTCCTCCCCCACTCCCTCCTCCAACAAAGCTTCTCAGCCTCTCCACCACGGACGCTGATGCGGCATCCGCCATAGTGCCACCTGTCACCGTGGTTCTTGAGGGCCGGTCCATCTGCCACCGCATCCAGCTCAGCAGGCTCGGCAGCTACCAGAGCCTCGCCGCGGCCCTGCGCCGCATGCTTGTGGACGTGGAGGAGGGGGGTGAGGAGGATCAGGAAGGGGAGAGGAAAATCGACGGTCTGGATTTGTCCAATGCCGTACCTGGGCACATGGTGGCTTATGAGGACATGGAGGATGATCTGCTTCTTGTTGGTGACCTCAATTGGAAGTGAGCATTAATTAATTAATCATCAAGAATTTTCTTGCAAGAATTCGCTTTTACATTAACTGTTTAATTTCCTAGGAGTACGTAATACATTGCTACTTTCTTGGAAGGAAGTCGGCCATAAAATTGACGGTAACTTATCAGCTTCCACTGGGGAAAAAAAACTAAATAGATATTTTTTTCCAATAAGTTATAACTAACTTTATTTTTTTCATATTTAAAAACTTCTAAATTTTACTTGATATCAAATCTATGACTGGTTTATGCTATGCTATGCTATTGTGACAGTATCATTCTAACTCAACTTTGCAAACCCAATTCTAACTCAAAACTTTATACTGACCAGGTCAAGGGCAATTCATACGAAATAGGCTTAAAATATCATGATATTAATTAAATTTAATTTAAAAACTTTTGAACTAGTACTCATCCAACAACTGCTCCTACATTTTAGTCATAATTAATATGAAAGGAACTAGAAATGATTCCAAAGTTCTAACTAATTGATTTGTCTGTTCCTCTTATGCTCAAAGTATCACCGACATTTTAATAGGCATAAGACATTACATCCTTTAATTTTACGCCCAGAAGGTATAAAATGTTTGACCGCAACACGAGTAAAACTTATATTCAAAAGAATAATATATGTATTTAACTTTTAACATAATCAGATTAGCAATTTGATCTTCCTTTTCGTGGTACATTTGTATCTTTATCCGCTTTGAGTGGGCAAAGAAAAGATCTCAAACGTATTTTTGTGGAGATGATTAGTTCTTAATTACTTCATTTTTACTGATTAATTTGGTTAAATCTTTTTCCTACAGGGATTTTGTTCGCGTGGCTAAGAGAATTCGGATCATCCCAGCGAAACCAAGTAGGAGAAGACACTGTAGAGGGCATAAATGCGATTGAGACATTACTGTAACAAACTGTACTGTGTGTTTCTCATTTAATCATGTCTCACTTTCAATTACATTAAGCCTGCTCTGTTCAGAAAGCTCTATATGTGAAAAATATGCGTGGTCACATAGAGGGAGAGGGAGAGGGGGAGAGAGAGAGAGAGAGAGAGAGAGAGAGAGAGAGAGAGAGCTTCAACAAGAAATTTCTTTTGCTCACCGTGTTTCTCGGCACAGCTGTCACCATGTTCAGCTGGGCTGTTGATTCCGGTGGGCCTTCGGGTGAGACCCAATGGGTCCCACCCGGCTGAATGACTCCGACGGCACATTGACGCGCCTGTGAAGGAGACTCGGTGAGTAAAATGACACTACTTCAACACACAGTTGATAAATGAGGGTCTCCGAAATTTGAGGCCAAATTTTTCAACGTTTTGTATGCTACTTTATATTCCATAAAGGCTTCATGTCTTTAGTTCTTTATTTCTGTTTTTCGGCAATTTTTTTTGGTACCCCCGTGTCAACAAGAAGGTTGGCCTAGCATGAGTAAAATTGGCACAATTGCAAGAAACTTTCCTAGTAACATCATCATGATCACTGTATCTCTAAGCTTTTCTCTCATCAAGTTACGGAACAAAATTCCACAAAAAAATTAACGAAGTTTTATCTTGATTATCAATTTAACATTATCCCTCTTATAAATAGTGTTAACTCTTTGGCCAAGTAAACTGTGGAGAAGAGAGAGAGACGGGCTATAAAGTTAAGAGCCAGAGACGTCCTCAAAATTCAAGATTTGGGAGGGGGCGAGGGGGGGGGGGGGGGGGGGGGGGGGGGGGGGGGGTGTTGGAGAATCTAGAAGAAGTAGAAGAGATAATGGATATGTTAATTTATAAAAAAGTGCATTCAACTATGTAAAAAAAGAGGAAAAAAAAATGTTATGCATTCATAATTTATTTGTTCATTTTTGAGTCCTTGCATGATGATATTTTTAGCATATGGAAATAGTATTCTTTTTACAAATTGAATGGTGAGGATACAATATATTAAGGAGTAAGTTAGCAAACTTGCACGCATCTAATAATGCGCGTTGTTGGATGAATCATTAATTATGGCTCTCTCTGATGCTTTCATTTGGCACTCACTAATATAATTGAAGATGAGACGTGTAATTCAGGCCTTAGTAATTATTCCCAAGATTACTCTCTCTCTCTCTCTCTCTCTTTCAAAAAAAAAAAAAAAAAAAAGGAAAAAAATGAGAGTAAAAAAGAAAGAAGAAAGAAAGCAAAAGAAAAGAGAAAAGAGAGAAGTTATTCCCAAGTTTATGAATCATTGTTTAGATGGTGAAGTTAGTTCGAAGCACAACAAATAAATAGAAACTATTAACCATGTACGGACTAGGTGCAAGCTATCTGGGACCTGCAGTGCATCTTCAAATCAATGTTCTTATTAAGTTCTAAGCATCACATTAGTAAAGTTAGTTGCCGGTATCTATCTGTCTGGCCTTACTTTGAATATGTTGTGCGCTGTGCGGAAGCACCGTTACCTTTCTGAGATCAGAATGAGACGCCGGGCAATTAATCACAAATATAGTTCAGATAGTAAATAAAAGAGGAGAATAAAGATTTAACGAGATTCGGCAATTTGCTACGCCCTCGAGACAGAAGGGAGAAGATTTTATTTAATATCAAAAAGTTTACAATAAAATACAGTTAATCACAAAAGATCTCATATTTATAGTTAGAAAAAGAAAATCAAATACCCAGAATTTGAGTAAAAAACGGAACTAGAATTTAACTTGAAACAGAATCTGAATTCGAGTCAGATTCATCAATTTTGACCATGAGCTTTTGAAAGCTCTGGTGCCTTCCCGAGAGCATACACGTCTCAGAGCTTCAGCTTTTGAAAGCTTGGTACCAACTTCCAAAAATTGTTCCTGAAGTGAAAACAGATTCGAATTTCAAACTATCATCTCTCTCGTTTCTCATTGGAATTCGATGATTCAAAAACCACTGAAAAGATCTTCGAGTTACTTACAACTCTTAAGTAGTCACTAAATTCAACTGAGACATATTTCTAAGTAGAACGATAACATCATTTCTGATATTAGACTAACGATACTCTACTATTTTCTTGGACTCCAAATCAAGCAAATGCGTGATAGGATCTTCATACGTCAAGCCAAGTACTCCAAGGAACTCATCAAGAAATTTGGGCTTGAAAACTCAAAAATTTGCAACACTCCCATGACCACCACCACCAAGCTTGATAAGGATGACCAAGGTAAGTGTGTTGACATAGAATTATATAGAAGCATGATTGGTAGTTTGTGGTATTTAATGGCTAGTAGGCCAGATATTATTTTTAGTGTGTGTCTTTGTGCTAGAGTCCAATCTTGTCCCAAAGAATCTCATTTAAAACGCATTATTCGTTATATTAAGGGCACTATTGGAATGGGTCTATGGTATCCGAAGACCGGACAATTCTCAATGACGAGTTTTTTGGATGCCGACTATACGGGTTGTAGAGTGGATAGGAAGAGTACTAATGGAACATGTCAATTTCTTAGTAATTATCTTGTTTTATGGTCTTCCAAGAAACAAAATTCGGTAGCTCTCACAACTGCCGAGGCGGAGTATGTTGCGGCAGGGGCTTGTTGTTCTCAAATTCTTTGGATGAAACATACTCTCCTTAATTATGATTTGCATTATGACCATATTAAAATATTTTGTGATAATATTAGTACAATTCATATGACTAAGAATGCAAATCAACATAGTAAGACCAAGCACATTGAGATTCAATATCACTTCCTTAAAGATCATTTTGAGAAAGGTGATATTGATATTGATTATGTTTCTTCCGATTTTCAACTTGCCGATATTTTCACTAAACCACTTGACTACAATAAATTTTCTTTTATACGTGGTGAACTAAATGTTTGTGTTATTGAATAAGGAAGTTTTCTTACTATCATATCCTTTTGATGTATGAGAAAAGGGGGGAGAAATATGCTTGTTTTGTTTATGTTTAGTTTTTTGGTGTAGTGTTTGGTGTTTTGTTTTCTTTTCTTAAATAATAAGTTGCTGTTTTATACTTATTCAATATAGCATTATTTGAGGGGGGTTTTTACCTCCCTTCTATATCTTCTGTTATAACTTATATGTTTTGTCATCATCAAAAAAGGGGAGATTGTTGGCCAAAAGGTAACACTCTCCATTTATACATGTTTTGATGATAACAAAACATATAAAAGCTATTTGGTACTAATAAAGATTCTAGAGTGAATTTCAGGTTTGTTCAAGTCTTGATGGCTTTAAGCATGTTGCAAGGTTGATGGCGCTAAAAGCATGTTGTAAGGTTGATAGCACAAAAGGAATTTTTCATAGGAAAGAAGGCTCTAGCTCGGCAACGCGGTTCAGAGACATATTTCTATATAGTTTTTATATTTTTAGTTTGTTAAAAGATAGTATATAGTATTGAAGCTCAAATTTCCCACACACACAAAATTGCACATGTTTTTCAAAAGATTATTTGTCTCTTGTGTAAAATATTTTAATAGACCTATTTCAGTATTTGCAAACTCAATTTATTATATTTTACAAAGTCTTGACAAAAATCATTTTTGAAAATAAACATATGTTCAAAAACATTTCCTCAAAATTTTTGTTTTGACCTGTTGCGGTGCTCCCTAGTGGTTGTAATCCTTTGTGAAATTTCTAGTGGATCAGAAATCCTTCTGGGTGAAGGCGGGGACGTAGAGTTGGGTGCTCGAACCTCGAAACAAATCTCTGTATTTGCGATTGGTTTACTTGTGTTATTTACTTGTTTTCATTCATTCCTGTATTGTCAATCTATACTCTCACAATAAGATTGCATTGCACACCTCAAACTCTTATTTAGAGGAATCACGAGGAAGGAGTTTAGAGCCCTTCACGGGGTATTCGGTTTCTAATCTTTCTTTGAGTGATTGTTGCATCATCTCATTTTTAAATTTGTGCATTGATTAGCATAATCACCTATTCACCCCCCTCTAGGTGATTTCAATGTTGACTTGTCATATGATGATCATGCTTCATTTTGTCAACTTCTTGAAAAATATGATTTGCTTAAAAAGTATAATAAGAAATTGAAAAATAAATTTGATTCCATGTTAAAAGAAAAAGATTCCTTTCAAAATAAATTGGAATGTATTTCAATGGAAAACGAATTTTTGAAAAATGAAAATATTTCCTTGTCCTCTAAGCTAAATGATATTTGTGAAGGAAATAAATCTTTGAAAAATAAAATCACTTTGGTGGAAAAAGAAAAAGAGATTGATTTGGATGAAAGTAACTCTTTGAAATGAAAAATTGTTTCAAAAGAAAAGAAAAATATTTCTAAAAAGAAAAAGAGTGTTGATTCTCATTCTCACCATGCTCTTCATGCTACTATTGATAAAAATGAGATTCAATTTTTGAAAAATAGAATAAATTATTTAAGCTCAACTTTGAGCAATTGTGCATTTAATCATAATAGATTGGAAACCTTGTTTCAAAAGAAACAAACTCCATATGTTCATGTATATCACCCACGACATACATATGCATACTTTGCACATCATGATCATACTCATTCTCATGTGCATGTTAAAGTGTACAAGTGTACACATTGCGGCCGCAAAGGCCATTTAGAAAAGTTTTGTTTTGATAAGTTAAATTCTATAAATTTTGCTAATAAAAATATTTGGGTTCCGAATAATGCTAACCCCCGTGGATCCAAAAGAAAATGGGTACCAAAATCCCCACTGCTTATATTTGATGTAGGTGTAGGCTCTCACATGACGTGAAAGGGTTGGTGCCTTGGTGGTGGTTGCATGCGCTTGATGGACACTACAAATTGATGCATCACTATCAAGGAAGTTTGGTGGGAAGACCACCATGTTTTGGAGACTTAGAGTATAGTGCATATTGTTTGGTAACTATCTCTAAACTCCTATTTTAGTTTACATGCTTTTTCATAAAAAATATTTTTAGCATGTTTTGATTTTGTGCTTTATGTGGTGAATACTTGTTTAGATGTAGTTTTCATTAAAACTTGTGTATATTACTTGTACAAGTAGTGAGCAACACTTGATTTTTTATATATTTATGCTTCATTGCTCGTTTGTACTCATTACATATACATATATAACTTAGTTTGATGATTCTTTCATTTATACTTGTTTTGCCTATCTTTGTGCATGTTTTGCTTCATGTATATGTTATGCTTTTCTAAAACTAATAAATATACATGTATACCCTTGAGTCACTTGCCTTTATGAAAATTACTTTTTGAACTCATTTGTGTTAGGATATGTATGTATATTGTTAGTTTTGATAAAACATATATATGCCTTGAAGCTTGTTTTTAATGAAAAATAATTTTTTTTAATTTTCACATGTTTGATGTTTGAGCCTCATTGACTATTTTTATGAAAATGCTATTTACATGATTCTTGTATACTCATATTTTATTTGTTTTCTCATGATTATGTTTTCATGAGCCTTTATGAGCTTTATAAATCTTGAGTGACAATTTTTGTGTACTTATATATGATTCATGAGCTATATGATTCATTTTCATGGTTGAAGGATCTTTAACTAGTTTTTCAAAATTACTTTAACTAGTTATTTATTCTTTATTTGGTAGTGTTTTCAATCTACACTTATCTTCAAGCCATATTTTTGAAAACTTCTACCCTTTTAAGGGCGGTTAGATGGGCGACCATGCCTTGTATGCTCTAATTGAAAAACCTTTTAACATGTGCATGGATAGAGTAGATAGTTATGAGTAATACATATAATCTTCATGATATTTCACTTTTGTATACTCATACATGTTTTCTATATATGTATGCTTCAAATTTCAGTAGTATCAATTTCAATTGGAATTTACATTTTCATACATATATATATTTTGATTGTGCTTAATTTGCAATATCCTTACATGATTTAAGCACAAATTATGTTTATGCTAAGTTTGACTAATTTTTAAATGTTAATTGGTATCTTAATGAGCTTATGTATTATTTTCAATTGATATTTTAATTGGTATCAAAATATACTTCATATTTCACCTTTTAATTGATATCAAAAAATTTTATACTTCAATTGGTATCAATATGTTTCAATTTCTATTTGGTATCAAAATTTTCGATTTCGATTTCAATTAGTATCAAAAATCTACTATTGGTATCTTAAAATTTGTTCATTCACAAGTAGTACCAATTTTTTTAAGAATATCATAGTTTTGCTTTAAGTATTATCAAAATATTGTTCAAAAATGTTTTGATATGTATTGCCTATATGCAAGGGGAGCTTAATATCTCTTCTATATATAAATTTATGTTGAGTGTATCTTGTATTAAGGAGCTTGACATCTCTTCTTTATGTGATACACGTGTGTAGGGGGAGCTTAACATCTTCGCTTATACATTGTATATTATGCTTTATATGAGTTTTGTCATCCCTTCTTCATGTAATGCATGTATGCAGGTGGAGCTAACTTCATATCTCTCTTCTTCATGAATGTATATCAGATATATATTTTATTGTTTGATTTGTTTTCACCACTTTGTTGATGATTTGACAAAAAGGGGGAGAGGTATTTTGTGAGTTTATATATGCATGTTTCTTTCATCTCCTTGTTTTTATACAAAAAGGGGGAGAAGGATTTTGGGTTTTGATATATACATGTTTCTGCGTATATATGTTTTGGTTTTTGACAAAAAGGGGAGAAGTATTTGATGCATTTATGCATGTTTATCTCCTTGTTTTATGCAAACATGTTTGTTTAGTTTTATGCACCTCATTGAATATCTTATTGTTTATTGCTACGCATGAGTTAAGGGTTAGCTTTAATCCATGCATATATAACTCCATGAGTTTTGTCATCATCAAAAAGAGGGAGATTGTTAGCGCAAAGGCCCATCGCTCTAGTTTTGATGATGATTAACTCATATAGTTATAGTACTAATGATCTTGTGTTTATTTAGTCTCAGATATTTGATCAAGATCTTAGTAGGTTTTTAGCTTCAATAAAGGATTTAAAGTCAAGTTTTAGAGCTAACACGTGTTGATTCAAGAGCTCGCACATCAAGATTGCATCAAGTATTCAAGAGGAGTCTAGCTCATTAGATTAAGGCTTGGACCAAGTGAAGAAAGAAGAAGAAGATTTTCAAGTGAAGATTTTCAGAAGACTTGTGTCGGTTTTGTACGTGTCAAGATTTGTCTTTAGATAAAATGTAAAGGATAAATTAGTTGGTGGATTGTTCAAGTTCATATACACTCACATACAAAATTTATATATATTTTCATTAAAGAGTTTTTGTTTTTAGAAAATACCGTTTTGATTTTTGAGATTCAAAATCTACATGTGTTTTATCAAAACTTATTTTAGAGCTTATTGTCAAAAATATAGATATTTCATCATATATGTGTAGTGGATCATATCAATACACACTAAGCTTCAAAAGTGTTTAAAATATCTTATTTTTGTATTTGGAGAAGTTTTGAAAAAATCGGTTTTCTATTTGGAGATTGTTTTTGGAAAATACCATTTTTGTTTAAAGCCAAAATTTCTATATTACAAAAATAGTTCAAAATGTTTGTAATGTGTTTTGATTTTTAATCAAACATGTTTATATATCAAAGTATATTAATAAACTTATTTTTGTAGAATTTATGAGAATTTATTGGATTTTATTAAAGGTAAAAAGACTAAATTTTCATCTCTAAATGTTGGACCAGGCTTTCTGCCGGTTGACCAGACGGTCGACCGAGACAGAAGTCGTTCGACCAGTCTGGTTGACCGATGTGCACAAACGTGCACAGCCTCTTTGACTGGTGGGCCGGTCGACCGGATCGGTCGCGCCAGAGAGCTCTGCTCTCTGGATCTGGCCCTGGTCGACCAGCAGAGAGCTTCTGCTCTCTGTATCCAGGCCTCGGTCGACCGGGCGGTTGACCGGTAGCACAACGATCAGAAATTCGACCGTTGGCGGTCGACCGGCCGGTCGACCGACAGCAGGATTTCCTGCTGAGTTGGACCCCAACGACTAGTTTTTGGAGGCCTATATATTGGGGTTCCCTTGGTCTGTTTTCTACAAGATTTTAAGTGGGTTTCAAGATAGTTTTTCCTACACTTCTAAGTGTTTATCTCCACTTGTTTTAGAGCCAAATTCTTCCATATCAAAAGGAAAGTTTTTTCAAGAGTGTTTTGTAAAAGAGATTTCTTGAGTTTTTCACCACAAATCCATCCTAGTTTTCTCACACATACTTGAGCTATCCATTGCTATATCAATCTTCTAGGGATTTTTGTTGTGAGAGTGTTTTAGGTGATCAAAGTGTTGAGATCACCAAAGTGTTCATCTTGTATTTGAGGTGGCGGACTTGCGGGTTCGCATTGTTTCGAGTTCTAGTGAGAGCTCGGCGTAGAGGTGCGGCCTTGGCAAGCTAGTGTGCTTGTGTGTGTGTTCTTGCGGGAACAAGTGAGTGGACTAGTGAGTCCAGGAGTTCTAGTGTGAACTCGTTGTAGTTGTTGCGGTACCGAGTGATCTGGTGGGATCATTTTTTTAGTGGAAATCCTTCATAGTATTTAAGGTGGGGACGTAGAGTAATGGTGCTCGAACCTCGAAATAAATCTCCCGTGTTTGTGATTGCTCTCTCTATCTCTCACTTGTGTTTATATCTTACATGCTTATATTGCCTTCATCTTTATATGCTTGATATATCTTGTACTTAATTGTTATATACTTAGGATTGTTTGCTCATACTTGTATTCAACCAAGAGAGCCATAGCAGCACTTCAACTCTTATCTAGAGGAATCTTGAGGAGATAGTTCAGAGCCCTTCACCGGGAATACGGCTACTTATGTTATACTTAGTGTGTTGTGCATAATATTTAGCTTGCACAAATAGTTTCGCATTAATTCATCATTAGATTAGCTAGTCACCTATTCACCCCCCTCTAGGTGATTTCAAAAGGCTCTCTAAAAATCTTGTTCAAAACAGCTTGAGAGAAGCCCTATATATAGCCTCTTAAAAATATAGCGGTTGGCAGTCAGAAAAAGTCAAAATTGACCTTCCGGTCGACCGGCCAACAGTCATATTTCTGACCGTTGAGCCTCTGGTAGACCGTCTGGTCGACCAAGACTAGCCTGTCGGGCGACCGCCCGGTCAACCGGTACCACCCGAGAGTTGGGTAGTTACAGTCGGTCGACCGGTCTTCTAGGCTGGCCTTGTGCACGTTCTTGTGCACATCAGTCGACCGACTGGCGACCGACCTCTGGTCCGGTCCACCGTCTGGTCGCCGCCAGCAGGTTCTGGCTGGGATAAAAGGTTATGAAACTTGGTCTTTTTAACTTCTATAAAATCCCATAAATTCTCATAAATTTCACAAAAATAGATTCTTATAAATATTTGAAGAATAGATAGTGTGATAAAAAATTAAGACATATTACAAACTATTTAAACTATTTTTGTGATAAAGAAATTAAGCTTTAACACAAAATCGATATTTTCCAAAAACCAAACTTTGAAATGGAAATCCGATTTTTTCCAAACTTGTATAAATACAAAAATAAGATATTTAATCTCTTTTTGAAGCATAGAGTGTATGGATAGAATCCAATACATAGATAAATGATATATCTATGTCTTTGACAAAAAATCCAAAATAAGCTTTGTTAATTACAAAACTCAAAACACATGAAATAGAATCATCAAAATATGTTTTTCTAAATATGTGAAGCATAGATGTATATAGATGAAATCCAATATACATTAAACCATGTAAACTTATTTTGATTCTATCTGTTCATGTAAACTATATATATGTATATTTGAAATTCAAAATCTGTTAAACCGAAAACTAAACGTATTGTGTTTGTGTGTGTGAACTTGAGCATATCAACACTAGTATATCTTACACAAGATCTAAACACAACTAAACTAAGCACAAACCAAAGTCTTCTTATCGATCTTCATCTTCAAAACGACTTAATCCAAACACGATCCAAAGAGCTTGACTCTATCTGAGTGCTAGATGCGATCTTAACGTGCGAGCTCCATAATCTACACGTGTTAGCTCCAAAACTCTTTTGTTGAAGCTAAGCACCTACTAAGATCTTAATAGAAAATCTGAAACTATATAAACATAAGATCATTAGAATAATAACTACATGAGTTAATCATCATCAAAACTAGAGTGATGGGCCTTTGGGCCAACAATCTCCCCCTTTTGATGATGACAAAACTTATGGAGTTATATATGCATGGATTAAAAATAAGATTCATAGAAGCTCCCCTTTAACTCATGCATAGCAATAAATAAATAGATATTCAATGAAACACATAATCTAAACACAAACATAAATGCATAAATAATGATATAAACATACATATATAAACTCTCTAAATTCTTCTCCCCCTTTTGTCAATTCATCAACAAAGAAGTGAAGACAACCAAACAATAAAGATGTATATGCGATATACATTCAAGAAGAGGAGAGATGATAAGTTAGCTCTCCCTGCATACATGCATTATATGAAGAAGGGATGACTAGACCCTAACCCAAATAAAGCATAATATACAATGTATAAACGGAGATGTTAAGCTCCCTCTACACACGTGTACCACATAAGGAAGAGGGGTTAAGCTCTACTATATGTGTAATACACTTCAATATGAATTTATATATAGAGGAGATGTTAAGTTCCCCTTACATATAGGCAAAACATATATACAAATTTTGAAACCACTTTTTAAATAAAATTTTGAAATTTCTTGAAGTCAACAAAATGAAGTATGATACCAATGAAATCAAATTGTAGTTGACAAAATAAATATTGGTACCACTTGTAAAAAATTTTAAGATACCAGTAATAGATTTTGATACCAATTGAAGGTAAAACATGAAGTACATTTTGATAACAAATAAATACCAATTGAAATCAATGCATAAGCTTGTAAAGATACCAATTAATATTTGAAATAAAATCAAGCTTAATATAAATAATAATTTGTACTTTAAGAATGTAAAGATATTGTAAAATAAGCACAATCAAATCATATATAAGTATGCATGAAAATGAAAATTTCAGTTAAATTTGAAGCATACATATATAAGAAACACATATGAGTATACAATAATAAAATCCTATAAAGGTCATGTGTATAACTCATACTTACCACCCTATTCATGCACAAGTTTAAAGATATTAAATAAGGGTATATAAGGCATGGTCGCCCATCCAACCACCCTTAGGTTGGTAGGTTTTCAAAAATAAGAGTTTGAAAATAATTTAACATGTTTGAAAACTCTACCAATTTAACAATCAAGAAACTAGTTTAAAATAATTTTTGAAAAACTAGTTAAAGATCCTTTAAAATATGATACCAAATCATATATCCCATGAAGCATGCGTTTTACACAAAAATTGATACTCAAGATTTATAAAGCTCATATAAAGATCATGAAAATAAAGTCATGAGTAAACACCAAACATAGGGTGTAAGAATCATATAATCAATAAAATCATGGAAATAAGGCATTGAAGCTCATATGAATTTTCTTTTATCAAAAGTAAGAAATCATCAAAACTAAATATGCTTTAAGGTATATGTATGTTTTGTTAAAACTAGAGTATACATACATATCCCAAATATAAATGAGTCCATAATAAAATATTGCATGAAAAGCAAGTGACTTTAGGATGACATGTATATCTAAAGTTTTGGATAAAATTGACATTTACATGAAAATAAACATATTTTTATGAAAATATGTACAAAAATAGGGAATACATGTTAAATATAAGAATCATCAAAACTAAGTTATACATGTACATGTAATAAGTACAAATGAGTAATGAAGCACAAACATGTAATAATCAAGTGTAGCTCACTACTTGCACAAGTATAAACACAAGTTCTAACGAAACTCCATCTGAACAAGTAATTAAAAGCATGAAGTGCAAAATAATAAACAAACACGATCATTAAGGTAAATGCATGTGATATACACAATAGCTAAACTATAGTGAGAATACAAAAATAATAGTCCATATAAACGTGGATGTATCTCAAATACTACTTATGTATATCTCAAGTCTAATTTACATTGCGTTTAACATAATGAACATGAAAAACAAAACATGTTAAAAGTCAATCAATGAGAGCATATAATCAAAATGAGAGTTAGAGATAGTTACTAAAACTAATAAGGCTAATCTATAGGTCTTCAAACTATGATGGTCCTCTCACTAAACATCCTTGAAGGTGATGCATCCAATATAGTGTCCATCAAGTTCAAACGCATCCACCATCAAGACATCATTCCTCTCATGTCATGTGAGAGCTCACACCTACATCAAATACAATAGGGGTGATTTTGGTACCCATACCTTCTTGGGTCCATGGGGTTAGCACCTTTCCTAACCCAAACAAACTTATTTATAAAATTTGAATTATGTATTCTATCATAACAAAATTTTGCAAGGTGGCCCTTACGTCCATAATGTGTACAAGTGTATACACTAGCATATAAGGTGTCATTTGTGTAAACGTGAGAAGCAATTGTATGCCATGATTGGTGTGCATGAATATGTGAAACTTGTTTCTTTCGAAATATGAATTCTTATTTCTTATGATCCATAACACATTGGCTTAAGGTGGACGCAAACAATCTACACTATTCTTCAACATACAAATATTATTTTCAATTGTTAAAGAAGAAGTGGAGCATGCATTCTTATCAATAAAGGGTATAACAATGGAATCATGATAAGAATGAGAAGCCAAATTATTTTTCAAAGAAATATTTTCATTTGAAATAAATTCCAATTCTTTTGAAATCAAAGCAATTTTATTTTTCAAAGAATAATTCTCCTTTAAAACGATTTCAAGTTTTGAAAACAAAATCTCATTTTTCTTCAAAACATCATCACAATCAATTTTATTCTTTAAAATTTCGTTTTCATTTAAGGCAAGTACAAGTTGGGATTTCAATGAGTCCCTTTCACTTGAAATTTCAACCCTCTCTTGCAAAACCATATTAAGTTTTGAAAATAAATTCTTATTTTCTTCTTTTAATTTAAAACTTTTCTTTTTCAAAAGTGTGTACTTTGAAAGTAAGTTTTAACAAACTATAGATAATTCTTCATTTAATGCATGTGCATCCATGTTATTATCACAAGAAGAACTAGCACTATCATCTAGTTGAGTATCCAAATGTACCTCAAGGGAGTCAATCCCTTGGACCATATAGCAAATTTTATAGGACTCATCCACCAAGGGTTCCTTCTCAACATAGTTTGTAGTCTGTTGCTCGGGAGAAGTCAATGTGTTCCACACTGTAAAAGCGGAATCACAATGAGAAATAATAGAAAGATAATCTTTGCGAAGTGTGTGCCTAAGTGCCTCCAAGGCTTATGCATTAGACTCTATATACTTGTCATTACCAAGATAAGATTTCTTAATAGTGACAAGATAAACATGCATTCCTAGGGTTTTAAGGTACATTAACATCTTAAATTTCCAAATTTGGATGTTAAGAATATCAAACATGGGAGGTGCAAGGAAATCCATGAGTGTGTGTAAACAAATATGTATACAAATGCAAATCTAGATTAGATATCTAAGATCTCACTCCTCGGTGGTTAAACAGATATCAAGAGCGTAGGCTCTGATACTAATTGAAATACACCTAGAGCGGAGGTGAATAGGTGTACTAGCTAATCTAATGATAAATGATGCGAAATTTAAAACTCAATTGCAACACACTACATATAACCAAGAGTGAGCCTGAATTTCCCATGAAGGGCTCTGGAACTACTCTTTGAGATTCCTCTAGATTAAGAGTTGAGGTGCTATATGAAGCTCTCTTGGTTCAACACAAGTATGGACACACACAAACTATATCTAACAAATGGACATGTGCAATATAAAACAATGCAAGATATAAGAGAGATAGAGTTAAGAGATAGTAGATCAAACGCAAATAACAAGATATGTTTCGAGGCTCGAGCCACTATTCTACGTCCTCGCCTTCACACAGAAGGATTTTCACTATGTCCACACAGGACTTTCCACAAAGGGACCTTCACCAAGGACTTACAACTCTACACTTGTAGTACACTACTCTCTCAATCACAATCACCTCTACACAAGAGGGATAGACACAAAGCCAAACCACAATCACCTCTGCACAAGAGGGATAGGTACAAAGCCAAAACTCAACCACAATCACCTCTGCATAAAAGGGATAGGTACAAACCCAAAACAAAGAAGAGATTACAATCTTGGTAATCACAATAAACCACAAACAACATTTGGTGATCATAATAGACCACAAATAATTTTTCTCACAAAAACAAGATCCTATAAAAGGATTAGATATGATAGCTCAAGTGTGATAAAACAAAGTGTTTGGAAAGAAAAATAATAAAGAAAAATACTTGAGAAAAATACTAGATAGATATGAAAGTAAAGATCAAAACCAATTTCCCAAAGACTCTCTTTTCTTTTATTTTTCCAACACTTTATAATAAATAAAAATAAAACTTTTAGGCTCAAAAACTCTTTTCAAACTTGCTGTAAAACACTTGAAAGATGAGAAGAAAAGTTCTCTAAAAATCTTGTTCAAAATAGCTTGAGAGAAGCCCTATATATAGCCTCTCAAAAATATAGCCGTTGGCAGCCAGAAAATGTCAAAATTGATCTTCGGTCGACCGGCCAGTTGTCATATTTCTGACCGTTGAGCCTCCGGCCGACCGCCTGATTGATTGAGACTAGTCTGTCGGTCGACCGCCCGGTCGATCGGCACTACTCGAGAGTTGGGTAGTTACAGTTGGCCGCCCGCTCGATCGGCCTTCTAGGCTGGCCTTGTACACGTTCCTCTGGTCCGGTCGACCGACCGGTCGATCGCCAGCAGGCTCTGGCTGGGATAAAGGTTATGAAATTTGGTCTTTTTTACTTCTATAAAATCACATAAATTCTCATAAATTTCACAAAAATAGGTTCATATAAATATTTAAAGAATAGATATGTGTGACCAAAAATCAACACATATTATAAACTATTTGAACTATTTTTGTGATATAGAAATTAAGTTTTAACACAAACAGTATTTTTTAAAAAATCAAACTTTGAAATGAAAATTCGATTTTTCCCAAACTTGTATAAATACAAAACAAGATATTTAAACTCTTTTGAAGCATAGAGTGCATGGATAGAATCCAATACACATATAAATGATATATCTATATTTTTGACAATAAATCTAAAATAAGTTTTGTTTATTACAAAACTCTAAACACATGAAATAGAATCATTAAAATAAGTTTTTCCAAATATGTGAAGCATAGATGTATATAGATGAAATCCAATATACAGTACACCATGTAAACTTATTTTGATTCTATCTATTCATGAAAATCATATATATGTATATTTGAAACCCAAAATCGGTTAAACCAAAAACTAAACATATTGTTTTTGTGTGTGTGTAAACTTGAGCATATCAACACTAGTCTATCTTACACAAGATCTAAGCACAACTAAACTAAACACAAACTAAAGTTTTCTTGTCGATCTTCATCTTCAAGACGACTCGATCCAAACACGATCTAAAGAGCTTGACTCCATCTGAGTGCTAGATGCGATCTTGACACGCGAGCTCTTGAATCTACATATGTTAGCTTCAAAACTCCTTTGTTGAAGTTAAGCACCTACTAAGATCTTGATAGAAAATCTGAAACTATATAAACACAAGATCATTAGTACAATAACTACATGAGTTAATCATCATCAGAACTAGAGTGATGGGTCTTTGGGCGAACACTTGGTTCATATCCAATTCCGTTTACTATAAGATTCAATTAAGCTTGGAGTATCAGTTTACTTATGATTTATCGGTATAGTTTTCAAGTATAATTCATTTTGCTTTACTTCTGGGTGTATCTATTATTAGGTTTGAATTAGTATTCATATAGCCACACAAACTGAGTATTTTTCTCTCTGAGTTAACCATATTATGGCACAATTCTTAACCAGCTCGATTAATTGAAATCGGATTCTAAATAAAGATATTGATTCCCAAGTCAAACAGAATATACCGATTATTTAATAATAATATTTTCTACACAGACTGTACTATAATCCATATTTATTATTCTTATCCCAAAACTAAATTTTAATTCCCACAATATAACAGTTTCACGGGTTTTCAATTCTTATAAGCCAGTCTTACAATTACCAGTTATCGAAATTATCAGTTATTTAAATGAATGTTACTATTATCATATAATTCAATTTATTTGCTGCTAAATTTGTTATCGGTATATTGCAATCATATCACTGATTCCAAATTACGGGTTATACTTGATATTCATTACTACTTACTCAATTATCACTCAATATCATTATCAAAAATTATTAATTTACTCTAAAATCCCGCTATTGTATGATAACATACAACAACTTATTGGGTAAACTTCATGTACTTTGCATGTATCTTCTTTTTTAGGAATTCGTACAACATAAGAATAATTGAGTTTCTCAATTAACAATTCACTAATTAAAACTCTTATAATCTTACTATCCATTTGTCAACAAGCTGTAATTTCTTAAGAATTCGAAGCTGGTCTCTTCTCTCTCATGGGTTCTAATCTAAATCCGTCTCCTTATTACTTATAGGGACTCAGTGATATTAAAAATCTTTATAACACTGTATCATTTATTTGACATTTATATAAGAAATTTTATACTTTTGGAACCTTACTAGTTCTAATTATCTAGATTCATGGGTTATAACAATCAAATTCCTATAGAATTTATATGGCTTACTATTTGTATATATTATATGACTATAATGGTTTAAATTAGTCGGTCATATCTGATTTGAAATGATTCAACAATAAAAATCTTGGACTATACAGAATTATGGAGTAACTATAATATTTCGGCAATAATTTCTACCTCAACCACTCAATTAAGACATGAACAGAACCATTCAAAATTAGACTTCTTTATATTTCTAATTGATACATTATATATTACATTTTGTTTAGTACACACGTTACATAGGAAAGAACTACTATTTAAAACAACATTTCTGCAGTTCCATTCTTCTGAACAATCAACGATTTTTCATTACAACTCTTATTTTAGACATTTAAAGAAATATGAAAATTTCTATTTGAAACTAGAATTTGTTACCTTTTCAATGATTTATTATATGATAGGTTTAATTAAAACATATTGTTCTAAGTAATAAGAATCTTTTTAGTTATGCAAGGGTTCTGCACCACAACAGTTTTTGATCAGTTACCGTATTTCAACAATAACATAAAGTACATAGCTCCAATAAGGACATGGTAAGAACCGTTAGAAAACATACTCGATTATCTTTCCAATGATATATTATATGGTATATTTAATTGTTAGCCCAGAGGACTTTCACCTTATTTTGATGATGACTAATTTATGAAGGTTAGATTACTAATGATCTTGTGTTTAATAAGTTTTAGATATTGATCAAGATCTTAGTAGGTGATTAGATTCAATAAAGAATTCAAAGTCAAGTTTTGGAGCTAACACACGATGATTCAATAAAGAATTCAAAGTCAAGCGCTCGGTTGGAGTCAAGCTCATTTGGATCGTGTTTGGATCGAGTCGGCTTGGAGAAGGAGTTCTACAAGAAGACTTCGGTTTGTTTAGTTTAGTTTTTTTTTTAAATCTTGTGTAAAGAAAGACTAGTGTTGATATGTTCAAGTTCACACATACACAAGTTTAAATAGTTTTGTTTTCAGTTTAACTGATTTTGAATTTTCATGTATACATTTATCATTTCCACGAATAGATAAAATCAAAAGAAGTTTACATGGTTTATATATATGTTAGATTTCATCCACATACATATATGATTTATATTGTCTAAAAACTTATTTTGATGATTCAAGATCATGTGTTTCAAGTTTTGTCTACTAAAAAAACTTAATTTTGGATTTATTGTCAAAAACATAGATATATTATTTACCATGTGTATTGGATTTTATCCATACAAAATATGCTTCAAAAGTGTTTCTATATCATGTTTTTGTATTTATACAAGTTTTAGAGAAAACAAATTTTCATTTCAAAATTCAAGTTTAGGAAAATACCGTTTTTGATTTAAAGCTAAATTTTCATATCACAAAAATAATTCAAATAGTTTGAAATATGTGTTGAACTTAGTCACACTTATTTGTTCTCTAAATATTTATAAGAACTTATTTTTGTGAATTTTATGTGATTTTATGAGATTTTATAGATATTTAAAAGACCAAGTTTTCAAACCCTAAAACCCTAACCTGAGCCCACTGGCGGTCAACTGATTGAGGTAGAACCTACACACAAAATACCGAATTTCAGAACTAAGAATGAAAAGTGTAAGTTACTCAATTCTACCGCAATAGCAAGTGGCTATGCGGGTCGTGATCCACAAGGAGGGACTAGCGATGGAAGCTTTTCTAGCAAGTTCTCTTTTATGCTACCATTAATGGTTAAAGTTCTTCTTTAGTTTCTTAAAAAGAAAAAAAATAAATTACAATAAAGTTAGACAGAAAGTGAGAGATTGGAAAGTTGGAGAAACCAGAATTGGATATGAACAAAGAAATGGAAAAGAAGTGATACAAGAAGTGGGTGTTGTTGGTGTTGGTAATCTAAACTAAAGAAATAAAAGAAAAGAGAGAAAAGATTAAAGAAATACTTACCTCCTTTGGTTGATGACTTACCTGGAACCCTTGCATGTTCTACCTTGCTTCGGAGGCGTTCAACGTATAAGCCATAAGATCGAGCTCAGTCCCCATTCGCATTACATCATCAAGACGAACAAGAATGAAATGATACGGAGTCTTGAGGAGGAGAACATCATCATGAAATATCATTGGCAATCACACAAATATTGTTATACTGATACTTCTAGATTCACTTGAATGCTCATCATAACCAAAAGAGGAAAAGTAGAAAGAAGAAGAAAGAAACAAAAGTAAAGACAAACATAAAAAAAGTTACCTTTTATTGCTTGTAGAAATGATGGAAGAAAGGAGGAGGTACATCGGTGTCACTCTCAACATAAGCCTCTCTTTCTTACTTACATGAATCTCAATCTAACCTAAGCTTATAAAGAAATTAAAATTACATAAAAAGAAAACAAAAACCTACACTACAAAGAATGAAAAACTGGACTAAATCCTATCTCTGCATGATCGTCCCGTTTACAGTGAAAAACCTTGCCTTTTATAGGCAAAAACCCAGAGGGGGGAGGTGTGAGAAGATAGAGGGAGCAAATGCTCCCCCTAACTCACTAACCAAGCTGCGGAAACGCGGTTTTGGCCGCGTTTTCGTGACCAGGGTGTGGCCAGGCGGCCACACCCTGTTGGTGTGATCCCTGGCTTCGCGATTTGCGTTAATCTTCAGCTGGATTTACAGTTTAAGTCTGAGATTCTGACAAAATGGCCTTTTATCTTTGGCTTCAGTTGATTGATTTGTAGGGATTTGTTCTAACTTGTTTTCAACCAATCTAAACCGACCTGATCTTCCATGATTTACTGACTTCAAATTAATTCTGATTTAAATCAGAATTTGATGGGCTTTTGGGCTCATTTTTCTTCCCTCTCTTTTAGGAATAGGCCTGCAAATAAATTAAACATTAATTAGAAAAAAGCAGAGTTTATTCTATAATAAGTATGAAAATATGATAATGAATATGCAATATTAGTGACCGATCACACCCCCATACCTATCTTTTGCTCGTCCTCAAGCAAAACAACTATACTAAAGATTATTAGACCACTTTCGCAGGTCACGCGATTGCACTGAGCATGTGCAATAAGCCGTTAAATCTCTAGGTTTCCCTTAGAGAACGAGTTTTGTCTCATGAGGGTTTTTAGTGGATTACACCCACAAAATCCATAAAGAAAGAGAAACAAAGAGTTAGTATTTTCGAAAAGCATTTTGAAAGAGAAAAATATTTGAAATATAATTGTAAGTTTTAAGTAATCTATAAGTTATAGGAAAACTGAATTTTTCATTTCTAAACTTAGTCACTATTCAAAAATTTATTATCAATCAAAGTAAGAAGTCAAATTGTTCTTCTCATCTAGTCTATTACTTTACCCTAAGTCATATGCACCTTGTGACCGTGAAAATTTTGACTAAGGATTCATTAACTCTAACTCTTATTCCTTATTTATTTATATATATATTTTTAGTGGTATTATTTCTTAGTTCTATTAGGCTTTCTAATCTGCCCATGTAACGAGCCTTTAATCGATGACTCCCAAACCAAACGATCTTAGGGCACCGGGTAAGTAAACACCCCAAGGACTTAAGGATTCGAGCAAATAAGGCCTCAAAACTAAGGATTTTATTATACGAACCGCTTTTAAGCGTGAGTACTTATGCTTTATTAGGCACAAATACCCAGCTTAATCAGAGGATTTATATATATATATATATATATATATATATATATATATATATATATATATATATATATATATATAAACTTATCTAATCATCTTTCGCATAAATACCAAGGCTTACTTTGGCCAAAGTACCTATCTATTCAATAATTAGAATCGTTCATCTTTCATAGATATATATATTTTTTTATATAAGGCATAAGAATCTTTATTTTTGAACCCTAAGTGTGTAAGTGTATTAAGTGTGCATATTTCATTAAGGTAAAAATTAAGACTAAATTACTTTGACAAATTATCTTCCTAACCCTAAAAATCAAACAAATAATCTTATTTTAACTAAGTTTAAGAAATTCTAATTTTGATTTTCCTATTCCTTAAAATTGACTTAATTTCTAACAAAAAATATGTCAAAATATTGTTTCTATTTTCAAAAAGTTTTTAAAAGTAAAGAATTTTTTTAATTAAAAAAAAACCTAAGTTATGTTAGAACCCTCCCCCACACATATTTCATGCATTGTCCTCAATGTATGAATTAATGCGTAGATGTATGAAAAAGAAGAAAGGGAAGGAAAATGTTACCTTAAGGTGGTGGTTCCGGTGGTGGTCTGATTGGTCCACGAAATGCGGCCCAATCGAATTTTCGTGGAGTTTGGAGGAATCTACTAGAAATCTCTTTTATATAACCCACTAAAATGACGTATATATGAACGTTTTTTATTAAAAATTTAACCCCATCTAATGTCAAAATTTCATAATTAATTTCGGAGTCAATTTTGTTAACCGCCTTGTCCCAAAATGGAGTACGAAAAGATTGAATGATTGACTTGGACTTAGGAAGTACTGGAACTAATACCGACTCAGGAAAGTGACTTAAGTCAAGTAAAGGTTTAGGAGTCGTGTTTGGCTCAGAAAGTGAGTCCAAATCAAGAAGTTGAAACTCAAGTCCACATTCAGTTTCCCACAATGGAATGTGACTTAATATTGGTGATTCAAGTTCAAGAATGACAGGTGTGGGAATCAAAACTGACTCTAAAATATTACTCAAGTCGGGTAATAAAACAGGAGTCAATATTGATTCGGGAATTTGAACTGGATCACAAATTTGAGAATCTAGGTCACATTTTTCATTGAGTTCAATTTAATAAAAATGAGAACTTACCAATTTATCAATAGGACTTTCAAAAGTATAAAATTGGTCAAGTTCAATATGATGATTATCAAAGATGGGTGATTCAATTTCATGATGAATTGGCACAGGATCCAATGTTGACTCGGGAAAAAGATTTAAATCAGGTGAAGACACCAGAGTCAATGTTGAATCAGGAAGTAGAATTGAATCACTAAGTTGAGGTTCAGGATCATATTCATTTTCAAGTTCTATTTCAGGAAAGGAATAACTTGCCAAACTGTCAATATCATTTTCAAAATTTGGAATTTGGACAAGTTCAAATGATTGTGCTAAAATGGAACCTTGTTTTCCAAAACAACATGACTCTTCAGCTCTAACAGAATGGTTAACGACATCAGAACTGGCAAAACGGTGAGAACGTAGAGTTTGGACCATCATATCTATGTCATGATTACGAGCGTTTTGAGCCTGAGTCATGACTTCAAGCATCTTTTCATAGTTGATTGGTTCATCGTTTTGTTGAAAAGATGAAGTGTTGTCTTGGAATTGGTGGTGAAATTGTGAGTCCATCAGATTTTATGATTTTTATTTGGACTCACGCATACTCATTTCCAAAATTGATGGTTTTCTATTTTGGACTGGTGGAACTGAGTATGAATCTTGGAAATATTGTGGACAAGGTGGATAAGGAGGGCAAGTTGGTTGAAAATTAGACTCGGGGGGGTGAATCTCCACTGACTCTGTGAAGAGTTGAAATTATTATGGAAATTATGGTTATAATATTATGGGCATGGGTTATATTGATTTGGATAAGACCAATCTGGCACACTAGGTTGTTGAAAGTTATGATATGCCGGGTTGGTAATATCCGAAAAAGAGGTTGGTGTGTAATATGGATTACCATTAAAATTGGAAAAATTGTTGTTATAAACCATATCACACAATAAAACACAAACAAAGAAAAAAACAAACAAATAAGCAAACAAAAAAGAAAAATTCTAATCTAAGTTAGGGTAGACCTTTGACCTAGACGACTCCTAACTGGTTAGACTGTCCATAGGAGGTATAATGCAGACTTTGACCACAAGTTAATTAGCCAGGTCAGGGCCAGATTGGTGGGAGGTTATCCGTCAAAGACGTTCCTTAATTAAGTAACCACCAACCTTTGGGCCTTCGGCCCTTAATCCCCTTCCTAGACACTGATTTGGCAGGAGTCAAATTCCAACACCTTTTCCCCTTAGATTAATCTCCTAATTGAGTCCGAGATGTCCCTAGGGCCAACGTCTACTCATTTAGGCTTGGGTTAGTGAGTGAGGAGATTATTTGTGGGCTAAGGGAGGGTAATGATTTCCCCACCTTATCTTATTTATAGGACAAGCCCTTAAATCAATTTAGTGCAGTGTACAAGAAAAGCAACACTTAAGCAATGTAAACAATCCAAAAATGTTCTTATACTAGATGCTATGCACACGTACCTTTGCTCCAGCACTCTTCAACAGTAAATAGAAAATATAATGAAATAGACACGTGCCTAAATGCAAAGTCTAAATCATTTTTTAGCATTTACAATCATCATTTTACTGTTGAGGTTAGAAAGTAAATACAGTAAGACAAACAAGGAAAAAAATGCTACAGATATTTAAACTACGCAATTCAGCCAACATGTAGAAAATACAGGTTAGTAGTTCACTCAGTTTGCTACAGGACTGTAGCAAATCTGAGGGCTTCTTGGCTCTGCTTTCTTGAGCAGAGTCCAAGGGCACTTATATGTCCACTGCAGTAAAAATTTCTTGTTGTCAAACCTGTACACAAAGAACAAAGAAGAAAATTAACCAAAAATATAAACTAAAAAAAAGAATTACTTACCGTCCCTCCCCGACAACGGTCCCAAAATTTTGATTGAGGTAGAACCTGCACACAAAATACCGAATTTCAGATATAAGAATGAAAAGTGTAAGTTACTCAATTCTACCACAATAGCAAGTGGCTATGCGGGTCATGATCCACAAGGAGGGACTAGCGATGGAAGCTTTTCTAACAAGTTCTCTTTTATGCTACCATTAATGGTTAAAGTTCTTCTTTAGTTTCTTAAAAAGAAAAGAAAAATAAATTACAATGAAGTTAGGCAGAAAGTGAGAGGTTGGGAAGATAGAGAAACCATAATTGGATATGAACAAAGAAATGGAAAAGAAGTGATAAAAGAAGTGGGTGTTGTTGGTGTTGGTGATCTAAACTAAACAAATAAAAGAAAAAAGAGAAAATATTAAAGAAATACTTACCTCCTTTGGTTGATGACTTACCTGGAACCCTTGCATGTTCTACGTTACTTCAGAGGCGTTCAATGTATAAGCCATAAGATCGAGCTCAGTCTCCATTCGCATTACATCATCAAGAAGAACAAGAATGAAATGATACGGAGTCTTGAGGAGGAGAACATCATCATGAAATATCATTGGCACTCATACATACATTGTTATACTGATGCTTCTAGATTCACTTGAATACTCATCATAACCAAAAGAGGAAAAGTAGAAAGAAGAAGAAGGAAACAAAAGTAAAGACAAACATAAAAAAAATTACCTTTTATTGCTTCTATGTATGCTTATGTGTACACTTATACATATTGTGGACGTACGAGCCACCTTACAAAATTTTGTTATGATAGAAAAAATATTTCAAAATTTGCAAATAAATTTGTTTGGGTTAGGAAAGGTGCTAACTCCATTAGACCCAAAAAGATATGAGTACCAAAATCTATCCCTATTTTATTTGTTGTAGGTGTGGGCTCTCACAAGACGTGAGAGTAGTAGTGCCTTGATGGTGGATGCGTTTAGAACTCAAAGATCATATCGATGGATGCATCACTTTCAAGGGATGTTTAGGTGGGAAAATCACCATGGTTTGGAGACCTAGAGATTGGTTCATTGATTTTGGTAACTCTCTCTAACTCCTATTTTTGTTTACATGCTTTTATATGAATGTTTTTAGCATATTTTGATTTTCAATGTTCATTATATTAAATACATTGTTATTAAACATGTGATATACATAGATAGTCTTTGAGATACACCTATGTTCATATGGACTTGTATTTTTGTGTTCTCACTATAGTTTAGCTATTGTGTATATCCTAATTCTAAAACACGAGCATTCAACCTAATGATCATGTTTGTTTATGTTTTTGCACTTCATGTGGTAATTACTTTTTTAGATGTAATTTCATTAAAACTTGTATTTATACTTGTACAAGTAGAGAGTTACACTTGATTATTATGTGTTTGTACTTCATTACTCATTTGTACTCATTATATGTACATGTATAACCTAGTTTTGATGATTCTTTTATTTGTATTTGTTTTCCATATTTTTGTACATATTTAGCTTCATGGATAAGTTATTTTTTGCTAAAACTAATAGATATACATGTATATCCTTAGGTCACTTGTCTTTGTGTAAAATTTTATTATGGACTCATTTGTGTTTGGGATATGTATATATACTTTTAATTTTGATAAAACAACATATACCTTGAGGCTTACTTAATATTTATAAAAATTTTAGTTTAGATGTTTGTTTGAGCTTTATTGATTATTTTCATGAATATACTATTTATATGATTCTTGTGCACTCACATTTCTTGTGTTTACTCATAACGTTGTTTTCGTGAGCTATTTTTTGTACCTTATAGATCTTGAGAGACAATTTTGTATACTTAGCATGCTTCATGGATATATGATTTAGTTTCATATTTTGGAGGATTTTTAACTAGTTTTTCAAAAATTATTTTAAACTAGTTTCTTGATTCTTAAATTGGTAGAGTTTTCAAACATGTTAGATTATTTTTCAAACTCTTATTTTTTAAAAACCCCTACCATTTAAGGCCGGATGGTTGGGCGGCCATGCCTTATATGCCTTAATAATTATATTTTATCATGTGCATGAATAGGATGGTAGGTCTGAGATATACATGATTTCAATGAAAATTCTTTTTGTATGCTTATATTTTGTTTTCCTATTTATGAATGCATCAAATTTTAAGTGGTATTTCTATTTTCATACATACATCTATATGATTTAGATTGTGCTTATTTTATAATGCCATACATTTTATTTAAGCACAAACTGCTAGACTTAATTCTAAATATTAATTGGTATCTTTACAAGTTTATGCATTAATTTTAATTGGTATTTTTTTGATATCAAAATGCACTTCATGTCTCACTTACAATTGGTATCAAAATATACTTCAGTTATGAGATATACATAATTTTTAAATGAAAATTCATTTTATATGCTTATATTTTTGGATATGGGTCATATCTAAATTGTTTTGCTCTGATACATACATATAAATATTTTTCTTGTGCTTTAAACATAAATGTCTATACATTGTTAAGCACAAATTATTTCTTTCTAAGTTTGATTTAGTCCTTAATGTCAATTATTTTTTAATTGGTATCATATACAAGGTTATGCATTATTTTTATTAGTATTTCATAAAGGGGGAGAAAATTCTTGTTTTATCTTTCAATCGATTTTATTTTCAATTGGTATCTTACTCCTACTCTTTATGATGAAAAATACTTTGTTTCAGTATATGCTGACATTTTCAATATTAGTATCAATAATCTTAAATTTGTATTATTATCAGTTTGGTATCTATATTGCATAATGGTTTCATTGTTTACCTAAAAAATTTTGATTTTTACTTTCAATTGATATCATACCTTTCCATTAGCATCAATTGGTAAAAAGATTGTTTTACTTTCAATTGATTTCTTTCAATTGATTGTTTGTTATTGGTGTCAAAATTTTGTTTCAAAATATATTTTATTGGTAATGTTTGTTTGTCTTCACCCCTTTGTTGATGAGTGACAAAAAGAGGGAGAAAATTTTAGGTTTATTTATGCATGTTTCATTAAGTGTTTATGCATACATACATATACATATACATACATATATATATATATATATATATATATATATATATATATATATATATATATATATATATATATATATATATTATTTGGTATCTTGAGCTACATTGCATATCTTTATATGTTTATTGATTATGCATAAGCTAAGGGGAGCTTTTATGAAGCTTAATCTTAATCTATGCATATATAACTTTATAAGTTTTGTCATCATCAAAAAGGAGGAGATTGTTGGCCCAAAGGCCTTTCACCTTAGTTTTTATAATGACTAACTTATAAAGGTTAGTTTGCTAATGATCTTGTATTTAATAAGTTTTAGATATTGATCAAGATCTTTGTAGGTGATTAGCTTCAACAAAGGATTAAAAGTCAAGTTTTGAAGCTAACACATGATGATTCAAGAGCTCGCGCGTCAAGATAGCATCTAGCACTCGATTGGAGTCAAACTTATTTGGATCATGTTTGGATCGAGTCGACTTGGAGAAGAAGTTCTACACGAAGACTTTGGTTTGTTTAGTTTAGTTTTATTTTTAGATCTTGTGTAAAGATAGACTAGTGTTGATACGCTCAAGTTCACACACACACAAGTTTAAATAGTTTTGTTTTCGATTTAACCGATTTTCAATTTTCAAGTATACATATATCGTTTTCATGATTAGATAAAATCATAAGAAGTTTACATGGTTTATATGTATGTTGGATTTTATCCATATACATTTATGATTCATATTATCTAAAAACTTATTTTGATGATTCTAGTTCATGTGTTATAAGTTTTGTCTCTTAACAAAACTTAGTTTTGGATTTATTATCAAAAATATATATATATCATTTACCATGTGTATTGTATTTTATTCATACAAAATATGCTTCAAAAGTGTTTTTATATCATATTTTTGTATTCATACAAGTTTTGGAGAAAATGGATTTTCATTTCAAAATTCAAGTTTTGGAAATTACTATTTTGATTTTAAAGCTAAATTTTTATATCAGAAAAATAGTTCAAATAGTTTGAAATATGTGTTGAATCTTAGTCACACATATTTGTTCTTCAAATATTTATAAGAACTTATTTTTGTGAATTTTATATGATTTTATGAGATTTTATGGGTATTTAAAAAACCAACTTTTCAAACCCTAAAACCTTAACCTGAGCCCACTAGCGGTCGACCGACCGGTCGACTGGACCGACCAGAGCTCGGTCGACCAGGCGGTCGACCGATGTGCACAATCATGTAAAATGTGCCTTGGCCATGGACCGGTCGACCGTATGGTTGGTCGATCCAAAGAGCTTGCTCTCCGGATCTGGCCCCGGTCCAGCGAGTTCACTCTTTAGTTCTGGCCTCGGTCGATCGGGCAGTCAACCGACAGGCAAATTGCCTTGGGGCGATCGACCGGTCGGTCGACTGATAGCCCCAACGGCTAGAAATCTGATCGTTCGCCGGTCGACCGGGCGATCGACCGACAAATCATTCTAGTCCTGTTCTGGACCTCAACGGCTATATTTTTCATATCCTATAAATATGGGTCCTTTGAGGCCAGTTTCAACTAAGATTTTTGAGAGCAATTTTTTCCTTCTTAAGGGTTTTTAGTAAGTTTTCAAAATAAGCTTTTGTGTCAAAAAATCTCTTATATATATTTGTTTCAAAGTTTTTGAAAAATCAAAGAAAATCTATATTTGAGAATTCTATTTTTGTTCTTCATTTCTTTATCTATCAAGAAGCTTTTCCCAAGAGTTTTTCTTTGTGTTTTCTTTTTCAAAGCACTTTATTTTTCTCACACTTGAGCTATCAATTCAATCCTATCTATAAGATCTTGTTTTTGTGAGAAACATTATTTGTGATCTCTCAAGATAACCAAAAGAGAGTTTGTGATCATTGGATTACCAAGTTGTAAATTTTTTCTTTACTTTGGCTTTGTGCCTTGGCTCTTGTGTAGAGGTGTTTGTATTAGAGAGAGGAGTTGTGCACTCCCGGTGTAGAGTTGTAATTCCTCAGTGGAGGTTCCTTTGTAGAAGGTCCTGTGTGGACATAGCGGAAATCCTTCTGTGTGAAGGTGGGGATATAAAGCAGTGACTAAGACCTCAAAAACTATCTTGGTGTTTGCGTTTGATCCACTATCTCTCAACTCTATCTCTTATTATATCTTACATTGCTTTACATTTTTCTTATTCATACGCTAGATATAGTTTGTATGTGCCCACACTTGTGTTCAACCAAGAGAGCTTATTAAAGTACCTCAACTCTTAGTCTAGAGGAATCTAGAGGAGTAGTTTCAGAGCCCTTCATGGGAAATCCGAGCTCACTCTTGATTACACATAGTGTGTTTGTAATTAAATTTTAAATTTCTCATCATTTGTCCTAGATTAGCTAGTACACCTATTCACCCCCCTCTAGGAGATTTCATTAATTTCCAGTATACATACAAAAAAGAATAAAAATTTTTAGGTTACAGGTTTTGATAGACTTTGACAGATTTGCACACCTATTCAAGAGTGCCTAAACTTTTGTTTTTCTCTCAAATTTCTTTAGCCTCTTCAACTAAACTAGAATCATAACCAAATAAGTTTTTTATCTGATTATAATTTCTTCTATTATTCACATAAAAATCATCCCTTCTACTAAATTCCCAACTCTTTACACTCCTAACTTCTTATACCCATAATTCCAACAACGGATTATGAACCCCTCCATCAATAACCCTAAATAAAAATTAAATCCATCATCTTCTTTTTACTGCACAATAAGTAAGAGATTGATTAGGGAAAAATCGCGCAAAAAGTGTATGTTTTGAAATTAATATTTAAAGTGTGTGTGCTTTGGCTTCCTTGATACTTCTGTTATAGCATAGAGGCTAAACAGGTCGAATCCACAGGGACGGGAAGTGATAGAAGCTTTACCGAAATTTTCACGTGTGTGTTAAAGTTTCTTCAACATTTTAAAGAATGTAAAGATAAGAAAATAAAGAATGAATAGAGAGGAGTACGGTGAAACACGAAGAAGTGGAAAGCATAAAAAAGAATGTATTTGTGATTTTTGAGATATATCTAAAACAAAGTGAAAAAGAAAGAAGACTCATGGCTACTAACTACTAATGGCTCTACTAACCATACTAACCTCTTAGTGATAGTTACCTCACATGTATCATTAGCCATCACTAGTCCTTGGTTCAATAGCGTTTCAAAGTATGACCCATATGTCAACTCATCACATCCAAACTCAACAAATAAGTGCAAGCTATACTTAAACCATCAAAACTAAAAAAGAGTAAGCATGGAATAAAATAATGTTAGCTTGTTAGAGAGTTAGGATGTTAGAGTGTTAGAATCCATCATCATGAGCCATCAATGGCTCTTGCAAGAGTAAGGCCAAGTAGAGGATATTAGATTCATGTGGATTATCAAGTAAGAAGTTAGCGAGTTAGCGGTTAGTAGTTAGTTGCCATGAGAGAAAATTATCTAAACATGTAAAAAAAGTTAGAGAGATGAAAACAAAGAGAGGTAAAGAGAGAACCTTTCATAACTTGTCACCTTCTATTACAGACACTCTTACTTTCCACCCATGTACTACTCTCTCTCCTATTACAAGATCTACAAAAAAAATGGAAAATACAAAGAGGAAAAAGAAGAACTAACCTAAACTAAACTACCCTAAACTACAACATGGAAAGAAACTACCCTACTCTCTGAATTTCTCCCTGTGAAGAACACCAACAGGGTATTTATAGGCACAAAGGGGCACTAGAGGATTGTACGGAGCCGCGACGCGCGGCTCCACAAGATTGCTGTGTTTTCGCGGCAATGCTTGGGAAGCGCGCAGCGCTACCCGCTGCGTGCTTTCTGGATGTCCTCCTGTCGGATGTACTTGTTGGTTTCTGGATTTGGGCCCCTGGTTTTGATAAAACAGCCCTCCAAAGTCAATGGCTATATTTGTAGGATTTTAATCACCAAGTAAATGGTAATTTTGGGTCTTCTTCTTCATTTCATGCCATGGACCTATAAACATATAAGAAAGGTATTATTAGCAGAATTTAATATTAAATAGATGTGAAGATGTGGTATGAAATATGCAATTTTAGAGATTAATCACACTCCTACACTTATCTTTTGCTCGTCTCGAGTAAAACAAAAAACTAAGAAAATTATTATACCACTTTCGCAGGTGACGCGATTGCACTGAGCATGTGCAATAAGCCATTAAACCTCTAGGTTTTCCCTAGAGGAGGAATTTTGTTTCCTGAGGGTTTTCAGTGGATTACACCCACAAAATTCATAAAGAAAGAAATCAAATGTTAGTATTTTGAAAACGCATTTTTAAAATAGAGAAAAGTGTTAAAATATTTTTGCGAAAATATAAGTGATTCAAGGTCATAGGTTAACACGAAATTATTTTTCCTTAAACAAAGTCAAAATGTAAAATCTTGTTATAAATTAAATGTAAGAATTTAAAATTGAATTGATTCTTTGATCTTTCATAAAACTCTTTGAAAAATATGCACTTTGTGAACAGTGAAGATTTTTAGGATATCGACTATAACTTTCATACCATTTATTTAATATATTTTCTTTTTTTCTCTTTTTCTTTCTTTAGTTTTCTTAGACTTTCTACCTTATCTGGGTAGTGAGCCTTTAGTTGGTGACTCCCAAGCTAGATAGTTTTAGGACACCAGATGAGAAAACATCCCTCGAACTTAAGGACTTGAGTAAACAAGGCCACAAAACTAAAGGAGATTATTTTATTTTTGTCCATCATTTTAGATATGAATAATCATGCTTCCTGAGGTATAATCACCCAACTTTAATAAGTGATTTTTATTATAATCATTTCATTTTTTATATATAATTTTATGACATTTTCAGTCTTTATTTCAATCCGAAAAATTGTGTAAGTGTGAAGTGCATAAATCTAAGGCAAAAAATTCAAGATCAAATTATCTTTCCAATCTTACTTTCTTATCCTAAAATTTAAACAAGATCTATTATTTTGACTCGGTTTAAAATTTCATAATTTTAGGTCTTCCTAATTCCTAAGATAATCTTAATTTTTTAATAATAAATCAAAACTATTTCTCTTATGCCAAAAAGTTTTATAAAAAGAAAAGAAAAGAGTTTTTATATAAAAGAAAATTTTAAAAAGTTCCTAAAAAGAAGTATAAAGGAAGAAAATTTAAAACTAACCTACGTTAGTAAACCCTCCCCCACACTTATCTTATGCATTGTCCTCAATGCATCGTGAATATATTTATACATGAACAAATGGAGAGGGAAGGAAAATTACCTCATGGTGGTGGCTCCGATGCTGGTCTGAGTGGGCCAAGCGTTGTTACCCAATCAAGATAACGTGGTGGCTCACGGAATCCACCTTTATTGACCTCTTTTTTATTAATATATTTACAATCCCTAATTTTAATAGGATCACGCAAGATCCTATCATGAAAATTATTTCCTTTACATGACGAATCTTGAAAGATCATCACCAAGTCATTCTGGTCAATACCTTGATCCAACAATAGAATGTGGTTTTATGGAATAGATGATTTGGGTTTTAAAATGAAGAGTTCGGGAACTAATACTAACTCGAGAAAATCAACTTTGGGTTCGAGAGTTGGTTTAGGTTCAAGAGTTGAGTCCAAATCAAAAAATTTAATTTCACATTCTATTCCCATCAATAAAGTGTGACAATCCAAAAGAAGCGGTTCAATCTTAAAATCCATGGATACAGGAATTAATGCTAGCTCGGGCAATAGGTCCAACTTGGGTAAGGATGCCGAAGTCAACATAGATTCAAAAATTAAAATTGAATCACAAAGTTATGGGTCTGGGTCACATTCATATTTAAGTTCAATTTCATGGAAGTGAAAACTTGCCAATGTGTCAATGGGTTGATATTGGTCAAGTTCAAGAGTTTGTGGTGAAATTGAAAATTGGTCAAAGTCTTCAAGATTCCATGATTTTTGATTTTCATCAATATGATTATAAATGTTAGGAATAGTCAAAGATTGGGTAGGGAGAGTTTTCTTATTCCTACATATGTTTTTCAATCGACTAAGTCTAACTTCTATCATATTAAAAGTATCGCTTTGGAACTGAATCATGATTCCATACTCTTTTCTAAGTCGGTATGTTCTTCTTGCTGTAGGACATAGAAAATGGGGTAAGGATCTTGGATTTGAACGCTTTGATGGGATTGTGAGTCCTCTAGATTTTGAATTCGTCGCTCGAGTTCCTCTAAGGCTTCCATCTTCTTTTCCCAGTCAATTGGTTCTTCTAATGGTTGTTGGGGGAAATGAGTATATGAAGCTGGATGTTAGTAAAGTGGTTGACCATAATACTCTGGGGAGTTGTATCCCCATTGAATCGGTGAAGAGTGGTGATGATTATTCCAGTTTTGTTCATAATATTGGGACTGGGGCACATATTGAGTCAGATAATCTCAATTCGACATATAAGGTTGGTTCATGTTGTACATAGCCGGGTCGGAGTTATCCGAGTCAAATGAGGTCAGGGTGAAATATGGATTCATATTAGGATTGAAAAAAATGTTGTTGTTGAAATTTATATCATAATTTACAAAAAAGAAAAAACAAACAAACAAACAAACAAACAAATAAAAAAAAGAAGAAAACAAGCCTATGTTAGGGTTGACTTAAACCTAAACGACTACGAACTAGTTAGACTATCCACGGGGGGTACCTTGTAGAAATCTGACCACAAGTTAATCGGCCAGGTAGGGGCAAGATCAGTGGGAGGTATTCGTGCAGGAGCAACGGGCCTAATTATGCCAAACCACTATTCTTTGAGGTTTCGCCTCTCAATGCCCAATCTTAGACACCGATTTGACAAGAGTCAAACTCTAACAACTTCCCCCTTAGGTCAATCTCCTAAATGAGTTCGAGATGTCCCTATGGGCCAACGTCTAGAAAATTTTATTAAAGCTTGGGTTGTGTGAGTGGGGAGGTGATTTTTGGGTTAAGGGAGGGTAATGACTTCCCCACCTTATGTTGTATTGGGTTTTACCCTTAAGTTCAGTTCGTGCAAGTGTGCAATATAGATAAGAATAAACACACAAAGCGAGTAAATTACCCACGTGTTTGTTCTAACTATATGCAATGCAATATGTACACCTCCGTCAAGATCACAACAACACAAGAACAAAATATAGTATATTGGAATTGAAATTGGCACGTGCCTAGATGCAAATGTCTAAACTATTTTAAAACATCCAATTACCGTATTTTAGTTCTTAAAATTATTATAGTGTATATGTAATATGAACAAAAACTAGCAGCAGAATATAAGAATATATAAGAATTTACCCAACTACACAAAAGCAAGTGTGGACTTCTGTAATGCTAAAAATTTAACCTGCACTCCAAAAAATAAAGAAGAAAAGTTAAGAAAAACGTGAAATCAAACCGTTCCCATCCCCGACAACTGTGCCAAAATTTGATAGGGGAAAAATCGCGCACAAAAGTATATGTTTTGAAATCAATATTTAAAGTGTGTGCTTTGACTTCCTCGATACTTCCGTTATAGCATAGACGCTAAACAGGTCGAATCCACCGGGACGGGAAGCGATAGAAGAATTACCGGAATGTTTACGTGTGTGTTAAAGTTTTTTCAACGTTTTAAAGAATGGAAAGAAAAGAAAACAAAATAAAGAATGAAAAGAAAGGAGTACAGTGAAACACGAAGAAGTGAAAAACATAGAAAAGAATGTACTGGTGATTTTTTAGATATATATAAAACAAAGTGAAAAAGAAAGAAGATTCATGGCTACTAACTACTAATGGCTCCACTAACCATGCTAACCTCTTAAATAGTTGCCTCACATGCATCATTGGCCATCACTAGTCCTTGATTCAAGAGCGTTTCAAAGCATGACCCATATGTCAACTCATCACATCCAAACTCAACAAACAAGTGCAAGCTACACTTAAACCATCAAAACTAAACAAGAGTAAGTATGGAATAAAATAATGTTAGCTTGTTAGAGAGTTAGGATGTTAGAGTGTTGGAATATATCATAATGAGCCATTAATGGCTCTTACAAGAGTAAGGCCAAGTAGAGGCTATTAGATTCATGTGAATTATTAAGTAAGAAATTAGCGAGTTAGTGGTTAGTAGTTAGTTGCCATGAGAGAAAATTACCTAAATATGAAAAAGGAGTTAGAGAGAAGAAAACAAAGAGAGGTAAAGAGAGAACCTTCCATACCTTGTCACCTTCTATTACAGACACTCTTGCTTTTCACCTATGTAATACTCTCTCTCCTATTACAAGATCTACAAAAAAATGGAAAATACAAAGAGGATGAAGAAGAACTAACCTAAACTAACCCTAAACTATAACATGAAAAGAAACTACCCTACTCTCTGAATTTCTCCATGTGAAGAACACCAACAGAGTATTTATAGGCACAAAGGGGAACTAGAGGACAGTACGGAGCCGCGCGTCGAATCTCGGCGCGCGGCTCCACAAGATTACCTCGTTTTCGTGACAATGCTTGGGAAGCGCACGCAGTGCCGCCTGCTGCGCGCTTCCCGGACGTCCCCCTGTCGGATGTACTTGCTGATTTTCTGATTTGGGCCGCTGGTTTTAACAAAACAGCCCTCTAAAGTCAATGGCTATATTTGTAGGTTTTTAATCATCAATTAAATGGTCATTTTGGGTCTTCTTCTTCATTTCATACCATGGACCTAGAAATATATAAGAGTGGTATTATTAACAGAATTTAATTTTAAATAAATGTCAAGATGTGGTATGAAATATACAATTTTAGAGACTAATGCTATATACAATATATAGAATTTAGTTCATGAGATCTCTCCAGGAAAATGAAAGAGAAATAGAGAAGAGGCTCCCTCACCACTTTGTTGGCAAAATTGATGCGATCTAGGTTAGAATCGGCCTCCTCCTCTATCTCCTTGGCTTCCTCCTCTCTAGCCTGGGCGTGACCTGAGCTTAGGTGGGCTCGGGTGCCACTCCCCCTCCCCTCTCTTGACTTCAAATGAAGGGGAAAGAAGGAAGAAAGCAATAGAAAAGAGAAAGGGAAATGGAACAAGAGTTTTTAGGGCTTGATTGTAAAGAGAATGTTGGGTTTGTACACATTTATTAGATATTTATTATTACATTCTTACATCTATCTTGTAATAAATCCTGCTAATTTCTTTTCTTAATGTCTTATTTTGCAGGTTGTCATAATGAAAGAAGAGAAGATAAGATGAAGTAAAAGACAGTAAATTCTAATTTAATTGGATCTATTTGGTTAACTGAAGAGAAAGCCAAATAAATACAGTTAAAATCAGAGTTAGAAGAATTAATTTGGTTAACTTGAAAAATCAAGAAGATAGAGGTAAATCAAAAGTTCAGAGGCAACCTTATCAATGTACAAAGGGATATCTAAAGGATTGCATATTTAGAAGATTTAGTGAGATAAAACACAATCTAACTGAAGATCAAGAGATAAAATAAGAATTTATCTCCAACCTTATCTCAAATCTTATCAGAAAATCTTTTCTGTTGGGCAAGAAATTTTGACTCTATCTTCGTATGCTCTCTCTTATCCAGTTTTGACTATAAATACCTGCATTTTTGAAGGCAAAGGGGAGCCACTGAGCAGAGAAAGATTTTAGACTAGGTTCTTTACTTTACTTTAGTTTAAATTTTTGTTTTTTTATATAATTCTTAGAATTATTTATGTAACTTAGAAGAGAGAAGAGTTTCATGAGAGAATGAGAGTGAAGTCTGTACTGAGAGTGACACTGGTGTGAGTAATCTTCCTTTTTTTTTTTCATTTTTTACTTTATTGAATTTAAAGTTACATTCTTTGCTCTTCATTTATGTTTTTCTTCTACTTTCCTCTTAGGTGTTTGTAATCCAACAAAATCCTATTGCCACAAAACTGTCTTGCCATTTCTAAATTTGTTTAAGTTTGCACTTTTATTTCGTAGTTTAGAATGGGAATGGGGAAGATCCTACGCCATGCTTTGATCGCCTTCAATCCAAGGTAAATCGTTGCAACAAATTCAAGGTAAGCAGGATTCAAGGTAAGCAAGCTTCAAGGAGGTAAGTAAGTATTTATTTTAATTCTTTTTTTCTTTACTTATTAGATTAGAAACACATCTCTCTTTGTTTTTCTTTACTTTAACTTAGTTTTTTTTTTCTTTTTTTTTTCAAAACACCAACAATCACCATCTTCTCCACTCTTCCATTTTCTCGAAATTAACATAGCTTTCTTTTTCTTTTCTCTATAAAAACAAAGAAGAACTTTTAACCAGTTTAGTAACTTAGAAAATGAATTTACTAAAAGCTTCCGTCGCAAGTCCCTACTTGTAGATCATGACCCGCATATTCACTTACCATAGCGGGAGAATTGAGAACCTCACACATTTATTCTTTATTCTAAAATTCTGTATTCTTTTCATAGCTTCGCCTCAATTAAATTTTGGCGTTGTTGCCGGGGAGGGACGGTAATTTTTTTTAGTTTACTTAAAGGCTAAAATTTTCTTCTTTGTTCTTTTGTGTAAGAGGTGACATCAAAGAAATTTTTGCTCCAGTGGACATATAAGTGGCCATAGACTCTGCTCAAGAAAGTAGAGTCTAGAGGCCCTCAGATTTGCAGTGCAAACGCGGTAAAAGCCGCGTTCCCGCGGTAATCTGAGTGAATTACTAACCTGTATTTTTTACAGATTAGTTGAATTACAAAGTTTAAGTTTCTGTAGCTATTTATTTTCATATTTAACTCAATGTATATACTTTTCTAACCTCAACAGTAAATTATTGCTTGTAAATGCTAAAAAATATTTAGACTTACGTTTAGGCACGTGTCTAATTCATTACATTTCATTAGTATTGAAAAGTGCTAAAGGAAAGGTATGTGTGCAAATCATATAGTTTAGGAAACATATTTTTAGTGATTCATATTGATTAAATTGTTGCTTACACTGTATACTTGTACACTTGCACTAAATTGAATTAAGGGTTTATCCTATAAACATGATAAGGTGGGGAAGTCACTACCCTCCCTTAGCCCACAAACCACCTCCTTATTCATTAACCAAGCCTAACTAAAACTGAGTAGACGTTGGTCTTAGAGACATCTCGGACTCAATAGGAGATTGACCTAGGGGGAAGTAGTTAGATTTGACTCTTATCAAATCGGTGTTACAAATTGAGGATTAAGAGGCGAAATCTTGAAGAACAGTAGTTTGGCATAATTAGGCCCGTTACTTAGACACGGATACCTCCCACCTTGCTCTTACTTGGTCGATTAACTTGCGGTCAGAGTCTGTAATATACCTCCGTGGATAGTCAACCAGTCAGGAGTCGTCTAGGTCTAAGGTCTACCCTAACTTAGGCTAATTTTTTTATTTTTTGTCTATTTGTTTGTTTGCTTGCTTGTTTTTGTTTTTGTTTCTGACATCTTTATGATATGGATTATAATTATAATTTTTTCAATGCATATAGTAATCTATATGTCACCTCGACCTCTTTTGACTCAGATATTACCAATCCGGTATTTCATAACTCTAACCAACCAAGTATGCCGGATTGGTCTTATCTGAATCAATATATGACTCAGTCCTAATATTATGAACGAGACTGGAGCAATCATTATCTCCACTTTTCATAGAATCAGTGGAGATACAACTCTCCCGAGTCATATTATCAACAACCGACATTCAGCTTCAATACTCCTTTTTCTGAACAACCAATAGAAGAACCAATTGACTAAGAAAAGATGATGGAAGCATTAGAAGAGATCGAACAGCGAATTCAAAATCTAAAAGACTCTAAATCCTATCAAAAATTTTAAATTCAAGATCCTTACTCCATTTTTCAAGTCCCACAATAAGAAGAAGAACCTACTAACTTAGGAAAGAGTATGAAATTTATGATTCAGTCCCAAAATGATTCCTTCAATATCTAGAAGCACTAATGAGTCAATTGAATAATACTTATAGGGAAGAGAAAGCTCTCCCTTATCAATATTTGACCAATTCTAGTTGTATAAGCCATATTGATAGGAATCAAGCATCATGGTGTCTTGGAGAGTTTAACCAAGATTCAATTTCTTCACACCAATTTAAACTTGACCAATCCTAAAATTTTGACAAAGTGACAAATTTTTCATTCAATGAAATTGAACTTGACTTTGAATGTGAACCCGATCCCCAACCTTGTGATTCAGTTTTCGTTTTTGAATCTATGTTGACTCTGCTATCCTTAACCGATTTGGACTCATTTTCTGAGCTGACATTGATTCCCCTATTCATAAATCTTGAAACTGAACCACCTATTTTGGATAGTTACATTCCATTGATGGGAAATGAATATGAATTTAAATTCTTTGATTTGGAGTCAACTATTGAACCAAAACTGAATCTCGAACCTAAACTTAATTTTTCCGAGTTAGTATTGGTTCTCGAACCTTTCATTCTTGAGCCTAAGTCAACCATTCCACTAAGTCACATTCTATTGTTAGACCAAGGTATAAATCATAATGACTCTGAGATGATATTTCAAAATTTGTCATATAACCGGGATGATTTTAATGTTAGGGTCTTGCATGATCCTATTCACTTGGGGGTTGTAACTCTGTAAATGGAAAGAGGTCACCGAAGGTGGGTTCCATGATAGTCCACAATATTTAGATTGGGAAGCAACGCTTGGCCCAATCCGATCACCACCGGAACCACCACCTTAAGGTAACTTGTTTCCTTCCCTTTCTTCTTTTTCATGCATATATGAATTTATTCATAGATTGAGGACAATGCATGAGATAGGTGTGGGGGAGGATTCTAACATAACATAGATTTTTTATTTATAAAAAGATTAACATTTTCTTTGCCTTTAAAAACTTTTTGTAAAGAGAAACAATATTTTGACCTATTGTTTGTAAGAAATTAAGTTAGTTTTATGGAATAGGAGAATCAAAATTAGGATTTCTTATTCTTGGTCAAAATAAGATTATTTGTTTGATCACTAGAAATAGGAAAAAAATTAGAAAAATAATTTCTTTACCTTGATGAAATAGGCATACTTTATATATTTACACACTTAGGGTTCAAAAACAAAGATTCTTATGCCTTATAAAAAAGAGAAAAAAGAAGAAAAAATATATATGAAAAATTAACAATCTAATTATTGATTTGCTAGGTGCTTTGGCTTAAGCAAGCCTTGGTATCTATGCAAAAGGTAATTAGATAAGTTTGAAAATATATATAAATATAAATATATATCAAAAATCCTCTGATTATGCTGGGTATTTGTGCATCATAAAGCAAAAATATTCATGCCTAAATGTGGTCCATATAATTAATAAAATCCTGAAGCTTTGTGGCCTTATTTGCTCGAGTCCTTAAGTCTTTGGGGTGTTTTCTCATCCGATGCCCTAAGACTGTTCAGTTAGTAGTCACTGACCTAAGGCTAATTATATAGAAAGATTAGAAAGCCTAATAGAACTAAGGGATAGTACCACCAAATTTTTTTTTGTAAGAATAAGGCATAAGAGTTAAAGTTTAAGAACCCCAATTCAAATTTTCACGGTCGCAAAGATGCATATGACTAAGGGAAAAATAATAGACTAGATGAGAAATACAATTTAACTCCTTACCTTGATTGATAATAAGTTTTTGAATAGAGACAGAGTTTAGAAATGACTAGTTTGGCGTTCTTATGACTTACAGATTACTTGAATTTTTACAATAATACTTCAAATATTTTCTCGTCTTTCCAAAATGTGTTTTCAAAATACTAACACTTTATTTATTTCTCTTTATGGATTTTGTGGGTGTAATCCACTGAAAACCCTAACGAGATAAAAACTCATCCTCTAGGGATAACCTAGAGGTTTAATGGCTTATTGCACATGCTAGGTGCAACCGTGATTCCTATGAAAGCGTGTTAGATTAAGTTAGCTCTAATTTTCTTTGTTTTGCTCGGGAACGAGCAAAAAATAGGTATATGGGTGTGATTGTACACGTTTATTGCATATCTATTATTACATTCCTACATCTATCTTATAATAAACCCTGCTAATTAATGTCTTATTTTGAAGGTTTATCTTAATGAAAGGAGAGAAGATAAGACCAAATAAAAGATAGTTAAATTCTAATTTAATTGGATCTATTTGGTTAACTGAAGATAAAGCCAAATAAATTCAGTTAAAATCGGATTTATCAGAATCAATTTGGTTAACTTGAAAAATCAAAGAGATAAAGGCAAATTCAAAAGTCCAAAAGCAACACTATGAAAATAAAAAGGAATATCTAAAGGATTTGAATATATGTTTAGAAGAATCAGAGAGATAAGATACAATTTAACTGAAGATCAAGGGATAAAAAAAAAATTTATTTCCAACCTTATCTCTAACCTTATCAAAAAATCTTTTCTGTTGGGTAAGAGATTTTGCCCCTATCTTTGTACGCTTTCCCTTATCCAATTTTGGCTATAAATACCTATATTTCTGAAGGCAAAAGGGGCACCACTGAGCAGAGAAAGATTTTAAGCTAGGTTTTTCTTTAGTTTAGTTTAGGTTTTTATTTTTCTTTTCATATAATTTTCAGATTTCTTTATGTAACTTAGAAGAGAGAAGAGTTTTATAAGAGAATGAGAGTCAAACTTGTACTGAGAGTGATAGGTGTAAGTAATCTTTTTTTCTTTCATTTTTACTTTATTGAATCTAAAATTACATTCTTTGTTCTTCATTTCTGTTTTTCTTTTACTTTCCTCTGAGGTGCTTGTAATCTAAATGAATCCTATAGCCTCAAAACTGTCTTGCCCTAGCAAGTGCCAGTAATGGCTTATGGTGTTGGATAGCCATTTTTAAATTAGTTTAAGCTTGCACCTTTATTTTGTAGTTTCGAATGAGAATGGGGAAGATCCTATACGCCATGCTTTGATCGCCTTCACGCCAAAGTAAATCGTTACAATGGATCCAAGGTAAGCAAGCTTCAAGGAGGTAAGTAAGTATTTAGTTTAGTTATTTTTTTCTTTACTTATTGGGTTAGAAACACATCTCCAAAACACATCTCCCTTTATTCTTCTTTATTTTAACTTAGTTTTTTTTTCTTTTCAAAACACCAACAATCACCATCTTCTCCATGAAACATACACCTAGAGGGGGGTGAATAGGTGTAGTAGCTAATCAATGACATATGATGCGGAATTAAAAACTAATAGCAACTCACTATGTGTAATCAAAGAGTGTAGCCGAATTTCCGGTGAGGGGCTCTGGACTATCTCCTCTAGATTCCTCTAAATAAGAGTTGAGGTGCTATATGATCTCTTGGTTCACCACAAGTATGGGCACACAAACAATACCAAGCATGTATGAAATATGATCAATATAAAGCAATGCAAGATATGAGAGAGATAGAGTTAGAGATAGTGGATCAAACGCAAATATCAAGATATATTTTCAGGCTCGAGCCACAGCTCTACATCCCCCCTTCACACAGAAGGATTTCCACTACGTCCACACAGGACCTCCCATAAAGGGAACCTCCACCGAGAAATTTACAATTACAAAGTTAGAAGTGCACAACTCCTCTCTCTAACATAACTACCTCTACACAAGAGGTAAGGCACAAAGCCAAAACAACAATCACCTCTACACAAGAGGGATAAAAGCACAAAGTCAAACCACAATCTCAATCACCTCTACATAAGAGGGATAGACACTAAGCCAAACCACAATCACCTCTACACTTGAGGGATGAATACAAATCAAAGCAAAGGAAAGATTACAATTTGGTGATCACAATAGACCACAAATAACTCTTGGTGATCACAATAGACCACAAACAATATTTTCTACAAAAACAAGAACCTATAGATAGGATAGAGATAATAGCTCAAGTGTGAGAAAACAAGGTGTTTGAAAAAGAAATCATAAAGAAAAATACTTGGGAAAAATACTAGATAGAGATAAGAATAAAGATCCAATAGCCAATTTCCCAAAGACTATTTTTCTTTGATTTTTCTAACCCTTGAAAATAAAATAAAAGATCAAACTTTTAAGCACAAAAACTCTTTTATACTTACTGCTAAACAACTTAGATAGGAAAAATAGCTCTCAAAAACCTTGTAAAAAACAGCCCCCAAAACCCCTTTATATAGGGTTGGAAAAAAATTAGCCTTTGGCAGCCAAAAAGGTCCAGAATGCCCTTCCGGTCGACCGGCCGGTCGATGTTCAGAGGAGGATTAATTGTATTGAGAGAGGGTTTAGAGTAAACCGTTGATGTCCATGTACTGATGATCAAAATCTCTGAATGTATATGAAGGTTTACTTTACTCCTTCCGAATCACCGTTCGTAGCACAAGGTACGACGGGTCGTATCCGCAGGGAGGGTTAGCAATAGAAGCATTCAAGGTTTTTATATTGAGATTTCGAGAAAAAAAATGAAAGTTCTTCTTTGCTTAAAAATGAAAAACAAAAAAACATAGAAAGTGAGTGAAAAATCTTTGTGGTTTTGTAGAGAAAGGAAAACGGAAAAAAAGATGGAATGAAAACGGTAATATTTGAAAAGAGAATGTTTTAAGAAAAGGGTTTTGAAAGTACGTTAGAAAGAAAAGTCATGACTAACTAACATTCTAATCTACTAACTTACTACTCTCATTGGGTGATGCATGTCTCATGTTGATTCATCGGCAATAGTATATCTTGCTTTATCAAGTCGATGTGTTGTCCCATGTCGAGGAGGTGTTCTCATCTAGGCTTGACTAGTAGCCTCCTTGAATCATCGGCTCCCTAAATAGATATTCAATAATGGAACAAGGGTAGTTAAACTTTAGGTATGCTAAGCAAAAAAAATGCAAGATTCATTAGTCCATCATGCTATAATCAAGCTAGCATGAAATAAGAAACTTGTACAATAGTTGTTAGCATAATGAAGTGATCCATCTTCATGTTCCATCAAGGCACTTGTTCTAAAGATAAGGCTCTAAGTGAGGCTCACATGAATCATATGAAGGTGGTACATAGCATTTGCTAAGAATTGAACATAACTCATCTTCATTGGGGATAAAAGAGACTTGTAAAATTGCAAGACTAAAAATAGAGCACCTAATGATTCATATGAGTTATCAATCACCCAAGAATTAGTAGTTAGTAGTGTTAGAAGTTAGTTAGTCATGTTAATGAGTTAGCTAGACATAGAAATGAAGAACAAGCAACAATTCATTATAGAAAGTAAATGCAAGAAGGTAAAAGCTTGAAGAAGAAGATGCACAAGAACAAGAAGAGATTTGAAGAATGAAAGATTGATCCTTGTATTGAGTTGTCACCTCCTTCAATTATAAAGATTTCTCACCCTCACTCTCTCTCTTTTTTGGATTCTAGAAGGAGAAAATGAAAATTACACAAGAGACTAAAGAAAATCTAGAGAAACCCTAACAATTTCCCTAAACAAGAATGCTATTCTCTCCTCCTCGATTACAGAGGCCCTAGGGGTCTATTTATAGCCTTCAGGAGATTAGGCCTTCCCACCACAGCCGTTGGATCAAACGTTTGATCAATGGCCAAAGGACTGCCGCGGATTCGCGGCCAGGGCTGGGTTTTCGCGGCAGAATCTTGGCCGTTGCACCAACGAATTCTCTGTCATTTTGTTATGGCTCGTGTCCTAGTTGGATCTTCTAAAATGTAGAGAATATGCTTTGGATCAATCCAGATCTGGGCTTTCTTCTTGTGGGCTTTTAAATTACTCTTAAATTCCTTTAAAAATCATAATTGTTGGGTCTTCTTCTCCATTAAATATTGGACCTAAAAAAAGAGTGAAAAAGCAATAAAAATCCCATATTTAATCACATAAAGTATAATATGGTGGTATAAAATGATGCATAAATGAACTCCAATCACACCCCCATACCTAGCTTTTGCTCGTCCCCGAGCAAAATAAGCAAAGAGAAAAATCCTAACTAAATTATTACACCACTTTCGTAGGTAACACGATTGCACTGAGCTCGTGCAACAAGTTGTTAAACCTCTAGGTTACCCTAGAGGAGGAGTGTTATCTCCTGAGGGTTTTCAGCGGATTGCACCCACAAAATCCCAAGAAAAAAGAAAATGTTAGTGAAAAGAAAGGAAGAAAAAATTATGATCCATTTTTTTTTCAAGAATTTCGGTGATCTATTGGTTTCGGCTTACCCTAAACTTTTCCTTCTTTTTATAAGTTTCCGTTCGAAGTCTTGTTTTCAACTTAGGTTAAGTTTTCAGGAATAGAGAGAAAGCTAGATTTTGTATCAGGCCTAACATATATACATCTATATGTATGAGGAATTTTTCTTAGACTTTAGTTCATTTATTTACATATATATAATAATAATTTTTCTTCTTTTTTTTAATATATATATATATATATGTTTATTATATATTTACATTCCCTTAGCTTCATTAGGCTTTCTAATTTACCCATGTAGCGAGCCTTTTACCGATGACTCCCAGACCAGATGGTCTTAGGGCACCAGATGAAGATACATCTCTAAGGTCCAAGGACTCGAGTAAACTAGGCCACGAATGCTAAGCACTCAACCACCTTTAAGCATGACTAGCCATGCTTCTTAAGACACAACTAACCAGCTTAATTAGTGATTAAATTTTTACTTATGATTATTATTATTATTATTTTGTTTATATATCTTTTTATTTTTATTTTTATATATGTATGTAAAAAAAATTACTAAGTCCTTGATGAATCCCTCAACATGTAATAGTGCTTAGGAAAATTCAAAATCTAGCTATCTTTTTATTCTTTTCTTTCTTAACCTAAAGATCCAACAAAACTTCTTTTTTCGACTTATATTAAGAAATCTTAGTTTAGAATATCCTTAATTCCTAAGAACAAGTTAATTCTTTTAAAAAGAAATGGATCATATATTTTTTTATATATATAAAAGAAGAACAATTAAAAATCTAAAGAAAAATCCTACACACGAAAAACCAAAGAAAATCCAAAAAAATCTAGAAAAATCCTATGTTAGTATCTACCCCCATACTTATCTCATGCATTGTCCCCAATGAATGCAAGAAAATATATGCATAAAATAGGTAAACAAAAGGTGTCACCCCTCCTGCGGCTTAGACCAGCGATGGTGCTAGGTCCGGCCGACTGCGAACGCCGCAGACCCTCCTCAATGCGGTCTAAACGAGATATTTGCTCCTCAACCTGTTTGTGTAGTCTAACCTGCCCCCGAAATATCTTCTTCATGCCTCGCCAAAAAGTAGACATGAAGGTGCGTGAATCAGCTGGGGGGTCCTGCTGCCAAAAGGGCGGATCATCCTCCTCTTCTAAAAGTTCCTCCGAAGAGGACTCAACCGGGGCATCTTTGGACTGGACACTAGGGGTCCAGACCGCATGAAGACAACTATTATAAGCGCTAGTCGTCCTCTCTAGTGCAACGAACACTCTATTATATGAGTCAAAAACTCAATCCGGTAAGAAAGGACTACACAGACGAGTGATCAAAACTGGGTGCGAGTACTTTGCACCGCGTGTGCGTGAGAAGTCGGTTATGATACTATGAAAGATGGTCTTATTAATACAGATAGTGTGCTGCCGAGTCATGAGGTCGTGAATGATCTGCATCACCGGCCTATTGAAGGAGGTCGTGTGGTCAAGCCCTAATATGTTGCGTTGAATCCAGCGACCAACGCAATGTACATTTTTAAATGTAGTACTGACTTTAAGCCCCCTATCTTGTTCTGTACAGCGAGCCCCCATGACAGTCATGTAATCGATTAATGGTAGGGGGTAGCTATGATGTGGTTGCAAGGGACATGTGTAAATTCCTCTAGCAGAGGAAGCGTGATAATAATGTCCCCAGTGGGCATGTGCATCAAGATTTGGTATGTGTCAAAATTGATAGAGGCTTGATCTATAGAATTGTAGAAAAGCTTGATGAGTTCAGGACAATAGTAAGCCTCGTGATCTGACTTATCATAAACTAATTCATACCAATCCCATGCACAAATATGATCTAAAAATATATGACGATAACCGTTAACATCCTAGCAAAATCTTTTTCAGCGAAAATTGATCTTGCCATGATGAATAATATGAAGCAACGGGAAGAGATACGCAAGCCTCCCCCGGACTATGTAGGGGAAAACTTAAACGAGATTGCGGAGAGCAATCAGCAGTGATAGTAGATGAGCAGATGGTAGATCAGGAGACTTCAGACTGCCGCGACAGCAGAGAAATTTGGCGGCGCTCCAGATGCTTCCAGTTGGCCGCGATGCGCAACAATGGCCGTGGAAACGCGACAGGGTAGAAGAGACTGATTGGTTACTAATGTTGCACATTTATTATCATATTTCCATACTTATTATAGAATAAAATCTGCTTTGTCCTAATTAAATGTTTAATTTATTTGCAGGCCCATTCCTTAAGGAGATGAAGAGAAACAAGCCCAAAAGCCCACCAAATTCTGATTAATTCAGAATAAATTTGAAATGAAGAAATCAGGGCAAAATCTTGGCATATAAGGAAGGTTTAGAAGAATCCTCCCTGAATCAAGATGAAGAAATCAGGGCAAAATCTTGGCATATAAGGAAGGTTGAGAAGAATCCTCCCTGTGGGCAAAATCTTGGTATATAAGGAAGGTTGAGAAGAATCCTCCCTGAATCAAGACAAAATCTTGGCATATAAGGAAGGTTGAGAAGAATCCTCCCTGAATCAAGCACAATCAAAGGCTGTTTTGTCAACTTTTGAAGAAGAAAATAAGAAAATCAGAAGAAGATACGGGAAATACATCAGACCAGGAGATTCCCCCAATCTTCCTGGGATCTTCTCCTTTAGGTTTTTTGCCTATAAATACTGGTTTTAGCTGATCAGGGAGAAGGCAGGCAGATTAGGATTTTAGACTAGTTTTCTCATTTCTTAGTTTAGGTCTTTGTTTTTCTTTTTCATGTAACTGTAATTGTGATTTATGTAAATAAGAGGAGATCAGACTTTCATTGAAGAACAAGAATGAAGCTAGAGCTGGAGTGACACCGGTGTAAGATGAATTTCTTTTCTTTGATTGTTATGAGATCGAATCAATTTTTTTCTCTTTGTATGTAGTTTCTTTTAGTCTTCTTCTTCTTTTCTACTTTACTTTTCTTTTTGGTACAACTGTCTTCCAAGTGAGTCTAAAGCATCGAAAGAGCCTTGCCTTTGCGAGTGCCACCGATAGCTCATGACGATGGAATTGTGAGTCTCTCTGTATCATTTCATGCTTGCGTATCTTGATGATGTAATGTGGAAGAGACCGAAAATCTACTCTTATGGGCTATGCGCTGAATGCCTCCAATTCAAGGTAACATCGTAGCTAAGAACTCAAGGTAAGCTTTTGGTGAAAAGAAGGTAAGTTTTTATTTCTTTTCTTTCATTTCTGTAAATTAAATCACTTTCACCATTTCTTCCAAATCATTTCTTTCTCCACTTCATTTGTACATATTCGCTTCATTGTTTTCTGATTTTTCCAACTTCTCATTCTTCCACTTTCTTCTAACTTTAATATAACTTTCTTTTTCACTTTCATAACTTTAAAAACAGAGAAGAACTTTCACTTGTTGTCATAAAGATTTCAATATAAAGAACTGTAATGCTTCCATCGCAAACCCTCCTTGTGGATCACGACCCGCATAGCCACTTGCTATAGCGGAAGAATTGAGCACTTGCACATTTAGATTTTTAAGATCTGAAATTCCGTATTTTTTGTGCAGGTTTACCTCAAACAAATTTTGGCGCCGTTGCCGGGGAGGGTAATGGTTTTTATTGAAATCTTATTTATATTGAATTTTTAGAACTAAAACGAATTTTCTTCTCTGTTGCAGGTTATAGGGCAAGCAAAGCAGGAAAAAAGTATTGCAGAAACATATTAGTGGTCTTGGGCCTCTGTTCTAAAAAACAGAGACCAAGTACCCTCTGAATTGCCGCATTTTCTCGGCTTTAGCCACGTTTCCGCGACAAGAAAGAGTTCACTACTAATTGGTTTTTGCAGGGCTGCTTGCTTTGCAAAATTCTAGTTTTCTGCAACTTTATTTCTTATATGCAATTACATAAGCCTGCTAATAATCAACAGTAAAACATTTGTTGAAAAGATAAAAAATTTATTAGACGTTTGCATTTTAGGCACGTGTCTTTTCAATTTATTTATTTTTATTGTTGAAGAGTGCTAGAGAAAGGTACGTACGCATTGCATTTAGAATAGGACTATCTCTTGGTTGATTTACATCGCTTTGAGTGAATTTTATTTACATATCTTGTACACTTGCACAAACTTATCTTAAGGGCACTAACCCATAACAAGATAAGGTGGGGATTTAATCACCCTTCCTTAGCCCAAAAATCAGATTCCAAGCACTCACTAACCAAAGCCTAACTAAAAATGAGCAGACGTTGGCCCTAGGGACATCTCGGACTCAATTAGGAGATCATCCTAAGGGGAAAAAGTGTTGGAATTTGACTCTTGCAAAATCAGTGTCTAGGAAAGGGATTAAGGGCCGAAAGCCCGAAGGTTGGTGGTTATTTAATTAAGGAACGTCTTTGACGGAAAACCTCCCACCAACCTTGCCCTGACCTGGCTGATTAGCTTGTGGTCAAAGTCTGCATTGGACCTCCCGTGGACAGTCTAACTAGTTAGGAGTCGTCTAGGTCATAGGTCTACCCTAACTTAGATTAGAATTTTTTTCTTTTTCTTTGTTTATTTGTTTGTTTTTCTTTCTTTTTGTTTGTATTCCATTGTGTGATATGGCCTATAATAACAATTTTTTCAATTTCAATAATAATCCATATTACACATCAAACTCTTTTTCGGATATTACCAACCCGGCATATCATGACTTTAACCAACCTAGTGTGCTGGATTGGTCTTATCCGAATTAATATAACCCATGTCCCCCATCGTATGACTATAATTTCCATAATGATTTCAACTCTTCAGAGAGTCAGTGGGGATTCACCTACCTCGAGCATAATTTTCATCCAACTTGTCCCCCTTGTCCACCTAGTCCACAATATCCCCAAGAGTCATACTCAGTTCCACCAGTCCAAAATAGAAAACCATCAATTTTGGAAAGGAGTATGCGTGAGTCCAAACAACAATTACAAAATCTGATGGACTCACAATTTCACTACCACTTCCAAAACAACACTTCATCTTTTCATCAAAATAATGAATCCATCAATTATGAAAAGATGCTTGAAGCCATGACTCATGCTCAAAATGCTAGAAGTCGTGACATAGATATGATGGTCGAATCTCTACGTTCTCACCGTTTGACCAGTTCTGATGTCACTAACCATCCTGTTAGAGCCGAAGAGTCATGTAGTTTTGAAAATCAAGATTCCATTTCAGAACAACCATTTGAACTTGCCCAAACTCCAAATGAAATTGATAGTTTGACAAGTTATCCCTTGCCTGAAATAGAACTTGAAAATGAATATGATCATGAACTAGAACTTAGTGATTCAATTTTACTTCCTGATTCAATAATGACTCAGGTATCTACACCTGATTTCAATCTTTTTCCCGAGTCAACATTGGATCCTGTGCCAATTCATCATGAAATTGAATCACCCATCTTTGATGATCATATTGAACTTGACCAATTTTATAATCTTGAAAATCCCATTGATAAATTGGTAAGTTCTCATTTTTTTGATATTGAACTCAATGAGATATGTGACCTAGATTCCCAAATCCGTGATCCAGTTCAACTTTCTGAATCATTATTGACTCCTGTTTTGTTACCAAACTTGAGTAATATTTTAGAGTCAGTTTTGATTCCACCTATCATTCTTGAACTTGAATTACCAACATTAAGTCACATTCCATTGTTGGAAAATAATTGTGGACTTGAGTTTCAACTTCTTGACTTGGACCCAATTTCTGAACCTATTTTGACTCTTGAACCTTTACTTGACTTAAGTCACCTTCCTGAGTCGGTATTAGTTCCTGTCCTTCCTGAGTCCAAGTCAATCATTCTATCTTTTCACACTCCATTCTGGGACGAGATGGTTGACAAATTTGACTCCGAAATTTGTTATGGAATTTGAAAATTAGATGGGGTCAAATACTTAATAAAAATCCTTTATGGACACATCTTTTTAGTGGGTTATATTAGAGTAATTTCTGGCGGGTTCCTCCGAGCCTCAAGAAAAGTTGATTGGGCCGCATTTCGTGGACCAATCAGACCACCACCGGAACCACCACCTTAAGGTAACATTTTCCTTTCCTTTCTTCTTTTTCATGCATCTATGCATTAATTCATACATTGAGGATAATGCATGAGATAGGTGTGGGGGAGGGTTCTAACATAACTTAGGTTTTTCTTTTTATAAAAAAATAAAAAAATAAAAAAATTAACATTTTCTTTACTTTTAAAAACTTTTTGAAAAATAGAAACAATATTTTGACTTATTTTTTGTAAGAAATTAAGTTAATTTTAAGGAACAGGAAAATCCAAATTAGGATTTCTTATACTTGGTCAAAATAAGATTATTTGTATGATTTTTAGGGTTAGGAAGATAATTTTTCAAAGTAATTTAGTCTTGATCTTTACCTTGATGAAATATGCACACTTCATACACTTACACACTTAGGGTTCAAAAACAAAGATTCTTATGCCTTATAAAAAAAAGAAAAAGAAAAAAAAAGATAAACAAATCTAATTATTGATTAGCTAGGTGCTTTGGCCTAAGCAAGCCTTAGTATTTATGCGAAAGATGATTAGATAAGTTTAAAAAAATATATATAAACATTCTCTGATTAAGCTGGGTATTTGTGCCTAATAAAGCATAAGTATTCACGCCAAAAAGGGGTTCATATAATAAAATCCTTAGTTTTGTGGCCTTGTTTGCTCGAGTCCTTAAGTCCTTGGGGTGTTTTCTCACCTGGTGCCCTAAGACCGTTTGGTTTGGGAGTCATCGATTAAAGGCTCATTACATGGGCAGATTAGAAAGCCTATTAGAACTAAGGAATAATACCAAAAAAAAAATTATATATATATATATAATAATAAATGAGTCATAAGAGTTAGAGTTAAAGAATCCTTAGTCAAAATTTTCACAATCACAAAGTGCATATGACTTAGGGTAAAGTAATAGACCAGATGAGAAGTACAATTTGACTCTTTACTTCGATTGATAACAAATTTTTGAATAGAGACTAAGTTTAGGAATGAAAAATTCAGTTTTCTTATAACTTATAGATTGCTTAAATCTTACAATTATATTTCAAATATTTTTCTCTTTCAAAATGCTTTTCGAAAATACTAACTCTTTGTTTCTCTTTCTTTATGGATTTTGTGGGTGTAATCCACTGAAAACCCTCACGAGACAAAACTCGTCCTCTAGGGGAAACCTAGAGGTTTAACGGCTTGTTGCACATGCTCAGTGCAATCGCGTGACCTGCGAAAGTGGCTAATAATCCTTAGTATAGTTTAGTTGTTTTGCTCGAGGACGAGCAAAAGATAGGTATGGGGGTGTGATTGGTTACTAATGTTGCACATTTATTATCATATTTCCATACTTATTATAGAATAAAATCTGCTTTGTCCTAATTAAATGTTTAATTTATTTGCAGGCCCATTCCTTAAGGAGATGAAGAGAAACAAGCCCAAAAGCCCACCAAATTCTGATTAATTCAGAATAAATTTGAAATGAAGAAATCAGGGCAAAATCTTGGCATATAAGGAAGGTTTAGAAGAATCCTCCCTGAATCAAGATGAAGAAATCAGGGCAAAATCTTGGCATATAAGGAAGGTTGAGAAGAATCCTCCCTGTGGCCAAAATCTTGGTATATAAGGAAGGTTGAGAAGAATCCTCCCTGAATCAAGGCAAAATCTTGGCATATAAGGAAGGTTGAGAAGAATCCTCCCTGAATCAAGCACAATCAAAGGCTGTTTTGTCAACTTTTGAAGAAAAAAATAAGAAAATCAGAAGAAGATACGGGAAATATATCAGACCAGGAGATTCCCCCAATCTTCCTGGGATCTTCTCCTTTAGGTTTTTTGCCTATAAATACTGGTTTTAGCTGATCAGGGAGAAGGCAGGCAGATTAGGATTTTAGACTAGTTTTTTCATTTCTTAGTTTAGGTCTTTGTTTTTCTTTTTCATGTAACTGTAATTGTGATTTATGTAAATAAGAGGAGATCAGACTTTCATTGAAGAACAAGAATGAAGCTAGAGCTGGAGTGACACCGGTGTAAGATGAATTTCTTTTCTTTGATTGTTATGAGATCGAATCAATATTTCCTCTTTGTATGTAGTTTCTTTTAGTCTTCTTCTTCTTTTCTACTTTACTTTTCTTTTTGGTACAACTGTCTTCCAAGTGAGTCTAAAGCATCGAAAGAGCCTTGCCTTTGCGAGTGCCACCGATAGCTCATGACGATGGAATTGTGAGTCTCTCTGTATCATTTCATGCTTGCGTATCTTGATGATGTAATGTGGAAGAGACCGAAAATCTACTCTTATGGGCTATGCGCTGAATGCCTCCAATTCAAGGTAACATTGTAGCTAAGAACTCAAGGTAAGCTTTTGGTGAAAAGAAGGTAAGTTTTTATTTCTTTTCTTTCATTTCTATAAATTAAATCACTTTCACCATTTCTTCCAAATCATTTCTTTCTCCACTTCATTTGTACATATTCGCTTCATTGTTTTCTGATTTTTCCAACTTCTCATTCTTCCACTTTCTTCTAACTTTAATATAACTTTCTTTTTCACTTTCATAACTTTAAAAACAGAGAAGAACTTTCACTTGTTGTCATAAAGATTTCAATATAAAGAACTGTAATGCTTCCATCGCAAACCCTCCTTGTGGATCACGACCCGCATAGCCACTTGCTATAGCGGAAGAATTGAGCACTTGCACATTTATATTTTTAAGATCTGAAATTCCGTATTTTTTGTGCAGGTTTACCTCAAACAGAGACAGAGGGTCAGAAAAATTTGGGGGGCGGCGCTGGCTGTTCTCGTTTCAGATCTGGGGTTGAAACTAGGGTAAAGAAAGAATACGGGATAGAGGGTATATATAAGGGGCTGAGAAAGATGGAATCCCCAAATTGCCCTAGTTGAAATGAGAAATTTACAACCCTAGGTTATTTAAAAAGGAAAAGGAGTGTATGAAGAGAAAGAAAAACCTAGGTGCTATTTAGCACCTAAGTCTATTTTATTTATTTATTTATTTATTTATTTTTTATTTATTATTTTTTATTTTCTTGTTGATTATTTGGTTTTATATTTTTTTATCAATATATATATTTATTTTATTTTATTTTTATTTTGTTTAATTACAAGGGAGGTCCCAAGGAGACATCGGGAAAAGTGTAAAATGACGTGGTCACATATAGACTGGGTCACAAAGACCCAATTCAAGAATATTGTGTGACTCAGACTCTGCGGTGAAAAATGACTTTAGGCATTGACCATTGACTTTGAAAGTATTGCCATTCTTAGGATCGAAAATTTCAATAGCACCATGAGGGGAGACATTCTGGACGACGTATGGGCCTGGTTTTCAGTTTACCAGGAAAAAGGTGGAGTCTAGAGTTATACAACAGAACTTTTTATCCTGAGACAAAATTTTTCCTATGAATTGATTTATCATGGAAAAGCTCAGCTCTGTGTTTAGATATCAGAGCGTTATCGTATGCATCATTTCTTAGCTCTTCTAACTCGGATATCTGCAGCTTTCTCAAATCACCGACTTTGTCTAAGTCCAAATTCAGCTGTTTTAGTGCCCACATAGCACGGTACTCTAACTCCACAGGCAAATGGCAGGGTTTTCTAAATATAACTCGATATGGAGACATACCGAGGATAGTCATGTAGGCGGTCCTATATGCCCATAGGGCATCAATGAGTTTGATGGACCAGTCCATATGATTTTGTCCGACTGTTTTCTCCAATATCAGTTTAATTTGTCTGTTGGTGACTTCCACTTGCCCGTTCGTCTGAGGATGATAGGCCGTGGATAATTTATGAGAGATAGAGTACTTCCGTATTAGGGCTTCAAAAGCCCGGTTGTAGAAATGACTCCCGTTGTCACTAATTATCGCACGGGGGGCTCCGAAGCGCGAAATGATGTTTTCACGTAAAAACTTGATGATAACTTGGTTGTCATTTGTCCTAGTCGGAATAGCTTCAGCTCACTTAGAAACGTAGTCTACGGCCACCAAAATGTATTGGTTGCCATAAGATAGAGGGAAGGGTCCCATGAAATCGATGCCCCACAAATCAAAAATTTCTACCTCCAGGATCGGTGTAAGGGGCATCATGTCTCTACGTGTGATTCAACCCGTCATTTGATATCTGGCACAGAGCTTGCAAAAAGTATAAGCGTCCTTAAAGAGAGTAGGTCAGTAGAACCCACTTTGAAGGACTTTCTTAGCAGTCTTTCGTAGACCAAAGTGTCCACCGCAAGCTAACTCATGACAAAATGTCAAAACACTATGATGTTCATCCTCAGGAAGACACCTTCTAATTATCTGGTCAGGAAAATATTTGAATAAATACGATTCATCTCAAAAGAAAAACCATATTTGACTCATAAAGCATGCTTGTCCTGACCTGACCAATTTGAAGGTGTTCACCCGGTTGCAAGGTAGTTTGCTATATTAGCATACCAGGGCTCTTTACACATCGTGAAGATGTGTTCGTCAGGAAAGTTTTCATTGATTGATATTGTCTCAGTTTGTGCATTTGGAATTCGCGAAAGGTGATCTTCCACCACATTCTCAACGCCCTTTTTGTCTTTATTTTCCAAATCAAACTCTTGCAAAAGAAGTATCCATCGAATCAGTGTAGCCTTTGCATCAAGTATCTAAGGGCGGAGTGATCAGTGAAAATTGTTGTCCTTGACCCTAGTAGGTATTGGTGAAACTTCTCCAACGCAAACACAACTGCTAAAAATTCCTTTTCAGTCGTTGTGTAATTTAGTTGGGCTTCATTAAGCATCCTACTAGCATAGTAAATCACATGTTGCCTTTTATCGGTACGCTGTCCTAGAACAGCGCCTATAGCATAATCGGAGGCATCACACATGATTTCAAAAGGCCTAGTCCAATCTGGTGCTGACATTATCAGTGCCGAGATAAGTCTGTGCTTAAGCTCCTCCCAAGCTTATAGACACTCTTCATCAAATTTAAAGGGCACATCTTTTCCTAAGAGATTCATTAAAGGTCTAGCAATTTTGCTAAACCCCTGAATGAATCTTCTATAGAAGCCAGCGTGCCTTAGAAATGATCTAATGTCTTTTAAGTATTTTGGCTCAGGGAGCTTTGTTATTGCTTTCACTTTCGATCTATCAACCTCAATTCCTTTGTTTGAAACTTCGTGCCCTAGGACTATTCCTTGCTTGACCATAAAGTGATACTTCTCCCAGTTGAGTGTCAAGTTTTTCTCCATGCATCGTTTTAAAACCAGCTTAAGATGGTGCAAGTATTGTTCAAAGGAATCACCATAAATAGAAAAATCATCCATGAAAATCTCCAAAAATCTTTCCACCATGTCGGAAAAAAGACTAAGCATGCAACGTTGAAACGTTGCGGGAGCATTGCATAGACCGAAGGGCATTCTTCGATATGCAAATGTTCCAAAGGGACAGGTGAAAGTAGTCTTGTCTTGATCCTTGGGAGCGATAGGGATTTGATTGTATCCTGAATATCCATCAAGGAAACAGGAATATTCATGTCCAGCTTGTCTCTCGAGCATTTGATCTATGAACGGAAGGGGAAGTAGCAGCGTTTAATTTTCGGTAATCAATACAGACTCGAATCTTCGTTGGAAAATGAGTTTGCACTAATTCTTTCTTATTATTTTCTACCACGGTATACCCTGCCTTCTTTGGCACAACGTGGACTGGAGTAACTCATTGGCTATCAGATATGGGATATATATTCTCATTGTCTAATAGCTTCAAAATCTCAGCTCTAACAGCCTCCTGCATGATCAGATTTAGTCTACGTTGTGGGTCACGTTTTGGTTTTGCATCTTCCGTCAAATGAATCCGGTGTTGCACAATGGATGGACTGATTCCCTTTATATCAGCCATAGTCCAACCAATGGCTTCTCAATTTTTTTTAACACAGCAAGAAGATCCTCTTCTTACTGTTCCGTAAGATGGGACGCAATTATCATGGGAAATGCTTCCTTCTCACCAAGTACTGGTACTTGAGATGGCTAGGAAGAACCTTAATCTCGAAAGAGGGAACCTGATCTATCAATGGTTGTTCCTTGTGTAAGGGAAGGATAGGGGTGGCATTTGTTGCCCACTCCACTATGAATTCGATGATTTAATCAAGATTGAAGTCATCAGACTCATATTCAAATTCTCTATCAGACTCATATTCAATCTCCATGTCATGTTCACATGTTAATCCCTCGATTAAGTTCACTTCAAACGACTCATTATCCAAATCTCGAGGTTGTTTTCCCAGGTGGAAAACGTTTACCTCTTTTGTCATATCTCTAAAAGTTAGACGCATCGATCCATTCTTACAGTTGATGAGTGCGTTTGCGGTGGCTAGGAAGGGTCGTCCTAGAATGACAGGGGTCTGAGCTTTGGGATTGTATACAGGTTGCATCTCCAAAACAATGAAATCCACAGGGTAAATGAATTCCCCAACCCATATGAGAACATCTGTAATCTCCCCCTTGGGAATCTTTACAGATCGATCAGTCAGTTGTATAGTAACTCTGGTTGGACGGAGGTCGCCCAACCCGAGTTGCTAATATACAGAGAAAGGAAGAAGATTGATGCTGGCTCCTAGATCAAGTAACGCCCTATTTATCGTGGTTTGTCCTATAATACAGGAAATGGTTAGACTCCCTGTGTCTTTGTATTTCACAGGAATGGGCACAGTTAGCAACTCACTTATGTTTGAAGTAAGGAAGACCTTCTTTGGAAATTTGCTTTCCTTTTCTTGGTGCACATATCTTTTAAGAACTTGGCATATGAGGAGACTTGTTGTATGGCATCAAGAAGGGGCACATTGATCTGGACCTGATCAAACATTTCCCTAATCTTCTCCATTTGAGCATTAGTCTTTTGGTTTGCTAGCCTATTAGGGAATGGTACAATAGGCTTGTTGGTTGCTCATCTGTTTTGTCTTTGTTATTGAATTTGGAGGTTGGAGGTTGAAGGTTGTGAACTTGAAGATGGATCATTTTGAGTTGGTGGTACGAGAACAGGAGGTGTTGACACTGATTTATTAGGAACAGGATAACTAAAAACCTGATTGTCTATCTGCTTGTCAGATCTCAAAATATGAACAGTATTGCATTGACTTGGACCTATGTCTTTAGCTTCATGAATAGGGAAGGGGTTCTTAGGATTGGGCAAAGTGTTCCCTTTTGTCTTTTAATGTAATGAGTTAGCCAGTTGACCTATCTGAACCTCTAACCTATTGATAGCCTGGTGGTGGGTGTTCATCATTGAGGCCTGGGTTTTGGATAAGTTTCAATCATTCTTTTCAAATTTGACAATTTTTATCTGGATGATTTTGTATTTGTAGTTGCTGATATGTGGGCTGGAAGTAATGTTGGAAGCTTGATTGGAAATTTGGTGGATTCTGGTGAAAACTAGGTTGAAGAGACTGAGTAGGATATTGATGTGGAAATGGTTGCCTTGGTTGCTCATGACCAGACAGGTTCCATGAGAAATTTGGATGGTTCCTCCATCCCGAATTATATGTTTTAGAGTATGGATTATAGTTGGGTCTGATGTATGCTGCATTCATATTCTCAGAGTATATTTGAGCTTGGTAGATAGGACACTCCTCAAACAGGTGGTTAAGAGCATAGCAGTAGGTACAACCCAGGTTGATCACAGGTTGTGGGTTGACCTGATTCACAGAATTTGGTTCATTAGCCTCGAGCAGTTCTAGACTTTTCATCAATTGTGTTATCTTTGCCTCGGCAGCTATAGAGGAATCAATCGAATGCATACCAGTTCTGGAAGTGGTGGGATTGGTTATCTCAGGACAAGACTTCCACTGAATAATTTTTTCTGCTAAAGCTTCAAAGAGGTCCCAACCCTAGTTCTCATCCTTCTTCAAAAATTTCCCTTGACACATAGTCTTAAGGAGTGTCTTAGTTTGGTAGTCTAGTTTGTCATAGAGAATTTGGTACTGCCGCCACTTCTCTATGCCGTGATGAGGATATTGGGCTAGTAAATCTTTAAATCGTTCAAAATACTTCCAAAATGGTTCACTTGATTCCTGCTTAAACTGCATTATGTTTTTTTCTGATGAGGGCCGTTTTATGAATGTGATAGAACTTCTTAAGAAAGACTTTGACAAAATCATCCCATGACGAGATAGAACTGGAGGCAGATTATATAGCCACTTCTTGGCTATATCTTTAAGTGCGAAGGGAATGAATCTTAATCTAACAGCATCTTCCCTCAGTTGGGGAATTCTCATCATCAAACACACTTCTTCAAACTCACGAATGAAGAAATATGCGTCCTCGGATTTAGGCCATGAAATCTAGGGAGTGTATTTATGAATTGCGGTTTAAGCTCAAAATTGTTTCCATTTGCCTCGGGTAAAAGAATGCATGAAGGAAGTGAAGTGCGAATGGGGTAGAACTTGTCTTGGAGAGAAGTATTATTAGCCATAATTGGGATTGTGTTAGGAAGTGGTGTTTGTGCAAGTGTAGAAGTCCTAACAAGTCTTGCTAAAATTAGATCCCGGTATCACTCTTGCATGCACAATCACAGACAACGTTCACCAAGCAAACAAGCGAAAAAGGAAAATAATAAACAAGAAAAAAGGAAAAATAATCACAAGCTATCTAGGATACCTGTACCTAGACGACTCCTAACTGTTCGATGAATCGAAGAAGGTTATTGCTCGAGTCAGACGCAGCTAATCAGTCAGGTAGGGGCAAAATGCGGTGGGAGGTATCCGTGCGTAAGCAACGGGCCTTAATTACGCCAAACCACGGTATCTTTGAGGCTTAACCTCTTAATCCCCAACCTTAGATACTGATTTGACTGGAGTATGAATCAAAAACAATTTTCAACCTCAGCTGATCTCTTAACGAGTCTGGATGTCCCTAGGGGCCAACGTCTATCAATTTTTATTAAAAAGCTTGGGATTATGAGTGCTTGGATTGTGATTTTTAGGCCAAGGAAGGATGATTAAATCCCCACCTTATCTTGTTATTGGGTGGTGCCCTTAAGATCAATTTGTGCAAGTGTACAATATATGCAAACAAGATTCAGTCAAAGCGATGTAAATCAACCAAGAGATGAGTCCTATTCCAAATGCAATGCGAACGTACCTTACTCCAGCACTCTTCAACAGTAAAGTAAATGAATTGAAAGGACACGTGCCTAAAATTCAAACGTCTAATCAATTTTTAAACTTTTCAACAAATGTTTTACTGTTGGTTTATTAGCAAGCTCCTGGTGATGGCATATAAGAAATAAAGTTTGCAGCAAGCTATATTTTGAAAAGTAAGTAGCCTTGCACAAAATCAGTCAGTAGTGAACTCCTCCTTGCCACGGTTCCGTAGCTAAAGATGAGAAAACGCGACAATTCAGAGGATACTTGGTCTCTGCTTTCTAGAGCAGAGGCCCAAGATCACTTATATGTTACTGCAAGTCTTCTTTTTCTGTTTCCCTAACCTGTAACCTGTAACAGAGAAGAAAAAATTCGTTTTAGTTCTAAAAACTCAAATAAAAACCGTTACCCTCCCCGGCAACAGCGCCAAAAATTTGTTCAGAGGAGGATTAATTGTATTGAGAGAGGGTTTAGAGTAAACCGTTGATGTCCGTGTACTGATGATCAAAAACTCCGAATGTATATGAAGGTTTACTTTACTCCTTCCGAATCACCGTTCGTAGCACAAGTTATGTCGGGTCGTATCCGCAGGGAGGGTTAGCAATAGAAGCATTCAAGCTTTTTATATTGAGATTTTGAGAAGAAAAATGAAAGTTCTTCTTTGCTTAAAAATAAAAAACAAAACAACATAGAAAGTGAGTGAAAAATCTTTGTGGTTTTGTAGAGAAAAAGGAAAAACGGAAAGAAAGATGGAATGAAAATGGTGATATTTGAAAAGAGAATGTTTTAAGAAAAAGGATTTTGAAAGTACGTTAGAAAGAAAAGCCATGACTAATTAACATTCTAATCTACTAACTTACTAATCTCATTGGGTGATGTATGCCTCATGTTGATTCGTAGGCAATAGTATATCTTGCTTTGTTAAGTCGATGTGTTATCCCATATCGAGGAGGTGTTCTCATCTAGGCTTGGCTAGTAGCCTCCTTGAATCATTAGCTCCCTAAATAGATTTTTAATAATGGACAAGGGTAGTCAGACTTTAGGTATGCTAAGCAAAAAATGCAAGATTCATTAGTCCATCAAGCTTTAATCAAGCTAGCATGAATAAGAAACTTATACAATAATTGTTAGCATAATGAAGTGATCCATATTCATGTTCCATCAAGGCACTTGTTCTAAAGACAAGGCTCTAAGTGAGGCTCACATGAATCATATGGAGGTGGTACAAAGCATTTGCTAAGAATTGAACATAACTCATCTTCATTGGGGATAAAAGAGACTTGAAAAATTATAAGACTAAAAATAAAGCATCCAATGATTCATATGAGTTAGCAATCACCCAAGAGTTAGTGGTTAGTAGAGTTAGAACTTAGTTAGTCATGTTAATGAGTTAGCTAGACAAGGAAATGAAGAACAAGCAATAATTCATTGTAGAAAGTAAATGCAAGAAGGTAAAAACTTGAAGAAGAAGATGCACTAGAACAAGAAAAGACTTGAAGAATCAAAGATTGATCTTTGTATTGAGTTGTCACTTCCTTCAATTACAAAGATTTCTCACCCTCACTCTCCCTCTTTTCTAGATTCTAGAAGGAGAAAATGAAAATTACACAATAGACTAAAGAAAACCTAGAGAAACCCAAATAATTTCCCTAAACAAGAATGCTATTCTCTCCTCCTTGATTACAGAGGTCCAAGGAGTCTATTTATAGCCTTCAGGAGACGAGACCTTCCCATCACAGCCGTTGGATCAAACGCTTGATCAACGGCCAAAGGATTGCCGCGGATCCGCGGCCAGAGCCGCGTTTCCGCGGTAGAATCTTGGCCGTTGCGCCAACGAATTCTTTGCCATTCTGTTATGGCTCGTGTGCCTAGCTGGATATTCTAGAAAGTGGTGAATATGCTTTGGATCAATCCAGATCTGGGCTTTCTTCTTGTGGGTTTCTAAATTACTCTTAAATTCCTTTAAAAATCATAATTGTTAGGCCTTCTTCTCCATTAAATATTGGACCTGGAAAAAGAGAGAAAAAAGCAATAAAAATCCCATATTTAATCACATAAAGCATAGTATGGTGGTACAAAATGATGCATAAATGAACTCCAATCAGTTGACCAGCCCAACAGTCATATTTCTGACCGTTGTGCCTCCGATCGACCACCCGGTCGACCGGGCACAGCCTGTCGGTCGAGTACCCAAGAGTGGGGTTCTTTAAGTCGGTTGACAGCCCTGTCGACCGTCCTACTTAGCTGGTCCATGTCCACGTCCTCGTACACGTCGGTCGACCGGTCCGGTCGACGGACCACTGGTCCGGTCGACCGCCAGCTGGATCTGGCAGGGATTTCAAAACTAGAAACTTAGACATTTAATCTCCAATAAAATCTCATAAAATCCTATAAATTCAACAAAAATAAGTTCTTTTTAAGATATTTGAATAACTAATATGTGTGACCAAAAATCAACACATATTGTAAACTATTTGAACTATTTTTGTGGTATAAAATATTTGACCTTAAACAAAAATCGTATTTTTCAAAACTTAGATTTTGAAAAGAAAAACTATTTTCACCAAAACTTGTATAAATACAAAAATAAGATATTGAAACATATTTGAAGCATATTATGTATGAATAGAATCTAATACACATGTACATGATATATCTATTTTTTGGACATGAAATCAAAAATAGGTTTTGTTAATTACAAAACTTTAAACACATGAATAGGATCATCAAAATAAGTTTTTCTAAATATATGAAGCATATATGTATATAGATGAAATCTAATATACATAAAACCACATAAACTTGTTTTGATTCTATCTATTCATGAAAATCATACATATGTGAACTTGAAACCCAAAACCAGTTAAACTGAAAACCAAACATATTGAACTTGTGTGTGTGTGAACTTGAGTATATCAACACTATCTATCTTTACACATGATCTAAATACAAACTCAAACTAAACACAAATCGAAGTCTTTTTATAGAACTCTTTCTCCAAGTTGACACGATCTAAACACGATCCAGTAAGCTTGACTCCAACTGAGTGATAGATGCGATCTTGATGCGCGAGCTCTTGAATCAACATGTGTTAGCTCTAAAACTCCTTTGTTGAAGCTAAGCATCTACTAAGATCTTGATCATAAATCTGAAACTATATAAATATAAGATCATTAGTACTATAGCTACATGAGTTAAACATCATCGAAACAAGAGCGATGGACCATTTGGCCAACAATCTCCCTTTTATTGATGATGACAAAACTCATGGAGTTATATATGCGTGAATTAAAGATAAGCTTCATAGAAGCTCCTCCTTAACTCATGCATAGTAATAAACATAAAGATATCCAATGAAATGTATAAACTAAATAAAAACATATATGCATAAATAAGAATATAAATATGCATATATAAACTCTCTAAATTCTTCTCCCTCCTTTTGTCAATTCATCAATAAACGGGTGAGGACAAATCAAACAATAAAGATATATATGCGATATACATTCATGAAGAGAAGAGACGTAAAGTTAGCTCCCCCTGCAGACATGCATTACATGAAGAAGGGATGACTAGACCCTAATCCACATAAAGCATAATATACAATGTATAAGTGGAGATGTTAAGCTTCCCCTACACACGTGTACCACATAACGAAGAGAGGTCAAGCTCCTCAATATGTGTAATACACTTTAACATGAATCTATATATAGAGGAGATGTTAAGCTCCCCTTCCATATAGGCAATACATATCAATAAATTTTAAAACTATTTTTTAAACAAAATTTTGAAATTTCTTGAGGTCAACAAAATAAAGTATGATACCAATGAAATCAAATTGTCGTTGATAAAAAAAAAGTTGGTACTACTTGTAAAAATATTTTTTTTAGATACTAATAGTAAATTTTGAAACCAATTGAAGGTGAAACATGAAGCACATTTTGATACCAAATAAATACCAATTGAAATACCAATGTATAAACTTGTAAAGATACCAATTAACATTTAGAATAATTCAAGCTTAACATAAACCCAATTTTTGCTTTAAAAATGTAAAGATAAAACAAGCACAATCAAATTATATATATGTGTGTATGAAATTAGAAATACCAATTGAAATTGATACTACTTGAAATTTGAAGCATACATATATAAGAAACAAATATGAGTATACAAAAATAAAATGACATAAAGATCATGTGTATAACTCATAACTACCACCCTATTCATGCACAAGTTTAAAAGATATTCAATAAGGGTATACAAGGCATGGTCTCCCAACCATCCGCCCTTAAGTTGGTAGAGGTTTTAAAAAATTATGATTTGAAAATAATGAATTGAAAACACTACCAAGTGAAGAATAAATAACTAGTTTAAAGATAATTTTTAAAAACTAGTTTTAAATTCTTCAAGTAAGGAGTAAAACGTGAGTATATCCATGAAAACATGAAAATCACACGATCATCGACACTCAATAGCAATAAAGCATATATATGCTCATGAAACAAAAAAAATCATGAGTAAACACCAAACAGGAAGTGTAAGAGTCATGTAATCAATAAAATCATGAAAATAGGCAATGAAGCTCGTACGAAATTTCTTTTATCAAAAGTAAGAAATCATCAAAACTAAATATGCTTCAAGGTATATGTATATTTTGTTAAAACTAAAAGTATAAATACATATCCCAAACATAAACGATCCATAATAAAATATTGCATGAAAGGCAAGTGACTTTAGGATTGACATGTATATATCATAGTTTTAGACAAGATTAACATATACATGAAGATAAACACATTTTTATAAAAATATGTACAACAATATGGAAAACAAGTAAAGATGCAAGAATCATCAAAACTAAGTTATATATGTACATGTAATGAGTACAAATGAGCAATGAAACACAAGGACATAATAACCAAGTGTAATTCACTACTTGTATAAGTATAAACATAAGTTTTAACAAAAAACTTCATCTAAATAAGTAATCAAAAAACATGAAGTGTAAATCATAAACAATCATAATCATTAGGGTAAATGTACGTGCTTTAGAGTTAGGATATACACAATAGTTAAACTATAGTGAGAACACAAGAATAATTGTCCATATAAATATGAGTGTATCTCAAATACTACATATGTTTATCACAAGTCTAATTAACATTGCATTAACATAATGAGCATTAAAACATGACATGCTAAAAATTAATAATACGAAAGCATGTAAACAACATAAGGAGTTAGAGATAGTTACCAAACCAATAGGCGAATCTCTAGGTCTCCAAACTATGGTGGTCCTCCCACCAAACATCCGTGAAGGTGGTGCATCCAATGTAGTGTCCATCAATCTCAAACGCATTCACCATCAAGGCACCAATACCTCTCACGTCATGTGAGAGCCCACACCTACATCAAATACCGAAGGGGTGAATTTTGGTACCCCTACCTTTTTGGGTGCATGGGGGTTAGCACCTTTCCTAACCCAAACAAATTTGTTTGCAAAATTTGAATTATGAATTCTATCATAACAATACTTTGCAAGGTGGTCCGTACGTCCACAATGTGTATAAGTGTGCACATGAGCATACATAGAATAATGTGTGTGAGCATGGTTATGTCGTGTTTTGTGTGCATGCATATGAGGAGCATGTTTCTTGCGAACATGGATTCCAATCGTGTGTGGTTCATGGCACATAGGCTCAAAATAGAGCCCAAACAATTTACACTCTTTTTCAACATACATATATCATTTTCAATATTAGAAGAAGATTTGGAGCATGCAATAGAAGCATAAGATGATGAAGCTATTGTAGCATGGCAAACATGAGAATCTAAATCATTTTTCAAAGAAACTTTTTCTAAAGAAATGCATTCTAATTCTTTAGAAATTAAAACAATTTTGTTCTTTAAAGAATCGTTTTATTCTAACACAAAATCAAGTCTTGAAGACAAGTCATCATTATTCTTTAAAACAATATCAAAATCATTTTTATTTTTCAAAATTTCATTTTCTTTTAAAGTAAGGTCAAATTGAGTTTTCAAGAAATCTCTTTCACTTGAGATCTCAACCCTCTCTTTAAAACCATATTAAATTTTAAAAACAAATCCTTATTTTCTTTTAATTCTAAACTTTTCTTTTTTAAAAGTTTGTTTTTTTCAAGTAGGTTTTCACAAAATAATGAAAGTTCTTCATTTAAGGCATCGACATCCATATTGTCATCACCTGAAGAACTAGCACTATCATTTAGTTGAATGTCTGAGTTTAACTCAAGAGAGTCATTCCCTTGGATCATGTAGCAAGTTTGGTTGGACTCATCTTTACTAGATTCTTTCTCCACATAGTTTGTCATTTGTACCTTTGAGAGAGGTCTATGTATTCCATACTGCAAAAACGGAATCACAATGAGAAGTCATAGATAAATATTCTTTACTAAGAGAATGCTTTAGTGCATTTAGGGCTTGTGCATTAGCCTCATTGTAATTGTCATTACCAAAATAGGTTTCCTTAGTAGTGGCAAGATAGACATACAAACCTAGGGCTTTTAGATAAGCGCTCATTCTAAACTTTCACATATCGATGTTAAAACCATCGAACATGGGAGGGGCAAGGTGATCCATGAGTGTATAAACTAAATATGTGCAAATGCAATACTAGATTAGCTAACCAAGATCCTACTCCTAGGTAGTCAAACCTAATATCAGGAGTGTAGGTTTTGATACAAATTCAAAATACACCTAGAGGGGGGTGAATAGGTGTAGTAGCTAATCTAATGATAAAAGATGTAGAATGAAAAACTAATTGCAACGCACTATGTGTAACCAAAGAGTGTAGCCGAATTTTCGGTGAGGGACTCTGAACTATCTCCTCTGGATTCCTCTAAATAAGAGTTGAGGTGCTATATGAAGCTCTCTTAGTTCAACACAAATATGGGCATACAAACAATACCAAGCATGAATGAAATATGATCAATATAAAACAATGTAAGATATGAGAGAGATAGAATTAGAGATAGTGGATCAAACGCAAACACCAAGATATGTTTTAAGATTTGAGGCACTGCACTACGTCCTCGCCTTCATACAGAATGATTTCTACTACGTCCACACAAGACTTCCCACAAAGGGAACATCCATCGAGGAATTTACAATTGCAAAGTTAGGAGTACACAAATTCTCTCCTCAACACAACCACCTCTACACAAGAGTTAAGGCACAAAGCCAAAACAACAATCACCTCTACACAAGATGGATAAAGGCACAAAGACAAACCACAATCTCAATCACCTCTGCACAAGAGGGATAGACACTAAGCCAATCACAATCACCTCTACACTAGAGGGATGAACACTAACCAAAGCAAAGGAAAGATTACAACTTGGTGATCACAATAGACCACAAACAACTCTTAGTGATCACAATAGATCACAAACAATATTTCCCACAAAAAAAAGATCCTATAGATAGGATAGAGATGATAGCTCAAGTGTGAGAAAATAAGGTGTTTGAAAAACAAATCACAAAGAAAAATTCTTGAGAAAAATACTAGATAGAGATAAGAATAAAGATCCAAAACCAATTTCGCAAAGACTATTTTTCTTTGATTTTTTCAACCCTTGAAAACAAAATAAAAGATCAAACTTTTAAGCACAAAACTCTTTTAAACTTTCTGCTAAACAACTTAAAAAGATAGGAAAAATAGCTCTCAAAAATCTTGTAAAAAACAGCCCTCAAAACCCCTTTATATAGGGTTGGGAAAAACTAGCCGTTGGCAGCCAGAAGGTCCAAAATACCCTTCCGGTCGACCAGCCCAACAGTCATATTTCTGACCGTTGTGCCTCCGGTCGACCGCCCGGTCGACCGGCAGTACCCGAGAGTGGGGTACTTTCAGTCGGTCGACCGGTCGGTCGACCGTCCTACTTGGCTGGTCCTTGTGCACGTCCTCGTGCACATTGGTCGACCGGTCTGGTCGACCGCCAGTTGGTTTTGATAGGGATTTCAGAACTAGAAACTTAGACATTTAATCTCCAATAAAATCCTATAAAATCCTATAAATTTCACAAAAATAAGTTCTTGTAAGATATTTAAATAACTAATATGTGTGACTAAAAATTAACACATATTGCAAGCTATTTGAATTATTTTTGTGGTATAAAATATTTGGCCTTAAATAAAAACCATATTTTTAAAAACTTGGATTTTGAAAAGAAAAATCATTTTCTCTAAAACTTGTATAAATACAAAAACAAGATATTGAAACATATTTGAAACATATTATGTATGAATAGAATCCAATAGACATGTAGATGATATATCTATGTTTTTGACGTGAAATCCAAAATAGGTTATGTTAATTACAAAACTCTAAACACATGAATTGGATCATCAAATTAAGTTTTTCTAAATATATGAAGCATACATGTATATAGATGAAATTTAATATATATTAAACTATGTAAACTTATTTTGATTCTATCTATCATGAAAATCAACATATGTGAACTTGAAATCCAAAACCGGTTAAACCGAAAACCAAGCATATTGAACTTTTGTGTGTGTGTGTGAACTTGAGCATATCAACACTATCTGTCTTTACACAAGATCTAAACACAAACTCAAACTAAACACAAACCGAAGTTTTCTTGTAGAGCTCTTTTTCCAAGTCGACATCCAAACTCGATCCAATGAGCTTGACTCCAACCGAGTGCTAGATGCGATCTTGATGCGTGAGCTCTTGAATCTACATGTGTTAGCTCCAAAACTCCTTTGTTGAAGCTAAGTACCTACTAAGATCTTGATTGTAAATCTGAAACTATATAAACACAAGATCATTAGTATTATAATTATATGAGTTAATCATCATCAAAAATAGAGCGATATGCTTTTGGGCCAATAATCTCCCCCTTTTTGATGAAGACAAAACTCATGGAGTCATATATGCATGGATTAAAGATAAGCTTCATAGAAGCTCCCCTTCAACTCATGCATAGCAATAAACATAAAGATATCCAATGAAATGTATAAACTAAACAAAAACATATATGCATAAACAATGATATAAACATGCATATATAAACTCTCTAAATTCTTCTCCCTTTTTTATCAATTCATCAATAAAAGGGTGAGGACAAATCAAACAATAAGGATGTATATGCGATATACATTCATGAAGAAGAGAGACGTAAAAATTGCTCCCCATGCTTACATGCATTACATGAAGAAGGGATGACTAGACCCTAATCCACATAGAGTATAATACATAATGTATAAGTGGAGATATTAAGCTCCCCCTACACACGTGTACCATATAAAGAAGAGAGGTCAAGCTCCTCAATATGTGTCATACACTTCAACATAAATCATATATAGAGGAGATGTTAAGCTCCCCTTACATATAGGCAATACATATCAAGCAATACATATCAATAAATTTTAAAACTATTTTTTTAAACAAATTTTTGAAATTTCTTGAAGTCAACATAATGAATTATGATACCAATGAAATCAAATTGTAGTTGACAAAATAAAAGTTGGTACCACTGTAAAAATATTTTTTTTAGATATCAATAGTAGATTTTCATACCAATAAAGGTAAAACATGAAGTATATTTTGATACTAAATAAATACCAATTGAAATACCAATGTATAAACTTGTAAAAATACCAATTAACATTTAGAATAATTCAAGCTTAACATAAACACAATTTGTACTTTAAAAATGTAAAGATACAACAAGCACAATCAAATCATATATATGTATGTATGAAATTGGGAATACCAATTGAAATTGATACTATTGAAATTTGTAGCATACATATATAAGAAACAAATATGAGTATACAAAAATAAAATGACATGAAGATCATGTGTATAACTCATAACTACTACCCTATTCATACACAAGTTTAAAAGATATTCAATAAGGGTATATAAGACATGGTCTCCCAACCATCCGCCCTTAGGTTGGTAGGGGTTTTCAAAAATCATGATTTGAAAATAATTAGGATTAACAATACTACCAAGTTAAGAATAAATAACTAGTTTAAAGATAATTTTTGAAAACTAGTTTTAAATCTTTCAAGTAAGGAGTAAAACATGAGTATATCCATAAAAATATGAAAATCACACGATCATCGACATTCAAGTAGCAATAAAGTACATATATGCTCATGAAAAAAATCATGAGTAAACACCAAACATAGAGTGTAAGAGTCATGTAATCAATAAAGTCCAAGAAATAGGCAACAAAGCTCATATAAAATTTCTTTTATCAAAAGTAAGAAATCATAAAAACTAAATACACTTCAAGGTATATGTATGTTTTGTTAAAACTAAAAGTTTACATATATATCCCAAACATAAACAAGTTCATAATAAAATATTGCATGAAAGGCAAGTGACTCTAAGATAGACATGTATATCTTATAGTTTTAGACAAAATTAACATATACATGAAGATAAACACATTTTTATAAAAAGATATACAAAAATAGAGAAAATAAGTAAAGATGCAAGAATCATCAAAATTAAATTATACATTTACATGTAATGAATATAAATGAGCAATGAAGCACAAACACATAATAACCAAGTGTAGCTCACTACTTGTACAAGTATAAATACAAGTTTTAACGAAAAACTTCATCAAAACAAGTAATCAAATATATGAAGTACAAAATCATTAACAATCATGATCATATAAATGCACATGTTTTAGAGTTAGGATATGCACAATAGTTAAACTATAGTGAGAACACAAGAATAATAGTCCATATAAATATGGGTGTATCTCAAATACTACATATGTATATCACAAGTCAAAATAACATTGTATTTAACATAATGAGCATTAAAACATGACATGCTAAAAATCAATAATACAAAAGCATATAAACAACATAAGGAGTTAGAGATAGTTACCAAAACTAATAGGGCTAATCTCTAGGTCTTCAAACCATGGTGGTCCTCCCATCAAACATCCTTGAAGGTGATGCATCCAATGTAGCATCCATCAAGCTCAAACGCATTCACCATCAAGGCACCAATACCTCTCACGTCATGTGAGAGCCCATACCTACATCAAATACAATAGAGGTGAATTTTGGTACCTATTCCTTTTTGGATCCATGGGGGTTGGCACCTTTCCTAACCCAAACAAATTTGTTAACAAAATTTGAATTATGTATTCTATCATAATAAAACTTTGCAAGGTGGCCCGTAAATCCATAATGTATACAAGTGTACACATGAGCATACATAGAATCATGTGTGTGAGCATGATGAGCATGTGTATGTCGTGTTTTATGTGCATACATATGAGGAACATGTTTCTAGCGAAACATGGATTACAATCGTGTGTGATTTATGGTACATTGGCACAAAGTGGAACCCAAACAATCTACACTCTTCTTCAACATACATATATCATTTTCAACATTAGAAGAAGATGTGGAGCATGCAATAGAAGTACAAGATGATGAAACTATAGTAGCATGGAAAACATGGGAATCTAAATCATTTTTCAAAGAAACGCTTTCTAAAGAAATGAATTCAAATTTTTAGAAATTAAAACAATTTTGTTCTTTAAAGAATCATTTTCTTTTAATACAAAATCAAGTCTTGAAGACAATTCATCATTATTCTTCAAAAAAATATCAAAATTATTTTTATTTTTTAAAATTTCATTTTCTTTTAAAGCAAGGTGAAGTTGAGTTTTCATGGAATCACTTTCACTTGAGATCTCAACCCTCTCTTTTAAAATCATATTAAATTTTGAAAACAAATTCTTATTTTCTTCTTTTAATTCAACACTTTTTTTTCAAAAGTTTATAATTTTCAAGCAAGTTTTCAAAAAATAGTGAAAGTTCTTCATTTAAGGCATCGGCATCCATATTGTCATCACCTGAAGAACTAGCATTATCATCTAGTTAAGTGTCCAAGTTTACGCAAGGGAGTCATTCCCTTGGACCATGTAACAAGCTTGGTCGGACATCTTCACTACATTCTTACTCCACATAGTTTGTCATTTGTAGCTTGGGAGAGGTCAATGTATTTAACACTCCAAAAGCGGAATCACAATGAGAAATCAAAGATAGATATTCTTTGCTAAGAGAATACTTTAGTGCATCTAGGGCTTGTGCATTAGCCTCAATGTACTTGTCATTATCAAAATAGGTTTTCTTGGTAGGGGTAAGATAGACATGCTAGACCTTTTAGATAAGCACTCATTCTAAACTTCCACGTATCGATGTTAGAAACATCAAACATGGGAGGGACAAGGTGATCCATGAGTGTATAGACTAAATGTGTACAAATGCAATATTTAATTAGCTAACCAAAATCTCACTCCTAGGTGGTTAAACCTAATATCAAGAGCGTACGCTCTGATACCATTTAAAAATACACTTAGAGGGGGGTGAATAGGTGTAGTAACTAATCTAATGGCAAATGATGCAGAATTCAAAAATAATTGCGACACACTATGTGTAATCAAAGAGTGTAGCCGAACTCGGCGAGGGGCTCTAGACTATCTCCTCTAAAATCCTCTAAATAAGAGTTGAGGTGCTATATGAAGCTCTCTTGGTTCAGCACAAGTATGGGCACATAAATAATATCAAGTTTGTATGAAATATGATCAATATAAAGTAATGCAAGATATGAGAGATGAAAATCACCTAGAGGGGGGGTGAATAGGTGATAATGCTAATCAATGGACAAATTAAAAATTAAGATGTAACAATCACCCAACAAGATTCACAAGATGAATGAAAGCAAGTAAATATAGCAATGATGATGATAAGCAAGTAATAAGTGCAAGTAAAGTAAAGTAAGGAGTGCAAGAATGTAAACCAAACGCAAACACAAGGATATGTTATCGAGGTTCGAGCACCCAGCTCTACTCCCCGCCTTCCCCAGAAGGATTCTAGCTACTTCCACTATCACAAAGAAATCACAATTACACCGGAGTACCCAACTCCACAATCTCAATTACAAGCAATTTCTGAGTAGTCAAAAGACCACAAACTCTCTCTTTCAAATGTCTCTTCCCTTACAAAAGGTCCTTAGAGAACAATGAGTAGGAATGAAGCTCATGTGTGCAAGGAGAAAAGAAAATGAAATCAGAGAATTCTTTTGAAAAACACTTCAGAAAATGAGAGAATTTCAGCACAAAAACCAAGATCTTTTGAAAGCCTTAAACTTGGAAACTTTTGGAATTTTTCTCTTGTGATTAATTGTTGTAAACAATCTCTCCCCAAATACCCCTATTTATAGGAGAGGGCTAGGGTTTAGGGATAAAACATAATTAGGATTAATCAGAAAGTATTAAGTTTGAAATATATCCCTTAAACTAATTTTAAACACAAAAAGACAAAATTTAAAACAGCCCAGAAAATAGCCGTTTACTGTTCAACGGCTAGTCCGGTCGACCGGTCGGTCGACCGCCTATTCAAAAATAGAGCCGTTACAGGCATACGGTCGACCGCCCGGTCGACCCAACAAACCCGAGAGCACAGCTACTACAGTCAGGTCGACCGCCCGGTCGACCGGCAAACATGCACACTGATACGTGCATCTGCCAGAACCACGGTCGACTTGTCCGGTCGACCGGACAAGACTGACACAGGCACGGTCGACTGGTGAGGTCGACCAGCTCAGGTCAAAAGTTAAGTTTAAAACACAATTTTGAAAAGACTTTGATTTTTATGAAAAATATCTTTAAATAGTACTAAGTATAAAACATAAAAATTGATTTGTAGGCAGAGGATTTTGTATAAAAATATTTTTGTACATTTTATAGAAAATCATCTTAGAAACAATATGTGCGCAAAAACGTGTATGATTGAGCTTCAAACTTATCCATCATTCTTTAACAAAATTCTAAACCTATAAAACTAAAAACAAATCTTGTTGAGCAATCTTCAAGTCTTGAGCCATGCTATGCCTTGCTAGAGCCCCTTCTTCTATGTTCCTTCCTTGATATGCAATATGCCTTCTTTACTTCATGAAACCTAGAAGTTGTTGCAATAGCTAAGCAATGGCCTCCAAATATGGTACTAACCTGAAACTTATCTTAAACAAACTCATTAGTACCAAATAGCACTAATTTGGTTTGTCATCATCAAAACTCAATAAATGGAGAGTGTAACCTTTTGGGCCAACAATCTCCCCCTTTTTGATGATGACAAAACAAATAGGCTACAAGATAAAAATATAGGGGAGGAGAAAACTCCCCCTCAAATTATGCTATATAAAGAAAACATTTAAACTCAAAACACAAGAATTCATTGAAAACATAAAAACATATATGCTCTTGATACCAATTTAAACCAATTGAAACAATAATGAAAATCACATGTTATTTTCTTGATACTAACAAAACACAAGAATTCTCAAAACGCATGAAAACAAAACAAGACAACAAAAACTCATATAAACTCATATGGAACCAAGACCATATAAATTTATTTTTATCATGCACTAACTTATTCTCCCCCTTTTTGTCATACATCAAAAAGGGTTAGGAATCACATGTTTAATCAATAATACAAACATTAAGTTCTCCACAAATAAACGAAAATCTAGCAAAATCAAGAGGTTTAGTGAAAATATCGGCTAGTTGCAAATCCGTAGAAACATAATCAATATCTATATCTCCTTTCTCAAAATGATCTCTAAGAAAGTGATATCTAATCTCAATGTGCTTGGTCTTACTATGTTGATTTGCATTCTTAGTCATGTGTATAGTACTAGTATTATCACAAATATTTTTATATGATCAAAATGCAAATCAAAATCAAGGAGAGTATGTTTCATCCAAAGGACTTGTGCACAACAAGCCCCCGCGGCAACATACTCCGCCTCGGCGGTTGAGAGTGCTACGGAATTTTGTTTCCTAGAGGACCATGAAACAAGACAATTACCAAGAAATTGACATGTCCCACTAGTACTCTTTCTATCTACTCTACAACCCGCATAGTCGGCATCCGAATAACTCGTCATTGAGAAATCTCCGGTTTTCGGATACCATAGACCCATCCCAATAGTGCCCTTAATATAAGGAATAATGCATTTTACCGCAATAAGATGGGACTCTTTAGGACACGATTGAAATCTAGCACAAAGACACACACTAAACATGATATCCGGCCTACTTACCGTTAAATATAAAAGACTTCCTATCATGCTTCTATATAATTTAATATCAACATTTTTACCTTGGTCATCCTTATCAAGCTTGGCGGTAGTTGCCATGGGAGTGTTGCAAATCTTTGAGCCTTCAAGTCCAAACTTCTTTACGAGTTCCTTTGCGTACTTGGCTTGACTTATGAACGTCCCGTTTTGCAATTGCTTGATTTGGAGTCCAAGGAAGAAATTGAGCTCACCCATTGAAGACATTTCAAATTCAAGTTGCATGACCTTTTCAAAATCCTTGCATAAAAGCTCATTAGTAGAACCAAAAATTATATCATCTACATAAATTTGCACAATTAATATATCATTATCAACATGCTTAGTAAATAGAGTTGTGTCTACTTTGCCTTTAACAAAATCATTTGAAATTAGAAAACTAGAAAGCCTTTCATACCAAGCTCTAGGTGCTTGTTTCAATCCATATAAAACTTTATCAAGTTTAAAAACAAAATCGGGATGAACATGATCAACAAAACCGGGAGGTTGAGAAACATAAACTTTTTCATTAATAAAACCATTCAAAAATGCACTTTTCACATCCATTTGAAAAAGTTTAAAATTTTTGAAAGATGCAAAAGCTAGTGTCATCCGTATGGCTTCAAGCCGTGCTACGGGTGCAAAGGTCTCCTCAAAGTCAATTCCCTCAACTTGAGTGTAACCTTGGGCCACTAACCTAGCTTTATTCCTAATGACATTTCCGGACTCATCCATCTTGTTTCTAAAGATCCACTTAATACCAATTATTGGTCTATCGTGGGGCTTAGGAACAAGGTGCCAAACTTGGTTGCGCTCAAATTGATTGAGTTCCTCTTGCATGGCAAGCAACCAATATGGGTTCGTCTCGGCTTCGAGAATGCCTTTGGGTTCAAAATGAGAAATGAAAGCAAAGTTACCACATAGGTCATGGAGTTTGGAGCGCGTTGTGACTCCTTTAGATGCATCACCTAAGATGAGCTCCTTAGGATGATTTGTAGCGTATCTCCAAGCTTTAGGAAGCGGTTGAGAGCTTTCCTCTTTATCCTCTTGAACATCACCAATTGATTCTTGCTTTTCTTCTTGAGCGGGTGAGTCCTTCAAGGATAGTTTCTCCATGTTTTCACCTAATGGTTCAATCTCTACAACATTCTCAACAAACACATTAGATTCTTCAAATTTAACATGCATGGTTTCTTCAATAGTATGTGAAGATCTACTAAATACTCTATATGCTTTGCTAGTAGAAGAATATCCAACAAAGATAGCTTCATAAGCCTTAGCATCAAATTTACCCAAATTCTCCTTAGTATTTAAAACAAAACACTTGCATCCAAAAACTTTAAAATATGCAACATTAGGTTTTCTAGAATGATACATTTCAAAAGATGTTTTGGAAGAATTCTTACACACATAAATACGATTTGAAATATAGCATGCGGTGTTTACGGCCTCGGCCCATAAATATTGAGGGAGGTCATATTCACTTATCATTGTCGTAGCCATCTCTTGAAGTGTTCTATTTTTCCTTTCTACTACTCCATTTTGTTGTGGAGTCCTAGGACAAGACATTTCATGCTTGATTCCCTTTTCATCACAATAAGTCATGAAGAGTTGGTTAACAAACTCACCACCTCTATCACTCCTTATTCTCAAAATCGAAAAGCCTTTTTCTTTTTCAACCCTTTTTCGAAAAATTTTGAAATGAGAAAAAGTTTGATCTTTATTTTGTAAGAAGAAAACCCAAGTGAAACGGGAAAAATCATCAACTAAAACAAATGCAAATCTACTACCATTTAAACTTTTAGTTTGTGTTGGTCCAAAAAGATCCATATGAATTAGTTCTAAGGGCCTAGTAGTCATGATATCCTTAATTGGTTTGAAGGAAGACTTGGTTTGTTTCCCAAGTTGGCACGCACCACAAATGCGGTCTTTCTCAAACTTCAAGCAAGGTATACCCTTTACTAAATCCTTAGAATTAATTCTAGCAAGATGGTCAAAAGATGCATGTCCTAATCTTCTATGCCAAAGCCAAGAATTTTCATCAAAAGCATTCAAGCATTTAGTAGAACAATCTAAATTAAGCATGTCAATGATATAAACATTATTGTCACGAAAACCGGTAAGAATACAAACATCGGATTTAACATCAAAAATCTTGCAAGAAGAATCATCAAAAACAACTTTAAGTCCACGGTCACAAAGTTGACTAATGCTAAGCAAATTATGTTTTAAACCATCTACTAAAATAACATTTTCTATAATAGGAGATGCACCAATTTGAATGTTACCTATACCGATGATAGTTCCTTTGGAGTCATCCCCGAAGGTGACGGTGCCACCTTCCATGTACCTTGATAGGGTTGTGAAGTTATTGATGTCCCATGTCATGTGTCTTGAACAACCACTATCAAGGTACCACCGCTCCCTACGTCTTGGAGCCTTGGTGTGTACCTACATCAAATAATTTAGGACTTGATTTTGGTACCTACATTTTCTTGGGTCCTAAAGGGTTAGTTTCATTAACCCAAACAAGATTATTTGATCTATTAACTTGGTCATAACAAAATTTAGCCAAATGTCCATTCTTACCAAAATATGTGCATCTATACACTCTACCATATTTAAAAGCATAGTGGGTGTGTGATTTGTGAACATGGGAATTGTGAGCATGAAAAGATCTAGCATGAGAAGTGTTATGTGTAGTGTGAGCATGAGTAGACTTAACATGTGAATTTTTAGCATGAGGGGTGTGTTTTTTAGAAAATTTTTCTTCAAGTTTCTTAGTGTTAAAAGCACAATCTTTCAAAACTTTTTCAAAATCAACCATTTTAGTTTTTAAAGAGGAAATTTCTTTTTCATCAACAATAGGAGATTTTCCCTTATAAGAAACCTTGAAGGCATTAAACTCATTTTGAATAGAAATAAGATTAGAAGAAATATCATCCTTTTCTTTAGAAATCATAGCAAGTTGATTTTTGAGAAAAGCAGCTTCCTTTTGCAATTTTAAGCATTCAAGTTTCTTGTTATCATAAGTTTCGGAAAGTTCAACAAAAGCATGTCTAAGAACTTCCTTACTTAATTCATCATCTTCATCATCAAGAGATTGAGAGGTTACCTTTGGAGTGTTTGCCATGAAACACATGTTTGCCGTATCCACCTCTTCTTTGGACTCGCTTTCCGAATCCCACGTTGCCTTGTATGCTTTCTTTTCCTCCGGCTTCTTTGGCTTGAAGGAGGAAGTCATCTTCTTCTTGAACTCTGGGCAATCCGCCATGATATGTCCGGGTTTGCGGCAATTGTAGCAAATGATCCTTCTCTCCTCTTTGCCTTCAAATTTTCTCCGGAAGTTGAGCTTGTTCTTCCGGTACAACCTCTTGACATTCCGCACAAGTAGAGTTAGCTCCTCATCTTCTTCTTCGTCTTCTTCATCGTCATCATTGGTGGATGAAGTCTTGAAGGCTATGGATTTCTTCTTTGAAGTAGTGGCCTCTTCTCTTGCCTTCTTCTCCATCTTATGGGTCTTTAGGTTCCCAATGAGACTAATGAGGTCCATCTCGTCCTTATCGTTCAATTCTTTTAAGGTGGTGGCCTTTATCTCCCATGAAGACAGAAGAGCCCGAATCACTTTCCGCACCTTTTGATCGTTGGAGATGTCATCACCTAAGGAAGAAAGACCATTAGTGATTTTAGTAAATCTTGTAATCATACTATCAATAGACTCATTATCAATCATTTTAAATGACTCATATTGGGACCTCAAGAGATCTATCTTAGCTCTCTTGACTTGTGAAGTCCCTTCGTGTGTGACCAATAAATGTTGCCAAATCTCATAGGCGGATTGGCAATGAATTACCCGTGTAAGGTCATCCTCATTCAAGGCGGTTAATAGGGAGTTTTGGGCCTTGGAGTTAGCCTCATATTCTCTAAAGTTGAAGTCGGTCCAAGTGCTCTCATCACTATCGGGTGCTACATAGGGTTTGGTCAAGGACTTGGCCACTAAGCTACCCAAAGATTGCAAAAATATAGTCATCCTAACCTTCCAAATAGGGAAATTAAGTCCATCAAATTTAGGAGGGGTTTTAATGTTATCGGTCATGTTTACTAGTGTATGAATGTATGAATGAAAATATTGATTAGCAAATTTTAAGGATCTCTCTATGGATGTTAAGCCAAAACCTAGAGTCCAAGCTCTGATACCAATTGAAAATCACCTAGAGGGGGGGTGAATAGGTGATAATGCTAATCAATGGACAAATTAAAAATTAAGATGTAACAATCACCCAACAAGATTCACAAGATGAATGAAAGCAAGTAAATATAGCAATGATGATGATAAGCAAGTAATAAGTGCAAGTAAAGTAAAGTAAGGAGTGCAAGAATGTAAACCAAACGCAAACACAAGGATATGTTATCGAGGTTCGAGCACCCAGCTCTACGCCCCGCCTTCCCCAGAAGGATTCTAGCTACTTCCACTATCACAAAGAAATCACAATTACACCGGAGTACCCAACTCCACAATCTCAATTACAAGCAATTTCTGAGTAGTCAAAAGACCACAAACTCTCTCTTTCAAATGTCTCTTCCCTTACAAAAGGTCCTTAGAGAACAATGAGTAGGAATGAAGCTCTTGTGTGCAAGGAGAAAAGAAAATGAAATCAGAGAATTCTTTTGAAAAACACTTCAGAAAATGAGAGAATTTCAGCACAAAAACCAAGATCTTTTGAAAGCCTTAAACTTGGAAACTTTTGGAATTTTTCTCTTGTGATTAATTGTTGTAAACAATCTCTCCCCAAACACCCCTATTTATAGGAGAGGGCTAGGGTTTAGGGATAAAACATAATTAGGATTAATCAGAGAGTATTAAGTTTGAAATATATCCCTTAAACTAATTTTAAACACAAAAAGACAAAATTTAAAACAGCCCAGAAAATAGCCGTTTACTGTTCAACGGCTAGTCCGGTCGACCGGTCGGTCGACCGCCTATTCAAAAATAAAGCCGTTACAGGCATACGGTCGACCGCCCGGTCGACCCAACAAACCTGAGAGCAAAGCTACTACAGTCAGGTCGACCGCCCGGTCGACCGGCAAACATGCACACTGATACGTGCATCTGCCAGAACCACGGTCGACTTGTCCGGTCGACCGGACAAGACTGACACAGGCACGGTCGACTGGTGCGGTTGACCGGCTCAGGTCAAAAGTTAAGTTTAAAACACAATTTTGAAAAGACTTTGATTTTTATGAAAAATATCTTTAAATAGTACTAAGTATAAAACATAAAAATTGATTTGTAGGCAGAGGATTTTGCATAAAAATATTTTTGTACATTTTATAGAAAATCATCTTAGAAACAATATGTGCGCAAAAACGTGTGTGATTGAGCTTTAAACCTATCCATCATTCTTTAACAAAATTCTAAACCTATAAAACTAAAAACAAATCTTGTTGAGCAATCTTCAAGTCTTGAGCCATGCTATGCCTTGCTAGAGCCCCTTCTTCTATGTTCCTTCCTTGATATGCAATATGCCTTCTTTGCTTCATGAAACCTAGAAGTTGTTGCAATAGCTAAGCAATGGCCTCCAAATATGGTACTAACCTGAAACTTATCTTAAACATACTCATTAGTACCAAATAGCACTAATTTGGTTTGTCATCATCAAAACTCAATAAATGGAGAGTGTAACCTTTTGGGCCAACAAGAGATAGAGTTAGAGATAGTGGATCAAACGCAAATACCCAGATATGTTTTGAGGTTCGAGCCACTACTCTATGTCCCCGCCTTCACACAGAAGGATTTCACTACGTCCACACAGGACCTCCCACAAAGGGAACCTCCACCGAGCAATTTATAATTACAAAGTTAGGAGTACACAACTCCTCTCTCTAACACAACTACCTCTACACAAGAGGTAAGGCACAAAGCCAAAACAACAATCACCTCTACACAAGAGGGATAAAGGCACAAAGCTAAACCACAATCTCAATCACCTCTACACAAGAGGGATAGGAACTAAGTTAAACCACAATCACCTCTACATTATAGGGATGAATACAAGCCAAAGCAAAGGAAAGATTACAACTTGGTGATCACAATAAACCACAAAAAACTCTTGGTGATCACAATAGACCACAAATAATATTTTCCACGAAATAAGATCCTATAGATAGGATAGAGATGATAGCTCAAGTGTGAGAAAATAAGGTATTTGGAAAATAAATCACAAAGAGAAATACTTGGGAAAAATACTAGATAGAGATAAGAATAAAGATCCAGAAACCAATTTCCCAAAGACTATTTTTCCTTGATTTTTCCAACCCTTGAAATAAAAATAAAAGATCAAACTTTTAAGCACAAAAACTCTTTTAAACTTGCTGCTAAACAACTTAGAAAAATAGAAAAAAATAGCTCTCAAAAACCTTGTAGAAAACAACCCCCAAAACCCCTTTATAGGGTTGGGAAAACTAGCTGTTGGCAGCCAGAAAGGTCCAGAATGCCCTTCCGGTCGACCGGCCGGTCGATCGGGCCAACGGTCATATTTATGACCGTTGTGCCTCCAGTCGACCGCCCGGACGACTTGGGCATAGCCTGTCGGTCGACCGCCCGGTCGACCAGCAGTACCCGAGAGTGAGGTTCTTTTAGTCGGTCGACCGCCCGGTTGACTGTCCTACTTGATTGGTCCTTGTGCACATACTCGTGCACATCGGTCGACCGGTCTAGTCGACCAACCATTAGTTTGGTCGACCGTCTGGTCGACCGCCAGCTGGTTCTGGCGGGAATTTTAGAACTAGAAACTTAGACATTTAATCTCCAATAAAATCCCATAAAATCCTATAAATTTCACAAAAATAAGTTTTTGTAAGATATTTGAATAACTAATATGTGTGACAAAAAATCAACACATATTGCAAACTATTTGAGCTATTTTTGTGGTATAAAATATTTGGCCTTAAATAAAAACCGTATTTTTAAAAACATGGATTTTGAAAAGAAAAGCCGTTTTCTCCAAAACTTGTATAAATAAAAAAATAAGATATTGAAATATATTTGAAGCATATTGTGTATGGATAGAATCTAATACACATGTACATGATATATCTATATTTTTGACATGAAATCCAAAATAGGTTTTGTTAATTACAAAACTCTAAACACATGAATAGGATCAATAAAATAAGTTTTCTAAATATCTGAAGCATATATATATATATATATATATATATATATATATATATATATATATATATATATATATATATATATATATATATATATATATATATATATATAGATGAAATCTAATATATATTAAATCATGTAAACTTGTTTTGATTCTATCTATTCATGAAAATCATACATAATGTGAACTTGAAATCCAAAACCGATTAAACCGAAAACCAAACATATTGAACTTGTGTGTGTGTGTGAACTTGAGCATATCAATACTATCTATCTTTTCACAAGATCTAAACACAAACTTAAACTAAATACAAACCGAAGTCTTCTTATAGAACTCTTTCTCCAAGTCGAATCGATTCAAACATGATCCAATGAGTTTGACTCCAACCGAGTACTAGATGCGATCTTGACTCGCGAGCACTTGAATCTACATGTGTTAGCTCTAAAACTCTTTTGTTAAAGCTAAGCACCTACTAAGATGTTGATCGTAAATCTGAAACTATATAAACATAAGATCATTAGTACTATAACTACATGAGTTAATCATCATTAAAGTTAGAGCAATGAGCCTTTGGGCCAACACTCCACTCTTCCATTTTCTCCAATTAACATAGCTTTCTTCTTATTTTCTTTATAAAAATAATGAAAAACTTTTAACTAGTTTAGTAACTTAGAAAAAGAACTTATTAAAAGCTTCATTCGCAAGTTCCTCCTTGTGGATCATGACCTACATAGCTACTTACTATAGTGGTAGAATTGAGAACCTTACGCTTCTATTTTTCATTTCTAAAATTTTGTATTTTTCTATGCAGGTTTTAATCTCAATCAGCTTAGCCATGTAAATTTTTTTGAGAGAGAAGATAAAGGAATGTATGATTTCTGGTGAGAGTATTGTGATCCAAAGGTCAATATTTACAAGTTTACCATGTCTCTCATCCTATTCCTTTCCATCCAATCGCCCTCTTGTACAATCAAGAGGATCTTAGCCCTTCATCTCCCTCACCTACTCCCTCCACTAACCATCAAGAGTATAATATTCTCATGGTAGATAAATAATACTATGGTATTCCAATGTATTTAAATTTTGTTTATTTTTATTTTTATTTTTACTCACAATTTACTAATACACCCATTTAACATATATATATACATACATATATATATATATATATATATATATATATATATATATATATATATATATATATATATATATATATATATATATATATATATATATATATGTATGTATGTATGTATGTATGTATAAGTATATATATATATATATATATATGTATGTATGTATAAGTATATATATACACATATATAATAACTCATATATATGTATAATTAATTTACCTTGCACCATATTAATACAAATATATATATATATATATATATATATATATATATATATATATATATATATATATATATATATATATATATGTATGTATGTATGTATGTATTTTCATCTATACACATGGACCAAAAGCTATTCATACATATGAATAATTTATATCACTTCACTTTTCATACATAAAACATTTTAATTATGTGTGTGTGTGTAAATTCTCCCACATAACATAGGAAACTTGATAATACACTAATTATCCAAGATAATTATCATAAATTATCAGAAGACTAGGGTGATAATCATGACTAAGATATTAATTCAGTATTTAGTAACCCGGATATTATAGTTCTACCCTCTTATAAAAGTTTCATCCTCGAAACTTGGCATGCTTGAAATAAATAAGTATGAAATTTTATCATTACCCATATACATCACAAAATTCTTCTTTAGTGCAATATCTTCATCAATCTTTCATCTCAAAAATTCATTAACTCTTGATCAAGCTCTATACTATGTTCTTACGATCTGACTTAATTGTGATTCGCCTGATATTCTAGTCATTCTCTTACTCCAGTGTCTCATACTACTGGCAGCTCATAATGGGGCCCACACCCCAGCAGAGCACATCAGATCATGGCATGTGGGTACCATAATTCAAACATAAGACAGTGACCAAATATTTCGCATTTCGAGATTAATCATATATGTAAGAAATCCTAACCTGTTAAACTATCCATATTAAACAACACATTCATATACATATAAAATAAAGTTATACATATCAATCACAACAATCAATCCTACCAATCAATTATCTTCCTACAATAATTGCTCTAGAGCTAGTCCTTATTCTAAATCTTGAGCTCTGATACCAACTGTAACGATCCCAGATTTCATTATCTTAATCCTTCATAAATTCTCAATTTAGGGAAATAATTGTCCTTCTTATCATATAAAAGTTTAAAATTTCGGCAGCATCTACCCTATATTTAGTCACTTACCGAAATACAACAATATCAATATCAACCTGCATGGCTTATCTCAAATCCAAATATATTATATCTCAAACTCAACAATCACCCATGCAATAATAATATTTCAACTTGATATCGCCTACTTATTCATAATATAATATTTCAAAAATCACAATATAATGAGCTTGAGAGCATACCTCTCGGCTTTAATAATATAATACAAAACTATCCAAAACTTCAGCTCATCATGATCATCATAATCTAACTCACCTTCATACTGATTTATCTCACAATCTAACACATTCTATATGCATACATTGAATATGATTATGAATATACACAACAAGAGACTTTATAAATTATAATACATAATTACATTAAATACTTCTCCTTTTAACAAAAGTTTCTGACGAAAAGCCTTAAACTGGCCTTCACCTCACCATGACCTGAAAAAAATATGAAATTGAGAGGGAGTGAGCTCGACAGCTCAGTAAGTAAAGTCGAAATGAAACCAGGGAATGATATATATATATATATATATCAAATAAGATGCATGATTTTCTTCAATAACAGAGACAAGTATGGATAAATAAGAGAACGAGGAGTGAACATGTCACGAATAAATAATCAAAGCAAGTATCTTCATAGTCTGGGGGATGCTATGACTCCTTTGGTCATTGATTCTCGTTAACTTTCTTGAATTACTTTCTTGCATATTATATATATTCTCAGATACTTATAGTTTATTATCAAGTTCATTTTATGTGTACCAACATATTTCACACATGTCTTATATACTACACACGGTGATATACCAATTGTTGGAACTTGTTTTGATGAAGACTTTGTGAAGCATTTCATTTGGAGCTCTAACACATGACGAATCAAGAGTTCTACATGATCAAGATGTGCCAAGGAGAGTTGATATGATGTTTTTTTTGTAAAGATGAAATAGCATGTAAAAAGCCTTGACACACACACCATATCAATGTCCATTAGTCGACTAATACCTATGACAAGTCGACTAATAACATGTGTAGTCGACTTGACCCAAACCCTAGTCGACTAGTCAAGTGTCCAAAACAGACCCAACTCTCTGTTTCTGCATTAGTCGACTTGACAGTAAAATGTAGTCGACTAATATCAAAGTATAGTCGACTAACCCTTGTCCCCTAGTCGACTAATCCCTGGTCCAGTCGACTTGAAAGTTAGTTGCAGTCGACTTGATTCAGTTAACCAGAAACCTGTCATTCGAGCTTATCATATCCTAGTCGACTTATAGTCAAACATAGTCGACTAACCTATAGAAATTTGCCTAGTATAGTCGACTAACTCAATAGGCAAGTCGACTATAGGCAGTTTCTGACTGTTGGACAGTTTCTGACTGTTGGTGTTTTGTGCAACGAATTCCAACGTTTCTATCATTTGAATTGCTCCTATAACTACCCTAACTTACCCTAGTCTTCAGCTATATAAAGGGTAGTTAATCCAAAGGCCAAACATGAATCCAAAACTTCAGTTTTCTAAGATCAAATTCTGCCAAAACCTGAAAACTGATTCCAACTTCTGTTCTTCACCAAAAATCCAATTCCTTTGTGAAGTTCTCTGAAGTTTCTCCTATACTAGACCTTGTCCACGTTCATACACAATACCAAGGCTTATAGAAAAGTTGTAATACTCAAAGCAAGCATTGTACACGAGTGGCTTCTTGGTGTAGAGGCAGTTGTACAAGGTGAAGTTTATTCTCTTGGTGGAAGAGAAGGTGTTCTCTTGGTGGAAGAGAAGGTGTACACATTTGGCAAAGGAGATTTGTCAAGTGGTGTGCATGGTTGTGATTTGGGTGTACAAAATCAAGGATAAAGGAAAATCTCAAGCGGGTGGCTTGGGGACTGGATGTAGGTCACGAGGACCAAACCAGAATAAATCTCTCTTGTTTGCGTTTGTCTATTCTCTGAGATTTATTTTCCTTTTTGCAAGTTTATTTATTTGCTTAACGTTAATTCTTCTTGTTTTAATTTTGTGTTGACTTGGATATTTTTAGATCTATAATTGCCAACGGAGATAGTTCCGCATTTATCATCATCTCTCGGGACCAACAATTGGTATCAGAGCAGGTACAAGTCAAGAACAAAGTTGGCAACGGAGTTCTCATCATCCCAATTCAAAGAAGGACATTCTACACAACGTCCACCGCTATTTGACGGATCCAACTACAACTATTGGAAGTGTAGAATGAAGATCTACTTGCTATCGCTGAACTACGACCTTTGGAACATCGTAGAAGCATCGTACACCAAGCCAACAACCAACTAGAACGCTTGGAGTGAAGATCAAAAGAAGAACGCGAACCTTGACGCCAAAGCAATGAATTCCTTGTTCTGTGCCTTAACCAAAGAAGAGTTCAACCGTGTGTCAACAGCCACTTCTGCACATCAAATATGGCATACTCTTCAGGTAACACACGAAGGCACAAATAAAGTTAAGGAATCTAAAATATCTGTTCTTGTCCACAGGTTTGAATTATTCAAAATGGAGGAGAATGAAACCATATCCGAAATGGTTACAAGATTCACCGACATCACCAATTCCTTAGCATCTCTTGGAAAGGACTACACCCAAGTTGAAAGAGTTCGTAAGATCCTTCGTGCACTCACACCAGAATGGAAGAAAAAGACGACCGCAATTGAAGAAGCCAATGATCTCTCAACTTTGTCGTTAGAAAACCTAATCGGTAATCTAATGGCATATGAAGTGCAGTTAGAAGAAAGGAAGAAGGACGAACGACAACACCGTTCAAAGAAAAAAGAACTCGCCTTCCATGCATCTTCTGGCACAGACGATTCCGATGACGATGAAGAGGAGATGCAATGCTTTCAAAGAAATTCAGGAGATTTCTAAAGCAAGGTAAATTCAAATGCTTTAATTGTAATAAACCAGGTCATATGAAGATGGATTGCCCTTTGCCCAAGAAGAAAGAAAAATACAAGAGTAAAAAGTTCAGAAAGAAGAAAAACTACGAAGCATCATCAGAATACAGTGATTCATCTTCCTCGGATGAAGAAGAAACCACTGAACGTGTCAACCTATGTTACATGGCACTGGAAGATGATGAGGTATCATTTTCTGAACTTTCTGATGCATTTCATGAATTGTTTAATGATCTAAAGCATGAAAAACTGAAAAATAAAGTTTTATCAAAAGAAAATGAAAAACTTTTAAATGAAAATTCATGTTATGCTTTACAAGTATCTTCTATAAATTCTCAACAAGATGAGTTTGAAAAAGTCATATCATCTTTGAAAAATGATAATGAGAAGTTTATAAAAGAGAATATTTTCTTAAAAAGGAAACTGAGTCTTTGAATAAAAGGATTTCTATTTTAGATAAAGATATTTCAGTTTTCAAAAGAAATATGAAGATATTTTACAAAATGTGACTAAGTTCAATAAAGGAAAAGAAAAATTGAATGATTTATTATCTTTTCAAAACTTGTCACATAATCATTATGGTATTGGATATAATGAAAATTCTTCATATGTTAGTAATCCATATGTGAAAAGAAAGTCTAATCATGTTTCAAAAAGAATTAAGACAAAGTTTATATGGATTCCTAAGAATTTAAGTTTTCAAGATAAAAATACATATATTGCTTCATACATTCATGATATATGTGATTCTTGCAACTATGTGTATACTAACAAGTGGAAACCAAATTCTAAATGGATTTGGACTCCTAAAGGTTAATTGTGTTCTTTTATGTTTGGTACCATCTAACATTTATCTTGCAGGTACCATATAAAAATTGATAAGAACATATATATATATATATATATATATATATATATATATATATATATATATATATATATATATATATTTACTAATATATTTGTTACAGGGGGAGAACAAAGTATTTCTATATTTGTTATAACCCAATTTCTGCAGGGGGAGGAAAATATAACATATTTTCTGCAGGGGGAGCACTTGTGCACATAAAGCGTCATCATCAAAAAGGGGGAGAATGTTGGAACTTGTTTTGATGAAGACTTTGTGAAGCATTTCATTTGGAGCTCTAACACATGACGAATCAAGAGTTCTACATGATCAAGATGTGCCAAGAAGAGTTGATATGATGTTTTTTTGTAAAGATGAAATAGCATGTAAAAAGCCTTGACACACACACCATATCAATGTCCATTAGTCGACTAATACCTATGACAAGTCGACTAATAACATGTGTAGTCGACTTGACCCAAACCCTAGTCGACTAGTCAAGTGTCCAAAACAAACCCAACTCTCTGTTTCTGCATTAGTCGACTTGACATTAAAATGTAGTCGACTAATATCAAAGTATAGTCGACTAACCCTTGTCCCCTAGTCGACTAATCCCTGGTCCAGTCGACTTGAAAGTTAGTTGCAGTCGACTTGATTCAGTTAACCAGAAACCTGTCATTCGAGCTTATCATATCCTAGTCGACTTATAGTCAAACATAGTCGACTAACCTATAGAAATTTGTCTAGTATAGTCGACTAACTCAATAGGCAAGTCGACTATAAGCAGTTTCTGACTGTTGGACAGTTTCTGACTGTTGGTCATTTGTGCAACGAATTCCAACATTTCTATCATTTGAATTGCTCCTATAACTACCCTAACTTACCCTAGTCTTTAGCTATACAAAGGGTAGTTAATCCAAAGGCCAAACATGAATCCAAAACTTCAGTTTTCTAAGATCAAATTCTGCCAAAACCTGAAAACTGATTCCAACTTCTGTTCTTCACCAAAAATCCAATTCCTTTGTGAAGTTCTCTGAAGTTTCTCCTATACTAGACCTTGTCCACGTTCATCCACAATACCAAGGCTTATAGGAAAGTTGTAATACTCAAAGCAAGCATTGTACACGGGTGGCTTCTTGGTGTAGAGGCAGTTGTACAAGGTGAAGTTTATTCTCTTGGTGGAAGAGAAGGTGTTCTCTTGGTGGAAGAGAAGGTGTACACATTTGGCAAAGGGGATTTGTCAAGTGGTGTGCTTGGTTGTGATTTTGGGTGTACAAAATCAAGGATAAAGGAAAATCTCAAGCGGGTGGCTTGGGGACTGGATGTAGGTCACGAGGACCGAACCAGGATAAATCTCTCTTGTTTGCGTTTGTCTATTCTCTGAGATTTATTTTCCTTTTTGCAAGTTTATTTATTTGCTTAACGTTAATCCTTCTTATTTTAGTTTTGTGTTGACTTGGGTATTTTTACATCTATAATTGCCAACAGAAATAGTTCCGCATTTATCATCATCTCTCGGGACCAACACCAATCACAATAACTAAATCATAACATAGTTTTTACATTCAAATAATACATATATCATAAAACATACTTGTATATCATATAATCTTATCACACTACAAGTAGTTCATAATAAACCCTTAAGTATGCACACATCATATTATTTTTCATTATCTTTCATAATAAAATAAGGTTCAACAATCATGTATCAAGAACAAGCATACAGTACTATTCATATTGAATAAACAACTTCTTTATTCTATATCATACATACGGTCTCATACCCCGTCTTCGTACCCACAGCCTCCTGCCCCGCCCCTTTCTTTGTATTACAACACATAATGTCATACTTCATCTTCATACCCACCGGCCCCCGCCCTGCCCCCTTCTTTTGTATTACAACATAAAATGTCATACCCCATCTTCGTACTCACCGGCTCCCGCCCGGCCCCTTCCTTATCACAATACACAATTTCATATTCATAGAAATAAATCAGCAATCATGGTCAACATCCTAAGCAAGTATAGAGCAATACCATTCACATTCATATAAATAACAATTGGTTAACAATATCAATATTATATAATTATATTTTATTCCTGCTTGACTCAGTAACATTAGTCATGTACTTAATAATTGCTGACTATACATGATATCATAATCATATTAAGCAACAAATCATATAAACCAGTTATCTGTTATTTACTTTACGTTCAAGAGAAAAAACTAGTTATGATTGACTCTGCGAGTAAGCATTTAAGAGCTTAACTCTAACTCATTCGTATGATGCACCCAAGCACTTTTTACAAGTGAATTTAGAATAAGCTAACTACTTTTAGTGATGCCTATATATTGTTATTAAAACAAGTGGGGTAGAGTTGACTACTTTTAATAAGATGATCACCTATGTTAGTATAGAGCTGGGTTAGCTCTTTGGGAGTCTCTATGGAGGTTATGATTCTCTAAAGATACTCTTTAAAACTAAACATGTCTAGGGTCAAAATAGACACAAGTGAGAACCAAAGTTGACTTTGAAAAGTTACTATGTGAGGCCTGTTGATTTGGCTTACACAAATGGCTAACAGTTCAAGACTTAATTCACTGATTGGCCAGTAAGTCTAATAAGACTTTCACTATGAAAGGTTCAAGATCTAGTTTACCTATCCTGATGTGCTTTCTTTACTAAAGTACCTTTCACTATAAAGTCAGTCCATTGTGTGTCAATTTCTTGAATCTCCATTCATTGTGAGGGATTGTTGACAGCAAAGAATTTTAAGTGAATCTTTGAGCTGAATTAAATCATAATCCATTAATAAAATTATACGGATAATGGTTGAAGTGTAATCTCCTTCTATTAGGGATGAACGTGATATATTTACATGTTCAATTCCTTTTCCGAATGAATGAGATATTCAAGTCAGAAATTAGCCTAATTCAATAGCTAAAAGGGACAAAAAGAAGCTAAAATACTTTAATCACATATTAGATATGGTGTTGAAAGTTGAGGGGTTTAAATATGAAAAGATGGGAATAAAGGGTGTGCCTTTTAGGTACTTGGAGTTTTCGCGCACGTTTGGGGGGAACCATGCCTACGCGCGCACGTCGCCCGCCCCATCCTGTCCTGACGCCGGAGTCTAGGCCCTGGTCTAAGTCTGGGTGTGAACCCATTTTGACCAACACACCCGATACAAAAAGACGCTGGTTATTGGATACGAATCCGCTTGCTTCTTAGTGAAGAGGGTGCAGGTTATTGGGTATGGGCAATTACAAGTGCCTGACCTGATCCGACCTGGGTTTCAGTTCGAATGGTTCACAGAACCACTACCAACATTCGGACAAGAATCGTTTCAATGGTTCAGACAGAACAGTTGTAACAGTTCACAGAACCATCACAACTGCTCCCTCCAATGGGTTTCGCTCCTCCAATCGGTTTTCCAGGAGCAATATAAAAGCGCTCCTCTATGTCTTTTCTAAATATACCGAACAAAAAAGTTCTTCTCTCAATTGTATCCAATACACTGAAAAAGAGAAATAGAAGTTCAGAATTGTTATCTGAATCTATGCCTTCTTAAGACATAAATTCCTCTCTCTCCCTCCTTTCTCTTACAGTGAATATTCCTCCATATTAAGGTAAATATTCTCCCTTAAATTTGTCTTGGTTCAAGCTTTGAAATTTCAATTAGGAAGGTACTGATTAACTAAGGTTCGATTGTACGATGATTTGGTAGTGCTATCCAAATACCGTGAAGAAGTGTTGTATTTTGAGAGACTATCATCCAGTAACTCATTAGCACCATAGCAGGGGACATAATTGTCTTAAAGATATTCGCTATATTTGTACCTCACTCCATATACTGTATAATTAAACTAATGATCTTTCTACAGGGGTTATGCTAGAATATTTATTTTATAAATATTACTGTGAATATATTTGGTTATATATCGAGACTGATCAATTCCAGTCTAATTGGTGTTTAACTAAGAAAGAAAATTGAAAGATGGTTATTTAATAAAAAACATTCTAATGAACAAAAAACCTCCCACCTGATATTCACCGACCTGGCCAATTAGATCGATGATGTTGATTAGTTGTCAGAATTAACAAAAAATTTGAGGTGGAGAAATTTGACGAGAAGAAAAACGTCAATTTTGTATATGTTTGAGATCTTTTGATTCAGTAGGTTTGTCAATGGCATTTTATAGAAAGGCGAAGAAATTGGTGACCTGGACTAGATGATTGTGATGATTTTAATTTGAAGGTCGTTAGTAAAAACCATCTTTATTTGGTCGGAGGTAAGGTATAATATTCTTTGAGAGAATACGATGACAAAGGTATGGATAAAGCTGGAAATATTCTACATAACTATATCTCCAATGTATTATATATGCGTCTGAACTAACAATTCTGGAAGCTCTCAATAATAAAGGTACTTTTTCTTCATGACCTCTTGATACTCTTCAATAAAATAATTACTCAACTATCACCATACAGGTGCACTAGTACAATATTGGGCTTTTATGTCACTAAAACATCATCGGTTTCTTATAAAAAATGATGTTAAAATGTCGTCTTGCATTTTCATAAATAAATGAAAAAAGAAACAGCGTCGATTTCTCATAAAAACGATGTGGAAACGTCAAGGTGGTATATTCGTAAATTAGTGAAAAAAATGATGTCAGTTTCTCATAAAAATCAACGTGAAAACATTGCGGTGGCATTTTTATAAATAAGTGAAAAATACTTAACACGTCAGTTGATAAAATGAACTGACGTCTTATCCCCAAAACAATTCCCTCTAAAATTCAAAAAAATTCAAATCTCGTGTCCAGTACCCCCCCTCTCTCTCTCATATTTCCAATCAGATTTCAAATCCTGAACTCCACAACAATCTCCATGAGCTCACCAGCTCGACGATGTCCACGACAATTTGCTCCAAGCAGAACATGATTGCAGAATTCCTTTTTCTTCCCTCAAGGTTGTAAATCACCTAGAGCGGGGGTAAATAGGTGATGAGCTAATCTAATGGTCAATTAATTCGGAATTAAAAACTTATTAAACTAAACACCACGTATAACACAAGAGTATAGCTGGATTCCCCGTGAAGGGCTCTAGACTAACTCTTCAAGATTCCTGTAAATAAGAGTTGAGGTGCCGCGTTGGGTCTCTTGGTTGAATACAAGTGTTAGCAAACAATCCCCAAGCATATAACAATTAGGCTCACAATATATATCAAGCATATAAAGATGAAAGCAATATAAGTATGCAAGATATAAACAAGTAAGAAATAGGGAGAGCAATCGCAAACACGAGAGATTTGTTTCGAGGTTCGAGCACACTTGCTCTATGTCCCCACCTTCAACACTTGAAGGATTTCCACTAAAATCGATCCCACCGGATCACTCGGTGCCGCAACACCTACAAGGCGAGTTCACACTTGAACTCCTTGGACTCTCTAGTCCGTACACACTGCAAGCCCACTAGCTCGCCGAGGCCGCACCTCAAAACAAAGAGTTCACACACGAACTCGAAACACCGCGAACAAACACGTCCGCCTCCTCAAAGAAAAGATGAAGTCTTTGGTGATCACAACACTTTGATCACCTAAAAACAATCTCACAATAACACTCCTATAGGATGAATATATCAATGGATAGCTCAAGTGTTTGTGAGAAAAATAAGGATTGAAATGGTGGAGGAAAACTCAAGAAAATCACTTTTAAAACACTCTTGATAAACACTCTTTGATTTGGAAATATAGCTCTAAAACATGTGGATATAACCACTAAAATGGGTATGCAAAACTAGCTCAAAACTCTTCTTAAAATCTTATATGAAACAGCCCCCAAAAGCCCCAATTTATAGGGCTAGAAAAACTAGCTGTTGGGAGCCAGGTTGGTCTGTCGGTCGACCGCCCGGTCGACCGCCAACTTTCATATTTCTGACCGTTGGGGCGTCGGTCGACCGGCCCGGTCGACAGCTTCCTGGAAAAGAGAACAAAGTTCTCTGCCGGTCAACCGGCCCGGTCGACTGGGGCTTTCCAGAGAGCAGAAGCTCTCTGCGGTCGACTGGGTCGGTCGACCGGCCCTCCAGCAGTCCTGGCGTGCACGTCGGTCGACCGTCCCGGTCGACCGACTTCAAGCTCGGTCGACCAGTCCGGTCGACCAGCAGAAGCCAGACCAGACAAATTATAGGGATAAAAATGTTGACTTTTTAGCATAAATAAAATCCCATAAAATTATGAAAAATCTACAAAAATAGTTTTAACAATATACTTTGATAATCAAACATGCTTGAGCAAAATCAAGACATGTTACAAACAATTTGAACTATTTTTGTAACTTGGACATTTTGGCTAAAAACGAAAACTTTATTTTTCAAAATTGGGTTTTCCAAAACTTTTCCAAATACAAAAACAAGATATTTTAAACTCTTTAAAAGCATAGAGTGTATGGATATGATCCACTACACATACATGGTGAAATATCTATGTTTTTGACAATAAGCACTCAACATGGTTTTAGTTAAAAACATGTAAACTTTGAATACCAAAAACCAAACAGGTATTTTGTCAAAATGAAAACTCTTTTGTATCTTTCCAAAATAAAAATTCTTTTATGAAAACTCATATAAATCAAGAGAGTGTGTGTGTAAGATATACTTGAGTAATCCATCAACTATTCTATCCTTTACATTTTATCTAAAAATAAAATCTTATAAAAATAAACCTAGACACAAGTCATCTTCTTGAACTCTTCTCATCTTCTTGACTTGGTCCAAACTCGATCCAAAGAGCTAGACTCCTCCTTGAGTACTTGATGTGGTCTTGATGCACAAGATCTTGAATCAAACCGTGCTAGCTCCAAAACTTGACTTTAAATCTTTTGTTGAAGCTACACACCTACTAAGATCTTGATCACAAATCTGAAACTAATTAAACACAAGATCATTAGTAACATACTACATGAGTTGATCATCATCAAAACTAGAGTGATGGGCCTTTGGGCCAACAATCTCCCCCTTTTTGATGATGACAAAACTCATGGAGTTATATATGCATGGATTAAAGTAAAGCTTTAAAGAAGCTCCCCCTTAACTCATGCATAACAATAAATAAATAAATATGCAATGAAAGCTCATAAACATGTATGCAAATACAAGGTGATAAACATGCATAAACAAGCATAAAACACATCAAATTCTTTTTCTCCTATTTGCAAAACAAAGTAATATGCATAAACAAAAAATTCTTCTCCCCCTTTATGTATAAAGAACGGAAAACATGCATATATACTAAAATACTTCTCCCCCTTTTTGTCAATCATCAACAAAGGGGTTAAAGTAAACACAAAACAATGTTCTCCCCCACAAAGAGGTGAACTCAAATCAAGAAATAAAGAGTTATATGCGATATACATTCATGAAGAGGAAGACGCTAAGTTAACTTCCCTACATACATGCATTACATGAAGAAGGGATGACAAGCCCTTACTTGTAAATCTCCTAGAGGGGGGGTGAATAGGTGATAATGCTAATCTAGAAACTAAATGCGGAAGCTTAAACAATTTTGCAATCACACTTAATACAACCAACAAGTGTAGCCGAATTCCCCGTGAAGGGCTCTGGACTAACTCCTCTTGATTCCCCTAAATATGGGTTGAGGTGCTATATGAAGCTCTTGTGGTTAAGTATAAGTGAGGCACACACAAACAAGCCAAGCATATAATGGATGCACAACAATATGAAAGATGCAAGGTAACACAAGCAATATAAATGATATGGCAATATGAATAATGCTTTGCACAAATAAAAGAGAGAGTTAGAGAGACAATGGATCAAACGTAAACACAAAGATATGTTTCGAGGTTCGAGCCCCTAGCTCTACGTCCCCGCCTTCACCGAGAAGGATTTCTAATCCACTAAAGGAGTACCGAACTCCTCTCTCAACCTTACAAATGCCACCGAGGCAATACAACCACAATCCACCTCTACCGAAGAGGGATAAGGCCCGTAACCAACACACAAACTCAATCACCTCTACCGAAGAGGGATACAAACTAATACCACTCCGATCAACCTCTACCAAAGAGGGATACACAAATACAAGGAGGGTTTACAACTTGGTGGTTTCCTCAACCACAAACAATCTCTTTTCCCACAAATAAAATGATCCTATAGAATAGGATAGATGATAGCTCAAGTATGAAAAAACTAGAGTTTGGAAAACAAAAACTCAAAGAAAAATACTTGGGAAAACTCTTGTAAAAGATAGAAATGAAGAACCAAAACAAATCTCCCAATTTTCTCTTTTCTTTGATTTTTCCAAAAACTCTAAAACAAATAAGATTGATCTATTGAAGCTCTAAAACCTTTTGAAAACTTGTTTTAAACACCAAGAAAGGAGAGAAATTTTAGCTCTTAAAATCTTAGCCAAAACCCCCAAGAAATGGGATATTTATAGCCCAAACAGAAAACTAGCCGTTAGGCTGATCTGTCAGCCTGACAGGCTGGCGGTCGACCGGCCCGGTCGACCGCCAACGGTCAGAAATATGACCGTTGGGGCAATACGGTCGACCGCACGGCCGACCGCCCAGATATAGAGGGCAGACTTCTCTGCTCCGGTCGACCGCTCGGTCGACTGCCCAGATACAGAGAGCAAGGCTCTCTAATCCGGTCGGCCGACCGGCCGACCGGCCCTGTGTCTGACAAATGTGCACAGGGCTGTGCACGTCAGTCGACCGCAACGGTCGACTGGCCCTTGGTTCGGTCGACCGTCCGGTCGGCCGACCTGGCCTGTCAGCCACAGTCTGGGTCAGAAACTGGGTCAGAAAAACAGTTAAACATATTTCTAAAAATTCTTTTAAGTCTTGTAAAAATCTCCAAAAATAGTTTTATCATTTTGCATTGATATATAAACTTATGATAAATATTTTAACTCAAATATCAAGCATATGAAACTATTTTTGTGTTATCATTTTTACCAAAAACCAAAACTTGTATTTTATCAAACTTGGATTTTTCAATATATGAATAGGAAAGTCAAAATAAGTTTTTTTAAAAGTTAAGCATGCATGTATAGAATGAATCTACTATACATAAACCAATTAAACTTGTTTTGAACAATCTATTCATGAAAACCAATATCAAAACCAAAACGTGTATGTGTATTGTGCACTTGAGCATATCAACTATTCTTATCTTTACAAATGGATCTAAACACGCTAAACTCGGATACCTAAGTCTTCTTGACGATCTTCATCTTCAAGTTGACTTGGTCCAAACTCCGTGATCCAACGAGCAAGGCTATGTATGATCTTGATGCTCGGGCTCGGGAATCACCAAGTGAAGGCTTCCAAACTCCTCTCTTTGAAGCAATCACCAACTAATATCTTGATCAATGATCTGTAACTATAATCACAAGATAATTAGTAAACATAACTACATGAGTTAATCATCATTAAAACTAGAGAGAAAGGCCTCCGGGCCAACAATCTCCCCCTTTTTGATGATGACAAAACTCATGGAGTTATATATGCATGGATTAAAGTTAAGCTTCAAGGAAGCTCCCTCTTAACTCATGCATAAACAAATAAACATAATGAATATGCAATGAAGGCTCTTAAACATGAATGCATAGATATGTATAAACAATAAAAGGCTGTAGATACCAATGAAATGTTCAAAAACAGAACATGCTCTAGATACCAATTAAAATTAAACTAAATTAAACTTAATATATGCAAAACATAAATATGCATATATAAACCAAAATCTTTCTCCCCCTTTTTGTCAATCATCAACAAAAGGGTAAAAGCAAAAACTAAATCACTAAAATTTTCTCCCCCTTTTTGTTTGAAACAATGAATCAACAAAAGGGTTAATAAAGACAATGTTCTCCTCCTTTTTCTCTAAAACAAAAACAAAACCAAATAGGGGTGACAATCAATTAAGATATCAATTGAAAATATGTCAAAGTAGCATCTTGATACCAATTGAAAGTAAATATAGATCAATAAATGGTATATGCTATATACATTCATGAAGAGGAAGATGTGAAGCTTCCCTACATAGATACATTACATGAAGGAGGGATGACAAGCCCTAATTCACATAACGTACACTATGCAATGCATAAGAGGAGATGTGAAGCTCCCCCTACACACGTGTATCACATAAAGAAGAGATTGTCAAGCTCTTCAATACAAGATACACTCATCATGAATCTATATGTAGAAGAGATGTTAAGCTCTCATTGCATATAGGCAATACAAATCAAAACTTTTGACTATTTTCTTTAAAACAAAATTTTGAGATATCAATTTTAAAACATTCAAATAAACATCTTGATATCAAAAGAGAGTTTATTTTTTTTTTAAGTATATGATATCAATTTAAAATTTTTATTTTCTATCATAAAGCAAGGGAGTGGAAATACAAATACCAATTGTAAATATGAAAATCGAATTTTCTCCCCCTTTATGAAATACCAACAAAAATAATGCGTAGGCTTGAAATGAGATACCAATTGAAAATGCAATTGAAAACTAATCAATTGAAACAAAATTGAAGCTCAAGCTTAGCATAAACTAAATATATATGTATGAAAAATTAGATTCCAATCGAAATTGATACTATTGAAATTGAAAGCATACATACATACAAACCTATATGAGTATATAAGAAATATCAAAATCGATACCAATTAAAAGAATCCAATGATACCAATTGAAACAACAATAATATCAAAGTATAACTCATATAACCAACTACCCAACACATGCTTATGTTTAAAAGATTTTCAATGTAAAGCATACACAAGGCATGGTCTCCCAACCAACCGCCCATGGATGGTAGGGGTTTTCAAAAATAAATTTGAAAAATATAGTTTGTTTGAAAACTCTACCATATGAAAAATATCGCAACTAGTTATATGAAAAATTTGTAAACTAGTACGAAATCCTTCAAGAAAGGAATAAAACAAAATTATTTTTCATGAAAACATGAAATTCACAAAATAGTCAACACTCATAATCAATTAGGCATAAATATGACTCATGAAAATAAACAGATGAGTAAATAATAAATGTGAGTGTACAAATACAATGTGAAGGTCATAATTATGAAGGATGTTCAATAAGCTCAATATTCCTTGAAACAAAAAAATCATCAAAACTTATTTAATCTTCAAGGTATATGTATGTCTTATACAAATTAAAGTATACATACATATCCAAACACAACGAGTCCACAAAGATATATGCATGAAGGCACGTGGCTCAAAAGGATGTATATGTATAACAATAATTTGGATAAAATGGACATATACATGAAGTTAAACATAATCACAAAAACAAATCCAAAAATGGGAATACAAGTTTAAAATGTATGAGTCATTAAAACTAGACTATACTAGCATATCTAATGGGTTCAAATAAGCATTTAAGTACAAATATATGTAGATTTATTTGTGGCCCACTATATGTACAAGTATATACCAAGTTTTAATGAAAACTAACATTTAAACGTATATTCAAAGCATGAAGCATAAAATAAGATAAAATCATCATGATAAATCTTAAACATGATTATTAAGAAAATCCACATGTTATTAAACCTATGATAAATATGATAGCTAAACAAATGGTGAGAACACAAAATAATAGTCCATATTAAACATGGGTGTCTCAAAAGGGCTATACATGCATGCCAAGAGTCTAATAAACATGGCATTTTCATAATGATCATATAAACATCAAAACATGCTATAAACAATAAACATGAAAAACATGCATAAGTAATAATAAGGAGTTAGGAATCGTTACCAACACCTAGAAGGCAAGTCTCCATGTCTCCAAAATAAGGTGGTCCTCCCACCAAACTTCCCTTGAAAGTGATACATCCAATTGATTTCCATGAAGCTCGGAACGCATCCACTCCAAGGTACCGCTACTCTCACGTCATGCGAGAGCCCACTCCTACATCAAATACAAGAGGGGCGGTCTTTGGTACCCATATCTTATTGGGTCCATGGGGGTTAGTCCCTTCTCTAACCCAAACAAAATTCTTTGCTAAATTTGAAACATGTATTCTATCATAGCAAAATTTAGCAAGGTGGCCCTTACGTCCACAATGTGTACAAGTGTATACATGAGCATACAAGTGATGATGGTGTCCGTGAGGAGCATGTGTATGCCGTGGAGGGTGTGCATGCATAATAGATGGAATTTGCTTCTTTAGAAACAAAGATTCCAAACGTGTATGGCCCACAACACATTGGCTCAAAGTGGAGCCCAAACAATCAACACTCTTCTTCAAAACATTTATATCATTTTTAACACTTGAAGATAAAGTGGAACATGCAATAGGTGAAGTGTGAGATACTACCCTAGCATGGCAAACATGTGCATCAATCTTATTTTTCAAAAACTCATTTTTCTTTAAACATACATCTAAATCATTTGAAATAGAAATTATTTTATTTTTCAAAGCAACATTCTCTTTTAAAACAATGTCAACTTTTGAAGATAAAAACTCATTTTTCTTCAACACATCATCACAATCATTTTTAGATTTCAACAATTCATTTTCTTTTAAAACAAGATTAAGTTGAGATCTAAGTGAGTCACATTCACTAGAAACCTCTTCCTTCTCTTGCAAAACAATCTCAATTTTAGATGACAAAATTTTCTTTTCTTCTTTTAAAACAAGATTCTCATTTTTCAATATTTTATATTTAGAAATCAAATTTTCACAATTTCTAGTAAGTTCATCATTCATAGCTTGTGCCTCTAGACATTCATTACACTATGAATTAGAACTAGCATCTAGTTGAGTGTCCGAGTGTACCTCAAGGGAGTCATTCCCTTGGACCATGAAGCAATGTTCTTCGGACTCATCTCTTCTAGATCTTCTCTTCTTTTCGATAATCTTTGGTAGCTCGGGAGAAGTTAAAATACTCCAAACTGCAAAAGCTGAATCATAGTGAGCAAACACATGTAAATAATCTTTATGAAGTGATGCTCTAAGTGCTTCTAGGGCTATAGCATTGGCCTCTATATGCTTGCTATCACTAAGGAAGGATTCCTTGGTAATGGCAAGGTGAACTTATATCCTAGGGCTTTTAAATGACAACTCATCATAACCTTCCAAATCTCAAGTCTAGAAATGTCAAACATAGGAGGGCTATCCATGAGTGCAAATAATATGTGCAAACAACAAAAGTGTGCAAATGCAAATGGAAGATTAGCAAACAAGGATCTCACTCCTAGGATGTTAAGCCTAAGTATCAGGAGCGTAGGCTCTGATACCAATTATAAATCACCTAGAGGGGGGTGAATAGGTGATAATGCTAATCTAGAACTAAATACGGAAGCTTAAACAATTTTGCAATCACACTTAATACAACCAACAAGTGTAGCCGAATTCCCCGTGAAGGGCTCTGGACTAACTCCTCTTGATTCCCCTAAATATGGGTTGAGGTGCTATATGAAGCTATTGTGGTTAAGTATAAGTGAGGCACACACAAACAAGCCAAGCATATAATGGATGTACAACAATATGAAAGATGCAAGGCAACACAAGCAATATGAATGATATGACAATATGAATAATGCTTTGCACAAATAAAAGAGAGAGTTAGAGAGACAATGGATCAAACGCAAACATAAAGATATGTTTCGAGGTTCGAGCCCCTAGCTCTACGTCCCCGCCTTCACCGAGAAGGATTTCTAATCCACTAAAGGAGTACCGAACTCCTCTCTCAACCTTACAAATGCCACCGAGGCAATACAACCACAATCCACCTCTACCGAAGAGGGATAAGGCCCGTAGCCAACACACAAACTCAATCACCTCTACCGAAGAGGGATACAAACCAATACCACTCCGATCAACCTCTACCAAAGAGGGATACACAAATACAAGGAGGGTTTACAACTTGGTGGTTTCCTCAACCACAAACAATCTCTTTTCCCACAAATAAAATGATCCTATAGAATAGGATAGATGATAGCTCAAGTGTGGAAAAACTAGAGTTTGGAAAACAAAAACTCAAAGAAAAATACTTGGGAAAACTCTTGTAAAAGATAGAAATGAAGAACCAAAACAAATCTCCCAATTTTCTCTTTTCTTTGATTTTTTTCAAAAACTCTAAAACAAATAAGATTGATCTTTTGAAGCTCTAAAACCTTTTGAAAACTTGTTTTAAACACCAAGAAAGGAGAGAAATTTTAGCTCTTAAAATCTTAGCCAAAACCCCCAAGAAATGGGGTATTTATAGCCCAAACAGAAAACTAGCCGTTAGGCTGATCTGTCAGCCTGACAGGCTGGCGGTCGACCGGCCCGGTCGACCGCCAACGGTCAGAAATATGACCGTTGGGGCAATACGGTCGACCGCACGGCTGACCGCCCAGATATAGAGGGCAGACTTCTCTGCTCTGGTCGACTGCCCAGATACAGAGAGCAAGGCTCTCTAATCCGGTCAGCCGACCGGCCGACCGGCCCTGTGTCTGACAAATGTGCACAGGGCTGTGCACGTCAGTCGACCGCAACGGTCGACCGGCCCTTGGTTCGGTCGACCGTCCGGTCGGCCGACCTGGCCTGTCAGCCACAGTCTGGGTCAGAAACTGGGTCAGAAAAACAGTTAAACATATTTCTAAAAATTCTTTTAAGTCTTGTAAAAATCTCCAAAAATAGTTTTATCATTTTGCATTGATATATAAACTTATGATAAATATTTTAACTCAAATATCAAGCATATGAAACTATTTTTGTGTCTTATCATTTTTACCAAAAACCAAAACTTGTATTTTATCAAACTTGGATTTTTCAATACATGAATAGGAAAGTCAAAATAAGTTTGTTTAAAAGTTAAGCATGCACGTATAGAATGAATCTACTATACATAAACCAATTAAACTTGTTTTGAACAATCTATTCATGAAAACTAATATCAAAACCAAAACGTGTATGTGTATTGTGCACTTGAGCATATCAACTATTCTTATCTTTACAAATGGATCTAAACACACTAAACTCGGATACCTAAGTCTTCTTGACGATCTTTATCTTCAAGTTGACTTGGTCCAAACTTCGTGATCCAACGAGCAAGGCTATGTATGATCTTGATGCTCGGGCTCGGGAATCACCAAGTGAAGGCTTCCAAACTCCTCGCTTTGAAGCAATCACCAGCTAATATCTTGATCAATGATCTGTAACTAAAATCACAAGATAATTAATAAACATAACTACATGAGTTAATCATCATCAAAACTAGAGAGGAAGGCCTCCGGGCCAACATTACTCACATTACGCATAATATGCAATGCATAAGAGGAGATGTGAAGCTCCCCCTACACACGTGTACCACATAAAGAAGAGTTATCAAGCTCCTCAATAGAAGATACATTCAACATGAATCTATATGTAGAAGAGATGTTAAGCTCCCCTTGCATATAGGCAATATAAATCAAAACATTTTTAATTCAAATTTTTCTTAATAAAACAAAAATTTTGAATTTTCTCAATAAAACAAAATTTTAAGACATCTTAGTAAATCAAATTTTAAGATACCAAATTGTAAATAATCATTACAAATTTTGAATTTTTAATTGTAATTGAAATTTTAATACCAATTGTGATCTTGATACTAATGAAAGAAAGTATTTTATATTTTGATACCAATATAAATATTCATGGATACCAATTAAAATAAATAGTTTAATAGATACCAATTGAAACATATTGTATATTTTGATATCAATAAAAAAAATACCAATTGTAAAAAAAATATCAATTGAAGATAATGCTTAAGCTTATAAAAAAAATATCAATTGAGAAATCAATTGAAAAATTAAGATTTGAATTAAGCTTAACATAAACATAATTTATGCTTTTTAAAACATGTAAACATCTTGAGAATCAAGTATAAATATATATGATTTGTTGATGCTTGATTTTCAAAACATATATATGTATGGAAAAGACAATATCAATAGGAATTGATATTTTGAAAATTATGAAGCATACATATATAGAAAAAAAAATTTGAGTATATACAAAATGAATATCAATTGAGATACCAATTGAAAATAACAATATAAATCAAGTATATAACTCATAACTACCACCCATTATATGCTCAAGATAAAAGATTTTCCAATAAAACTTACAAGGCATACTTGCCCATCCGTCAACCCATTAAGGGATAGGTAGGGGTTTTCGAAAAATAGAGTTTGAAAAATATTTTTAGCATAGAAAATCACTATCAAATGAAGAACAATAACTAGTTAAAATAATTTTTGAAAAACTAGTTAAAGATCCTTCAAAACATGAAACCAAATCACATGTATGTCATGAAACATGCTAAATACATAAAGTTCAACACTCGAAATCAATAAAGCTCATAAAAGTGTTCATGAAATAAGGTCATGACAAACCAAATGATGTGTGAGTGTACAAGAATCATGTAATTAGTATTTTTCATGAAAATAGTCAACTATGCTCAAAACAAATATGAATCAAATAAAAATCATGAAAATCAATTCATTTAAAAAATAAACTTCTAGGTATATGTATGTTTTTATTCAAAACTAACAATATACATATATATCCCAAACATAAAAAGAGTCCATAAAGTAAATTGCATGAAGGTAAATGACTCATGGGATATACATGTATATTTATTAGATTTGAATACAAAATACATATACATGAAGTAAAACATGAAAATAGGCAAAATAAGTGTAAATGAGGAGATCATCAAAACTAGGCTATACATGTGCATATAGTGAGTACAAATGAGCAATGAAGTGAAAACATATATGAATCAATGGCTCACTACTTATACATGTATAAATATCCAAGTTTTAATAAGAACTACATTTAAACATATATTTACCACATGAAGTACACTCATAAAAATAAACATGCTAAAAATCATCAATTATAAAAGCATGTAAACTAAAGTAGGAGTTTAGAGATAGTTACCAATATATGAACTACACTCTAATTCTCTAAAATATGGTGGTTGTCCCACCAAACCTCCTTGATAGTGGTGCATCAATATATGTGTCCATCGAGTCCATGCATCCACCACCAATGCACCATCCCTCTCACGTTTAGTGAGAGCCCGCACCTACATCAAATACACAAGGTAGAAATTTTGGTATCCATTTTCTTTTGGGTCCTTGAGGGTAAGTTTTGTAAGGAACCCAAACATTTTTCTTATTAGCAAAATTTAAAGCATTTATCTTATCATAATAAAATTTTGCTAAATGGCTTTTGCGGCCACAATGTGTACATTTGTACACTCTAGGATGGATATGATTATGAGTGTGGTCATGACGTGCAAAATGTGCGTATGCATGATGTGGATGATGAACATGTGGAGCTTGTTTCTTTGAAAATAAAGACTCCAATCTAGAGTGGTTAAATGCACATGTGCTCAAAGTTGAGCTCAAACAATTTATTTTATTTTTTAAAACTTTAATCTCATTTTGATTAATGGTGGCATGTAAGGCATAGAGAGATAGAGAATCATTATTCCTTTTCTTTTTAGAAACATTTTCTTTTTCTTTTTCAACCATTTTTTTTTAAAGAAGTGTTTTCATTTAAAGCAACTTCCTTTTGTTTTTCCACCAAAACAATTTTATTTTTCCAATTAGTGTTTCCTTCATAAAGATTATTTAATTTAGACATCAAGGAAACATTTTCATTTTTCAAAGACTCATTTTCTTTTGAAATAATTTCAAAATTTTCTTGTAAAGAATCTTTTTCATTTAATATGCAATCAAATTTATTTTCATTTTCTTGTTATCTTTCTTAAGCAATTCATATTTTTCAAGAAGTTGTTAACAAAATGATTCAAGCTCATCATAAGACATATCAACATCTTCTTCTACCTCGGATTCGGTAGTTACCTCAAGGGGGTTATCCCCTTGGATCATGTAGGACACGTTGGAGGTGTCACTTCCAACATCCGAATCGCTCCCCGCATAGTATTGTTCTTTTTCGCCAAGGGAGATCAAGGTGTTCCACACTACAAAAGCCGAATCAATATTAGAAACCCTAGATAAATAAACATCTTTTAGGGTACTCTTTAAAGCATGTAGGGCTTTTGCATTAACCTCAATATTTTTGCCATTTAAACAATAAGAGTCTTTAATAGTGACAAAATAAACATGAATCCCTAAGGTTTTGAGGTATAAAGACATCTTAACCTTCCAAGTTTGGATGTTAAGAATGTCAAAGGTTGGAGGTGTCATGAAGTCCATGGTGTGTGTACAAATATTTGTTGGCCCAAGGTAATAATCACCCGGTTTTTTAGTTTTGATGATTACAAAACATATATAGTTATTTGTACTAATCATTTTTCTAGTGTTTAAGCGTGTTTCAGGGTTCTAAGGATTCATTTAGTTTTCTTCCCTAAAGATGACTCATTTCGGGATCTTTTGACTCAAGATGCCTCGATTCGGGTTCAAGATTTCAAGCTATGCAACATTTCATGGAGAAGCCCTAATTTGAAGACCTTGTAGTCACCTAGAACCTTTGTAAGACTTAGTTTGTTAAAGAATGAGGTTATGTTAAGTTGGCACAAGAAAAACACACGCACACCATCTTTTTCCAAAATACGGTTTTTGATTTGGGCATTTGATTTAGGTTCATGTCTTAATGGTTTTACATGATTCAAATTATTTTAGAATTTTACATCTTATTTATATCATGTATACCAACCTTTATAGCATGATACTTAGCCATATAGCCTTACAAAATTATCTTGAAAATTTTTCAAAGTTCAAAAAATTTCCTATAAAAATCCTATTTCAGGCCTGTCAGTCGACGGGCCGGTCGACCGGATCCATTTTAGGCTTGATCGGTCGACCGAGCCTTGTGGTCAGGGTGTGCACGTTTGTTCACGTCTGTCGGTCGACCGGACCAGTCGACCGACTGAAAGCCCTTTGCTCTCGGGTTTTGTCGGTCGGCCGGGCCAGTCGACTGACAGAACAAAGTGATATTTTTTCTTTGGCTACCGGTCGACCGACCGGTCGACCGAGTCCAACGGCTAGTTTGCCAATGGACTATCGGTTGATCGGGCCGGTCGACCGACAGCCGCCAGCAGCCATAACAGCTAGTTTTCTGACTTTTCTCTCTTGGATTTGATGGTGATGTGTGTTTCAGCTATCTCTGAAATTTTGGGGGCTATTTTCTGACCTAATAAGCTAGTTTTAATGATGATTAGATTTCCTCTAATCCCTATAAATAGAGGGGATTGGTCACTTGCAAAATACAAGAAAAATCCCTTGTTTTCAAGTTTCCAAAAAGAAAGAAAAAGTTTTCAAAGGCTTTCAATTCTCTAAGTGCATTCTTGGCAATTTGTTTTCAGTTGTTTTTCAAGCTATTTAGTACTACTTTACAACTAAATTTTTCTCTACACTTTTTGAGCCAAAATACTTCCTCATTCTATTAGAAGTTGTAAAAGAGAAGTGTGTGTGGTCCTTTGTAGATCACCTTGTTACTTTTTGTTCTTTGTATTGAGATCCCTCTTGTGGAGAGGATTGAATTGGTGGAGTTCGGTACTCCGGTCTTCGGTAGACCTTTTGTAATTTTCTCGGTAGATATAGTGGAAACCCTTCACGGTGGTGAAGGCGGGGACGTAGAGTGGTGGCTCGAACCTCGAAATAAATCCTTTGTGTTTGCGATTGATTTTCTTATTGCTCTTTATTGCTCTACATTTCTATCTTGTGATATATCTTGTGTGCACTTCATTATTGCATCCATTTCATTATTTGCATTTCTCGGTCTTTACTCATCACAACAAGAAAGCAATTACGCGCCTCAACTCATAATCTAGAGGAATCAAAAAGGAAAAGTTCTAGAGCCCTTCACGCGAAATTCGGCTTCAATTTCTTGTTTTGAGTGACCGTTTGCATCATATATTCATTCTTGTTTAAAAAGATCATTAGATTAGCATTAACACCTATTCACCCCCCTTCTAGGTGTTTTTCAATTGGTATCAGAGCTTTGGTCTCTAGGCTCTTGGCTTAACAACCTTAGAGAGATCCTTTATTGCTAATCATTCTATTCATTTTTCATCCTTATACACTTAGTAAAAATGGCCGAAGGAATTAAGACCCCAGCCAAGTTTGATGGCCTTAACTTTCCCATATGAAAGGTTAAGATGACCGTATTTTTGCAATCCTTAGGGAGCCGGGTTGCAAAGGCGGTGACCAAGCCTTTTAGTACACCCCCGGTGATGAGGACACTTGGTCCGATATTGCCACAAAAGAGTTTGATGCTAATGCTAGGGCACACTATGCCTTGCTTCAAGCCCTTAATGACGATGATATCTCTAGAGTCATTCATTACAAATCCGCACATGAGATTTGGACTCACTTGCTTGTCACTCATGAGGGAACTTCACAAGTAAAGAGGGCAAAAATAGACCTTCTTTGTTCCCAATATGAAAATTTTTCTATGCAAGAGAATGAAACCATAGATGATATGGTTACTAAATTTACAAAGATTACTAATGGACTTTCTTCTTTAGGTGACGTCATTGATAACGACCAAAGAGTAAGGAAGATCATCCGTATACTCCCTCCATCTTGGGAAGTCAAAGCCACTACTTTGAAGGAACTCAATGACAAGGAAGAAATGGAGCTTATAGGTCTCATTGGGAATCTCAAGACCCATGAGATGGAAAGAAAATCAAGAGAAGAGATGGCTCCTTCCAAGAAGAAAGCTATTGCCTTCAAGAGTTATTCCACATACTCCGACGAAGATGATGAAGAAGAAGATGATGAAGAGCTTTCTCTTCTTTTAAAGAACGTTCGGAGAATGTACAACAAGGCAAAGTTCCAAAATAGAAGGAGATGGCAAGGTAAAGAAGAGAAGAAAATTATTTGCTTCAATTGCCAAAAGCCGGGTCACATTGTTGCGGAATGTCCGGAAAAAGCAAAAGCCAAGCCCTCCACCTCCAAGAAGCCGTACAAGAAGAAAGCTTTAAAGGCTACTTGGGATTCAGAGAGTGAATCCGATGAGGAAGTTGACACCGCCAACATGTGCTTCATGGCTAATGAAAGCACAAGCAAGGTAACTCCCGACACTTCCATTGATTGTGATCTATCCATGGATGAACTAGGAGAAGCTTTTGAAGGACTATCTCATAACTATGATTTTCTCAAAAAAAAATATTTGAAAATGAAAAAGGAAAATGAATCTCTAAATCATAAAGTTTTCACTCTTACAAAAGAAAAGGAGGAATTACTTTCTAGTCTTGTTTCTACACAAAAGGACTTTGATAACTATAAAATTTCTTGTAAAGGTAAATTTTCACAAATTAATGAAAATGAAATTTCCATGCTAAAAGAGAAAATTGATTCATTAGGAGTAGTCTTGAAAAAATGTGAATTTGATAAGAATAGACTAGAGGCTATGTTTCCTAAGAAACAAGTCCCAAAGAAACATTCACATGTTATTCATGCTCATGTTCATAAATCACAACCTTTACATCATGCCAAGCACCCTAAACATGCCCACACTCCACACACACATCATGCATTCATGTATGGTAAAGTCTTTTCATGCACATATTGTGGCCGTAAAGGTCATTTGGTTAAGTTTTGCTATGATAGGCTTAATGCATCGCATAATAATGTTTGGGTTCGGAATACTAACTTTCAAGGACCCGAGAAAATTTGGATACCAAAGTCAATGAATTTGTTAAATGATGTACGTACATTCCAAGGCCCAACGACGTAAAGGGTTGTGGTATCTTGATAGTGGTTGCTCAAGGCACATGACTTGGGATATCAATAACTTTGCAACCCTATCAAGATACCATGAAGGTGGCACTGTCACCTTCGGAGATGATGCCAAAGGAAAAATCATTGGTATTGGTAATGTTAAATTTGATACTTCTCCTTTAATAGAAAATGTTGTTTTAGTTGATGGCCTCAAGCATAATCTCTTGAGTGTTAGTCAACTTTGTGACAAAGGTTTTGATGTTGTTTTTGATAATCTAGTATGTAAAGTTATTGATAGACAATCCAATACATGTATATTTTTCGAATTTCGTGAATGCAATGTATACATGATTGACATATCTAATATGCTATGCAATGCTACTTATTTGAAAGCCCTCGATGATGACTCTTGGTTGTGGCATAGAAGATTAGGCCACATTTCTTTTGACCATCTATCTAGATTAAACAACAAGGAAATGGTGAAAGGTATTCCTTACTTGAACTTTGAAAAGGACCGCATTTGTGATGCGTGCCAACTTAGGAAACAAATCAAGTCCTCTTTCAAGTCAATCAAGGATATCATGACATCACGTCCCTTGGAGTTGATCCATATGGATTTGTTTGGTCCTACTCAAACCAAAAGTCTAAGTGGGAATCGTTTTGCTTTTGTTTTAGTTGATGATTTCTCGCATTTTACTTGGGTTTTCTTTTTAGAACACAAAAATCAAGCCTTTTCATATTTTTAAGTCTTTAAGAAAAGAGTTGAAAAGGAAAAAGATTCTTCTATTTTAAGGATAAGAAGTGATAGAGGTGGTGAATTCAATAACCAATCCTTTATCACTTTTTATGAAGAACAAGGAATTAAGCATGAACTATCTTGTCCTAGAACTCCACAACAAAATGTAGTCGTTGAGAGGAAAAATCGGACATTACAAGAGATGGCTAGGACAATGATAAATGAATATGGTCTCCCTCATTATCTATGGGCCGAGGCCATTAACACATCTTGCTACATATCAAATAGAGTTTTCTTATGCAAAAATACTTCAAAAACATCTTTTGAGATCTATTTTTCTAAAAAGCCAAATGTTCCATACTTTAAAGTTTTTGGTTGTAAATGCTTTGTTTTGAATACTAAAGATAATTTAGGAAAATTTGATGCAAAGTCTTATGAAGCAATTTTTGTTGGTTATTCTAATACTAGTAAAGCTTATAGAGTTTTCAATAAGTCATCCTTGACTATTGAAGAATCTTTACATATAAAGTTTGAGGAATCTAATGTGTTTGTTAAGAATGTTGAAGAAATAGATTCCCTAAATGAAGACATGGAGAGAGCTACTTTGAAGGACTCACCTACTATTGAAGACATGCCAAAGGATGATGAAGGAAATGAAGTTCAAGAAAATGAGGTTCAAGGAAATGAAATTCAAGAAGTTGAAGTGGAGACTACTCAACCACTTCTAAAAGATTGGAGATACAATGCACATCATCCTAAGGATCTTATTATAGGTGAAGTATCAAAAGGGGTAACTACTCGTTCTAAACTTCATGATCTTTGTGGACACTATGCTTTTATTTCTCACTTTGAACCAAAGAACATCCTCGAAGCCGAGGGCGACTCATATTGGTTGCTAGCCATGCAAGAGGAGCTCAATCAATTCGAGCACAACCAAATTTGGCATCTTGTTCCTAGGCCCCACGATAGACCAATAATTGGTACTAAGTGGATCTTTAAGAACAAGTTGGATGAGTCGGGTAATGTTATTAGGAATAAAGCTAGGTTAGTGGCCAAGGTTACACTCAAGTTGAAGGTATCAATTTTGAGGAAACCTTTGCACCCGTAGCACGGCTTGAAGCCGTACGGATTACACTTACATTTGCTTCTTATAAAGATTTTAAACTTTTTCAAATGGATGTAAAAAGTGCCTTTTTAAATGGATTTATTGAAGATGAGGTGTATGTTGAACAACCCCCCGGGTTTGTTGATCCTACACATCCGGATTTTGTTTTCAAACTTGACAAAGCTCTTTATGGTTTAAAACAAGCCCCTAGGGCTTGGTATGAAAGACTTTCTTCTTTTCTAATTTCTAATGGTTTTAATAAAGAAAAATAGATACTACTTTGTTTACAAAACATGTTGAAAATGATATACTTATAGTTCAAATATATGTTGATGATATCATATTTGGTTCTACTAATGAAAATCTTTGCAAAGCTTTTGAATCATGCATGAAGGAAGAGTTTGAGATGTTCATGATGGGTGAGCTTAATTATTTCTTTGGTCTCCAAATCAAGCAAAGGGAAGATGGGATCTTCATCAACCAAGCAAAGTACACAAAGGAACTTATCAAGAGATTTGAGTTTGAAGGGGCTAAAACAAGCAAAACTCCCATAGCAACTACCACCAAGCTTGACAAGGATGAACAAGGTACAAGTGTAGACATCAAGTTTTATCGTAGTATGATTGGTAGCTTGTTGTATTTGACGGCTAGTAGGCCGGATATTATGTTTTGTGTATGTCTTTATGCTCGATTTCAATCGTGTCCTAAAGAGTCCCATTTGATTGCGGTAAAACGCATTATTAGATACCTTAAGGGCACAAATGAAATGGGTTTATGGTATCCGAAGACCGGACAATTTTTCATAACGAGTTTTTCGGATGCCGACTATGCGGGTTGTAGAGTGGATAGGAAGAGTACAAGTGGAACATGTCAATTTCTTGGTAATTGTCTTGTTTCTTGGTCTTCCAAAAAGCAAAATTTGGTAGCCCTCTCAACCGCCGAGGCGGAGTATGTTGCGGCCGGAGCTTGTTGTGCACAAGTTCTTTGGATGAAACATACTCTCCTTGACTATAACTTGCATTTTGACCATATTAAAATATTTCGTGATAATACTAGTACTATTCAATGACTAAAAATGCAAATCAACATAGTAAGACTAAGCACATTGATATTCGGTATCACTTTCTTAGAGATCATTATGAGAAAGGTGATATTGATATTGATTATGTTTCTACCGATTTTCAACTTGCCGATATTTTTACAAAACCACTAGACTATGCTAGATTTTTCTTTATTTGTGGTGAATTGAATGTTTGTATTATGGAATTATGAAGAAATTTTTTTTAACTGTGTTTACCCATTTTGATGTATGACAAAAAGGGGGGAAAAAGTTAGCTTATTTTTACTTTGGAGTTTGCATTTTGAGTTTTATGTTATAACAAGTTAGTTTTGAGTAAGTTAGTTTTGAGTTTTGAATTTTAAGTTATAACAAGTTAGTTTTGAGTTTTTGAGTTTTAAGTTATAACAAGTTTTTGAGTTTTGGATTTTGAGTTATAAAAGGTTAGTTTTTGAGTTAAGAGTTTTGAGCAATATGCTTTATATTCCTAGGTCTTTCTTATACCAAAATTCTTAGTTTCTACCTTTTATGTATATAGTCATTCATTCATATAGCATGATTTGAGGGGGAGCTTCCAAGCTCCTTTTCCATTTTTTAAAAAAAAATTATAACTTATATGTTTTGTCATCATCAAAAAGGGGGAGATTGTTGGCACAAGGTTACAATCACCCGGTTTTTGAGTTTTGATGATTACAAAACATATATAGTTATTTATACTAATCATTTTTCTAGTGTTTAAGTGTGTTTTAGGGTTCTAAGGATTCATGTAGTGTTCTTCCCTAAAGATGACTCATTTCAGGATCTTTTGACTCAAGATGCCTCGTTTCGGTTTCAAGATTTCAAGTTATGCAACATTTCATGGAGAAGCCCTAATTTGAAGACCTTGTAGTCACCTAGAACCTTTGTAAGATTTAGTTTGTTAAAGAATGAGGTTATGTTAAGTAGGCTCAAGAAAAACACACACGCACACTATCTTTTTCCAAAATACGGCTTTTGCTTTGGGTATTTAATTTAGGTTCATGTCTTAATGGTTTTACATGACTCAAATTATTTTATAATTTTACATCTTATTTATATCATGTATACCAACCTTTATAGAATAATACTTAGCCATATAGCCTTACAAAATTATCTTGAAAATTTTTCAAAGTTCAAAAAATTTCCTATAAAAATCCTGTTTCAGGCCGGCCGGTCGACCGGATCCATTTCAGGCTTGATCGATCGACCGGACCGGTCGACCGAGCCTTGTGGTCAGGGCATGCATGTTTGTGCACGTCTGTCGGTCGACCGGACCGGTCGAACGACTGAAAGCCCTTTGCTCTCGGGTTTTGTCGGTCGACCGGGCCAGTCGACCGACAGAACAAAGTGATATTTTTTCTTTGGCTGCCGGTCGACCGACCGGTCGACCGAGTCCAACGGCTAGTTTGCCAATGGACTGTCGGTCGACCGGGCCGGTCGACCGACAGCCGCCAGTAGCCATAACGGCTAGTTTCTGACTTTTCTCTCTTAGATTTGATGGTGATGTGTGTTTCAGCTATCTCTGAAATTTTGGGGGCTATTTTCTGACCTAATAAGCTAGTTTTAATTATGATTAGATTTCCTCTAATTCCTATAAATAGAGGGGATTGGTCACTTGCAAAATACAAGAAAAATCCCTTGTTTTCAAGTTTCCAAAAAGAAAGAAAAAGTTTTCAAAGGCTTTCAATTCTCTAAGTGCATTCTTGGCAATTTGTTTTCAGTTGTTTTTCAAGCTATTTAGTACTACTTTACAACTGAATTTTTCTCTACACTTCTTGAGCCAAAATACTTCCTTATTCTATTAGAAGTTGTAAAAGAGAAGTGTGTGGTCCTTTGTAGATCACCATATTACTTTTTGTTCTTTGTGTGGAGATCCCTCTTGTGGAGAGGATTGGATTGGTGGAGTTCGGTACTCCGGTCTTCGGTAGACCTTTTGTAATTTCCTCAGTGGATATAGTAGAAACCCTTCACAGTGGTGAAGGCGGGGACGTAGAGCGGTGGCTTGAACCTCAAAATAAATCCTTTGTGTTTGCGATTGATTTTCTTATTGCTCTTTATTGCTCTACATTTCTATCTTGTGATATATCTTGTGTGCACTTCATTATTGCATCCATTTCATTATTTACATTTCCCGGTCTTTACTCATCACAACAAGAAAGCAATTACGCACCTCAACTCATAATCTAGAGGAATCAAAGAGGAGAAGTTCTAGAACCCTTCACGGGAAATTCGGCTTCAATTTCTTGTTTTAAGTGACCGTTTGCATCATATATTCATTCTTGTTTAAAAAGATCATTAGATTAGCATTAACACCTATTCACCCCCTCTAGGTATTTTTTAATATTGTGATTATCTATAAAATGAGGATCTTTAACTCTAGATTGTAAAACCCAAATCAAGAGCACTTGGCTCTGATACCAATTGTAAATCACCTAGAAGGGGGTGAATAGGTGATGAGCTAATCTAATGGTCAATTAATGCGGAATTAAAAACTTATTAAACTAAACACCACGTATAACAGAAGAGTGTAGCCGGATTCCCCGTGAAGGGCTCTGGGCTAACTCCTTAAGATTCCTCTAGATAAGAGTTGAGGTGCCGCGTTGGCTCTCTTGGTTGAATACAAGTGTTAGCAAACAATCCCTAAGCATATAACAATTAGGCTCACAATATATATCAAGGATATAAAGATGAAAGCAATATAAGCATGCAAGATATAAACAAGTAAGAAATAGAGAGAGCAATCGCAAACACGAGAGATTTTTTTCGAGGTTCGAGCACACTTGCTCTACGTCCCCGTCTTCAACACTTGAAGGATTTCCACTAAAATCGATCCCACCGGATCACTCGGTGCCGCAACACCTACAAGGCGAGTTCACACTTGAACTCTTTGGACTCTCTAGTCCCGTACACACTGCAAGCCCACTAACTCGCCGAGGCTGCACCTCAAAACAAAGAGTTCACACATGAACTCGAAACACCGCGAACATACACGTCCGCCTCCTCAAAGCAAAGATGAAGTCTTTGGTGATCACAACACTTTGATCACCTAAAAACAATCTCACAATAACACTCTTATAGGATGAATATATCAATGGATAGCTCAAGTGTTTGTGAGAAAAACAAGGATTGAAATGGTGGAGGAAAACTCAAGAAAATCACTTTCAAAACACTCTTGATAAACACTCTTTTAATTTGGAAATATAGCTCTAAAACATGTGGATATAACCACTAAAATGGGTATGCAAAACTAGCCCAAAACTCTTCTTAAAATATTATATGAAATAGCTCCCAAAAGCCCCAATTTATAGGGCTAGAAAAACTAACCGTTCGGAGCCAGGTCGACCTGTCGGTCGACCGCCCGGTCGACCGCCAACGGTCAGATTTCTGACCGTTAGTGCGTCGGTCGACCGGCCCGGTCGACCGCTGCCTGGAACAGAGAACAAAGTTCTCTGCCGGTCGACCGGCCCGGTCGACCAGGGCTTTCCAGAGAGCAGAAGCTCTCTGCGGTCGACCGGGTCGGTCGACCGGCCCTTCAGCAGTCCTGGAGTGTACGTTTGTGCACGTCGGGCGACTTCAAGCTCGGTCGACCGGTCCGGTCGACCGTCAGAAGCCAGACCAGACAAATTATAGGGATAAAAATGTTGACTTTTTAGCATAAATAAAATCCCATATAAAAAATCTAAAAAAATAGTTTTAACAATATACTTTGATAATCAAACATGCTTGAGCAAAATCAAGACATGTTACAAATAATTTGAACTATTTTTATAACTTGGACATTTTGGCTAAAAACGAAAACTGTATTTTTTTAAAATTGGGTTTTCCAAAACTTCTCCAAATACAAAAATAAGATATTTTAAACTCTTTGAAAGCATAGAGTGTATGGATATGATCCACTACACATACATGGTGAAATATCTATGTTTTTGACAATAAGCACTCAACATGGTTTTGGTTAAAAACATGTAAACTTTGAATACCAAAAACCAAACCGGTAGTTTGTCAAAATGAAAACTCTTTTGTATTTTCCAAAATAAAAATTCTTTTATGAAAACTCATATAAATCAAGAGTGTGTGTGTGTAAGATATACTTGAGCAATCCACCAACTATTCTATCCTTTACATTTTATCTAAAAATAAAATCTTATAAAAACAAACCTAGACACAAGTCTTCTTCTTGAAGTCTTTCAATCTTCTTGACTTGGTCCAAACTCGATCCAAAGAGCTAGACTCCTCTTGAGTACTTGATGTGGTCTTGATGCACAAGCTCTTGAATCAAACCGTGCTAGCTCCAAAACTTGACTTTAAATCTTTTGTTAAAGCTGCACACCTACTAAGATCTTGATCACAAATCTGAAATTAATTAAACACAAGATCATTAGTAACATAACTACATGAGTTGATCATCATCAAAACTAGAGTGATGGGCCTTTGGGCCAACAAAGGTGTCATTTGTGTTGATGCCAAGTCGATGATTGTTGGGATCTGTTCTGAGATTGATTCCTTGATGGCTGCTTTGATGAGTTTATCTTTGATATGGCTTGGGGTGGGGTGGGGTGATGGAGTTGTTGATGGATCTGGGGAAGGAGGTACCTACTGTGTTGGCCCAAAGGCCCATCACTCTAGTTTTGATGATGATCAACTCATGTAGTTATGGTACTAATGATCTTGTGTTTAAATAGTGAAAGATTCATGATCAAGATTTTAGTAGGTGTGTAGCTTCCACAAAGGATTTAAAGTCAAGTTTTGGAGCTAGCACTGTTTGATCCAAGAGTCATTGGATCGAGTCTGGACCAAGTCAAGAAGATGAGAAGACTTCAAGTGAAGACTTCAAGAAGATGAAGACTTGTGTCTAGGTTTGTTTTATAAGATTTTGTTTTTAGATAAAATGTAAAGGATAGAATAGTTGGTGGATTGCTCAAGTACATATATACACACACACTCTTGATTTAGATAAGTTTTTATAAAATAATTTTCAGTTTAGAAAAGACTTTTTATTTTGGAAAAATACGGTTTTGGTTAAAGACTATATAAATCGTATTTAGTGCTTAATGTCAAAAACATAGATATTTCACCATGTTTGTGTAATGGGTCATATCCATACACTCTATGCTTCAAAGAGTTTTAATATCTTGTTTTTGTATTTGGAGAAGTTTTGGAAAAACCAATTTTGGGACAATACCGTTTTTGGTTTGAGTCAAATTTCCAAGTTACAAAAATAGTCCAAATTATTTGTAACATGCCTTGATTTTATACAAGCATGTTTGTTTATCAAAGTATATTGGTAAAACTATTTTTGTAGATTTTTTGTGATTGTATGGGATTTTAATTGAGTCAAAATGACCAAGTTTTCTTTCCCTAAAATCCCTGACCTGGCTTCAGCCGGTCGACCGCGCGACGTGCACAGACGTGCACGAGTCTGGCTGGAGGGCCGGTCGACCGCCAGAGAGCTTGTGCTCTCCGGAAAACCCCGGTCGACCGAGCGGTCGACCGACAGAGAATCTGTTCTCTGTTCCAGAGGCTCGGTCGACCGGGCCGGTCGACCGAAGCCCCAACGGTCGGATTTCTGACCGTTGGCGGTCGACCGGCCGGTCGACCGACAGCTCTGTCAGACCCCAACGGCTAGTTTTTCTAGCTCTATAAAAAAGGGCATTTGGGGGCTGTTTTCTCTAAGATTTCAAGAAGAGTTTTGGGCTAGTTTTTCCTATTCATTTCAGTGGTTATATCCACAAGTTTTAGAGCCAAATATTTCCAATCAAAAAGGGGAGTTTACCAAGAGTGTTTTTAAAAGTGATTTTCTTGAGTTTTCCTCCACCATCTCAATCCTTGTTTTCTCACACAACACTTGAGCTATCCATTGCTATATCTACCTATAGGGATTTGTTGTGAGAGGATTTTAGGTGATCAAAGAGTTGTGATCACCAAAGTTCATTCTTGTACTTTGAGGATGCGGACTTGCGGGTTCGCGGTGTTTCGAGTTCGTGTGTGAACTCTTATTTGAGGTGCGGCCTCGGCGAGCTGGTGGGCTTGCGGTGTGTACGGACTAGGGAGTCCGAGAGCTTGTAGGTGTTGCGGCACCGAGTGATCCGGTGGGATCGATTATAGTGGAAATCCTTTGTGTCGAAGGCGGGGATGTAGAGCAAGGGTGCTCGAACCTCGAAACAAATCCCTTGTGTTTGCGATTGCTCACTCTCACTCTGTCTATCTCCTTATTTATATCTTGCATGCTTCTATTGTGTTTATCTTTACATGCTTGATATTCTTTTTGTGCTAAATTGATATATGCTTGGGGATTATTTGCTAACACTAGTATTCAACCAAGAGAGCCAACGCGGCACCTCAACTCTTATTTAGAGGAATCTTGAGGAGTTAGTCCAGAGCCCTTCACGGGGAATTCAGCTACACTCTTGTGTTATACATGGTGTTTAGTTTAAATAGTTTGTTTAGGTCATAATAGTTTTTAATTCCGCATTTAGTGACCATTAGATTAGCTATCACCTATTCACCCTCCTCTAGGTGATTTTACAATTGGTATCAGAGCCAAGTGCTCTTGATTTGGGTCTTACAACTTAGAGTTAAAGATCCTTATTTTTAGGCTAATCAAAAAATTTGTACACACACCATGGACTTTTTGTCACCACCCATGTTTGACATTCTTAACATCCATAAATGGAAGGTGAAGATGTCCTTGTACCTCAAAGCCCTAGGCATTCATGTTTATCTTGCCATCACTAATAATTCATATTATTTAAATGGCAATAATATTGAGGCTAATGCAAAAGCCCTACATGCTTTGAAGAGTACCCTAAATGATGAATATTTATCCAGGGTTGCTAACATTGATTCGGCTTTTGTAGCATGGAACACCATCATCTCCCTAGGCGAAAAAGATCAATATTATACGGGGAGCGACTCGGATGTTGGAAGCGACACTTCCAACGCGTGCTACATGGTCCAAGGGGATAACCCCCTTGAGGTAACTACCGAATCCGAGGTAAATGAAGATGTTGACATGACTTATGATGAGCTTACTTCTTTTTGTCAACAACTTCTTGAAAAATATGACTTGCTTAGAAAAGAAAATAAGAAACTGAAAAATAAAATTGATTGCATGTCAAAAGAAAAAGATTCTCTTCAAACTAATTTTGAAAATGTTTCAAAAGAAAATGAAGTTTTGAAAAATGAAAATGTTTCCTTACTTTCTAAGTTGAATGATCTTTGTGAAGGAAACACTTCTTTGAAAAATAAAATTGTTTTGGTGGAAAAACAAAAAGAAGTTGCTTTGCATGAAAACACTTCTTTGAGAAGAAAAATGATTGAAAAAGAAAAAGAAAATGTTTCTCATTCTCATCATGCTTTACATGCCACTACTAATGAGATGAAATTTTTGAAAAATAAAATAAATAGTTTAAGCTCTACTTTGAGCACATGTGCATTTAACCACACTAGATTGGAGTCTTTGTTTTCAAAGAAACAAACTCCACATATTCATGCACATCATCCTCATCATGCATATGCTTATGTTGCACGTCATGCTCACACTCACACTCATATGCATACTAAGGTGTACAAATGTACACATTGTGGCCGCAAAGGCCATTTAGCAAAATTTTGTTATGATAAGATAAATGTTTTCAATTTTGCTAATAATAAAATTTTTTGGGTTCCTTACAAAGCTAACCCCCAAGAACCCAAAAGAAAATGGGTACCAAAATCCCGACCTTTGGTTTTTGATGTAGGTGAGGGCTCTCACAAAACGTGAGAGGAATGGTGCCTTGATGGTGGATGCACATGGACATGATGGACACATATTTGATGCACCGCTATCAAAGAAGTTTTGGTGGGACGACCACCATGTTTGGAGAATTAGAGTATAGTTCTTTTGTTTGGTAATTATCTCTAAACTCCTATTTTATGTACATGCTTGTTCATACATGATATTTTTAGCATGTTCATGTTTTATTTGTTTTTGTGCTTCATGAGGTATATAACTTGTTTAGATGTAGATTCTATTAAAACTTAGATTTATACATGTACAAGTAGTGAGCAACATTTGATTCATATACGTTTGCACTTCATTGTTCACTTGTACTCACTATATGCACATGTATAGCCTAGTTTTAATGATTTTCACATTTACACTTGTTTTGCCTATTTTCTTGTTTTTACTTCATGTATATGCAATTTTTTATTCAAATCTAATAAATATACATGTATACCCGTGAGTCTCTTGCCTTCATGCAAATACCGTAATAGACTCTTTTTATGTTTGGGATATGTATGCATATTGTTAGTTTTGGATAAATCATACATATACCTAGAAGTTTGTTTTAAAATGAAAAAAAATAGTAAATTTCATGTTTTATAAAAATGATATTCATAATTGTTTTGAGCCCTATTGATTATTTTCATGAAAATGCTATTTACATGATTTTTGAACACTCACACTTCATTTGTTTTGTCATGACTTAGTTTCATGAATATATTTTAAGCTTTACCGAGTTTGAGTGTCAATTCTTGTGTATTTGGTATGATTCATGAAAAACATATGATTTGATTTCTTGTTTTTGAAGGATCTTTAACTAGTTTTTCAAAAATTATTTTTAACTAGTTATTACTCTTCAATTGGGTAGTGGTTTTCACTATAAAATGCTTTCAAACCCTATTTTCGAAAACCCCTTCCAACCTTTATGGGCGGACGGCTGGGCGAGTATGCCTTATAAGCTTTATTGGAAAATCCTTTACCTTGTGCATATAAAGGGTGGTAGGTTATGAGTAATATACTTGATTTATATTGTTATTTTCAATTGGTATCATTGGATCTTTTCAATTGGTATCTAAATTGATGATTTTATATATACTCATATTTTGTTTTCTATATATGTATGCTTCATTATTTCCATAATATCAATTGCTATTGGTATTCTCTTTTCATACATATATATGATTTTTGTGTGCTTGCTTTACAATTGGTTTACATATTTAAATCACAAAGTTTATGCTAAGCTTAAGTTAAAACTTTATTTTCAATTGGTATCTCAATTGACATTTTAATAAAGCTTATGCATGATTTTTCAATTGATATCAATATGTTTCTATTTCAAATTTGTTATAAATTTACAATTGGTATCAATATGTATTGCCTATTTGAAAAATTCAAAATTTGTAATGTTTATTTATAATTGGTATCAACATGGATTTTTTTTACAATTTGTATCTTAAAATTTGATTACAAGTGGTACCTTAAAATTTTTTATGATTTACTAAGATATCTCAAAACTTGTTTTATTGAGAAAAATTCAAAATTTTGTTTGAACAATTAAAAATCAAAACATTTTTGATTTGTATTGCTTATATGCAAGGAGAGCTTAACATCTCTTCCACATATAGATTCATGTTGAGTGTATCTTATATTGAGGAGCTTGACAACTCTTCTTTATGTGATACACGTGTGTAGGGGGAGCTTCACATCTCCTCTTATGCATTACAGATTATGTGTTTTGTGAATTAGGGCTTGTCATCCCTTCTTCATGTAATGCATATATGTAGGGAAGCTAACTTAACGTCTTCCTCTTCATGAATGTATATCGCATATATCTTTTATTATTGATTTGTGTTTACCCCTTTTATTTGATTCTTTGTTTCTGACAAAAAGGGGGAGAAAAATTTGTTGGTTTTATTTTTACTTTAACCTCTTTGTTGATGATTGACAAAAAGGGGGAGAAGTATTTGGTATATATGCATGTTTTCCTTTCTTTATTCATAAAGGGGGAGTAGTATTTATGTTTATGCATATATGTTTTGTTTTGCAAATAGGAGAAAAAGAATTTGATGTGTTTTAGGCTTGTTAGCATGTTTTATCTCCATACATTTGCATACATGTTTATGAGCATTATTGCATATCTATTTGTTTATGTGTTATGCATGAGTTAAGGGGGAGCTTCTTTGAAGCTTTACTTTAATCCATGCATATATAACTTCATGAGTTTTGTCACCATCAAAAAGGGAGAAATTGTTGGCCCAAAGGCCCATCACTCTAGTTTTGATGATGATCAACTCATGTAGTTATGGTACTAATGATCTTGTGTTTAAATAGTGACATATTCATGATCAAGATCTTAGTAGGTGTGTAGCTTCTACAAAAGATTTAAAGTCAAATTTTGGAGCTAGCACTGTTTGATCCAAGAGCCATTGGATCGAGTTTGTACCATGTCAAGAAGATGAGAAGACTTCAAGTGAAGACTTCAAGAAGATGAAGACTTGTATCTAGGTTTGTTTTATAAGATTTTGTTTTTTAGATAAAATGTAAAGGATAGAATAGTTGGTGGATTGCTCAAGTACATATATACACACACTCTCTTGATTTAGATAAGTTTTTATAAAATAATTTTCAGTTTAGAAAAGACTTTTTATTTTGGAAAAATATGATTTTGTTTAATGACTATATAAATCGTATTTAGTGCTTAATGTCAAAAACATAGATATTTCACCATATTTGTGTAATGGGTCATATCCATACACTCTATGCTTCAAAGAGTTTTAATATCTTATTTTTGTATTTGGAGAAGTTTTGGAAAAACCAATTTTGGGACAATACCGTTTTTGGTTTGAGTCAAATTTCCAAGTTACAAAAATAGTCCAAATTATTTGTAACATGCCTTGATTTTGTGCAAGCATGTTTGTTTATCAAAATATATTGGTAAAACTATTTTTGTAGATTTTTCATGATTTTATGGGATTTTAATTGAGCCAAAATGACAAAGTTTTCTTTCCCTAAAATCCCTGACCTGGCTTCAGCCGGTCGACCGCGCGACGTGCACAGACGTGCACGAGTCTGGCTGGAGGGACGGTCGACTGACCCGGTCGACCGCCAGAGAGCTTCTGCTCTCTGGAAAACTCCGGTCGACCGAGCGGTCGACTGACAGAGAATCTGTTCTCTGTTCCGAAGGCTCGGTCGACCGGGCTGGTCGACCGAAGCCCCAACGGTCAGATTTCTGACCGTTGGCGGTCGACCGGCCGGTCGACCGACAGCTCTGTCAGACCCCAACGGCTAGTTTTTCTAGCTCTATAAAAAGGGGCAATTGGGGGCTGTTTTCTCTAAGATTTCAAAAAGAGTTTTGGGCTAGTTTTTCCCATTCATTTCAGTGGTTATATCCACAAGTTTTAGAGCCAAATATTTTCAATCAAAAAGAGGAGTTTACCAAGAGTGTTTTTAAAAGTGATTTTCTTGAGTTTTCCTCCACCATCTCAATCCTTGTTTTCTCACATAACACTTGAGCTATCCATTGCTATATCTACCCATAAGGATTTGTTGTGAGAGGATTTTAGGTGATCAAAGAGTTGTGATCACCAAAGTTCATTCTTGTACTTTGAGGAGGCGGACTTGCGGGTTCGCGGTGTTTCGAGTTCGTGTGTGAACTCTTGTTTGAGGTGCGGCCTCGGCGAGCCGGTGGGCTTGCGGTGTGTACGGACTAGGGAGTCCGAGAGCTTGTAGGTGTTGCGGCACCGAGTGATCCGGTGGGATCGATTATAGTGGAAATCCTTCGTCTGTCGAAGGCGGGGATGTAGAGCAAGGGTGCTCGAACCTCGAAACAAATCCCTTGTGTTTGCGATTGCTCACTCTCTCTCTATCTCCTTATTTATATCTTGCATGCTTCTATTGTGTTTATCTTTACATGCTTGATATTCTTTTTGTGCTAAATTGATATATGCTTGGTGATTGTTTGCTAACACTAGTATTCAACCAAGAGAGCCAACGCGGCACCTCAACTCTTATTTAGAGGAATCTTAAGGAGTTAGTCCAGAGCCCTTCACGGGGAATTCGGCTACACTCTTGTGTTATACGTGGTGTTTAGTTTAAATAGTTTGTTTAGGTCATAATAGTTTTTAATTTCGCATTTAGTGACCATTAGATTAGCTATCACCTATTCACCCCCTAGGTGATTTAATGCTATTGATTGAAGAGAGGGCTACTATCGGCTTCAAAGGGCTGGGGTGCAATGGCAGAGATTTGGGAACGGGCTTTCGGTCGTTGTGAGGTTTGCACGAGCAGAATAGTTGGGTGTGTTATTGGATTGTTGCTGGGGATTCATGAGAGAGGGGATATTTAGGTGTTTGATCAGAGAGGTCGGCCGCAGTTAAGCTCGAATTTGGGTTCGGATCGATGGGGAGGCTGGTTGGAGAGATGAGTTTCAGGTGAGTTGGGCTCAGATATGAGTAACGGTGGGTTTCCTGACCCGTTAAAAAGGAAAAGGAACTAGGGTTAGGGTTATTGTGGGTGGTGACTGCCGCAGGAAAGGAAGATGGCTGGATGGGTTGATTGCGCCGGTAAGGTGCTGCTGGTTGTGTTTTAGGCACGAATTTAGGTCTGGGGGAGAGTATCTTCCCTTGGGGGCTCTGTAATTGCTTTCATCAAGTCTGCAGCCTAAAAGTTTCTCGAGTTGCCGCCGCTCCTCATCCGTCATTTGGGCATTACTCAAAGCGAACTTTGCTCCAGAGATCCAATGACAACCTGATTGTAGAATGGATCGGGTACTTTGGGAGAGCTGGCGGTGGCGGTGGTGGCGGTGGTGCTGGGTGGTGGCAATGGAGCTCATGGTAATAGAGCGACGATGAATCTCATGGTTAGGATTTGGGTGCAACGGTATATTTTAAAAAAAAATAAATATGTTTTAATGTCGGTTCTAGAGAGAACCGATATTAAAAGTGTTGTTTGGCAACGGTTAAAAATCAACATGAAAAGGCTTTGATTTTTTACATCGCCCATGTAGACGTCAGTTGTTGTTTCTTTTTTACATCAGTTTTAAACAAACATTAATGATGATTTCTATTGTAAATGTGGTGTTGATGAAGAAGACAAAGATTTAATATTTTTTTTTTAATTTTCTCTGCCTCCTTTATATAAGTATATGATATTATTTTGTTTGGCGAGAAAGAATCAGTTAGAATGAAGGTTGTAATTGTAGTTTATTGTTGAATGAATTTTTAAAAAGGTTGGTTGACACTTTTAGGATTTTGCTTTATTTTCAAGAAGAGATGATAATCCAAGATAATCCAATTGATTTTGTCATGCCCCGCTCCCACTAAATCAAGATAAGTCCGTGAGTTGGGCCAGCGTCACGCTCAAAGGAGCATGCTATGCCTCTAATATGTAAATTATGCCTTTTTTCTATCTGCTCCATATATATATGTATATATATATAGAGTAGTGTTCTATTGCGAAATTTTCGCACCAGTTATGTGCGAAATTGGTTCTCAGCTGCTGGATCCGATCTCTATTCTAGTGGCTGAGATCTTTTGAGGCAGAATTAAAAATAGTGGCCCCCACTAATTGAGATCAGGAAAAAGGCCCATCTGTCTCTTTCTCACAAAAAAAACCTCGCCTCTTGCCTCTCTCACCTCGAGAACGGGCCCCACTCTCACCGCACCAGATCTCGAGGTCCCCTCCCTCACCGCCGCTCCTGCAACTCTCGACTCTCTCTCTCTCTCTCTCTCTCTCTCTCTCACAAGACCAGTCTTTTTCTCGGATCAGAACTCGAGCTCCCCTCTCCCCTGCCGCCAATCGTCGCCTCCCTCTTGACCTGATGCGAAATTTCTGAGCAGCTCTGGTGCGAAATTTTCGCAATGGAAGATTACTCTTGACCTCGCCGCCTCCCTCTAGACCTCATCATCTCCCTCTAAACCTCACCCACACCCTTTGGACCTCGTCATCGCCCTTTGGACCTTTGGGGATGCCCATTTGGACCTCGTCGCCACCCTCAAGAGCTCGCGCCGCCCTTTGAATAGGTACTTCTTTCCTTGTGCATAACCATATATGGGCATTTTTTTGGGCAATGATGACTTTGCCTGAGCCCTACACACTGCCATTGTAGGATCTTCTTCTTCTCTGTAATAGGCTAATGCTTTTTCTGTGGATGCTATCTTACATATTTGGATGCTATCTTTTGTGGGTGTTTGAAGAGGCTTGGATACTCTTTCAGTTTGTGGACTTTGTGTATGGTTGTCAAGTGAATGGTGGTATCAGTTTGTGCTATCAGTTTGTATATTTAATCTGAGAACTTGTTGCTATCAGTTTGTTACTATCAGTTTGGTTACTTGGTGCTATTAGTTTGTGGAATTAGTACTATTAGTTTGTGCTATCAGTTTGCATATTTGGTGCTACCAGTTTTTGCAATAGGTGTTTTGTGTGTATTTTAAGAGGCTTGGATGCTCTGTTAACCTGAACCCCTTGTTATTTTACAAAGTTTTGATATACAACCTGATAGCACCAAGTACAAACTTATCATGTGGGTGGTTTAAGAGGCTTGGATGCTCTTTTGTAGAGCAACCCTTCCCATAAAGATTGTAAGCAATGATGACTTTTACTCAATCTGAGCCCTACTCACATTCATTTAGATCATTCACATGTTGTGTTCTTTTTATGCAATTATCTTTCCTTTATTTCTCAGATAATGACCCAATCCATAGGTGGTACCAGCGAAGGTAGGAACTCATCTGGAATTCACAACAGTGGGTACTCCTCAAGATCTCATTTCAGTCACAATGGGTCACGCCTAGGTTGTGTCAGGCTGAGATGCAAGTGATGAATGTTGACTCGTGAAAAGATTTCAGGCTTTCCCAACAATCTTGGACGTCCATACTTCAATTGTCCTATCTTTTCTAATAGACGTGACTTTTTCATCTGGGGAGATGATGATGAAAATTATGTGGATCCAGTTGTTCTTATTGATCTTTATGGCCAACTGTAAGAGCAGGGACAAATAATTATGAAAAATAACGTAAAACTGCGTGAACTTAAGTCTAAGCAGCTGTACAAGAAAATTCTCACTTCTGGATTTATTACGACGACAGTGGTATGGGTTATGCTCATTGTTCTCTCTATGTGTTTGTTTCTCAATTCACTGAATGCCTTTTAGTTCATTTTGTAGTTATATGTGGTTGATGTAACATTTTGTAATTGTGTTAGAACAATATGTATTGAACTGGGGTATGTAACTTGGAATGTAGGTATGAAATGTAAGCAATGAACTGCAGGAAGGTAAATGTAATGAACCGTAGGAAGGTAACTTGGAATGTATGTAACTTGGACAAGTACTCATGAACGTATGGAAATTGGACAAGTACTGAAGAATGTAATGAACTTCCATTGTGTTTTTAGACTTTGAGCTGGAAGTCCTTCTATTGTATTTTCTGAATCTTGTTGAATATGGAGAGGGGTTAATTTCTCTTTTCAGCTAGCAAAAAAAGACTTCTCTCTATATAAAATAATAATTCCATTTTGGTCCTTTTACTTTTATTTAATTTTAAATTTTTGAATGCTTGCTTAATGGACTTGAACCTCAAAACTTCAAGTCTTGAACTCAGTCCAGGCTGTCCAGCTCACTGTTTGCCACTATCATGCCTTCGTAGCAAAACTTCTAAGCTTCCTCATGAATCTGTCATGGAATTAATGAGTTGTGTTAATTAGTTGAATGATGACCGTGATCATCACGACAACTTGTGGCCAAAAAATCTCTGAGAATTGATATCTTTTGCTCTTCTGGCCCAAAATCACTGCTTCACTCCTCCCAGATTCACGCCAAAAAAAAAATAAAAATAAAAATCACTGCCTGCTTGCTACACTTCATGGCTTAACCAAACTGATAGCACGAAGCACAAACTGAGTACAAAACTGATAGCACAAACTGAGAGCACCAAGTACACAAACTGATAGCACAAACCAGTTAGCACCAAGTACAGAAATTAAATATACAAACCCAATGGCACCAAGTATGCAAACTAATAGCACCAAGTATACAAACTAATGGCACAAACTGATAGCAACAAGAATACAAACTGATAGCACAAAGTGGTAGCAAATTAAATACAAACTGATAGCACCAAGTATAATTTTCTCCATTTGCAGTCATTATCGCTTGGAGACCCATTATCACTGGCATCAACTTTGTGTAATGACACTAACATCGTCTGCAAAATAATAACACACAAAAAAGAGTTGAGACTAAATATATAGAGTGAAAATAAAACCAAAAATTATTATATGTATAAACAATTACCTTCATCCGAATATTCTCCCAAAAACGAAGATACAACACCTGTCATGAACACTTATGCTTTAAGGTTACTGAGTAGATCTAAGAAAATCAAATGTTAATAAAAAAAATGCATTGCAAAAGGAAAATAAAAGATCAAACAAGAAACTAGTGTATTTTTTCCAACAAATAATATATTAATTTCAATCATAACATGATCAACTACATGAGAACATCCACCTACAGTTTCCATCCTGTAAAAGAACATTCAACATCTATAAAAGAATTCAACATAGACAACTAGTAAATAGAAGTAGAGAAACAGTGCATCACCAAATTCCCTAAAGAACACTTCTATTTCAGAGAGGAAAAAAACTAAACTGATTATGCATTTTACAATAAATTATGCAAATATTTACTGGAACAAGAACCAACTCAAGTTTTCAGAAACAATAGAATAAGCTTGCAACACAAATTACGAAATCAGGCAGCATTCTACTATTATTAGCCTAAGTTCATCAGAATAAGCTTGAATTAAGATAGTTCTCCAAGTTTATTCTGATAAACTTAAGCTAATAATAGTAGAATGCTGCCTGATTTCGTATGGTTATGCAGTGCGTAGGGCTCAGGCAAAGTCATCATTGCCCAAAAAAATGCCCACATATGGTTATGCACAAGGAAAGAAGTACCCATTCAAAGGGCGGCGCGAGCTCTTGAGGGTGACGACGAGGTCCAAATGGGCGCCCCCAAAGGTCCAAAGGGCGATGACGAGGTCCAAAGCGTGTGGGCGAGGTTCATAGGGAGATGCAAGGTCTAGAGGGAGGCGGCGATGTTAAGAGTAATCTTCCATTGCGAAAATTTTGCACCAGATCTGCTCAGAAATTTCGCATCAGGTCAAGAGGGAGGCGACGACTGGCGGCAGAGGGAGAGGGGAGCTCGAGTTCTGATCCGAGAAAAAGACTGGTCTAGAGAGAGAGAGAGTCGAGAGTTGCAGCGAGCGGCGGTGAGGGAGGGGACCTCGAGATCTAGTACGGTGAGAGGGGGGCCGTTCTCGAGGTGGGAGAGGCAAGAGGCGAGGTTTTTTTTTGTGAGAAAGAGACAGATGGGCTTTTTTCCTGATCTCAATTAGTGGGGGCCACAATTTTTAATTCTGCCTCAAAAGATCTTAGCCGCTAGAATAGAGATCGGATCCAGCAGCAGCTGAGAACCAATTTCGCACATAACTGGTGCGAAAATTTCGCAATAGAAGACTACTCTATATATATATATATATGTATATGGATCCAGCAGCTGAGAACCAATTTTGCACATAACTGGTGCGAAAATTTCGCAATAGAAGACTACTCTAAATATATATATATGTATGTATGTATGTATGTATGTATGTATGTATGTATGTATGTGTGTGTGTGTGTGTGTGTGTGTCTATATATATAAATATATATATATATATAATATATATATATATATATATATATATATATGTATGTATGTATGTATGTATGTATGTATGTATGTATGTATGTATGTATGTATGTATGTATGTATGTATGTATATATATATGTATATATGTATATATATATATATGTATATATGTATATATATATATATGTATATATGTATATATATATATATGTATATATATATATATATATATATATATATATATATATATATATATATATATATATATATATATATATATATATATATATATAAAGTTCTAGTAGAGTACACATACATGAAATAAAACTAATCAAAGATTTATTCAACTAAAAAAGTTCAAAATTAAATAACTGGTACAAATCTAAATAGAGATAAATGAGTCCAAACTTTCTTATTCATACATCTATGAATGAAAACAAATAACTAAAAACAGTCTCCAAATCTTTCACTGAGCTACAGCTTGTTCCTCACGGTACTCCTTATTCTCAGTCGATATCTCCACGTATTCGCTGCTATTTAGGGTAAGCAAACCCTAGGGAGTCAGAAAACTCCTAATAAGTACAAACAAAGAAAGAAAGTATGCAATATGTGCATAGCATGCGGATGTGAATGAACAAGGAAAGGACATGGAATATGCAGCTACATGATACTTATTTTCATGAACATAATCATGAATTTGTAGCATGAGTTTGTTACTGAAATCGAGTCATATAATGTTCAAGTCATGATGATAAGTATGCATTCACAAAAGCATAAGTATTGTCATAGCATGGAGTAAGTCAAGTATAACAAGTGTAGTTAAATAATCAATCAATAGTAGCCATCATAAGAAACACACATATAGTTACAAGATTAATTATGAAGATGTCTCTAGAGTTACTAATCACATGAGACTACCCCAACTGTCACATGCAGTAGAACGTACCCTATCCTAGCCCACTGCACATGTCAATTGGTCTTAAGATGCAAAATCTACTGTGTTTCATACCACAACCTATTCTGACATATCAATTAATGGTTATCGTTATTTGGAAACTGTTAGTGAAAAAGCGTCCATATAGCCCGGTGAAAAACTATACCTGGAGTAATATAGTATAATAGTATATAATTAGAATGATCTCATCAATAACTCATGTCACAAAGTGACATGCACCATGTTGAATAAACACCACCATACCTTGTATGTGGGTAGGGGTACTGAAAGTATACTTTCTCAATTTTCACCATCAATTCTCCCATATTAGCCTTGTGTCTTGTCGTTTTGATAATTTTAATATAGAACATGAATATCCTTGCGTAAATCAAATATCAAGAACAATCATACCACCATGTCCTTGTCAAGCCCATATAATCACCATGTATGACTTTTTCCAAGTAATTCTAAGTACATGCTCATGTAAGCATTTATCCATGCCATTTAAACTTTTGTGTTCATGCTCATATTTATGTTCATGTGTTAATGTTCAAGATATTCATGTTGTGATTCATATATCATGGTGTCTTTTCACGTGAACAAGATCAATCATGTCGGTTATTTATCATCATGTAGTAATTTATTCAAGAATGACTCATACAATTAATTCACACAACTTATAGACAATAATTTTCTATAGATAATCAATGATGTATAAATCAATATTAATAAAGAAAATGTTAGGGGCCTTTCTGCAAACTTCAAGTAAGAGAAAATAGAAACTACATTTTAAAATAGTGAACTGGACCGAAATAAATTTCAGAAAATATGCAGGGACTAAACAATAATATTTTAGGGCTGAAAATATATTTTAGAAACTAAAGGGACTGAACTATAACTTATTTAGGACTATAAAACTATTTCAGATGGCAAGAACGATCTAACTATATCTCACAGACGAGGTTATATACAACGTTATGGATGAAGAAATGGCTACGAGATTGTGATCAAGATTAGAGACATTGTATATCATGAAAAGCTTCTCCAACAAGCTGTATCTCAAGAAACAACTATATGGGCTACAAATAAAGGAAGGGACAATAATGTTGGAGCATTTAAACTTCTTCAATAAGGTTATCAGCGAACTTCTAGCTGTTTGATATCAGGATTGACGAGGAGCACATGGCATTGATATTTATCAGTTTGCTTTCATAGTCGTACAATCATATCATCATCACCATGCTTTATGCTAAGAAAATTCTCATCTTGAAGGAAGTAACGTCAACTCTCTTATCTAATAAGATCAGAAAAATGCCAAATCAAGAGGAGCAGGAAGGATCGAGTTTGGTGGTCACGAGAAGGAAAGGAAGATGAGAAGGAAAGAAAAATTTGGGCTCATCATAGGCATGTCATTTTTATCACAGGGAAGATCATTGGAAGAATGATTGTAAACATTGAAAAAAGTGGCCAATAAAGAGGGGGCAAGCTGTGGAGGTTGACGTAGCAAGTGATGTTAACACTGAAGTATTAATGGCTTCTTATGTTAAAGACAACACTTCTCAAGGTAAAGATTGGATATTTAATTCGGATAATATAGTTCATGTATATTTTCAGAAGGAGCTGTTTAACAAATCATTGATTGCAAAGGAGGAAGGGATCGTCAAGATGTTGGATGGCTTGACTTGCAAGGTCATTAATATTGGGACAGTCAAAGTTACCAAAAAAGATGGGTTGGTGCGTGCTTCGGAGGCTATCCGATATTGTCCCGGAGGCATGGTACAATCTAATATCCATAAGGATGCTCGTTGAAGAAGATAGTCAGATCCAAGTGCAATAAGACATGGTCACAGTTAGCCAAGGAGACAGGATAATCCTGAAAGGAGAGAAGAGTGGAAGGTTATACAAGATGAAAGAAAGAAACTTAGTTCAAGATGAAGTTTCAGGGATAAGCTTGGACATGAGCTCATCGCGAGTTGGTTCTTCAAGGAAGACTGCAACGAGACATTAACTGAGTCAAAATATTGTGGGAAGACAAAATGGTGCACTCGGGCAAGACCCGAAATGACCCAAGCCATGGCGGTAAATCCTCAAAAGGCCTTGAGGAGAGGAGGCAAGAGTTAAAAGCTTCTCGATATGGTTATAACAAGAAAAGAATTAAGGTAGTACTCTAAAATCTCAAAGCGTTTTACTAAAGGCTTGAAAAATAAATCAAGGAGGTGAATGTTAGAATTTTGCCTTATTTTTAAGAAGAGATGATGTTCCAAGAAAACCAAATTAAGTTTGAGAAGACAATGACTTAAGCAGAAAAAGCAAATCAAGGTGTAACAGTTTCCATTTCAGGCGCTTATGAGTTTTCTTTTCTAGAGGAGTATGAATAGGATTCAGATTCTATTCAATGAAAGTTTATTTCTAAAGATTGAATGATTTAGAATTCTTTTAGATTAAGGAGATCAAATCCAAATAGGATTGATCAAGATTCTTCAAGCATTCAATGGCCAAGATTATCTCATAGTCTAAATAAGAGTTATATTTTAAAATTCCATAAATAAAATTTGTAACCCAGCATTGTAAATCAATCTCAAGAAAAGGAGATCAAAAGAAGCCAAGAAAGAGAGCACCAAGATGAAGGTGCATAGAGATGAGGTATACTCTTATAATCTAGGTCTAAATTCAAGGGGAAGATGAATACTCTCTGCATGAAATTTATTAATAAAGTTCTCTCAAGTTCTCTCCTCTTAAACATAGGCCAAGTTTGGGTCGAATTACGTTAAATTCTTGTGTTATTTCTTATTATTCTTTTGTCTAGGTATTACTAGTTTGCTTTATTGAATCTAATAATTATTTCAAATAAGATTCCATACATTCAATAGCCTCTTTATCAAAATTAAAGGGAAGGAGGGTTTCAGCATACCTGATTTCATCATGAAAAGGATGTCGAAGCTTGCAAGATCTTGAGAACGCCGGAGTTAAGGGAGGAAATTCTTCTCTCCAGCCATCAAGTTCTCTTCTTGATCCTTAGAGGAGATAAGAGGCCTCCAAGAGAGAGATAGTCATAATAGATGGTGGTAGAGAGGGAATCCTACCCATCATATATAGCATCAAGGAATCCTAGTTTAACTCATCATTGATCTAAACCCTTAAATGATTATAAGAGTTTCACATGTGTAGATAACTCCCACATCTTAATTAAATACACTTATAGCTAAGTGTAATTGAAACATGTCTGGATTCAACCCATTAGATTTGATCAATTCTTTATTGGGTCTAACAACATAGGCTTATAATGACAGGTGTATAAATTCAATTAGACTTGTGTAGGCACAAATTAATTTAGACTCTAATCCAAATAAGTCTAACAATGTCCCACTTGGGCTAGACATGTCATACTGGAAGGATACTATACATAACTTTATGGTACTAAAACTTTAACCGTCAACTTTAACCGTCAATAAATCACATTTCAAAAAAATCTGCTTCGTTAAGTGTCTTGCTACCAAACATGGCAGTCGTTACCTTCTGTATAATCGAGATAGAACCTTCCACATCACAAGTTTCAGAACCCTTAACGACATAGATCAAGTGTGGACGTGTGGCATGAAAATGTCCTCTGATCAAATAAGGTACAATTCTAACTGGTTTTCACTATATAACTCTAATGAGTCTATTTTTATGACTCCAATGAGTCTAACTATATGACTCCAATAAGTCTAGCTGCTAATTCAACAAACTCAAATGCGTAAAAGTAGACTTTAGGAAAAAGGGTTATACTTTACTATCAGAATCAATAAATATACATAAAATGCACTTGGAAATAATGTTTGTTACATAAAATTTTCCACTCCCACTAAAGTAGGATATCATCATGACTAGCCATCTCCATATGAGCAATATGCTCTAAGAAGATTTTAGGTGAAGTATCTTAACGAGTGTTTGTAATTTTAAAAATAGTACTAACACTATCAACAGACACAATGTGATTTCGAACTTTATCCTTGATGATAAGAAATTTGATGTCGATATACTTTGAATTTGTTGAACTCTTGTAACTATTGCAGTAGAGTTCTATAGCTCTTATTGTCACAGTGTAGCTGTAATGGCCTCTTGACTAAATCCATAATCTTCCTGCAATCAGAAAAATGTAACCTGAAGTGGACTTTCTATTGTCGATACATTCAGCATAATCTGAATCGTGTCGATCAGCTGCAACTGATCAGATTTCATGTAGTCTTCTGTAAATATTGCATTACCTTCTTGGCAGTCTTTAATGATCAATTCAAGAGTTGATCAAGTATCTGTCAAATTTCTCAATGGTATATGCTATGTCTGACGGGTACAAACTTAAGCATACATCAGACTTTCAACCGCCGATGCATATGGAATGCTTTCATTTGCTTTTTTTGTAGGTTGTTCTTGGGATTTGGAGTGACTCATCTTATCTCCCCTAGAGCAATTTTTTATGTACATCTATCTAGCACCTTATCGATATAGCCCTTTTGTGATAAACCTAATATTTCACGAGTTCTATCACGTTAAATCTGGATGCCTATCACAAAAGAAACGTCTTTAAGATCTTTCAGCTCAAAATTCTTGAGAGAAAACTTTTTGATCTCAAGCAAAAGGGCCATATCGTTACTTTAGACCAGAAATAAATTTACGGTAAATGCACTGATCTCACATTCTCCTTAAAACCAAAAATCAGATATTACTTGATCAAATTTCAAATACCATTGACGGGATGTTTACTTTAGATCATAAATGAATTTTTTAATTTACATTGTGAACCTTTAGGTTTAAAACTTTCTGGTTGAACTATAAAGATTTCTTCCTCAATGCTACCATTAAGAAAGACAATCTTAACATTCATTTGGTGTAACTCCTGGTCGACGTGAGCCACTAGTGTCATGATAATTCTAAAAGAATTCTTCATGAAAAATTGAGAGAAAGTCTCCTTATAATCAATGCCCTATATTTGAGTGAATCCTGTTGGCCTAATAGTACAATTGTTTCTTCGTTTTAATGATAACTCACTTATGAATATTTAAGGAAACTAATATATATACTTTTCAGCATTTCAGTTTCATGCTATTTTCTATATCGATTAATATTTAAGTTATCTACAGAATCAAAATGGTGATACTCTTGATAATATGAAGATAAGCATGGATGTAATATTATATAAGTTTATTTTATGTTTTATAAAATGTTAAAGTTTAACAAAAAGAGAAGAGCTCAAAGGATTACATACATATGAAGGTTCACCTAGAGGGGGGTGAATAGGTGAAGGCTAATCTAATGGTCACTTAATGCCAAATAATGCGGAAGCTAAAAGCAATTATGACCTTATCAAATTATTTAAACTAAACACCACGTATAACACAAGAGTGTTGCCGAATTCCCCGTGAAGGGCTCTGGACAAACTCCTCTAGATTCCCCTTGAATCGGTTGAGGTGCCGCGTTGGCTTTCTTGGTTGAATACAAGTGTTAGCAAACAAACCCAAGCAAGTATATCAATATGAGCACGCAAGTATATCAATATGAGCACACAAGTATATCATGCATATAAAGATAAACACAATAAAGGAATGCAAGATATAAACAAGAGACAAAGGGAGAGAGAGTGAGCAATCGCAAACACAAGGGATTTGTTTCGAGGTTCGAGTACCCTTGCTCTACATCCCCGCCTTCGACACACGAAGGATTTCCACTATAATCGATCCCAATGGATCACCCGGTGCCGCAACACCTACAACGAGTTCCCACTAGAACTCCTTGGACTCTCTCTAGTCCGTACACACCACAAGCCCACCGGCTCGCCGAGGCCGCACCTCAAACAAGAGTTCACAACCGAACCCGAAACAACCGAGTCCACACTAGGACCCGAAACAATTGCGAACACACACGTCCGCCTCCTCAAAGAAACAAAGATGAACTTTGGTGATCACAACTCTTGATCACCTAAAAATCCTCTCACAAAAACACTCCTATAGAATGAATAGCTCAATGGGTTGCTCAAGTGTTTGTGAGAAAAACTAGGAAGAGAATGGTGGAGGAAAAACTCAAGAAATTCTTTTAACACTCTTAATAAAAACTCCCCTTTTGATTGGAAGAATTAGCTCTCAAATATGTGGAGAAAACTCTTTTAATAGAGTGTGAAAAACTGGCTCAAAGCTCTTCTAAAATCCTGTCTCAAAACAATGACCAAACCCCCAAATTTATGGGCTGTCAAAAACTAGCCGTTGGGGTCTGTCAGACCTGTCGGTCGACCGCCCGGTCGACCACCAACGGTCAAAAATCAGACCGTTGGAGCCTCCGGTCGACCGCCCGGTCGACCCAAAAGAACAGAGAGCACTGCTCTCAGTTCCGGTCGACTGTGTCGATCGGCCGGCCATCTGCCAGGCCAAGGCGTGCACGTCTGTGCACGTCGGTCGACCGATCCGGTCGACCGACTTCAGAGTTAGTCGACTAGTAAGGTAGTTAGTCGACTATCTGATGCCTGAAAACAGTTTTTCTGGGATTTAAAACTAAGTCTTTTGGTTGAAATAAAATCCCATAAAATACTTAAAAATCTATAAATATAGTTTTACCAATATTCTTTGATAACCAAACATGCTTGCACAAAATCAAGGCATGTTATAAAGGATTTGGACTAATTTTGTAAGTTGAAAATATTGGCTCAATTGAAAACTTGTATTTTTCGAAATCTTGTTTTTCCAAAACTCCTTTAAATAAAAACTAGATATTTTAAACTCATTAAAGTATAGTGTGTATGGATATGATCCCACTACACAAATAAGATGAAATATCTAAGTTTTTGACATTAAGCTCTAAACTTGATTTTGGTTAAAAGATATGTATATAAAAAATTTCAAAAACCAAAGTATTTTACCAAAGTAAAAATTCTTTTCTAAAACTAAAAATCTTTTATGAAAACATATCTATCAAGAGTGTGTGTGTAAATGTACTTGAGCAATCCACCAACTACTCTATCCTTTACATTTTAACTAAAACAAAATCTTCTAAAAACTTAATCCTATACCTAGACACAAGTCTTGATCTTCTTGAAGTCTTCCTTAAAGTCTTCTCATCATCTTGACTTGGTCCAAAAGCAATCCAACGAGCTCGACTCCTCTTGAGTACTTGATGTGATCTTGATGCATAGGCTCGTGAATCAAACCAGTACTAGCTCCAAAATATGACTTTAAATCCTTTGTTGAAGCTCCACACCTACTAAGATCTTGATAACAAATCTGTCACTAATTAAACACAAGATCATTAGTAACTACATGAGTTGATCATCATCAAAACTAGAGTGATAGGCCTTTGGGCCAACAATCTCCCCCTTTTTGATGATGACAAAACTCATGAAGTTATATATACATGGATTAAAGTAAAGCTTCAAAGAAGCTCCCCCTTAACTCATGCATCTCAGATAACCAAAATAAATATGCAATGAGGCACATAAATATGTATGCAAGTATAGGAGTAAACATGCTAATCAAGCATAAAACAAAATCACAAAATCTTTTTCTCCTATTTGCAAAACAAAACATATATGCATAAACACAAATCTTAATCACAAAAGCATGCATATATACCAAATACCTCTCCCTCTTTTTGTCAATCATCAACAAAGGGGTTAAAGTAAAAACAAAATCATCAAATCTTTCTCCCCCTTTTTGTCATAAACAAAGAGATCAATAAGGGGTCAAATCAAACATATCAATAAAAGGTTATATGCGATATACATTCATGAAGAGGAAGACGCTAAGTTAGCTTCCCTACACATATGCATTACATGAAGAAGGGATGACAAGCCCCAATTCACATAACACATATTATGTAATGCATAAGAGGAGATGTGAAGCTCCCCCTACACACGTGTACCACATAAAGAAGAGTTGTCAAGCTCCTCAATATACAATACACTCAACATGAATCTATATGTAGAAGAGATGTTAAGCTCTCCTTGCATATAAGAAATACAAATCAAAAAAATGTTTTTTTTTAAATTTTTCTTAAACAAAATTTTTAAAGGTATCAGAGCTTTAGTAAAACAAACAAATTTTAAGATACCAAATTGAAAATAATCATTATTGTAAATCATATTGATACCAATTGAAATTTAACAAATATGAAGTTGAAACATATTGATACCAATAGTAAACATAATGATCAAAAAATTTTTATTTTTCATCATAAACTTTGTGCTTTTTAAAATGTGAACCAATTGTAAGTTAAGCACATGAAAATCATATATATGTATGGAATAAGTATACCAATTGACATTGATACATACATATATAAGCAAACAAAATATGAGTATATACAAAAATTATCAATTTAGATACCAATTGAAAGAATCCAATGATACCAATTGAAATAACAATAAGATCAAGTGTATATCTCATATAACTACCACCCAATCATGGTTCAAGTTTAAAATATTTTTCACATAAAACATACATGAACATGATCTCCCATCCATCCTCCCATTGATAGTAGGGGTTTTCAAAAATTAGATTTGAAAATATTTTAGCATTGAAAATCACTACCAAATGAAGAACAATTAACTAGTTAAAATAATTTTTGAAAAACTAGTTAAAGATCCTTCAAAAACATAAAATCAAAGCATATGTATTTCATGAATCATACTAAATACATAAAAGTTCAAGCACTCATAGTCCATAAAGCTCAAAATTATCTTGAAAAGTAAAAGATGAGTGTTCAAAGGTTATGTAAATAGCATTTTCATGAAAATAGACATTGAAGTTCAAAAAGTGTGAGTATCATTTTTAAATCATAAAAATTCAATTTTTTTATAAAAACAAAGCACACTTCTAGGTATATGTATGATTTATCCAATCCTAACAATACACATACATATCCCAAACATAAAACGAGTCTATCAAAAGTATTTGCATGAAGGCAAGGGACTCACGGGTATACATGTATATTTATTAGATTTGAATTAAAAATACATATACATGAAGTAAAATCATAAAATTTGGCAAAGTATGTATAAATGGAAGAATCATCAAAACTAGTCTATACATGTGCATATAGTGGGTACAAATGAGCATGAAGTGCAAACATATATAAGTCACGTGTAACTCACTATTTGTACATGTATAATACAAGTTTTGATAAAAACTACATCTAAGCATGTTTTTACCACATGAAGCACAAAAATAAATAAAACATGATCATGCTAAAAATATCATGAATGAGCAAGCATGAACATAAATAAAATGAGAGTTTAGAGATTGTTACCAACTCCAAAGTTCCAATCATGGTGGTTGTCCCACCAAAAACTCCTTGATAGCGGTGCATCAAAAATATGTCCATCTAGTCTACGTGCAACCACCACCAAGGCACCAAATCTCTCACGTCATGTGAGAGCCCTCACCTACATCTAAAACCAAAGGTGGGGATTTTGGTACCCATATTTTCTTAGGTCCTTTGGGGTTAGTTTTGTAAGGAACCCAAAAATTTTTATTCATAGCAAAATTTATATGATGTAATCTATCAAAACAAAACTTTGCTAAATGGCCTTTGCGGCCACAATGTGTACATTTGTACACCTTAGTATGCTTATGTGTGTGAGTGTGATCTTGACGTGCAACATAAGCAAATGCATGATGTAAATGTGCATGAACATGGGGAACTTGTTTCTTTTGAAACAAGGATTCCAATCTAGAATGGTTGAATGCACACGAGTTCAAAGTTGAACTCAAACAATCCATTTTATTTTTCAAAACATTAATCTCACTAGTGGTGGCATGTAAAGCATGATGAGATAAAGAGTCATTTTTCTTTTTCTTTTTCGAAACAAAATCTTTTTCTTTTTCACAAATTTTTCTTTTTAAACAAGAGTTTTCTTGAAAAACAACTTCTTTTTGTTTTTCCACCAAATCAATTTTATCCTTCAAAATAGTGTTCCCTTCACACAAATCATTTAGTTTAGACATAAGGGAAACATTCTCATTTTTCAAAACTTTATTTTCTTTTTCTAAACATGCAATATTAGATCTAAATGAATCATTTTCTATATGCATGCACTCAAATTTCTTTTTCAAATTTTTATTTTCTTTCTTAATCATGTCATATTTCTCAAGCAATAATTGACAAAATGTAGTAAACTCAACATATGACATATCCTCATCCTCGGATTCGGTAGTTACCTCAAGGGTGTTATCCCCTTGGACCATGTAGCACACATTGGAAGGGTCGCTTCCAACATCCGAGTCGCTCCCCGCATAGTATTGATCATTTTCGCCAAGGGAGATGAGGGTATTGCATACTACAAAAGCCGAATCAAAGTTAGAAACTCTAGATAAATAAACATCATCTAGGGTAGACTTTAAAGCATTAAGGGCTTTTGCATTAGCCTCAATATTCTTACCATATAAACAATAATCATTATTAGTGATGGCAAGATAAACATGAATACCTAAGACTTTGAGGTACAAGGACATCTTCACCTTCCATATATGGATGTTAAGAATGTCAAACATGGGTGGTGACATGAAGTCCATGGTGTGTGTACAAAATATTGTGATTAGCCTAAAAATGAGGATCTTTAACTCTAGATTGTTATACCCAAATCAGAGTACCAAGCTCTGATACCAATTGAAGGTTCACCTAGAGGGGGGTGAATAGGTGAAGGCTAATCTAATGGTCACTTAATGCCAAATAATGCGGAAGCTAAAAGCAATTATGACCTTATCAAATTATTTAAACTAAACACCACGTATAACACAAGAGTGTTGCCGAATTCCCCGTGAAGGGCTCTGGACAAACTCCTCTAGATTCCCCTTGAATGGGTTGAGGTGCCGCGTTGGCTCCCTTGGTTGAATTCAAGTGTTAGCAAACAAACCCAAGCAAGTATATCAATATGAGCACATAAGTATATCATGCATATAAAGATAAACACAATAAAGGAATGCAAGATATAAACAAGAGACAAAGAGAGAGAGAGAGTGTGCAATCGCAAACACAAGGGATTTGTTTCGAGGTTCGAGCACCCTTGCTCTACATCCCCGCCTTCGACACACGAAGGATTTCCACTATAATCGATCCCAATGGATCACCCGGTGCCGCAACACCTACAACGAGTTCCCACTAGAACTCCTTGGACTCTCTCTAGTCCGTACACACTACAAGCCCACCGGCTCGCCGAGGCCGCACCTCAAACAAGAGTTCGCACCCGAACCCGAAACAACCGAGTCCACACTAGGACCCGAAACAATTGCGAATACACACGTCCGCCTCCTCAAAGAAACAAAGATGAACTTTGGTGATCACAACTCTTGATCACCTAAAATCCTCTCACAAAAACACTCCTATAGAATGAATAGCTCAATGGGTTTCTCAAGTGTTTGTGAAAAAAGTAGGAAGAGAATGGTGGAGGAAAAACTCAAGAAATTCTTTTAACACTCTTAATAAAAACTCCCCTTTTGATTGGAAGAATTAGCTCTCAAATATGTGGAGAAAACTCTTTTAATGGAGTGGGAAAAACTGGCTCAAAGCACTCCTAAAATCTTGTCTCAAAACAATGACCAAACCCCTAAATTTATAGACTGTCAAAAACTAGCCGTTGGAGTCTGTCAGACCTGTCGGTCGACCGCCCGGTCGACCGTCAACGGTCAAAAATCAGACCGTTGGCGCCTCCGGTCGACCCAAAAGAACAGAGAGCACTGCTCTCAGTTCCGGTCGACTGTGTCAGTCGGCCGGCCATCTGCCAGGCCAAGACGTGCACGTCTGTGCACGTCGGTCGACCGATCCGGTCGACCGACTTCAGAGTTAGTCGACTAGTAAGGTAGTTAGTCGACTATCTTAAGCCTGAAAACAGTTTTTCTGGGATTTAAAACTAAGTCTTTTGGTTGAAATAAAATCCCATAAAATACTTAAAAATCTACAAAAATAGTTTTACCAATATTCTTTGATAACCAAACATGCTTGCACAAAATCAAGGCATGTTATAAAGGATTTGGACTAATTTTGTAAGTTGAAAATATTGGCTCAATTGAAAACTTGTATTTTTCGAAATCTTGTTTTTCCAAAACTCCTTTAAATAAAAACTAGATATTTTGAACTCATTAAAGCATAGTGTGTATGGATATGATCCACTACACAAATAAGATGAAATATCTAAGTTTTTGACATTATGCTCTAAACTTGATTTTGGTTAAAAAATATGTATATAAGAAATTCCAAAAACCAAAGTATTTTACCAAAGTAAAAATTTTTTTCTAAAACTAAAAATCTTTTATGAAAACATATCTATCAAGAGTGTGTGTGTAAATGTATTTGAGCAATCCACCAACTACTCTATCCTTTACATTTTAACTAAAACAAAATCTTCTAAAAACTAAATCTTATACCTAGACACAAGTCTTGATCTTCTTAAAGTCTTCCCTTGAAGTCTTCTCATCATCTTGACTTGGTCCAAAAGCAATCCAACGAGCTCGACTCCTCTTGAGTACTTGATGTTATCTTGATGCATAGGCACGTGAATCAAACCGGTGCTAGCTCCAAAATATGACTTTAAATCCTTTGTTGAAGCTCCACACCTACTAAGATCTTGATAACAAATCTGTCACTAATTAAACACAAGATCATTAGTAAACATAACTACATGAGTTGATCATCATCAAAACTAGAGTGATGGGCCTTTGGGCCAACAACATACACATACATTGTCTTATGTTTATCAAAAATGTCTTAAAAACATTTTCAAATAGTGTTTACTCTTAGTTTTCAAAAGATAGCTTTAACTGTCGATAGTTCTTTGTTAGATTGTCGACAGGCAGCCCAAGAACTGTCGACAGACTCTATGTAGAGAACCGCCGATAAAGTTTTCCCGAAAGTGGGTTTTCAAAATTATCATGGTGACTGTCGACAGCCATAGTGGAACTGCCGACAGCTGATACTGTATATATTAGTATTAGACTGTCAACAGTCTGAACTGTCGACAGATCCTTTTTTTAAGAACAGTACATTAGGTACTGTCGATAGTCTTATTAGACTATCGGCAGTAGATATGACCGTTTAACCTTTTGATAGTGTATTTAAAATGTGTTTTTATGGATTTATTCCATAATTAGAGATCTTAAACGGCTATTTTCTCAAAACCTATATATATGAGTATTTTTTTAGTTTAATTATGAGTTTTTGAGGTGAAAATTTTTTAGTATCCCCTGAGAGAATTTTAGTGTTCAAAATTTTCTTTCTCCACTATATTTCTCACATACCGTATCCTTGAGCTTCAACTCCTCTTTACTCTAAACTATATGATATTTGTGAGAATTTTGGTGATCTGAAGAAGATCATATCTATGCTATTCAGTTGCTTGTGTACTCCTCTAGTGAGAGAGGATTAGGAGTTGCGGCTTCAAGATCTTGCGGAATCTATATGTGTAAAATGTAATCGCGGTTATATAGCAGAATCCTTTATTACGGTTAAGGCGGGGATGTAGAGCAATGGCTCGAACCTCGAGAACAATTCTTCTTATTTGCGATTGATTCTCTGAGTTTACTTTCTCTAAACTTTTCTCTCAGTATATATATATATATATATATGTATATATATATATATATATATATATATTGTATTTATCTATTCTTACTACTTTACGAAAGCAACCTCAACTCTTTTAAAGAGGAATCAAAGAGGAGAAGTTCAGAACCCTTCAAAGGATATTCGACTTCATTTCTTGTTAGTGAGTTTTTAGATTGGTGGTTCTTGTGCTTTAATTTTTATTTATCTATAGCTATAGTGTATTCACCTATTCACCACCCTCTAGATGAATTTCAATTGATATCAGAGTGAGGACTCTTTTTATAGATTTCACCACCTAAGAGTGATTCTATTTTGACCTAGCACATTACTTGTTGTTCACACACACATGGCGAATAACGTCAAGACCCCATCAAAGTTTGATGGACTTAATTTTCCCATTTGGAAAGTTAAGATAACCGTTTTCCTATAATCATTAGGAAGTCGTGTTGCTAAGGCTATTACCAAGCCTTCTTCGGTTCCTAATGATGATGAGGACACTTAATCTGATATCATCGTTATGGAGTTTGAGGCCAATGCTAAAGCCCACTATGCTCTTTTGCAAGTACTCAACGACGATGACATTTCTAGAGTGATTAATTGCGAATCGGCATATGAGATTTGGAAAATCTTGTTGTTACCCAGGAGGGTACCTCCAAAGCAAAAAGAGCAAAAATTGATCTATTGCATTCTTAATATGAGAACTTCAATATGAATGACAATGAGACCATAGATGACATGATTACAAAATTTACTAAAATCACTAATGGTCTTTTTTCTTTAGGTGACTCCATCGATAATCATCAAAAGGTGAGAAAAGTTATACATGCATTCCTTAATCATGGGAAGTTAAATCTATCACCTTGAAGAAGTCGAACGACAAAGAAGAAATATATTTCATGAGGCTTATTGGTAACCTAAAGACCTATGAGATGGAAAGAAAAGTAAAAGAAGATAAAGTGCTACCAAAGAAGAGGAACATTACATTCAAATCTTCTCAAATTCTTTCAGATAACAATGAAGCCATTGATAGTGAAGAAGATGATGATGAAGAGCTCTCCCTCTTAATCAAGAATGTAAGAAGAATGTTTTACTAGAGAGAAAGATTTAACAACTATAGAAAGACAAAGAAACAAGGCAAAGATGAAAAGAGTAATGAAATAGGGCCATGCTACAACTATAAGAAGCCCGATCACCTTATTGCAGATTGTCTCGAAATGAAGAACAAAGCTTCTTTCCTCCAAAAAGCCTTTCAAGAAGAAAGCAATGAGGCCACTTTGGATGATTCAGAAAGCGACTCCGAAGAAGATGTAGATTCGGCAAATGTGTGCTTCATGGCATAAGGAGAAACTTCTTCTAAGATAACATCGGAACCCACTCTTGATAATTTCGAATTAACTCTTAATGAACTCAGTTTTGCTTTTCAAGAACTTGATGAAAAATATATTTTTCTTAAATTTTAATATTCTAGATTGAAAAGAGAAAATAATTTTCTTAAAAAAAAATTAAATGTGGTTTCAAAAAAAAAGGGAGAACAACTGATTTCATTTGAGAAAACTAAAAAATTTCAACGATTTCAAAATTGCTAGCAAGTGCAAAAACCCTACGATTTCCTTAGAGAAAAATGAGTTTTAAATTTTAAAGAAAAAGATGGATGTTTTGGATTTGGATCTTAAAACCTGTGTTTTTAGTTTCTAAGATCATCCTAATTTTTTTAAAAATAGATCAAAACTTTGTCTCTTGTTTCAAAAGGTTTTTAAAGAAAAGAAAAATTCCTATACAAAAAGAAAAAAATCTAAGAATATCCTAAAAGAAGTGAAAAAGAAAGAAAATCTAAAAACACTACGTTAGTAGACTATCTCCTACACTTATCTCATGCATTGTCCTTAATGCATCGTAAATGTATGTATGCATGAAACAAATAAAGAGGGAAGGAAAAATCACCTCAAGGTGGTGGTTCCAATGGTAGTTTGATTGGTCCACGACATGTGATCCAATCCAAAGATTATGGAGTCCGGAGGAACCCGCCAGTGACCTATCTATAATATAACCCATTATTATGATATATATATATATATATATGAATGAATTTTATGAAGAATTTAACCCCATCTAATTTAAAATTTTCAAAATAATTTTGTAGTCATTATTATCAACACCTTTATCCCAAAATGGAGTGTAAAAAGATGGAATGATAGATTTGGACTCAGGAAATACAGGAATTAATACCAACTCTGGAATTTGACTTAAATCAAGTAAAGGTTCTGGACTCAAAATTTGTTCAGGAAGTGGGTCCAAATCAAGAAGTTCAAACTTTTGTCCACATTCATTTTTTCACAATTGAATGTGACTTTCTAAGATTGGTGATTCAAGTTCAAAAACGACAGGTATGAAAATCAAAACTGACTCTAAAATGTTGCTCAAATTCGGTAGCAAAACAGGAGTCAATATTGATTTAGAGGTTTGAACTGGATCACAAATTTGAGGATCAAAATTATATTCTTGTCTGAGTTCAATTTTTTTGAACTTGCCAATTTATCGATGTGACTCTCAGAAGTTATGCATTGGTCAAGTTCTAGATGCGAATCTTAAAAGATGGGTAATTCAATTTCATGATGTATGGGCACAGGATTCAAAGCTAACTAGGAAAAATATTTGAAGTGAGGTAAAGATACCGGAATCAACATTGAATCAAGAAGTAGAATTAAATTATCAATTTTATGTTCAATGTCACATTCATGCTCAAGTTCAATTTCAGAAAATAGATAACTTGCCAAAATGTCAATATGATTATCAAAATTTTGATGTTGGTCAAGTTTAAATGGATGTACTGAAATTGAATCTTGGTTTTCAAAACAACATGATTCCTGGGCTAGATCGATAGAGTTGGAGATATTTGAATTGGTCAAAAGTTGATAAGAGCGAGTTTCCTCATTTCTATGAATGTTAACCAGTCTAATGTACTTTTTGAAAATCACCTAGAGAGGGGTGAATAGGTGATAATGCTAATCAATGCACAATTAAAAATATGACACAACAATCGCCCAAAACAAGACTAAGAGCCGAATGCCCTGAAAAGGGTTCTGAACTCCTTCCTCCTGATTCCTCTTGAAATGAGTTAGAGGTGCACAATGCAACCTTATTGTATGTGACTATGATTGACAAGATGAATGAAAACAAATGAATGTTGCAATGAAGATTGAGAGCAAGTAATAAGAGCAATGAAAGTAAAGTAAGAAGTAAGAGCAAGTAAACCAAACGCAAACACCGAGAATTTTTTCGAGGTTCGAGCACCCAGCTCTACGTCCCCGCCTTCCCCAGAAGGATTTCTAACCACTATAACTTCACAAAGATGTACAAATACACCGGAGTACCCAACTCCACAATCACAAGTACAAGTTTTCTCTTGGTAGTCAAAAGACCACAAACTCTCTTTTGCAAAACTCTCTTCCCTTACAAAAATCCTTGTAGAACAATGAGTAGGAATGAAGCTCTTGAGTGTAAGTGAAAAGAGAAAGGAAATCAGAGAGTTTTGAAAAACACTTCAGAAAATGAGAGAAATATTCAGCACAAAAACCAAGAAATAAAGTTCTTTTGAATGCCTTAAACTTTTGAAACTTTTGCAAATTTTTCTTGTAATCAACTTCTCCCTAAACACCCCTATTTATAGTGGAGGGCTAGGGTTTAAAGATAAAACTCACTTAAGGCCAATAAGAAAGTATTAGGATCAGTAAATATCATTTAAACCCTTTTTAGAGAGAAAAAGACAAAAATTAAACAGCTCAGAAAACTAGCCGTTACTGTTCAAACGGCTATCTCGGTCGACCAGTCGGTCGACCGAAGTACAAAAAATAAGAGCCATTGTCGGCTCTCGATCGACCGCTCGGTCGACCGAAAAATACAGAGAGCAAACGACTTACAGTCAGGCAGGTTTCGGTCGACCGCCCGGTCGACCGTGAAATGTGCACACGGATACGTACCTACTGCCAGAACCTCGGTCGACTGGGACGGTCGACCGACTTGACCTGACACAGGGTCGGTCGGCCGGTCGGCCGACCGGCGCAGGTCAAAAGTCAAAACAGAAACAGATTTTTGAGGGGAATTTAAAAACAAAACAAAGTAGTTTTGAATAGAGATATATATAAAACATAAAAGTGAGTTTGTAGGCAGAAGATTGTATACAAAAATATTTTGTACATATTATAGGAAATATTTTTGGAAACAAGATGTGTGCAAAAACGTGTGTGATAGAGCTTCAAACCTATTCACTATTCTTTAACAAAATTATAAAACTAGAAACAAATCTAATGAATTATCTTGAGCAATCTTAAAGTCTTGAGCCATGCAATGCCTTGCTAGAGCCTTCTCTTCTATGTTCCTTCCTTGATATGCAAAACGCCTTCTTTGCTTCATGAACCTAGAAGTTCTTGCAATAGCTAAGCAATGGCCTCCAAATATGGTACTAACCTGAAACTTATCTTAAACAAACTAATTAGTACCAAATAGCTCTTATTTGTTTTGTTATCATCAAAACTCTAAACAAATTGAGAGTGTAACCTTTTGGGTCAACAATCTCCCCCTTTTTGATGATGATAAAATAAATAGGCTATAAACAAAAATATAGGGGAGGAGAAAGCTCCCCCTCAAATTATGCTATATTAAACAAAGAAAAACAATATAATTTGTAATTTGCAAGTAAACATCATGAAACCAAAAACCATAAACACTTAAACTCAAATTACAATAATTCATGAAAACACATCAAAAACTAAAAAAATATATAAACTCATATGGAACCAAAACCATATGAATTCATATTTCCATACATAACTCATTCTCCCCCTTTTTGTCATACATCAAAAAGGGTCAAGAAAACATTTTTATTCAATAACACAAACATTAAGTTCACCACAAATGAATGAAAATCTAGCAAAATCAAGTGGTTTAGTGAAAATATCGGCAAGTTGCAAGTCCGTAGAAACATAATCAATATCTATATCTCCTTTCTCAAAATGATCTCTAAGAAAGTGATATCTAATCTCAATGTGCTTGATCTTACTATGTTGATTTGCATTCTTAGTCATGTGTATAGTACTAGTATTATCACAAAATATTTTTATATGGTTATAATGCAAATCATAATCAAGGAGAGTATGTTTCATCCAAAGGACTTGTGCACAACAAGCCCCCGCGGCAACATACTCCGCCTCGGCGGTTGAGAGAGCTACGGAATTTTGTTTCCTAGAGGACCATGATACAAGACAATTACCAAGAAATTGACATGTCCCACTAGTACTCTTTCTATCTACTCTACAACCCGCATAGTCGGCATCCGAATAACTCGTCATTGAGAAATCTCCGGTTTTTGGATACCAAAGACCCATTCCAATTGTGCCCTTAATATAACGAATAATGCGTTTTACCGCAATAAGATGGGACTCTTTGGGACACGATTGAAATCTAGTACAAAGACACACACTAAACATTATGTCCGGCCTACTTGCCGTCAAATACAAAAGACTACCTATCATGCTTCTATACAATTTAATATCAACATTTTTACCTTGGTCATCCTTATCAAGCTTGGTTGTAGTTGTCATGGGAGTGTTGCAAACTTTAGAGTCTTTAAGTCCAAACTTCTTTACGAGTTCCTTTGCGTACTTGGCTTGACATATGAAGTTTCCATCTTGCAATTGCTTGATTTGGAGTCCAAGAAAGAAATTCAATTCACCCGTGGAAGACATTTCAAACTCACATTGCATAATCTTTTCAAACTCCTTGCATAAAAACTCATTAGAAGATCCAAAAATTATATCATCAACATAAATTTGCACAATTAAAATGTCATTATCAACATGCTTAGTAAAAAAAGTTGTGTCTACTTTGCCTTTAACAAAATCATTTGAAATGAGAAAAATAGAAAGCCTTTCATACCAAGCTCTTGGAGCTTGTTTCAATCCATACAAAGCTTTATCAAGTTTAAAAACAAAACTAGGATGAACATGATCAACAAAACCGGGAGGTTGTTCAACAAAAACTTCTTCATTTATAAAACCATTCAAAAATGCACTTTTCATATCCATTTGAAAAAGTTTAAAATTTTTAAAAGAAGCAAAAGCTAGTGTCATCCGTATGGCTTCAAGCCGTGCTACGGGTGCAAAGGTCTCCTCAAAGTCAATTCCCTCAACTTGAGTGTAACCTTGGGCCACTAACCTAGCTTTATTCCTAATGACATTACTGGACTCATCCATCTTGTTTCTAAAGATCCACTTAGTACCAATTATTGGTCTATCGTGGGGCCTAGGAATAAGGTGCCAAACTTGGTTGCGCTCAAATTGATTGAGTTCCTCTTGCATGGCTAGCAACCAATATGAGTCCGCCTCAGCTTCGAGGATGCTTTTGGGTTCAAAATGAGAAATGAAAGTAAAGTTACCACATAAGTCATGGAGTTTGGAGCGAGTTGTTACCCCTTTAGATGCATCACCTAAGATGAGCTCCTTGGGATGATTTGTAGCATACCTCCAAGCTTTAGGAAGCGGTTGAGAGCTTTCCTCTTTATCCTCTAGAACATCACCAATGGATTCTTGCTTTTCTTCTTGAGCGGGTGAGTCCTTCAAGGATAGTCTCTCCATGTCTTCACCTAATGGGTCAATCTCTACAACATTCTCAACAACCACATTAGATTCTTCAAACTTAACATGCATGAATTTTTCAATGGTAAGTGAAGATCTATTGAATACTCTATAAGCTTTGCTAGTAGTAAAATATCCAACAAAGATTGCTTCATAAGCCTTAGCATCAAATTTACCCAAGTTATCTTTAGTATTCAAAACAAAACACTTGCATCCAAAAACTTTAAAATATGCAACATTTGGTTTTCTAGAATGATACATTTCAAAAGATGTTTTGGAAGAATTCTTACATAAATAAATATGATTTGAAATATAGCATGCGGTGTTTACGGCCTCGGCCCATAAATATTGAGGGAGGTCATATTCACTTATCATGGTCCTCGCCATCTCTTGAAGTGTTCTATTTTTCCTTTCTACAACTCCATTTTGTTGTGGAGTTCTAGGACATGACATTTCATGCTTGATTCCCTTTTCATCACAATAAGTCATGAAGAGTTGGTTAACAAACTCACCACCTCTATCACTCCTTATTCGCAAAATCGAAAAACCTTTTTCTTTTTCAACCCTTTTTCGAAAAACTTTGAAATGAGAAAAAGTTTGATCTTTATGTTCCAAAAAGAAAACCCAAGTGAAACGGAGAAAATCATCAACTAAAACAAATGCAAATCTACTACCATTTAAGCTCTTAGTTTTAGTTGGTCCAAAAAGATCCATATGAATTAATTCTAATGGCCTAGTTGACATGATATCCTTGATTGGTTTGAAGGAAGACTTGGTTTGTTTCCCAAGTTGGCACGCACCACAAATGCGGTCTTTCTCAAACTTCAAGTAAGGTATACCCTTCACCAATTCCTTAGAATTAATCCTAGAAAGATGATCAAAAGATGCATGTCCTAATCTTCTATGCCAAAGCCAAGAATTTTCATCAAAAGCATTCAAGCATTTAGTAGAACAATCTAAATTAAGCATGTCAATGATATAAACATTATTCTCACGAAAACCGGTGAGAATACAATCATTGGTTTTAACATCAAAAATCTTGCAAGAAGAATCATCAAAAACAACTTTAAGTCCACGGTCACGAAGTTGAGTAATACTAAGCAAGTTATGCTTCAAACCATCAACAAGAACTACATTTTCTATAATAGGAGATGCACCAATTTGAATGTTACCTATACTGGTGATAGAGCCCTTGGAGTCATCCCCGAAGGTGACGGTGCCACCTTCTATGTACCTAGATAGGGTTGTAAAGTTATTGATGTCCCATGTCATGTGTTTTGAACAACCACTATCAAGGTACCACCGCTCCTTACGTCTTGGAGCCTTGGTGTGTACCTACATCAAATAATTTAGGACTTGATTTTGGTACCCACATTTTCTTGGGTCCTAAAGGGTTAGTGCCATGAACCCAAACAAGATTATTTGATCTATTTACTTGGTCATAACAAAACTTAGCCAAATGTTCATTTTTACCACAATAAGTACATCTATACACTCTACCATATTTAAAAGTATAGTGAGTGTGAGATTTGTGAGCATGTGTGGATTTAGCATGAGTGTGGTGTGTAGTGTGAGCATGGGGAATCTTAATATGAGGATCTTTAGGATGAGAGGTATGCTTTTTAGAAAACTTTTCTTCAAGTTTCTTTGTGTTAAAAGCACAATCTTTCAAAACCTTTTCAAAATCAACCATTTTAGTTTTTAAAGAAGAAATTTCTTTTTCATCAACCTTAGGAAATTTTGCCTTACAAGAAACCTTGTAAGCACTAAATTCTTCTTGGATAGAAATGAGATTGGAAGAAATTTCATCTTTTTCTTTAGAAACCATAGCAAGTTGATTTTTAAGAAAAGCAACTTCCTTTTCCAATTTTGAACATTCAATCTTTTTATTATCATAAGTTTCGGAGAGTTCTACAAAAGTATGTACAAGAACTTCTTTACTTAGTTCATCTTCTTTTTCATCAAGAGGATGAGAGGTTACCTTTGGTGTGTTTACCATGAAACACATGTTTGCCGTGTCCACCTCGTCTTCGGACTCGCTTTCTGAATCCCAAGTTGCTTTGTACGCTTTTTTTTCCACCGGCTTCTTTGGCTTGAAGGAGGAAGTCATCTTCTTCTTGAACTCCGGGCAATCCGCCATGATATGTCCGGGCTTTCGGCAATTGTAGCAAATAATTCTTCTCTCCTCTTTACCTTCGAATTTTCCTCGGAAGTTGAGCTTGTTCTTCCGGTACATCCTTTTGACATTTCGCACAAGAAGGGAGAGCTCCTCATCTTCTTCTTCATCTTCTTCATCGTCCTCAAGAGTGGATGAAGACTTGAAGGCTATGGACTTCTTCTTTAGCGGAGCGGCCTCTTCTCTTGCCTTCTTTTCCATCTCATGGGTCTTTAAGTTCCCAATGAGACTAATGAGGTCCATTTCATCCTTGTGGTTCAATTCTTTCAAGGTGGTGGCCTTTATCTCCCATGAAGAAGGAAGAGCCTGAATCACTTTTCGCACCTTTTGGTCATTGGAGATATCATCACCTAAAGAGGAAAGAGCATTGGTGATTTTAGTAAACCTTGTAATCATGCAATCAATGGTTTCATCATCAATCATTTTAAAAGATTCATATTGGGACCTTAAGAGATCTATCTTAGCTCTCTTAACTTGTGAAGTCCCCTCGTGTGTGACCAACAAATGTTGCCAAATCTCATAGGCGGATTGGCAATGTATTACCCGTGTAAGGTCGTCCTCATTCAAGGCGGTTAGAAGGAAATTTTGGGCCTTGGACTTAGCCTCATATTCTCTAAAGGTAAAGTCGATCCATGTGCTCTCATCACTATCGGGTACTACATAGGGTTTGGTCAAGGATTTAGCTACTAAGCTTCCTAAGGATTACAAAAAGATAGTCATCGTAACCTTCCAAATAGGGAAATTAAGTCCATCAAATTTAGGAGGGGTTTTAATGTTATCGGCCATGTTTACTAGTGAATGATAGATGGAATGCAAATGTTGATTAGCAAATTTTAAGGATCTCTCTAAGGATGTTAAGCCAAACCTATAGTCCAAGCTCTGATACCAATTGAAAATCACCTAGAGGGGGTGAATAGGTGATAATGCTAATCAATGCACAATTAAAAATATGACGCAACAATCGCCCAAACAAGACTAAGAGCCGAATGCCCCGTAAAGGGTTCTGAACTCCTTCCTCCTGATTCCTCTTGAAATGAGTTAGAGGTGCACAATGCAACCTTGTTGTATGGGACTATGATTGACAAGATAAATGAAAACAAATGAATATTGCAATGAAGATTGAGAGCAAGTAATAAGAGCAATGAAAGTAAAGCAAGAAGTAAGAGCAAGTAAACCAAACGCAAACACCGAGAATTTTTCCGAGGTTCGAGCACCCAGCTCTACATCCCCGCCTTCCCCTGAAGGATTTCTAACGACTATAACTTCGCAAAGATGTTACAAATACACCGGAGTACCAAACTCCACAATCACAAGTACAAGTTTTCTCTTGGTAGTCAAAAGACCACAAACTCTCTTTTGCAAAACTCTCTTCCCTTACAAAAATCCTTGTAGAACAATGAGTAGGAATGAAAGCTCTTGAGTGTAAGTGAAAAGAGAAAGGAAATCAGAGAGTTTTGAAAAACACTTCAGAAAATGAGAGAAATATTCAGCACAAAAACCAAGAAACAAAGCTCTTTTGAATGCCTTAAACTTTTGAAACTTTTGCAAATTTTTCTTGTAATCAACTTCTCCCTAAACACCCCTATTTATAGTGGAGGGCTAGGGTTTAAAGATAAAACTCACTTAAGGCCAATAAGAAAGTATTAGGATAAGTAAATATCATTTAAACCCTTTTTAGAGAGAAAAAGACAAAAATTAAACAGCTCAAAAAACTAGCCGTTACTGTTCAAACGGCTATCTCGGTCGACCGGTCGGTCGACCGAAGTAAAAAAAATAAGAGCCGTTGCCGGCTCTCGGTCGACCGAAAAATACAGAGAGCAAACGACTTACAGTCAGGCAGGTTTCGGTCGACCGCCCGATCGACCGTGAAACGTGCACACGGATACGTACCTGCTGCCAGAACCTCGGTCGACTGGGACGGTCGACCGACTTGACCTGACACAGGGTCGGTCGGCCGGTCGGCCGACCGGCGCAGGTCAAAAGTCAAAATAGAAATAGATTTTTGAGGGGAATTTAAAAACAAAACAAAGTAGTTTTGAATAGAGATATATATAAAACATAAAAGTGAGTTTGTAGGCAGAAGATTGTATACAAAAATATTTTGTACATATTATAGGAAATATTTTTGGAAACAAGATGTGTGCAAAAACATGTGTGATAGAGCTTCAAACCTATTCACTATTCTTTAACAAAACTATAAAATTAGAAACAAATCTAATGAATTATCTTGAGCAATCTTGAAGTCTTGAGCCATGCAATGCCTTGCTAGAGCCTTCTCTTCTATGTTCCTTTCTTGATGTGCAAAACGCCTTCTTTACTTCATGAACCTAGAAGTTCTTGCAATAGCTAAGCAATGGCCTCCAAATATGGTACTAACCTGAAACTTATCTTAAACAAACTAATTAGTACCAAATAGATCTTATTTGTTTTGTTATCATCAAAACTCTAAACAAATGGAGAGTGTAGCCTTTTGGGCCAACACTTTTAACCTATCAATAGACTGGGTAAAAGATTTTTGAATTCATGCAAAATTTTTACACTCTTTTCTAACTCAGATTTTTCTTCCCCAAACTTGTAGTATTTATAGGCAGAAGAAGAGTCTGGAAAGTGAGACGAGGCCACGCGTCAAAGATTAACATGTAGACCCACAACATTGCCGCGGAAACATGGAACCCAGTCTCTGGTTTCGCTCCGTGACTCCGTCCAGCTGCGAGGACCTTCTAGATGGTTTTGGATTTAAGTAAATTGGATAGGGTTTTCTTCAGATTTGCGTCCAACTCCTAAATCAATATATCTTCTAGAATCTCTCTAGCTTAGCCTCTAAGTAATGAGATTTAATTACCCGAAATTGGGTATAATTAGGCTCTTATTTTGACTTTTCCCTTGAACTCTTGATTATCTGTAAAATAGACCAAAACATGATTTAGAAGCGATATTTTATTCATAAATCGGTAGAAAAATGCGATGTAATGATGCATAATCATAGACTAATCACATCTCAACTGCCGAGGTAGAGTATGTTGCAGCGGATGATTGTTGTGCACAAATACTTTGGATGAAACATACTCTACTCTATTATGATTTGCATTTTGACCATGTCAAGATTTTTTGTGATAACACTAACACTATTCATATGACAAAAAATGCAATCCAGCATGATAAAAATTAAACATATTGAGATAAGATATCATTTTCTAAGAGATCACTTTGAAAAAGAGGATATTGATATAGATTATGTACCTACTTCATTACAATTAGCTGATATTTTTACAAAATCATTGGATTCTAACCAATTTACATTTATTTGTGGTGAATTAAATCTATGCATTATAGACAATTAATTTTCATGCTCACCTTATTATATTCATATTTCTGGCCGTTGTTAGTTTCAATTTTTTCTGTTTAAATTCTGTTTCACTGTCACTGTCGACAGTCAGAAAAATATTATCGACAGTCTACGAATAAATCTATTTTATATCTCCTTCTGTCGACAGCCAATCAGACCTGTCGACAGACGACTGTCGACAGTCTTAAAAGACTTGTCAATTGTTTCAATAGTTAGAGGAAAAAATATGTTATTTATCCTCTTCTCCAGTTCATTTCTTCTTATTGTCCTTCTCTCTCCTTTGACTTCTCCTCTAAAAATCTTAAAATCCCGGGTTCTCTCTCTCCCCCCTTCTGAGTATTTTCATCAATTTCTTGAGTAGATCCAGCATCTATTTCATAATCTCTACTTTGATTAGGTAAGATTCTCTTCTTTCTCCCATTTTTATTTATATTTTAGCCCTAGTTTTTTTCCTTCTTCATCATGTCTAAGAGATCGAGAACTGATGTTGGATCTTCTAGGACTTCTAGGTTGTTTTCTACTAGATTTAAGTAATCTGATGTTCCAAGAACTATGACTTCTCTATCTCATTTGAGATTTGTGAACAACATTGCTCTGGAGAAATTCAACACTAGCTCACTGGTAAGCCCATCAATCTGGCTTGTTTTGCTGAGTATCATATTGAGGATCTATTTGTTAGACTAAGTTTGAAGGTATTTCTTAAGATAAATGAAAAAATAAATCTCAATCTTGTTCAAACATTTTATGCCAATTTTACTATAGATGAGGGTAATATTATTCACAATCGGATTGGTCGTATTGATGTCACTCTATCATCTGATGATATAGCTCATATTCTTGCCCTTTCAAGTGAAGATTTTGATATTTTCTCTGAGCACTTGAGTTCTTTTGATTTCTACCCTGAAGGGGAAACTCATGAAATTGCCTCTCGGCTTATCTACAGTAATAATAACACATGTCTCACATTGAATGACAAGGTCTCTCTTCTCACCATCTCTTGTCAAATTCTACCTAAGATCATCATGCAGAATATTCTTGCTAAGTCTGGAGAATATGACAAAGCGAGAGGGTGTATCACTCTATTAATTTACTGTATAATGAAAGGCTTTTCGATTAATCTCCCCAAGCTAATATTTGACAATATGACTGCTTATAACATTGAGCATAGGAACTTACCCTATGGTATGGTCCTAACTATTTTCTTTGACTTTTGGGGAGTTGATCTATCTGAGGAACCCTTCATATCTCCTCTTAGAGCCTTCGACAGGAGCTCTTTTAACTGTATGTTCAGTCATATTTCTAAATCTGCTTAAGATGTTTCTTTTGATGAGGAAGAAGACATTCATGTACGAACCCCAGTATGCTTCTTCTTCTGTTGTCCCTCCTACAGATCTTTATTCCACACTTCTTACCTTCGTAACCCAGCTCACTTTATCTCATTATCAACTCCATGATGACTTTATTCCACTTCAGCCCACTTTGCATCCTCACAAAGATTTGTTGAGCAACATCTCACTCAGATTCAACATCATTTTGGTTATGAGATTTCACCTCCATCTCAATACATTCATCCTCTTTCCTCTACTGACCCTCCATTTCCACCATATGACCCATAGCCTACTCTTGCTGCTGATTGTCCACCTCAAGGAGATACAGATCCTACTGGCGGTGCCTCCAACTCTTTTTGATTGATGACAAAATGGGGGAGAAACCACTCAATATAGTGAACATTCATGTTTCAGTACTTGTTATGTCTATGTTTTAGTTTGAACTTGGTATATGTTTCAGTACGTGTTATGTCTATGTTTTAGCTTGTACTTGGTATTGTATGACTCTTGTTATAATATGCAATCTATTATGGTGTTAAGTTATTATTGGAGGATTTGTTTTTGCATACCATATTGACTGATGTTATGATTCATATATGCAAATTATTGATGATATATTTCATATTCAACTTATGCATATTTTCAAGAGAGCTTATTCATAAATTCTTTTCCCAAAATATTCATGAGTTTTGTCATATCAAAAAAGGGGAAATTGTTGGCCCAAGAGTACAATCGTTTCTCCTTTTTAATGATGACTCACTCATGATATTTAAGAAAACAAATATATATACTTTTCAGTGTCTAAGTTTTAGGTTATCTTCTATATCGGTTCATATTGAAGTTATGCTATGGAATCAAAATGGTGATACTCTCGATATTATGAAGATAAGCATGGATGTAATATTATGTAAGTTCATTTTATATTTTATAGAATGTTAAAAGTTTAGTATAAGAGAAGAGATGAAAGGATTATACATACACACACTCTTGTGTTTATCAAAAATGTCTTAAAAATGTTGTCAAAATAGTGTTTACTCTTAGTTTTCAAAAGACAACTCGGACAGTCATTAGTTCCCTGTTGGACTGTCGATAGGCAGCCCAAGAATTGTCGATAGACTCTATACAGAAAACTGTTGAAAGGGTTTTCCCGAAAGTGGGTTTTTCAAAATTATCATGGTGACTGTCGACAGCCATAGTGGACTATCGACAGCTGGTACTGCATATATTAGTATTAGACTGTCGACAATCTCATTGAACTATCGACAGGTCCCTTATTTTTTAGAACAATACATTAGGTACTGTCGATAGTCCTATTAGACTGTACCGTTTAGCCTTTTGACTATGCACCTAAAACATGATTTTGTGGATTTATTCTATAATTAGAGGTCTTAAACGACTATTTTCTCAAAACCTATATATAGGAGTATTTTCTTTAGTTTAATTATGAGTTTTTGAGGTGAAAAATTATTAGTATCCTCTGAAAGAATTTTAGTATTTAAAATTTCCTTTCTCCATTATATTTCTCATATACTGTATCCTTGAGCTTCAACTCCTCTTTACTCTAAACTATAGGATCTTTGTGAGAAGCTTGGTGATCTGAAGAAGATCATCTCTTTGCTATTCAGTTACTTGTGTACTCCTCTATGAGAGAGAATTGGGAGTTGCGGCTCTAAGATCTTGCAGGATCTATCTGTGTAAAGTGTAATCGCGATTATATAGTAGAATCCTTCAATGCAGTGAAGGCGGGGACGTAAAGCAGTAGCTCGAACCTCAAGAACAATTCTTCTTATTTGCGATTGATTCTCTGAGTTTGCTTTCTCTAAATTTTTCTCTCAATATATATATATATATATATATATATATATATATATATATATATATATATATATATATATATATATATATATATATATATAGTGTTTATCTATTCTCACTACTTTAAGAAAGCAATTGCACACCTCAATTCTTTTTAAAGAGGAATCAGAGAGCAGAAGTTCAGAACCCTTCACGGAGTATTCGACTTCATTTCTTGTTAAGTAAGTTTTTAGAATGGTGGTTCTTGTTCTTTAATTTTTATTTGTTTTTAATAGACGTGTTCCTCTTGGTTTTGAATATCCATTTACAATCAATCACTTTCTTTTCTTTAGGGAACTCTATTAAATCTCAAACATCATTATTCTTCAAGAATTTTAACTCATCTTTCATGGCATTTGATCATTTAGTTGAGTGAATACTGAGTTTGGCCTCATTCAAGGATGTGGGGCCATCCTCTAACCCTATGTCAAACTCATGCTCTTGGAGATAAATAATATAGTCAATTGCAATGGCTGATCTCCTCTCCATAGTTGATCTCCTAGGAACTTGTGGTTGAGAATTTTTAGGTTTTTACCTCATCAGCAGAATCTACTTCAGGATGAACTGTATATGTACCTTGTAAGGGTATAATTGTATTTTCATGCTGAAATGAAACAACTACTTCATCATTTGAAATAGTTGTCATGGGTATAGAAATATGTTCTTCCTCAAATATGAAATTCTTATATAGTTAACTCCCACTGTTTTGAATTTCCTCAAAAATTTTACAATTATCCATCTTTATGTTCTTAGTGGAGGGATAGTAAAACTTAAAACCTCTATACCTCGCAGAATACCCTGCGAATAAATAGTGAATTATCCTTGGTTCCAACTTCTTCTCATATGGTATATATAATCTAGCTTCCGTTGGACAACCCCAAACATGAAGATGTCTAATATTGGGAGATTTTCTAGTTCATAACTCATATGGGGTTTTAGTTACTATTTTGCTAGGAACTCTATTAAGGAGGTAGACAGCCGTCTCTAAGGTTTCACTTCATAACGACTCTGGTAGAGTAGTGCAAGCTATCATACTCCTAACTATATTCTTTGGTGTGTGATTTCGTCTCTCAGTAACACCATTTTGACGTAGTATCCCGGGCATAGTGTATTGAGCTACAATACCACACTCTTTTAGAAAATTGGCAAAAGGTTATGAAAATCTACCTGATCCATCATATCTGTCATAGAACTCACCACCACATTAGATCTAATGGCTTTAATTTTTTTATTCAGTTAATTTTTAACTTCAGCTTTATAGATTTTAAGCATGTCCAGTGATTGGGATTTCTCATGTAACAAGTATAGGTACCCAAACGAGAGTAATCATTTGTAAAAGATATGAAATATTCATGACCATTATAAAAAGCTAGAGGCAATGGACCACAAATGTCTATATACTCCAAACTACGACACCTGAACTCCGTCTAACACCAAACTTTTTAATGTTTCTTTAATTAATGTTCGCTTAGTACCTAGGCTATTCACATATAAAGATTCAATATATGAAGCATGTAATTTCAATTTATATAGCCATCAATCAGAATTCTAGTACCAATAACTTTAGATTTGAAAAGTAAACTAATTATTTCATTATCAAAAGTGACAGTATAATCAGATTTGTCTAATAATGAAATAGAAATATGATTCCGTCTAAAAGGACGATACATATAAAGTCTCATCCAAATTTAAAACAAAAAATTAGAATCTAATCTAAACCTATAAAGTCCCACAACTTCAACTGCAATTTTATTTCCATCACTCATTGATCGGGGTAAAACCGTGCACCAAAATGTGTATTTTTGAAATCAGTATAAAAATGTGTGTGCTTTGGCTTTCTCGATACTTCTGTTATAACATATTGACTATACGGGTTGAATCCACAAGGATGGGAGGCGATAAAAGCATTAATAGTTCGTTTACGTATATGTTAATGAGTTCTTCTCAGTTTTAAAGAATAGAAAAGAAAAACAATAAGAAGTAGAAGGAGAAAATGATAAAAACGGTGAGTGAAAGAGATGATTTTGGTTAAGGAAATAAAATAAGAAATAGAAGTGAAGGTGAAAATATTGTGAAGTGACTTGGAAAATGTGATTGAAAACAAAATAGAAAAGAGAGAAATATTGGGGTGGAGAAATGAAACTAAGTGGTGAACGAAGAAGGCGATGAAAACAACGATAAGAAAATGATAAATTGGTTTTGAAAAAATAAAGTATAATGGGAAGAAAACTTATAGCTTCTAACTACTAATGACTCCACTAACATACTAACCTTCTAGTGATAGTAGCCTCACATGAATCCTTAGCCATCACTATTTCTTAACTTCTTCAAGAGATGATACAAAACATGGTAAATGAGTTGGTTCTTCACATTCAAACTTGCATTAAAAGTAAGCTAATGCAAATATTTGATCATTAAAATTGTTAGAGGAATGCATAAAATAAGAGAGTTAGCTTGTTAGCAAATTATCAAGTTAGAATATTAGAATCCATCATCATGAGCCATCAATGGCTATTGTAAGAGAAAGACCTTATAGAGGCTATTAGATTCATGTAGATTATAAAGTAAGTGGTTAGCTAGTTAGTAGTTAGTAGTTAGATGCCATGATAGAAGAAAAGTTATTTATGCATGTAAGAAGTTAGAGAAGAAACCATTAAGATAAAGGAGGAAGCTTTATATAGAGTGTCACTCTCTATTACATGATCTCTCTTTCTCTCCTCTGAATCAAACTCAGCCCTATTACAAGATATAAAACAAAATAAAAATACAAGGAAAAGAGAAAATCTACACTAACCTACACTAAAGAGAAGAAACCCAAGCCTACAGCTCTCCAACCTCGTCTCTGGTCTGAAAAATACAATATTTATGGCATTGGAAGACTCTGGAAGGCGAGATGAGGCCACCCGTCAAAGATCGACGCGCGGGCTCACCAAAATGCTGCATTTTCGCGATTTTTATCGCGTCTTTGCCGCAATACTAGGGACTTGAATCCCTGGTTTTGGCCTGCTGATCCGTCTGGCTTCTAACACCTTCTGTATATATCTAATTTTGCGTAGATTGGACTTGCATTTCTCCAGGTACAACTTCAAATATGAGAATCCAAGGTGGTCTTCTAGAAGCTCTCTAGATTGGTATCCAAGAAATTTAAATTAATTACCCAAATGGGTATAATTAAACTCTTATTACTCCTTAACCCTTGAGCTCTTGATTACCTACAAAATAAACCAAAACATGGTTTAGAAGCGATATTTTATTCATAAATCGGTAGGAATGCGATATGCAGATGCAGAATTGTTGGATACTAATCACACCTCCATACTTATCTTTTGCTCGTCCCGAGCAAAACAAGAAAAAAACTAAACTACAAATATTACTACACCACGTCCACAGGTGACCAATTGCACTGAGCGTGTGCAACAAGTCATTAAATCTCTAGGTTTTCTCTAGAGGAGGAGTTTTGTCTCCTGAGGGTTTTCAATGTATTACTCCCATAAAATTCATAAAGAAAGAAAATAAAAATTAGTGTTTTGAAAATTCTTTTTGAAGGAAAGATAAGTTTTCAAAATATTTTTGCAAAAATTTAAGCGATCTAAGATCATAAGTTCACCAAAAATTATTCTTCCTTAAACTTAGTCTATATGAAAGATCTTATTATCAATTAAGGTAAGAATTCAAAATTGGATTTAATGTTTTATCCTGCATAAAATCCAGATAATATGCACTTTGTGATAGTGTAGATTTTTGCGATTTCAACTCCAACTATCAAGCCATTTATTTATATATATTTTTCTTTTTTTTCTTAGGTTTCTTAGGCTTTCTAGTTTGCCCGGGTAGTAAGCCTTTGGCCGATGACTCCCAGACCAGACAGTCATAAGGCACCAGATGAGGAAACATCTCTCGGGCTTACAAAACTTTAGGGGGATAATTTGTTTTTTTTACCACTGTTAGGCGCGAATAATCATGTTTCTTAAGGCATAGTTATCCATCTTTAATAAGTGAATTTTTTTATGCATATGAACCATATATTTTTTCTTTTTATTTATTTTTGTTTTATGGCATTTTATATCTTTATTTCCATCCCAAAAATGTGTAAGTATGAAGTGCATACTATCTAAGACAAAAATATTCAAGATAAAATTATCTTTCCAATCTATCTTACTTAACCTATAATTTTAAAGAAGATCCATTATTTCAATTAGGTTTAAGATGTCATAATTAACATTTTCTTAGTTCCTAAGATCTTCTTATTTTTCTTAAAAATAGATCAAAACTTCGTCTCTTATTTCAAAAGTTTTTAAAGAAAGGGAAAATCCTATACAAAAGGGAGATTTCTAAAAATATCCTAATAGAAGTGAAAAAGAAAGAAAATAAAAAAACTCTACGTTAGTAGACCCTCCCCCACACTTATCTCATGCATTGTCCTCAATGCATCATGAATGTATGTATACATAAAAATACAGAGAGAATGAAAAAAAATCACTTCAAGGTGTGGTTCGATGGAGGTCTGAATGGTGCATGAAATGCAGCCCAATTCAAATTGCGTGGAGTTCGCAGGAACCCACCAGTGATCTCTCTAATATAACCCACAATTATGATATATATATATATATGGATGATTCTTAATAAAAATTTTATCACATCTAATTTTTAAATTTTAAAAATAATTTCAAAGTCATTTTTATCAACACCTTTGTCCTAGAATGGAGTATGAAATGATGGAATGATTGATTTGAAATCAGGAAGAACAAGAACTATAATTGACTCAAGAAATTGACTGAAGTCAAGTAAAGGTTCAGGAGTCGAAATTTTTTCAGAAAGTGGTCTAAATTAAGAAATTGAAACTCTAGTTCACATTCATTTTCTCATAATGGAATGTGACTTTCTAAGATTGGTGATTCAAGTTCAAGAATGATAGGTATAGGAATCAAAGCTTACTCTAAAATGTTGCTCAAATCGGGTAGAAAAACAGGAGTCAATATTGATTCAGAAATTTGAACTGGATCACAAATTTCAAAATCTGGGTCACATTCTTGATTGAGTTCAATTTCATAAAATGAGAACTGGCCAATTTGTCAATGGGACTTTCAAAGGTATGATATTGTCAAGTTCAATATGATGATCATAAGAGATTGGTGATTCAATTTCATGATGAATGGGCACAGGATCCAATACTGACTCAGGAAAGTGATTAAAATCGGGTAAAAATATCAGCGTCAATATTGAGTCAAGCAATAAAATTGAATTGTCAAGTTGAGGCTCAGGATCACATTCATGCTCAAGTTCAATTTAAAGAAAGGGATAACTTGCCAAAATGTCAATGGTACTTTCAAAACTTAGATTTTGGTTAAGTTCAAATGAATATGATGAAATTGAAGCTTGGTTTCTAAAACAACATGATTCTTGGGCCCAAACAAAATGCTTAGTGACGCAAGGAATAGTCAAAGGGTGGGAATGGAGAGTGTTGACTATTATAAGCGATTTGAACCTGAGTCATGGCTTCAATCATCTTTTCAAAGTCGATTGGTTCATTGTTTTGTTGTGATTGGGCTTGAAAATACGGGTATGAAGGTTGGTTTTGAAATTTTTGGTGAAATGGTGAGTCTATCAGATTTTGAGATTGTTGCTCGGACTCACGTAAGTCTTTCATACTCATTTTCAGGATAGATTTTTTTTTTACAATTGGGTGTTTTGAAAAAAAGAATGTGAAGCTTGGTTCTGAGAAATGGTAAGTCCAACATAGTTTGGAATTGTCGCTCGGCCTCACGCGAGAGTCCCATACTTTTTTCCAGGATCGATGATTTTTTTTTATTTCAAATGAGTAGGACTGGAAAAGAAGAGTATGGATCTTGAAATTGTGGTTGACATTGTGAGTCGAACTTGTTTTGTTCGAACTCAAGCATGCATTGTACGGCTTCCATACTCTTTTATAGTTCAGATTTTTCTTCAATTGGTGGTTCTAAAAAAGGAGTAAAAGAAGAAAAATTGGGGAATGAATATTATAAAAATTGTGAAAATTATGGACAAAGAGGTGGAAATTTTGACTTGGGGGGAATCCCCATTAACTCTGTGAAGAATTAAAATTATTTTGAAAATATTGGTCATCGGTAAGTGGTATTGGTTATATTGAGTCGAATAAATCAAATCCAAATTATCTGGTTGATTCATGTTATTCAAAGCTGGATAGGAGTTATTCTAATCAAATGAGGTCGATGTGAAGGATGGATTCATATTAGAATTGAAAGAATTGTTGTTAAAATCCATTTCACAAACAAACATAGACAAAAAAGGAAAAGCAAATAAACAAACAAAAAGAAAGGAAAAAATAAAAAATCAAGCTTATACTAGGGTTGGCCTAGACCTAGACGACTCCGACCTGGTCGACTGTTCAGAAGAGGGATGTTGCAGTATCGGACTACGAGTTAATCGACCAGGTAGGGGCAAAATGCGGTCGGAGGTATCCGTGGGTAAGCAACGGGCCTTAATTACGCCAAACCACCAGATGTTCGACGCTTAATCTCTTAATCCCCAACCTTAGACACCAATTTGGTAAGAGTCTGATACTAACAACTTTCTCCCAAGGTCAATCTCTTAATGAGTCCGAGATGTCCCTAGGGGCCAACGCTATCAATTTTTATTTAGGCTTGAGTTATGTGAGTGAGGAGGTGATTTTTAGGCTAAAAAAGGGTAATGATTTTCTCACCTTATCTTGCATCGGGTTATGCCCTTAAGTCTAATTCAGGCAAGTGTGCAATATAGAAAAGAATAACACACAAAGCGAGTAAATCACCCACGTGTTTATCTTATGCTATATATAATGCCATATGTACACTTCAGTCCAGATCACAACAACAGAACAATATACAGTTATATTAGAATGAAATTTAACACGTGCCTACGATGCAAATGTCTAAACCGATTTAATACATCCAATTTACTGATTTTAGTTCTTGATTTTTACAGTGTGTAGGCAATCAAAGAAAAAAATAGATAGCAGAATACATTATAACTTGATATTTTGAACCAAAAATATGAAAATCAGTGCCAAAAACTTGGTCGCATTTTCGCGGCTATTATGGGCTTAGCGTGACAATTTTATGTAAGCAGAGTCTCTGCTTACGAAAGCAGGGAGATGCAAGCAAGTGTAATGTTCTGCAATGTTCAGTTTCTGCAAAAATTAACCTGCACACAAAAAAGAGAAGAAAATGTTAAAATAAAACATGAGTTTAAACCATTCTCGCCCCGGCAGCGGCACCAAAATTTTGATCGGGGTAAAACCGTGCACTAAAACGTGTATTTTGAAATTAGTGTAAAAATGTCTGTGCTTTAGCTTCCTCGATACTTTCATTATAGCATATTGGCTATGCGGGTCAAATCCATAGGGCCGAGAGGCAATAGAAGCATTAACAGTTCGTTCACGTTTATGTTAACGAGTGATTATCGGTTTCAAAGAATAGAAAAGAAAAACAAGAAGAAGTAGAAGGAGAAAATGATAAAAACGGTGAGTGAAAGAGATGATGTTGGTTAAGAAAATAAAACAAGAAATAGAAGCGAAGGTGAAAACGTTGTGAAGTGATTTGGAAAATGTGATTAAAAACAAAACAGAAAAGGAAGGAAAATTGGGGTGGAGAAACAAAACTAAGTGGTGAACGAAGAAGGCGATGAAAACAACGATAAGAAAATGATAAATTGGTTTTGAAATCGATTTTGTAAACAAAGTAAAATGGGAAGAAAACTCATGGCTGCTAACAACTAATGACTCTACTAACATGCTAATCTCTTAGTGATAGTTGTGTCACATGGATTCTTAATCATCACTAATCCTTGACTTCTTCAAGAGACGATACAAAGCATGACAAATGAGATGTTTCTTCACATTCAAAATTGCATTGAAAGCAAGCTAATGCAAACATAAGATCATCAAAACTGTTAGAGAAATGCATGAAATAAGAGAGAGCTTGTTAGCAAATTAGCAAGTTAGAATGTTAGAATCCATCATCATGAGCCATTAATGGCTCTTGTAAGAGTAAGACCTTGTAGAGGCTATTAGATTCATGTGAATTATCAAGTAAGTGGTTAGGTAGTTAGTGTTTAGTAGTTAGATACCATGAGAGAATAAAAGTTAGCTATGCATGTAAGAGGTTAGAGGAGAAACCATTAGAGATATAGGAGTTTTACATAGAGTGTCATTCTCTATTACAAGATCTCTCTTTCTCTCCTCTGAATTCAAACTCAGCCCTATTACAAGATCTATAACAAAATGAAAATGCAAAAAAAAAAGAGTAAATCTACACTAACCTACACTAAAGAGAAGAAACGCTAGCCTACAGCTTTTCAATCTTGTTATCACATTTTTACTGCAATACCAGGGACTTAGGTCCCTGGTTTTGGCCTGCTAATCCGTCTAGTTTCTAGCACCTTTTGTATATATCTGATTTTGCATAGATTAGACTTGTATTTCTCCAGATACAACTTCAAATACGAGAATCCAAGGTGGTCTTCTAGAAGCTCTCTAGATTGGTATCCAAGAAATTCAGATTAATTTCCCAAAATGAGTATAATTAAGCTCTTATTACTTCTTCGCCTATAAACTCTTGATTACCTGCAAAATAGACCAAAATATGGTTTAGAAGGCATATTTTATTCATAAATCAATACGACATGCAATATACAGATGCAGAATTGGATACTAATTACCCATTTATATGTATTGCTCAGCTGAGTTGGGCTCCTTTAGTCTGGAAAGTTCCGCATTGAATCGCTTATGTGAATTATCTATCCACCATGTATGAAGTGGCATTAAAACTAAATTAATTTCAAAACAAACATAAATATGAGATATACCCGCTAAATAGCTGAAAGTACACCTAGCGGGGGTGAATAGATGTACAAGCTAATGTAGGACAAATGATGTGAAATTTAAACTAGTTGCTAATACGCTAAGTGTATAACCAAGAGTAAGTCTGAATTTTTCGTGAAAGGCTCTGGACCTACTTCTCTAGATTCCTCTAGATTAAGAGTTGAGGTGCTTTAAAAGCTTTCTTGGTTCAATACAAGTGTAATCACACAAACAATATCTAGCATATGAATATGAACAATTAAAGTAATGCAAGATACAAAAGAGAGAGAGAATAGATCAAACGCAAACACATTGATATGTTTCGAGATTCGAGCCACTGCTCTACATCCCCGCCTTCACACAGAAGGATTTTCACTCTGTCCATACAGGACCTTCCACAAAGGAACTGTTGGCCCAAAAGGTTACACTCTCCATTTGTTTAGAGTTTTGATGATAACAAAATAAATAAGAGCTATTTGGTACTAATAACTTTGTTTAAGATAAGTTTCAGGTTAGTACCATATTTGGAGGCCATTGCTTAGCTATTGCAAGAACTTCTAGGTTCATGAAGTAAAGAAGGCGTTTTGCACATCAAGGAAGGAACATAGAAGAGAAGGCTCTAGCAAGGCATTGCATGGCTCAAGACTTCAAGATTGCTCAAGATAATTCATTAGATTTGTTTCTAGTTTTATAGTTTTGTTAAAGAATAGTGAATAGGTTTGAAGCTCTATCACACACGTTTTTGTGCACAACTTATTTTCAAAAATATTTCCTATAATATGTACAAAATATTTTTGTATACAATCTTCTGGCTACAAACTCATTTTTATGTTATATATATATATATATATATATATATATATATATATATATATATATATATATCTATTCAAAGCTACTTTGTTTAATTTTAAATTCCCTTCAAAATTCTATTTTTGTTTTGGCCTTTGACCTGAGCCGGTCAACCGTCCGGTCGGCCAACCCTGTGTCAGGTCAAGCCGGTCGACCGACCCAGTCGACTGAGGTTCTGGCAGTAGTGCGTATCCGTGTGCACGTTTCACGGTCGACCGGGCGGTCGACCGAAACCTGCCTGACTGTAAGACATTTGCTCTCTGTATTTTTCGGTCGACCGTCCGGTCGACCGAGAGCCGGAAACGGCTCTTATTTTTGAACGTCGGTCAACCGGCCGGTCGACCGAGTGTGTTGTTTGAACAGTAACAGCTAGTTTTCTGAGCAGATTTGTTTTTGTCTTTTTCTTTCTAAAAAGGGCTTAAATGATATTTACTGATCCTAATACTTCCTAATTAGCCTTAGGTGAGTTCTATCTTCAAACCCTAGCCCTCTACTATAAATAGGGGTGTTTGGGGAGAGGTTCATTATAAGAAAAATTTGCAAAAGTTTCAAAAGTTTAAGGCATTCAAAAGAGCTTTGTTTCTTGGTTTTTGTGCTGAAATTCTCTCTCATTTTCTGAAGTGTTTTTCAAAACTCTCTGATTTTCTTTCTCTTTTCACTTACACTCAAGAGCTTCATTCCTACTCATTGTTCTACAAGGATTATTGTAAGGGAAGAGAGTTTTGCAAAAGAGAGTTTGTGGTCTTTTGACTACCAAGAGAAAACTTGTACTTGTGATTGTGGAGTTGGGTACTCCGGTGTATTTGTAACATCTTTGTGAAGTTATAGTGGTTAGAAATCCTTCTGGGGAAGGCGGGGACGTAGAGCTGGGTGCTCGAACCTCAAAAAAATTCTCGGTGTTTGCGTTTGGTTTACTTGCTCTTACTTCTTGATTTACTTTCATTGCTCTTATTACTTGCTCTCAATCTTCATTGCAATATTCATTTGTTTTCATTCATCTTGTCAATCATAGTCCCATACAACAAGGTTGTATTGCGCACCTCTAACTCATTTCAAGAGGAATCAGGAGGAAGGAGTTCAGAACCCTTTGCGGGGCATTCGGCTCTTAGTCTTATTTTGGGCGATTGTTGCATCATATTTTTAAATTGTGCATTGATTAGCATTATCACCTATTCACCCCCCCTCTAGGTGATTTTCAATTGGTATCAGAGCTTGGACTCTAGGTTTGGCTTAACATCCTTAGAGAGATCCTTAAAATTTGCTAATCAACATTTGCATTCCATTTGTCATTTGTCATTCACTAGTAAACATGGCCGACAACATCAAAACCCCTCCTAAATTTGATGGACTTAATTCCCTATTTGGAAGGTTAGGATGACTATCTTTTTACAATCTTTAGGTAGCTTAGTGGCAAAATCCTTGACCAAACCCTATGTTAGACCCGATAGTGATGAAAGCACATGGTCCGACTTTACCTTTAGAGAATATAAGGCTAACTCCAGGGCCCAAAATTCCCTTCTAACCGCCTTTAATGAGGACGACCTTACACGGGTAATACACTGCCAATCCGCCTATGAGATTTGGCAATATTTGTTGGTCACACACGAGGGGACTTCACAAGTTAAGAGAGCTAAGATAGATCTCTTAAGGTCCCAATATGAATCTTTTAAAATGATTGATGATGAAACCATTGATTGCATGATTACAAGGTTTACTAAAATCACCAATGCTCTTTCCTCTTTAGGTGATGATATCTCCAATGACCAAAAGGTGCGAAAAGTGATTCGGGCTCTTCCTTCATCATGGGAGATAAAGGCCACCACCTTGAAAGAATTGAACGACAAGGATGAAATGGACCTCATTAGTCTCATTGGGAACTTAAAAACCCATGAGATAGAAAAGAAGGCAAGAGAAGAGGCCGCTCCGCTAAAGAAGAAGTCCATAGCCTTTAAGTCTTCATCCACTCTTGAGGACGATGAAGAAGATGAAGAAGAAGATGAGGAGCTCTCCCTTCTTGTGCGAAATGTCAAAAGGATGTACCAGAAGAACAAGCTCAACTTCCGAAGAAAATTTGAAGGTAAAGAGGAGAGAAGAATTATTTGCTACAATTGCCGAAAGCCCGGATATATCATGGCGAATTGCCCGGAGCTCAAGAAGAAGATGACTTCCTCCTTCAAGCCAAAGAAGCCGGTGGAAAAGAAAGAGTACAAAGCCACATGGGATTTAGAAAGCGAATCCGAAGACGAGGTGGACACGGCGAACATGTGTTTCATGGCAAACACACCAAAGGTAACCCCACAACCTTTTGATGAAGATGATGAATTAACTAAAGAAGTTATTGTACATGCTTTTGTTGAACTCTCTAAAACTTATGATAATAAAAAGATTGAGTGTTCAAAATTGGTAAAGGAAGTTGCTTTTCTTAAAAATCAACTTTCTATGGTTTCTAAAGAAAAGGATGAAATTTCTTCTAATCTCATTTCTATTCAAGAAGAATTTAGTGCTTACAAGATTTCTTGTAAGGCAAAATTTCCTAAGGTTAATGAAAAAGAAATTTCTTCTTTAAAAACTAAAATGGTTGATTTTGAAAAAGTTTTGAAAGATTGTGCTTTTAACACAAAGAAACTTGAAGAAAAGTTTTCTAAAAAGCACACCTCTTATGCTAAAGATTCTCATATTAAGATTCCCCATGCTCACACTACACACCACACTCATGCTAAATCCACATATGCTCACAAATCTCACACTCACTATGCTTTAAATATGGTAGAATGTATAGATGTACTTATTATGATAAAAATGGACATTTGGCTAAATTTTGTTATGACCATGTTAATAGATCAAATAATCTTGTTTGGGTTCATGGCACTAACCCTTTAGGACCCAAGAAAATGTGGGTACCAAAATTAAGTTCTAAATTGTTTGATGTAGGTACACACCAAGGCTCTAAGACGTAAGGAGCGGTGGTACCTTGATAGTGATTGTTCAAGACACATGACATGGGACATCAATAACTTTACAACCCTATCAAGGTACATGGAAGGTGGCACCGTCACCTTCGGGGATGACTCCAAGGGCACTATCATCGGTATAGGTAACATTCAAATTGGTGCATCTCCTATTATAGAAAATGTAGCTCTTGTTGATGGTTTGAAGCATAACTTGCTTAGTATTAGTCAACTTTGTGACCGTGGACTTAAAGTTGTTTTTGATGATTCTTCTTGCAAGATTTTTGATGTTAAAACCAATGATTGTATTCTCACCGATTTTCGTGACAATAATGTTTATATCATTGACATGCTTAATATAGATTGTTCTACTAAATGCTTGAATGCTTTTGATGAAAATTCTTGGCTTTGGCATAGAAGATTAGGACATGCATCTTTTGACCATCTTTCTAGGATTAATTCTAAGGAATTGGTGAAGGGTATACCTTGCTTGAAGTTTGAGAAAGACCACATTTGTGGTGCGTGCCAACTTGGAAAACAAACCAAGTCTTCCTTCAAACCAATCAAGGATATCATGTCAACTAGGCCATTAGAATTAATTCATATGGATCTTTTTGGACCAACTAAAACTAAGAGCTTAAATGGTAGTAGATTTGCATTTGTTTTAGTTGATGATTTTTCCCGTTTCACTTGGGTTTTCTTTTTGGAACACAAAGATCAAACTTTTTCTCATTTCAAAGTTTTTCGAAAAAGGGTTGAAAAAGAAAAAAGTTTTTCGATTTTGCGAATAAGGAGTGATAGAGGTGGTGAGTTTGTTAACCAACTCTTCATGACTTATTGTGATAAAAAGGGAATCAAGCATGAAATGTCATGTCCTAGAACTCCACAACAAAATGGAGTTGTAGAAAGGAAAAATAGAACACTTCAAGAGATGGCTAGGACCATGATAAGTGAATATGACCTCCCTCAATATTTATGGGCTGAGGCCGTAAACACTGCATGCTATATTTCAAATCGTATTTATTTGTGTAAAAATTCTTCCAAAACATCTTTTGAAATGTATCATTCTAGAAAACCTAATGTTGCATATTTCAAGATTTTTGGATGCAAGTGTTTTGTTTTGAATACTAAAGATAACTTGGGCAAATTTGATGCTAAGACTTATAAAGCTATCTTTATTGGATACTCTACTACTAGTAAAACTTATAGAGTATTCAATAAATCTTCCCTTACCATTGAAGAATCCATGCATGTTAAATTTGAAGAATCTAATGTGGTTGTTGAGAATGTTGTAGAGATTGACCCATTAGGTGAAGACATGGAGAGACTATCCTTGAAGGACTCACCCGCTCAAGAAGAAAAGCAAGAATCCATTGGTGATGTTCTAGAGGATAAAGAGGAAAGCTCTCAACCGCTTCCTAAAGCTTGGAGATATGCTACAAATCATCCCAAGGAGCTCATCTTAGGTGATGCATCTAAAGGGGTAACAACTCGCTCCAAGCTCCATGACTTATGTTGTAACTTTGCTTTCATTTCTCATTTTGAACCCAAAAGCATCCTCGAAGCCGAGGCGGACTCATATTGGTTGCTAGCATGCAAGAGGAACTCAATCAATTTGAGCGCAACCAAGTTTGGCACCTTGTTCCTAGGCCCCACGATAGACCAATAATTGGTACTAAGTGGATCTTTAGGAATAAGATGGATGAATCCGAAAATGTGATTAGGAATAAGGCTAGGTTAGTGGCCCAAGGTTACACTCAAGTTGAGGGAATTGACTTTGAGGAGACCTTTGCACCCGTAGCACGGCTTGAAGCCATACGGATGACACTAGCTTTTGCATCTTTCAAAAATTTTAAACTTTTTCAAATGGATGTGAAAAGTGCATTTTTGAATGGTTTTATTAATGAAGAAGTTTATGTTGAACAACCTCCCGGTTTTATTGATCATGTTCATCCAAATTTTGTTTTTAAACTTGACAAAGCTTTGTATGGATTGAAACAAGCTCCTAGAGCTTGGTATGAAAGGCTTTCTAGTTTTCTCATTTCAAATGATTTTGTTAAAGGCAAAGTAGACACAACTCTTTTTACTAAGCATGTTAATAATGACATTTTAATTGTGCAAATTTATGTTGATGATATAATTTTTGGATCTTCTAATGAGTTTTTATGCATGGAGTTTGAAAAGGTTATGCAATGTGAGTTTGAAATGTCTTCCATGGGTGAATTGAATTTCTTTCTTGGACTCCAAATCAAGCAATTGGAAGATGGGAACTTCATATGTCAAGCCAAGTACGCAAAGGAACTCGTAAAGAAGTTTGGACTTGAAGACTCTAAAGTTTGCAACACTCCCATGGCAACTACAATCAAGCTTGATAAGGATGACCAAGGTAAAAATGTTGATATTAAATTGTATAGAAGCATGATAGGTAGTCTTTTATATTTGACGGCAAGTAGGCCGGACATAATATTTAGTGTGTGTCTTTGTGCTAGATTTCAATCGTGTCCCAAAGAGTCCCATCTTATTGCGGTAAAACGCATTATTCGTTATATTAAGGGCACAATTGGAATGGGTCTTTGGTATCTGAAAACCGGAGATTTCTCTATGACGAGTTATTCGGATGCCGACTATGCGGGTTGTAGAGTAGATAGAAAGAGTACTAGTGGGACATGTCAATTTCTTGGTAATTGTCATGTTTCATGATTCTCTAAGAAATAAAATTCCGTAGCTCTCTCAACCGCCGAGGCGGAGTATATTGCCGCGGGGGCTTGTTGTGCACAAGTCCTTTGGATGAAACATACTCTCCTTGATTATGATTTGCATTATAACCATATTAAAATATTTTACGATAATACTAGTACTATACATATGACTAAGAATGCAAATCAACATAGTAAGACCAAGCACATTGAGATTAGATATTACTTTCTTAGAGATCATTTTGAGAAAGGAGATATAGATATTGATTATGTTTCTACGGATTTGCAACTTGCCGATATTTTCACTAAACCACTTGATTTTGCTAGATTTTCTTTCATATGTGGTGAACTTAATGTTTGTGTTATTGAATAATATGCTTTCTTGACCCTTTTTGATGTATGACAAAAATGGGGAGAATGAGTTTATGTATGGAAATATGAATTCATATGGTTTTGGTTCCATATGAGTTTATATATGTTTTTAGTTTTTGATGTGTTTTAATGAATTCTTGTAATTTGAGTTTAAGTGTTTTGCAAGTGTTTTATATCTCATGGTGTTTATGGTTTTTGTGTTTATGGTTTTTGGTTTCATGATGTTTACTTGCAAATTACAAATTATATTGTTTTTCTTTGTTTAATAAAGCATAATTTGAGGGGGAGCTTTCTCCTCTCCCCTATATTTTTGTTTATAGCCTATTTGTTTTGTCATCATCAAAAAGGGGGAGATTGTTGGCCCAAAAGGTTACACTCTCCATTTGTTTAGAGTTTTGATGATAACAAAACAAATAAGAGCTATTTGGTACTAATAAGTTTGTTTAAGATAAGTTTCAGGTTAGTACCATATTTGGAGGCCATTGCTTAGCTATTGCAAGAACTTCTAGGTTCATGAAGCAAAGAAGGCGTTTTGCACATCAAGGAAGGAACATAGAAGAGAAGGCTCTAGCAACGCATTGCATGGTTCAAGACTTCAAGATTGCTCAAGATAATTCATTAGATTTGTTTCTAGTTTTATAGTTTTGTTAAAGAATAGTGAATAGGTTTGAACCTCTATCACACACGTTTTTGCGCACAACTTATTTCCAAAAATATTTCCTATAATATGTACAAAATATTTTTGTATACAATCTTCTGGCTACAAACTCATTTTTATGTTTTATATATATCTCTATTCAAAACTACTTTGTTTAATTTTAAATTCCCTTCAAAATTCTATTTTTGTTTTGGCCTTTGACCTGAGCCGGTCGACCGTCCGGTCGGCCGACCCTGTGTCAGGTCAAGCCGGTCGACCGACCCAGTCGACCGAGGTTCTGGCAGCAGTGCGTATCCGTGTGCACGTTTCACGGTCGACCGGGCGGTCGACCGAAACCTGCCTGACTGTAAGACATTTGCTCTCTGTATTTTTCGGTCGATCGTCCGGTCGACCGAGAGCCGGCAACGGCTTTTATTTTTGAACGTCGGTCGACCGGCCGGTCGACCGAGTGTGCCGTTTGAACAGTAACGGCTAGTTTTCTGAGCAGATTTGTTTTTGTCTTTTTCTTTCTAAAAAGGGCTTAAATGATATTTACTGATCCTAATACTTCCTAATTAGCCTTAAGTGAGTTTTATCTTCAAACCCTAGCCCTCTACTATAAATAGGGGTGTTTGGGGAGAGGTTCATTACAAGAAAAATTTGCAAAAATTTCAAAAGTTTAAGGCATTCAAAAAAGCTTTGTTTCTTGGTTTTTGTGCTGAAATTCTCTCTCATTTTCTGAAGTGTTTTTCAAAACTCTTTGATTTCCTTTCTCTTTTCACTTACACTCAAGAGCTTCATTCCTACTCATTGTTCTACAAGGATTATTGTAAGAGAAGAGAGTTTTGCAAAAGAGAGTTTGTGGTCTTTTGACTACCAAGAGAAAACTTGTACTTGTGATTGTGGAGTTGGGTACTCTGGTGTATTTGTAACATCTTTGTGAAGTTATAGTGGTTAGAAATCCTTCTGGGGAAGGCGGGGACGTAGAGCTGGGTGCTCGAACCTCGGAAAAATTCTCGGTGTTTGCGTTTGGTTTACTTGCTCTTACTTCTTGCTTTACTTTCATTGCTCTTATTACTTGCTCTCAATCTTCATTGCAATATTCATTTGTTTTCATTCATCTTGTCAATCATAGTCCCATACAATAAGGTTGCATTGCGCACCTCTAACTCATTTCAAGAGGAATCAGGAGGAAGGAGTTCAGAACCCTTTGCGGGGCATTTGGCTCTTAGTCTTGTTTTGGGCGATTGTTGCATCATATTTTTAAATTGTGCATTTATTAGCATTATCACCTATTCACCCTCCTCTAGGTGATTTTCAGGAACCTCCACTGAGGAATTACAAATACAACTGCGAGTGCACAACTCCACTCTCTCAAATACAAACCTCTACACAAGAGGTGGGCAGTAAGCCAAAGCAAAAAAAATAAAACTTGGTGATCCTATGATCACAAACAGCACTTAGTGATCTTTAAAGACCACAAATCAATTTTTCTCACAAAAACAAGATCATATAGATAATTTTAGAATTGATAGCTCAAGCGTGCGAAAATAAAGTGTTTTGAAAAATAAATCTCAAAAAAATACTTAGAAAAACACTAAATAGATATGAAAATAAAGATCAAAATAAATTTCCCAAAGACTTTTTTTTCTTTGATTTTTCCAACACTTTGAAAAAAATAAAGATTGAGAATTGAAGCTCAAAACTTGTTTTAAAACACTTTAAAAAATGGGCAAGAAGGCACCAGAAAACTGGTATAAACTCTCTTGAAAAATCTTGAGAGAAACAGCTCACAAAACCGTTTTATATAAGGCCAAGAAGAATATAGCCGTTGGGTCAAAGTCTGCCCAGATTGGGCTGTCGGTCGACCGCCCAGCGGACAAAAAAAATGATCGTTTGACACTGTCAGTCGACCGGCCCTGAGGCAAATTGCCTTGTCAGTCGACCAACTGGTCGACCGGGCCTACCCGAGAGTTGGGTAGTGCCAAATGAGTGAAAAAAAAGTACCTTAGTACCTCTCTTTAAGAACAATGGTGATATCCAGAGTTGTTCAAATTATCGTGGAATAAAACTCATGTATCACACCATGAAGCTTTAGAAAAGGGTAATTGAACACAGGTTAAGACAGAATGTTACAATATCAGAGAATCAGTTTGGGTTCATACCGGGGCGATAAACAACAGAGGCTATTCACTTGCTTCGTCAACTTATAAAGCGATTTCGAGAGAGGAAGAGAAATTTGCATATGACCTTTCTTGATTTAGAAAAAGCTTATGATAAAGTGCCAAGAGAGGTATTATGGTGATAATTGATGAAAAGGGGAGTCCCCATCAAATATATTGACATAATTAAGGATATGTATGATGGAGTAGTGGCAAATGTCATAACTTGTGAAAGCATAACAAGCGATTTTTCTATCACAATTGGATTGCATCAAGCATCTGCATTGTGTCCATTCTTATTTGCCATAATGATGGATGAGCTTACTAGAGCTATTCAAGATGAGATACCATGGTGGATACTATTTGCTGATGATATTGTCCTAATTGATGAGACAAGAGCTGGGGTAAATGCCAAATTGGAGTTATGGAGGCAAACTCTAGAATCTCAAGGTTTTAGATTAAGTAGGGTCAAAACAGAGTATATGGAGTATAAATTCAGTAAACAGAGAATTCAAGATTATAGTATTGTGAGACTAGATGGATAAGAAATACCAATGAGCAGTCATTTTAAGTACCCGAGTTCTATTATCCAAAAGGATGGGGAGATTGATAGTGATGTCAACTATAAGATCCAAGCCAATTTGTTGAAATGGAGGAGCGCAACAGAAGTTTTATGTGATCGTAACATTCTGTTATGGCTGAAGGAAAAGTTTTATCGGACTGTTATTAGGACAGCTTTGTTATATGGCACAGAATGTTAGACTATAAAGAGATATCATGCCGAGAAGATGCGTGTAGCAGAGATGCGCATGCTTCGTTGTATGTGTGGTAACACGCGGTAAGATAAGGTGAGAAATGAGGATATTCGTACTAAGATAGGTGTAGCCTCTATAGAAGAGAAGATGAGAGAAAATTGCCTACGATGGTTTAGTCATGTGTGACGTAGACCTACAGATGCACCAGTCTGGCGAGTAGAGTGTATCAATTTAGGGCAAATTAAAAGAGCGCAGAGGAGACTGAAGAAAACATGGATGGAGGTAATACGACAAGATATAGAGGCTAAAGGTCTTAGTGAAGGCATATTGCTCGAAACGAATGAGTGGAGAAAGCTAATCCATGTGCCCGATCCGGCGTAATTCTCTTTTGGTTCATGTAGCCTATCCCAAATACTTGGGACAAATGGCTTAGTTGTTGTTGTTGTTGAGCTATCAATGTATATGGATGAAATCTAATATACATATAAATCATGTAAAACTTGTTTTAATTCTATCTATTTATGAAACTAAAGATATGTTCTTGAAAATCTAAAATCGGTTAAACCGAAACCAAAAACTATTTATCTTGTGTGAGTGTGTATACTTGAGCATATCAAGACTAATCTATCTTACACAAGATCTAAAGTAAAACTAAAACAAACAAACCGAAGTCTTCTTGTCGATCTCCATCTCCAAGTCGACTTGATCCAAACACAATCCATATAGCTTGACTCCTCTCGAGTGCTAGATGCGATCTTGACGCGCGAGCTCTTGAATCAACATGTGTTAGCTCCAAAACTAGCTTTGAATTCTTTGTTAAAGTTAATCACCTACTATAATCTTGATCAATATCTAAAACTTAATAAACACAAAATCATTAGTAAACTAACCTTCATAACTTAGTCATCATCAAAATTAAGGTGAAAGGCCTCTGAGCTAACAATAGTCATTTCTAATATTTTATGCAATTGTATTTGAGGTGGCTTACTTTCTTCCAGAAGAAGCATGTAATGACCTTAGGTTTCTTATCCTGCACTTTTGCCACTTAGGATTAGCTACTGTAGTGATGTTTATGTTCCTCCCTTTAGTTTCATTTTTTGTTTTCTTATAAGAAGTATCACTCTGAATGCTAAGTTACATTTTCAGTTTTTTCTTTTCTTTTTTCAATCTCTTTTCTTTTCAGACACAGTGATTGATGAGCTCAATGAGACTCAACTTTTTCCTTCGAATATTATAAATAATCTTGAAAAGGGTTATATTGTGTAAGAAAAGAGATCAGAATGAAATGTACTAGAATCTCTTTAGAGAATTCCAATTTCAGTGTTTTTAGTTTAGAAACAAGATTGAATATTTCCATAATGTACTTTCTTATATTTTCTTTGCCATTATAATGCATATTTATTAGGTTGTTAAGATACGTGCTGGCCTCAATTTTATCTGATTTAATAAACCAGTCGGCTACTTTAGCTGAAAAACTCTTAGCATTGACTTTATCAGGTATAGAACCCCTAATAGTTATAGAAGTAATGTGCTTTATGACCAGTAGACACATCTTGTAAGACCTCTCCCACTTACCATAATTGACCTTTTTTAACTGAATTATTGTTAGTGATATTAGGGGTCCATCAGTCCTAAAGGTGTAGTCTAGGTCCATGAATCCAAGAACGATCTTTTACGTAGTCTTACCACTTTTTTAAGTTTATACCATTCAATTTAGACTACATAAGCGTACAGTTTCTCATAAATTTAATATAAACATTACATTTAATAAAATTCTACTGTAATAACCATAAAAAAATGAATTTCAAAAAATGCAACCAGTTTAATCGATAGAGCTGCTGGCCAAACTTTCAAAAAAAGTTGTGTCTCTTTATGCCAACACTATACTGGCCCAATATAGATACCCTAAAGTTTAGGTCCTATGTAAGAAAACAACCTTCTTTTGGACCAACTGTCCTTTTATAGGATTGGTCCCAAAATTTAAGTTATCTATATCGATCATATAATATATGTAATGACCCGATCATAATTACAACCTTCTTTTGGGCCGATTGTCACACGCATGGGCCAGACAAATCTACGTAGTTTGATTCTTTTTCCGCCAGCAGATTAGTTGATGAGGTAATGCAATATGAACCTATAATGTAGCAACCTTCCTTTGGGCCGATTCCCATATACCAAGATTCTCCCACTTACATTACCCACATTAAGTATCGACGTCATACATAATTTGGTCAAACAATAGTCCTCTTTTGAGCCAGCTATTGATCGCATGAACTATATACACAATTAAATAAGTTCTTTCATAAATTCTTTAAGTTGAACATGTATATAATTTTTCTATGTATTATCTGTTGTAGTAAACATCAATATTCATCATATTAGAACAATATAAGTAATATAATAAATATTGATGAAACGGAAACATGTAAGGATACATATTACCCTGATAAACTAACACTTAAATGCCTTCTTTATGTTAACTAACTACTGTTTTGTCATGTCTATTGCCTGTAATACTGTAGTGCTCGTCAAGAGCTTCGAAATGGATATTTACATGTCCAAAACAGAGGTCGGATGAGCCAGTAACGACTAATAAAAGTTTTTATTGGTAAAACGGGTCTGCAATGCTTATCTGGTGTGGATCAGACCTGACCTGCAAAAATTAAGTTATGGATTTTCTTAATAGGTCGGGTTTAATAAATTGAATAAAATCCGATTAGCTTAATGTGAAATTAATTGAGATTAGATCTCTTTATTTGATTAGCATTCTACCTCAAAATTCTCTTAATAAACTAGAATTCTATCTTAACTTTAAAACTCAAATCAATCTCAACAATTGCAATTAAAATTTAATATGAGATTAATGAGGAGTAAATTTTCTTATTAGATTAAAATAAATTTTATCTCTAAATTTCTTAATCCTAATTAATCTCCTAGTATCACTTGATTAGGAAATTCAAAAATAATTAACTTTTTTTTTTAATGTTTTTGCTGGCTGTCGCCGCGAGCCCATGGCGGCCTGGCAGCTACCGCAGCCTGAACGCGCACGACAATGCGTGGTTGCATGCAATGTATGCAAGAAAGTGTACAAAATAATGCAGAAAAAAATGCACACTTTGCCATTCATCCTCACAAACTATGCAGACCACAGTGCCAAGCGGGCCTAAAGCATGCATCCATAGCCTGCATGCATGGCATGTGCATGCATGCATGCATGCGGCCAGAAGAGAGAATTTTTTTTTTAATTTCTGTTTTAGTTCAAAAAAACAGAATTAAAAAATAATAACACACAAAATAATCTCAAAAAAAAAAAACATAATTCAATTTAATCATCTCCAATTTAATTCAATTATTTGAGACACAAAATAATTTTTATTGAATTAAATAAAGAGATTCATAATTTTAATAGATTGAGATTAAAAAATTTATTTTATATCCTGATGATTCGCTAAAGAGGAGGCTCTGATACTAATTGTTGAATTTAATAATTATTTCAAATAAGATCACATACATTCAGTAGCCTCTTTATCAAGATTAAAGGGAAAGAGAGTTTAGACACCTGATTTCATCATGAAAGGGATGTCGAAGGTTGCATGATCTTGAGAACTCTTGAGTTGAGGGATGAGAGTTTCTTCTCTCCTGTCTCTTCTTGATCCTTAGAGGAGATGAGAGGTCTCTAAGAGAGAGATAACATAATAGATGGTGGTGGAGAGGGAATTCTACTGATGATATATAACATCAAGGAATCTTACTTCAACTTATCATAGATCTAGGCCTAGTTACACACGTCTTGTATAGGCCCAAATTAATTTAGACTCTAATTCAAATAAGTCTAACAATTATAACAATTTTTTTCCGCAAATATTATCATGTTGCCAGTTCCGCAAACGTCAATCCCGAGAATAACTATTGATATGTCAGCGCCGATTTGTTACATCACATACTCTAAAATTAGAAGTTAGCTAATTAGAGAGAAGTGAAAAGAAAGCTTTTATTAATAATAATACAGGTGGAGTTCAATGTCATTCTAGTGTACGAAGAAGGGACATATGAACAGGAGTGGTTGAAATCTTAAGAAGAAGAAAGCGGAGAAAATATAGCCAATTGATCAAACAGGTGCAGCTTGCTCGAGAGACGGAGTTGCCATGTGGTTGCCTCATTGTAGATTCTGAAATTAAGAGCACAGTGATGTGCCCCATTGCACGTTCTAACGGTCAAAGAGCATACTAATGAATTGAGGATCTTAGATTTTTGAGAGTTCCTACCACGTGTAACTAAAAGGGACCTCTTTCTTATTATTGATACTGATGTGAACTGCAATATTACCAATGAAGGAACAATACAATTCAAAAGTTGTTTGATGGTGTAATATGCATATTGTCAAATGTTCAGATGTCTCTTGAGTTGAAGAAAAATCACACCTCATTGAGTAGTTTAGACTCCAAGGATTGCTAGTATTAAATTGTAGTTAGAGTGCTAAAAGTTTGAAAAAGACCGCATATGGATCAAGAGAAAAAAGGTTGGAAACCATAATAAAAAATTAAAAATAGGCCAAATTCATTGCCCAGTGTTCTTGAGCTAACAACGAGCCGTGCAACGATATGATAGTGCAGGGTCAGCATGGATCCATAAGGGTCTATTTGGTTGGTGGTAATTAGGAGGATTTGGAAAGATTAGCGAGACCCAGTGGCACTATGGATTCCAAATTTCTTTCCAAACTGTTCTTTCTGGCGTTTGGATGTCCAACACGGAGAGGTGGGTGTTTTCTTGATTTGGGCCGCCACGTCAGGTTCTGTTGAGAAAGTGAATTCCTGCCTTGCTTTCTAGAAAATAAGGTGAAAAGTATCCATTTTTTCTGAATTTGAGAGCCCCTGACCTTGTGTTTGGTTGGAAAAAATTAAGAGGGAAAATGAGTTTCGTTGCAGCGCAGCAGTTATCCTCCCCAAATAGGGAAGAAAACAACAGAAAGCTGTTAGCTTTGTAGACTAGACCTTTTCACTTAAATTTATGATTTCTGATAATTCAAATTGAGGTTTACAGCCAAACTGGCCCTTAAGTAGTCTTAGATGTTGGACTTCTTAGAGCGTCAAAGAGTTTGAACCTGAAATAAAGCAATCATTGGCTGCCACTGAGCAGTTGAGCTTGCTTTCACGGTAAAAATGAAACATCAATGAGGACCACCAAGTCCATTAAGTGCGCGACACTCGTCTCAAGGGCCTCACAGAGAAGAATCCCTTTTCCAAATTACTTATCACTCAAAATCTCAAAAATTCTCTAAGGCAACAAATATTCGATGATTGAAACAAAGGCTCTCCAAACACTTGTACTTATAGCCCTAAAAACTATCTTAGTTTAACTAACTATTTTAACACAAATCTTTACTTGATTAGGAGACTTGATGAAAATGTAGTTAGAAATTATATTACATTTTTTTTTTGTTAAGAGGGCTCAACTAGGCAATGTCATCCCCACAGGGATTCGATCAGGTGACCTTGAAGGAGCACACCTTGGGCCTAATCACAGGGCCAACTACAGGGGACAGAAATTCTAATACTTGATAGGCGTCAAAATATTTCCAAAGTCAAATTCTAAACAAAATTAGACTCTAGAATGGTTAATCCCAATAGGACTAGAGACGAATGTAATACGTAAGTTTCTAATGTGGACAATATGATTTATAACTTAAGAGGTGAGACCAACCTGATTTATCTGGTTGTAGTTACCACTGGAAATTTAGGAATGAACACTCGAGGAAGAAAGGAAAAAACTTCGTGTGGATCTCATCTCATATTATCTATTTTATTCCTTATTGTAGGGCAAGTCCAGAGACACCAGATATATATGCAGCAGCGATTGGGACCATTCGTTCGGCACCAAGTACAACAATCCACTTCATCAATAGAGAGAATCAAGAGCAGACTAACATCAGACGTCGATCTCTAGAAGCTATATACGTCTAAACTATTGATCTACTAAAGACATTCTGAATGTTGTTGTGATTTTCAGAGAAGGACCCCCACGACCGGGTTGATTGGGATAGCACACCAAAAATAGACCACAAGATTTATTAAGACAACATGAAGAAGAGAAGAAAAAGAAATTCCAAAGTAAATAGAAAGTCAACAAACAATATAACGTGGTTCCACCGATCAAACAGATCGTGTGTCTGAAACTTTATTAAAACTTTAGTGAGTACAAAAAGAATTACCACACCTCACACTGAAAAGATTATAAATCCTTGATGGTCGCCAAAAACAGCGAACCATTGTGGTAAAGCTTCTCTAACGAATCTCTCACCTATATGAATTACACCCTTAAAAATTACTAATTCATTGGGATTTTCTCCGAATTACATTGAAGGCCACCCATAAGGGGTTATTTATCGATCATGGAACTCTCCTAATTTTAAACAATCTCCATCAATTAGAATAAAAGAAACTTGAATCCAGTTCGGACTCAAAAAACAAATCTAGGAAAGGAAACTGTCAGATCCGATAGTAATCAACATTCACGGCGTATTCACGTCATAATCCCAGCAATCTCCCTCTTGACTTGAATATGTCCAAGTCCAAGATAGCCATCATGCTCTATTTGCTCGCATCCACGCACAATTGAACAAACTTGACTTCATCTCCATCTCACTCCCTCTTCTTCATAACCCCCTCATAAGGTTCACAGCTTGATTAGGTCGAAAAAGTTCAGGCCCATCCTAAACTTTATTGCCCAGTGATCTCCTTGATATACACAAGATCTATGAGAATCTACTCCACCATAAGAGTAACAATCTAGACTATCTTGTTACGCCCCTAATCCCAATCTCTCTTTGGGGTACAACTGAATATCTGAACTCGAAACCATTGTAGTCTCTGATTGTTCTACAACCGCCGCTTCCAATACAAAGAATAATTGCAATCCACCAACTGTAATTTCTGAATTTTGTAATATATACACATTACCGACATATTCGGCTTGAAACATCACACAGGCCTCTTTGAAAACTTCCATAAGATCACTGTTCGAACTGAAACAGAACCCTTCCCCTCGTAGGGCTTCAAGATGTACCTTGATTCGGGAACATGACGAACACCTTGAAGAGTACTGATGCATCCATCATGAGACTGAAACTGAAACTGAATTATTTCTTCTTCAACTGCCTTTTTCGTAGCAGAATTCCCCATGAAGATTTTTCCCCTTAAACCGAAGTGCATGAAAAGAACATCTTCCTATTGGAACTGATATGTTGCGAACATCAAGAATTTATGACCCATCTATCTTTATTACTAACTGATCTGTCAGTAGAAGATAGAATGTTGCACTATTCTTCATCCCCTCCAAGCAGTATAGTAACATTAGCATCTGGTTGTTTCTTCTTTCGAAGCCAACACTCAGATCTAATATGCCCATTCTTGTGACAATAATTGCACGTCAAATTTTTATATTTTGAGTTACATGTGAAACTTCCATTATTATTCTTTTCCCTTGAATAATGAACTTTCTCAGGATCATCATGCTGAGACTATTGGCCCAGAAGCCTTCCACTCTAGTTTTGATGATGATTAACTTATGTAGTTATAGTTTACTAATAATCTTGTGATATTTAGTTTCAAATATTTAACCAAGATATTAGTAGGTGATTAGATTCAACAAAGATGTTTTGGAGCTTTCACATAGTGATTCACGAGCCCGAGCGTCAAGTTCATATCTAGCACTCATTTGGAGTCAAGCTCGGTGGATCACGTTTGGATCGAGTCGATTTGGAGACGGTGCTCTACAAGAAGACCTCGATTTGTTTTAGAATAGTTAGTTTAGATCCATTGTAAAGTTAGATAGTGTGATATGCTCAAGTTCACAACACACACACTTGTTTTAAGTTTCATGTTTATTGGTTTAACCGATCTAGGTTTTTAAGTCAAAAACATTGATATATAAATCTTTATATATATATTGGATTCTATCATATACTATATGCTTCAAAGTTGTTTCAATATCATATTTTTATATTTACATGAGTTTTGTAGAAAATGATTTTTCATTTCAAAAATCTAAGTTTTAGAAAATACGGATTTTGATTTTCAACAAAATTTGTAAGTCACAAAAATGGTTCAAAATGTTTGTAACATGGTTTCATTTTTACTCAAACATGTTTGTAATTCAAATATATAACAAGAACCTATTTTTATAGAATTTATGAGATTTTATGGGATTTATTTGATAATAAAAAGACCAGTGTTCAAGTCCTGTATTTTGCCCTGCCAGGCTCTGGCGGTCGACCGGGCCGGTCGACCGGACCGGTCGACCGATGTGCACAAGACGTGCACAAAGGCCAGTATGTTTGGCCGGTCGACCAAGCGGTCGACCGACTGAAATCAGCTCACTTTCGGGTTGGCCCGGTCGACCGGGCGGTCGACCGGCCAGAGAGCCGTTGCTCTCTGGTTCTGGGTACGGTCGACAGGGCAGTCGACCGGAGGGCTCAACGGTCGATTTTTTGACCGTTGGCCGGTCGACCGGAAGGCCAATCTGGGCCTTTTCTGCTGCCAACGGGCAGATTTCAAATGGGGTATAAATATCCCCCATTTGAGTTGTTTCTCAACAAGTTTTTGAAGAGCAAAAAGAGTAGAGCCAAAAAAATTCATCTTTATTTGTTTTAAAGGGTTGGAAAAATCATAGAAAAATTAGATATTTGGGATATTGGTTTTGATCTTCATTTCAATCTTATTCTAGTTGTTTTCCCGAGTATTTTTCTTTGTGTTTTTGTTTTCAAACTCTTTATTTTTCACACTTGAGCTTATCTTGCTATCCTATCTATTAGGATCTTTGTTTTGTGGGAAAAGAAATTAGTTTGTGGTCTTTGTGATCACCAAGTTGTAAACCCTCCTTATTTGTGATATCCCTCTTGTGTAGAGGTTGATTATTAGAGTGATGGCTTTGTGCCCTATCCCTCTAGTGAGAGGTTGATTGGTTGTTTGGCTTTGTGCCTATCCCTCATTTGTGAGGTGGATATTGTGTTGGCTTTGTGCCTAACCTCTAAGTGTAGAGGTTGTGTTGTATTTGAGAGAGGAGTTGTGTACTCTCGGTTATTGTATTGCCCAAAATCCTCAGTGGAGGTTCTCTGTGTGGGAAGCCCTGTGTGGACGAGTTAGTGAAAATCCTTCTGTGTGAAGGCGGGGACGTAGAGCTGCTCGAACCTTGAGACATATCTTGGTGTTTGCGTTTGATCCACTTTCTCTAACTCTCTCTTATATTGTGCCTTGCATTGATTCATATTGTCATACCACTCTTATATGCTTGGTTGTGTTTGTTTGTGTGCCTCACTTGTGTTTAACCACGAAAGCTTCATATAGCACCTCAACTCTTATTCAGAAGAATCAAGAGGAGTTAGTTCAGAGCCCTTCACCGGGAATTCGGCTACACTCGTTGGTTACACTAAGTGTGTTGCAATTAGTTTTTAATTTTCCCATTATTGTTCATAAATTAACCATACACCTATTCACCCCCCTCTAGGTGTACTTTCAATTAGTATCAGAGCCTACGCTCCTGATATTAGGTTTAACCACCTAGGAGTGTAATCTTGGTTTTGCTAATCTATCATTTGTATTTGCACACATATAGTTTGAACTCCTGGATATCCCTCCCAAGTTTGATATCTTTAAAATTGATATATGAAAGGTTATGATGAGTTGTCATTTAAAAGCCATAAGTTATAAAGTTTACCTTGCCATTACTAAGGAATTCTACCTTAGTGATAGCAAGCATATAGAGGCTAATGCACTAGCCCTAAAGGCACTTAGAGCATCTCTTAGTAAAGAATATTTAAAATATAGTTTCTCATTGTGATTCCGCCTTTGCAGTGTGGAACATTTTGACATCTCCCGAGCTACAAACTCAAATCAATAAGAAGGGGAAATCTAACGGAGAAGAATCCGAACATCATTACTTCATGGTCCAAGGGAATGACTCCCTTGAGGTATATTCGGAATCTCAATTAGATGATTGTGCTAGTTCTTCTTGTGATGAATATATTGATGCCGATGCATTGAATGAAGAACTTTTCATTGTGTGTGAAAAATTATTAGAAAAATATAAAGTTTTGAAAAAGAAGAGTTTTGGATTTAACAAAGAAAATGAAAACTTGTGTTCAAAACTTGATTTGGTTTTGCAAGAAAGAGATGAGATTTCTAATGAAAGGGATTCATTGAAATCTAAGTTTGATCTTACCCTAAATGAAAACAATATTTTAAAAAATAAAAATGATTATGAAAACGTTTTAAAGAAAAATAAGTCTTTATCATCAAAACTTGATTTTGTTGTAAAAGAAAATGTTTCTTTGAAAAACAAAATTGATTTGATTTCAAAAGATTTAGAAGTTCGCTTAAATGAAAATAAATCGTTGAAAAATAATTTAGATACACATGTTTGCCATACTAGTATAACTTCACCATCTAGTGTATCTATTGCATGCACCTCCTCTTCTATAATTGAAAATGATATATCTATGCTTAAGAAGAGTGTTGATTGTTTGGGCTCCACTTTGAGCCATTGTGCCATTATTCACTCTCAGTTGGAATCTATGTTTCGCAAGAAACAAGTTCCTTCTATGCATGCACACAAATCACGGCATACACATGCTTCCCACGTTCACACCCATAACACTTTGTATGCTCATGTGTACACTTGTATATATTATGGACGTAAGGGCCACCTTACTAAATTTTTTTATGATAGGAAACATGATTCCAATTTAGCAAATAAATTTGTTTGGGTTAGGAAAGGAGCTAACCCCCATGGACCCAAAAGAGTACGGGTACCAAAGACCACTCCTATTCTATTTGATGTAGGTGTGGGCTCTCACATGACGTGAGAGTGATGGTGCCTTGAGGTGGATGCGTTCCGAGCTTAAAGAGGACTATTTGGATGCATCACTTTCAAGGGGAGTTTGGTGGAAGGACCACCATGGTTTGGAGATATGGAGATGTGCCCTTTTGATTTTAGTAACGATCTCTTACTCCTTATTTATGTTTACATGCTTTTCATATTATTGATTTTTAGCATGTCATGTTTTAATGTTCATTATGTCATATGCCATGATTATTAGTCCTATGACATACATGATTAGTATTTGAGATCACTCATGTTTATATGGACCCTTATTTTGTGTTCTCATATTTGTTTAGCTATTGTGTATATCATAGATCTAATGCATGTTCATTTACTATAATGATCATATGAGTTTTGTTTTGATTTTTATGCTTCATGTTTTGAATACATGTTTAGATGTTAGTTTTCATTAAAACTTGAATATATACTTGTACAACTAATGAGACACAAATAAATTATTATATGTTTGTGCTTGTATACTCATTTGTACTCATTAGATGTACTAGTATAGTTTAGTTTTGATGATTCATACATTTTGACTTGTATTCCTATTTTGTACATGTTTTTGTTTAACTTTATGTATATGTCTATTTTGTCTAAACTAATAGTTATACATATACATCCTTGAGCCACTTGCCTTCATGCATATCCTTTTGTGGACTCGTTTATGTTAGGATATGTATGTATACTCTAGTTTGTATAAGACATACATATACCTTGAAGGAATTCTAGTTTTGATGATTTTCATGTTTCAAGGAATTTCATTATGAGCTTGATTGCTTATTTTCATGACTATGTCTTTCACAAAACTTGTATACTCATATTACTTGATATTTTCTCATGATTTTATTTTCATGAGTATTATATGTGCTATATAGATTTTGAGTGACATTAGTTTAGTGATTTTTATATTTTATGAAATTTATTCTTGTTTTATTCCTTACTTGAAGGATTTCGTACTAGTTTTCAAATTTTATCATATAACTAGTTACGGTATTCTTCATATGGTAGAGTTTTCAAACATGTTATATTATTTTTAAACTTATTTTCGAAAACCCTTACCCTTCCAAGGGCGGCTGGTTGGGCGACCATGCCTTGTATGCTCTTAATTGAAAATCTATTTAAACATGTGCATGAATGGGTGGTAGGGAATATGAGTTATATACTTGATTCTTATTATACTTTCAATTGGTATCATTGGATCTTTTCAATTGGTATCACTATTGACATTCTTTTTATATACTCATATATGTTTTTATATATGTATGCTTACACTTCAAATAGTATCAATTTCGATTGGTATTTAATTTTTCATACATATATTATATTTTATTTGTGCTTACTATCTTTATATCTTTGAGCACAAATTTTGGTTATGCTAAGCTTGATTTCTTAAATGACTATTTGATTATATTTCAATTGGTATCTTATACAAGCTTGTGCATTATTTTGTTTGGTATTTCATAAAGGGAGAGAAAATTCATATTTCACCTTTTAATTGATTTTGTTTACATTTGGTATTTTACTCCCACACTTTATGTTAAAAAATGATTGAAAAATGATATTGATTTTTTTAGTATCATATGCTCCTAGGGTAAAATATTTTCAATTGGTACTAATTTTTACAATTGGTATCAAGATTACCTATATGTTTACATCTTTCAATTGATATCAAAATTTTTGGTTGATTTCTTCAAAATATTTTGTTTACTTTCAATTGGTATAATATAGACATGTTTATTTAACCTTATATTAAAAACATTTGTTTTATATACTTTCAATTGGTATGTTTTATTTATTTTCAATTGATATCATGATGCACTAAATTGATATAATTTTTTAATTGGTATCATAATGTTTTGATTTGATTTCACCCCTTGTTGATATTTTTTTTGTTAAAACAAAAAGGGGGAGAACATTGTTTTATTGTTGTTTTGATTTGAAAAATGATTTAACCCCTTTGTTGATGATTGACAAAAAGGGGGAGAAGTATTTGAGTTTATATGCATATTTATTGTTTATTTGTAAGTTTATATATGTTTATTGTTTATGTGTAAGTTTATATCAAAGTTTGTTTGATGTTTTGATGTTTTGCTGATATTGATATCAAGAGCATGGATATTAGTATCAAGAACATATTTTGTTGTTTTGTTTTATTGATATTAAGAACTTTTGTTAAAATTTTTATTGTTGGTATCAAGAGCTTTTATTGATTATTTTTCTGTTGGTAATCAAGAGTTTTTATTGATTGGTATCAAGAGCTTTATTTCTTTTATTGATAAAGCTTTCAATTGAAAATTTTTTTTATTGGTATCAAGAGCAATTATTCAAAGAACATGTTTATTTTAAGTTTATATTTTCAATTGGTATTTAAGAACATGTTTATTTTAAAAAAGGGAAAAGGAATTTATTTTAAAAATTTGGTATCAAAAGCATGTTTATTTCATTGTTTTATACATGTTTATGCATATTCATGTTTAACATTAATTCCATATCTTATTGTTTATTGCTATGCATGAGTTAAGGGGGAACTTCTTTGAAGCTTAACTTGAATCCATGCATATATAACTCAATGAGTTTTGTCATCATCAAAAAGAGGGAGATTGTTGGCCCAGAGGTCTTCCACTCTAGTTTTGATGATGATTAACTCATGTAGTTATAGTTTACTAATAATCTTGTGATATTTAGTTTCAGATATTTAACTAAGATATTAGTAGGTGATTAGCTTCAACAAAGGTGTTTTGGAGCTTTCACATGGTGATTCAAGAGCCCGAGCGTCAAGTTCATATCTAGCACTTATTTGGAGTGAAGCTCAGTGGATCACGTTTGGATCGAGTCAACTTGGAGACGGCACTCTAAAAGAAGACCTCGGTTTGTTTTAGAATAGTTAGTTTAGATCCATTGTAAAGTTAGATAGTGTGATATGCTCAAGTTCACAACACACGCACTCGTTTTAAGTTTTATGTTTATTGGTTTTGGTTTTTGGTTTAACCGATCTTGGTTTTTAAGTCAAAAACATTGATATATAAATCTTTATATGTATATTGGATTCTATCCATATACTATATGCTTCAAAGTTGTTTCAATATCATGTTTTTGTATTTACATGAGTTTTGGAGAAAACGATTTTTTATTTCAAAAATCCAAGTTTTGAAAAATACGGATTTTGGTTTTCGGCAAAATTTGTAAGTCACAAAAATGGTTCAAAATGTTTGTAACATGGTTTGATTTTTACTCAAACATGTTTGTATTTCAAAGATATAACAAGAACCTATTTTTGTAGAATTTATGAGATTTTATGGGATTTATTTGATAATAAAAAGACCAGTATTCAAGTCCTGTATTTTGCCCTGCCAGGCTCTGGAGGTCGATCGGGACGGTCAACCGGACCAGTGGTCGGTCGACTGATGTGCACAAGACGTGCACAAAGGCCAGTATGTTTGGCCGGTCGACCGAGCGATCGACCGACTGAAGTCAGTCCACTCTCAGGTTGGCCCGTTCGACCGGGCGGTTGACCAGCCAGGGAGCCGTTGCTCTCTGGTTCTTGTTGGCCCAAAAGGTTACACTCTCCATTTGTTTAGAGTTTTAATGATAACAAAACAAATAAGAGCCATTTGGTACTAATAAGTTTGTTCAAGATAAGTTTCAGGTTTTGTACCATGTTTGGAGGCTATTGCTTAGCTTTTGCAAGAAATTCTAAGTTCATGGAGCAAAGAAGGCTATGGCACATCAAGGAAGTAACATAGAAGAGAAGGCTCTAGCTAGGCTTTGCATGGCTCAAGACTTCAAGATTGTTCAAGAGAATTCATTAGATTTGTTTTTAGTTTTATAGTTTTATTAAAGAATAATGAATAGGTTTGAAACTCTATCACACACGTTTTTGCGCACATATCATTTCCAAAAATATTCCCTATATATATAAAAATTATTTTAACTTAAAGCCTTTTGATTACAAACTCAATTTTGGGTATTATACATGTTTCAAATCAAAACTATCTTGTTATTTTTCAAATCCCCTTCAAAATTCTTGCTCAGTTTTGACTTTTGGCCTGAGCCGGTCGACCGACCGGTCGACCGACACTAGTCAGGTCAGATCAGCCGACCGACCCACTCGACTGGATTTCTGGTAGTTTTGGTGCATATCCGTGTGCACGTTTCCCGGTCGACCGGGCGGACGACCGAAGCCCTTCGGTCGATCGAGCGGCTGGCCGACTGAAATGGTGTCACTCTCTGTTTATTTTGGTCGACCGGGCAGACCGAGAGCCTGCAACGGTCACTTTATTTGAACTCCGGTCGACCGACCGGTCGGCCGAGAGAGCCGTTTCAGCCATAACGGCTAGTTTTTAAACACGTTTTAAATTTGTCTTTTTCTTCTCTAAATGTGTTTAAATGGTATTTTCTGGGTCAAATACTTCCTAATTACCATTATGTGGGTTTACTCTTTAATCCCTAACCCTCTCCTATAAATAGGGGTGATTAGGGAGAGGTTTTGATAACAACAAGCATTTACAAAAAGTTTCAAAAGTTTTCAAAGGCATTCAAAAGAGTTTGGTCCTTGATTTTTGTGCTGAAGAATCCCTCATCACTGAAGTTTTATTTTCTAAATTCTCTCAAGTTTATTTTTCTTTTTCCACTTACAATATTTGAGCTTCAAATTCTAACCATTATTCTACAGGGCTCTTGTAAGGGAAAGAGGTTTTTGCAAAAGAAAGTTTGAGGTCTTTTGATCACCAAGAGAGAACTTGTACTTGAAATTGTGGAGTTGGGTACTCCGGTGTAGTTGTAACTATTTGTGAAGTTAGTAGTTAGAAATCCTTCTGGGTGAAGGCGGGGACGTAGAGCTGGGAGCTCGAACCTCGGAAAAATTCTTGGTGTTTGCGTTTGGTTTACTTGCTCTTATCTCTTGCACTATATTCTTACTTCAATTATTTGCTTGAATTACTTACTTCAATTACTTGGTCTATTTTCACTCATTGCTTTATTCACTTGTTGCATTTTCATATTGTCAATCAAATACTCATACAACAAGATTACATTGCGCACCTCCAACTCATATCTAGAGGAATCAGGAGGAAGAAGTTCAGAGCCCTTCACGGGGTATTCGGCTTCTAGTCTTATTTTGGGTTGATTGTTGCATCATAATTTTTTATTGTGCATTAATTAGCATAATCACCTATTCACCCCCCTCTAGGTGATTTTCAATTGGTATCAGAGCTTGGACTCTAGGTTTGGCTTAACATCCTTAGAGAGATCCTTAAAATTTGCTAATTAATCATTTGCATTCCTTCATTCATACACTAGTAAACATGGCTGACAACATCAAAACCCCTCCTAAATTTGATGGACTTAATTTTCCTATTTGGAAGGTTAGGATGACTATTTTCTTACAATCTTTAGGTAGCTTAGTTGCTAAATCCTTGACCAAATCCTATGTTAGACCCGATCGTGATGAAAGCACTTGGTCCGACTTTACCTTTAGAGAATATGAGGCTAACTCTAAGGCCCAAAATTCCCTTCTAACCGCCTTGAATGAGGATGACCTTACACAGGTAATACATTCCCAATCCGCCTATGAGATTTGGTAACATTTGTTGGTCACACACGAGGGGACATCACAAGTAAAGAGAGCTAAGATAGATCTCTTGAGGTCCCAATATGAAACTTTTAAAATGATTGATGATGAATCTATTGATTGCATGATTACAAGATTTACTAAAATCACCAATGCTCTTTCCTCTTTAGGTGATGATATTAGCAATGACCAAAAGGTGCGGAAAGTAATTCGGGCTCTTCCTTCATCATGGGAGATAAAGGCCACCACCTTGAAAGAATTGAATGACAAGGATGAAATGGATCTTATAAGTCTCATTGGAAATTTGAAGACTCATGAGATGGAAAAGAAGGCAAGAGAAGAAGCGGCTCCTCAAAAGAAGAAATCCATGGCCTTCAAGTCTTCCTCCACTCTTGATGACGAAGAAGAAGATGAAGAAGAAGATGAGGAGCTCTCCCTTCTTGTGCGAAACGTGAAGAGAATGTACCGTAAGAACAAACTCAACTTTAGAAGGAAGTTTGAAGGAAAAGAGGAGAGAAGAATCATTTGCTACAATTGCCGAAAGCCCGAACACATCATGGCGGATTGCCCAGATTTCAAGAAGAAGATGACTTCCTCCTTCAAGCCAAAGAAGCCGGTGGAAAAGAAAGCCTACAAAGCCACATGGGATTCGGAAAGCGAATCCGAAGACGAGGTGGACACGGCGAACATGTGTTTCATGGCAAACACACCAAAGGTAACCCCACAACCTCTTGATAAAGATGATGAATTAAGTAAAGAAGTTATTGTACATGCTTTTGTTGAACTCTCGGAAACCTATGACAATAAAAAGATTGAATGTTCTAAATTGAAAAAGGAAGTTGCTTTTCTTAAAAATCAACTTGCTATTGTTTCTAGAGAAAAAGATGAAATTTCTTCCAATCTTATTTCTACTCAAAATGAATTTAGTGCTTATAAAGTTGCTTGCAAAGCAAAATTTTCAAAGATTGATGAAAAAGAATTTTCTTCATTAAAAACTAGAATTGTTGATTTTGAAAAAGTTTTGAAGGATTGTGCTTTCAACACTAAGAAACTTGAGGAAATATTTTCTAAAAAGCACACTTCTCTGGCTAAAACTTCTAATGTCAAAATTCCTCATGCTCACACTACGCACAACACTCATGCTAAATCTACGCATGCTCACAAGTCACACACTCACTATGCTTTTAAATATGGTAGAGTGTATAGATGTACTTATTGTGGCAAGAATGGACATTTGGCTAAGTTTTGTTATGACCAAATAAATAGAACAAATAATCTTGTATGGATTCATGACACTAACGCTTTAGGACCCAAGAAAATGTGGGTACCAAAATCAAGTCCTAAATTATTTGATGTAGGTACACACTAAGGCTCCAAGACGTAAGGAGCGATGGTACCTTGATAGTGGTTGTTCAAGACACATGACATGGGATATCAACAACTTTACAACCCTATCAAGGTACGTTGAAGGTGGCACCGTCACCTTCGGGGATGACTCCAAGGGCACTATCATTGGTATAGGTAACATTCAAATTGGTGCATCTCCTATTATAGAAAATGTTGTTCTTGTTGATGGTTTAAAACATAACTTGCTTAGTATAAGTCAACTTTGTGATCGTGGTCTTAAAGTTGTTTTTGATGACTCTTCTTGCAAGATTTTTGATTGCAAAACCAATGATTGTATTCTAACCGGATTTCGTGATGATAATGTTTATATCATTGACATGCTTAATTTGAATTGTTCTACTAAATGCTTGAATGTTTTTGATGAAAATTCTTGGCTTTGGCATAGAAGATTAGGACATGCATCTTTTGACCATCTTTCTAGGATTAATTCTAAGGAATTGATGAAGGGTATTCCTTATTTGAAGTTTGAGAAAGACCACATTTGTGGTGCGTGCCAACTTGGGAAACAAACCAAGTCTTCCTTCAAACCAATCAAGGATATCATGTCAACTAGGCCATTAGAATTAATTCATATGGATCTTTTTGGACCAACTAAAACTAAGAGCTTAAATGGTAGTAGATATGCATTTGTTTTAGTTGATGATTTTTCCCGATTTACTTGGGTTTTCTTTTTGGAACACAAAGATCAAACTTTTTCTCATTTCAAGATTTTTCGAAAAAGGGTTGAAAAAGAAAAAGGTTTTTCGATTTTGAAAATAAGGAGTGATAGAGATGGTGAGTTTGTTAACCAACTCTTCATGACTTATTGTGATGAAAAGGGAATCAAGCATGAAATGTCATGTCCTAGAGCTCCACAACAAAATGGAGTTGTAGAAAGAAAGAATAGAACACTTCAAGAGATGGCTAGGACCTTGATAAGTGAATATGACCTCCCTCAATATCTATGGGCCGAGGCCGTAAACACCGCATGCTATATTTCAAATCGTATTTATTTGTGTAAAAATTCTTTCAAAACATCTTTTGAAATGTATCATTCTAGAAAACCTAATGTTGCATATTTCAAAGTTTTTGGATGCAAGTGTTTTGTTTTGAATACTAGAGATAACTTGGGTAAATTTGATGCTAAGGCTTATGAAGCTATTTTTGTTGGATATTCTTCTACTAGTAAAGCTTATTGAGTATTCAATAGATCTTTCCTTGCCATTGAAGAATCCATGCATGTTAAATTTGAAGAATCTAATGTGGTTGTTGAGAATGTTGTAGAGATTGACCCATTAGGTGAAGACATGGAGAGACTATCCTTAAAGGACTCACCCGCTCAAGAAGAAAAGGAAGAACCCATTGGTGATGTTCAAGAGGATAAAGAGGAAAGCTCTCAACCGCTTCCTAAAGATTGGATATACGCTACAAATCACCCCGAGGAACTCATTTTAGGTGATGTCTCTAATGGGGTAACAACTCGCTCCAAACTCCATGACTTATGTGGTAACTTTGCATTCATTTCTCATTTTGAACTCAAAAGCATCCTCGAAGCCGAGGCGGACTCATATTGGTTGCTAGCCATGCAAGAGGAACTCAATCAATTTGAGCGCAATCAAGTTTGGCACCTTGTACCTAGGCCTCACGATAGACCAATAATTGGTACTAAGTGGATCTTTAGGAACAAGATGGATGAGTCCGGAAATGTTATTAGGAATAAAGTTAGGTCAGTGGCCCAAGGTTACACTCAAGTTGAAGGAATTGACTTTGAGGAGACCTTTGCACCCGTAGTACGGCTTGAAGTCATACGGATAACACTAGCTTTTGCATCTTTTAAAAATTTTAAACTTTTTCAAATGGATGTGAAAAGTGCATTTTTAAATGGTTTTATTAATGAAGAAGTTTATGTTGAACAACCTCCTGGTTTTATTGATCATGTTCATCCTAATTATGTTTTCAAACTTGATAAAGCTTTGTATGGATTGAAGCAAGCTCCAAGAGCTTGGTATGAAAGGCTTTCTAGTTTTCTCATTTCAAATGATTTTGTTAAAGGCAAAGTAGACGCAACTCTTTTTACTAAGCATGTTAATAATAACATTTTAATTGTGCAAATTTATGTTGATGATATAATCTTTGGTTCTACTAATGAGTTTTTATGCAAGGAGTTTGAAAAGGTTATGCAATGTGAGTTTGAAATGTCTTCCATGAGTGAATTGAATTTCTTTCTTGGACTCCAAATCAAGCAATTACAAGATGGGATATTCATAAGTCAATCCAAGTATGCAAAGGATCTCGTAAAGAAGTTTGGACTTGAAGGATCAAAAGTTTGCAACACTCCCATGGCAACTACAACCAAGCTTGATAAGGATGACCAAGGTAAATATGTTGATATTAAGTTATATAGAAGCATGATAAGAAGTTTGTTGTATTTGACGGCAAGTAGGCCGGACATCATGTTTAGTGTATGTCTTTGTGCTAGATTCCAATCGTGTCCTAAAGAGTCCCATCTTATTGCGGTAAAACGCATCATTCGTTATATTAAGGGCACAATTGGAATGGGTCTTTGGTATCTGAAAATCGGAGATTTTTCAATGAGGAGTTTTTCGGATGCGGACTATGCGGGTTGTAGAGTAGATAGAAAGAGTACTAGTGGGACATGTCAACTTCTTGGAAATTGTCTTGTTTCATGGTCCTCTAGGAAACAAACTTCCGTAGCTCTCTCAACCGCCGAGGCGGAGTATGTTGCAGCGGGGGCTTGTTGTGCACAAGTCCTTTGGATGAAACATACTCTCCTTGATTATGATTTGCATTATGATCATATAAATTTTTTTTGTGATAATACTAGTACTATTCATATGACCAAGAATGCAAATCAACATAGTAAGACCAAGCACATTGAGATTAGATATCACTTTCTTAGAGATCATTTTGAGAAAGGAGATATAGATATTGATTATATTTCCACGGATTTGCAACTTGCCGATATTTTCACTAAACCACTTGATTTTGCTAGATTCTCCTTTATTTGTGGTGAACTAAATGTTTGTGTTATTGAATAAAAATGTTTTTCTTACCCTTTTTGATGTATGACAAAAAGGGGGAGAATAAGTTTGAGTTTATTATGGTCTTGATTTCAATATATATTGTTTTTGTTTATATTGTTTTTGTTTTTACAATGTGTTTATGATTTCTTATATTTAAGTTTAAGTGTTTTGCAAGTGTTTAATATCTCATGATTTTTGCTTGCATATTACATTATTTTTATTTGTTTAATGTAGCATAATTTGAGGGGGAGCTTAACACCTCTCTTTTATTTTTTTTTAACATAGCCTATTATTTTTATCATCATCAAAAAGGGGGAGATTGTTGGCCCAAAAGGTTACACTCTCCATTTGTTTAGAGTTTTGATGATAACAAAACAAATAAGAGCCATTTGGTACTAATAAGTTTGTTCAAGATAAGTTTCAGGTTTTGTACCATGTTTGGAGGCCATTGCTTAGCTTTTGCAAGAAATTCTAAGTTCATGGAGCAAAGAAGGCTTATGGTACATCAAGGAAGTAACATAGAAGAGAAGGCTCTAACTAGGCTTTGCATGGCTCAAGACTTCAAGATTGTTCAAGAGAATTCATTAGATTTGTTTTTAGTTTTATAGTTTTGTTAAAGAATAATGAATAGGTTTGAAGCTCTATCACACACATTTTTGCGCACATATCATTTCGAAAAATATTCCCTATATATATAAAAATTATTTTAACTTAAAGCCTTTTGATTACAAACTCAATTTTGGGTATTATACATGTTTCAAATCAAAACTATCTTGTTATTTTTCAAATCCCCTTCAAAATTCTTGCTCAGTTTTGACTTTTGGCCTGAGCCGGTCGACCGACCGGTCGACGGACACAAGTCAGGTCAGATCAGCCGACCGACCCAGTCGACTAGATTTCTGGCAGTTTTGGTGCATATCCGTGTGCACGTTTCCCGGTCGACCGGGCAGACGACCGAAGCCCTTCGGTCGACCGAGCGGCTGGCCGACTGAAATGGTGTCACTCTCTGTTTATTTCGGTCGACCGGGCGGTCGACCGAGAGCCTGCAACGGTCACTTTATTTGAACTCCGGTCGACCGACCGGTCGACAGAGAGAGCCGTTTCAGCCATAACGGCTAATTTTTAAACACGTTTTAAATTTGTCTTTTTCTTCTCTAAATGTGTTTAAATGGTATTTTCTGGGTCAAATACTTCCTAATTACCATTATTTGGGTTTACTCTGTAATCCCTAGCCCTCTCCTATAAATAGGGGTGATTAGGGAGAGGTTTTGATAACAACAAGCATTTACAAAAAGTTTCAAAAGTTTTCAAAGGCATTCAAAAGAGTTTGGTCCTTGGTTTTTGTGCTGAAGAATCCCTCATCACTGAAGTTTTATTTTCTAAACTCTCTCAAGTTCATTTTTCTTTTTCCACTTACAATATTTGAGCTTCAAATTCTAACCATTATTCTATGGGGCTCTTATAAGGGAAAGAGGTTTTTGCAAAAGAAAGTTTGTGGTCTTTTGATCACCAAGAGAGAACTTGTACTTGAAATTGTAGAGTTGGGTACTCCGGTGTAGTTGTAACTATTTGTGAAGTTAGTAGTTAGAAATCCTTCTGGGTGAAGGCGGGGACGTAGAGCTGGGAGCTCGAACCTCGGAAAAAGTCTTGGTGTTTGCGTTTGGTTTACTTGCTCTTATCTCTTGCACTATATTCTTACTTCAATTATTTACTTGAATTACTTACTTCAATTACTTGGTCTATTTTCACTCATTGCTTTATTAACTTGTTGCATTTTCATATTGTCAATCAAATACTCATACAACAAGATTGCATTGCGCACCTCCAACTCTTATCTAGAGGAATCAGGAGGAAGAAGTTCAGCGCCCTTCACGGGGTATTCGGCTTCTAGTCTTGTTTTGAGTTGATTGTTGCATCATAATTTTTTATTGTGCATTAATTAGCATAATCACCTAGTCACCCCCCCTCTAGGTGATTTTCAGTTCTGGGCACGGTCGACTGGACGGTCGACCGGAGGGCTCAACGGTCGATTATTTGACCGTTGGCCGGTCGACCGGAAGGCCAATCTGGGCCTTTTCTGATGCCAACTGGCAGATTTCAAATGGGGTATAAATGTCCCTCCATTTGAGTTGTTTCTTAACAAGTTTTTGAAGAGCAAAAATTTCATCTTCTCTAGTGTTTTATACAAGTTTTCAAAAGAGATTTTAGAGCCAAAAGGATTCATCTTTATTTGTTTTAAAGGGTTGAAAAAATCAAAGAAAAATTAGATATTTAGGATATTGGTTTTGATCTTCATTTTAATCTTATTCTAGTTGTTTTCTCAAGTATTTTTCTTTGTGTTTTTTATTTCCAAACTCTTTATTTTTCACGCTTGAGCTTATCTTGCTATCCTATCTATTGGGATCTTTGTTTTGTGGGAAAAGAAATTGGTTTGTGGTCTTTGTGATCACCAAGTTGTAAATCATCCTTATTTGTGATATCCCTCTTGTGTAGAGGTTGATTATTGGAGTGGTGGCTTTGTGCCCTATCCCTCCAGTGAGAGGTTGATTGGTTGTTTGGCTTTATGCGTATCCCTCATTTGTGAGGTGGATATTGTGTTGGCTTTGTGCCTAGCCTCTAAGTGTAGAGGTCTTGTTGTATTTGAGAGAGGAGTTGTGTACTCCCGGTTATTGTATTGCCCAAAATTCTCAGTGGAGGTTCCCTGTGTGGGAAGTCCTGTGTGGACGAGTTAGTGAAAATCCTTCTGTGTGAAGGCGGGGATGTAGAGCTGTGTGCTCGAACCTCGAAACATATCTTGGTATTTGCGTTTGATCCACTTTCTCTAACTCTCTCTTATATTGTGCCTTGCATTGATTCATATTTTCATATCACTCTTATATGCTTGGTTGTGTTTGTTTGTGTGCTTCACTTGTGTTTAACCACGAGAGCTTCATATACCTCCTCAACTCTTATTCAGAGGAATCAAGAGGAGTTAGTCCTGATCCCTTCACTGGGAATTCGGCTACACTCGTTGGTTACACTAAGTGTGTTGCAATTAATTTTTAATTTTTGCATTATTGTTCATAGATTAGTCAACACCTATTCACCCCCCTCTAGGTGTACTTTCAGAGACTCACCTGTTAACTAAGTATCAATTTTGTCCTAATTGAGCAGATGCTTCTTGACCTCATTGACCTTGATTGTTGACTTACCTCCATAAACGATAGCTTCTTTAAAACTCATATATGAAGAAGGTAAAAAGCATAATAATAGAAGTGCTTGATCCTCATCTTCTTCCTTAACCTTTAACTTATCTAGATCATTGATAATAGAGAATAATTCTGCAATGTGAGACTTGATAGGTGTACCTTTATACATGCGAAGAAGAAAGAGACGATGCTTTATAATCAACTAATTCTCCAATGACTTCTTTAGATAGTGGTTCTAAAGTCGCTCCCACAGCGAGGACACTGTTTTCTCTGTAAAAAACTAATCCTACACTTCGTACGCCAAGCAAAGTTGAATAGCTATCAAGGCTTTTTCATCCAACTCATGCCAAGTTTCTTTTTTCATGTCTTAAGGCTTTTTCTCCCTCTCGAGTAGTGCTTTCTTCAACCCGCTCTGGAATAGAATGGCGTTCATCCTAATCTGCCACCTGCTGAAATTGATGACGCCATCGAACCTCTGAATGTCGAACTTGATCGCAGACATCTTTCCATTAACCTTACTCTGATATCTATTGTTGTGAATTGAAGGGTTGTCCCCATGACCGGATCGACTGGGGCGGCGCAGCGGAAACAAATCACAGGATCTACTAAGACAATGTGAAGAAGAAGAGAAGAAGATATTTCAAAGTAGATAGAAAGTCAATAAATAATATAACATGATTCCATCAATCAAACAGTTCGTGTATACATCTACGGGAGAAGGGAGGAGAAACTTTATTAAAAATTTAGGGAAGTACGATAAGAATTACTTACACCCATACTGAGAAGATTACAAGTTCTTGATGGTTGTGAAGAACAGCAAACCCTTATGGCTAAGCTTCTCTCACGATCACTCATCTAGATGAATTATATCCTTAGGAATTACTAATTCTTTGAGATTCTCTTGGAATTACATTAAAGGCCACCCCTAAGGGGTTATTTATAAACTATAGAATTCTCCTAATCCTAAACAAACTCCGTCAATCAGAATAAAAAAAACTTGAATCCAACTCAGACTCAAAAACAGATCCAAAAAGGAAACTGTCAGATCCGACATTAATCAACCTTCATCACATATTCACGTCATAATCCTAATAGATGTAATATGGCCTAAGCAAAGGCGATGTCAATCATTTATTCATTTAGTTTTGTCTCTTTTTATTGGCATGTATCATGCTATTTTCATTGTATCTTGAGTTTGTTGAATCTCAAGATAGTTTTGTGATAAAATACCACCAAATAGTGAGAGTATATAGCAATGGAAATACAGAGCAATTTGCCGTAGTATATAATATAACATGATCACCACAAGAATAAGAACAAAGAGTAAGAACACAAATTAAGAACACAAGATTTTGTGGGAGGAGAGGGAGAATTTTTTATTAACTTGAGAAGCAAAAATAGAGTTTACAAGGATCTTATACAATGATCTTTCAAACCTCAATACAAGCTGGATGAAAATCAATGAAACAATGTCGTGTCAACTCCTTAACCTAGAATCCATAACTAAGAATTTTATAGACTTCTAAAATATATCTAGACCTTTCAAATATTCAGCAAAATCATACTAGCCATCCAATCAACCGCCCTTAGAAAAGAAGATTCAGAAACCCTTTCATAATCCCAATTAGAAAACAACTCGGGAACCCAAAATCGCTGCAGAGCTTTCGAAAGTTATCACCAAATTGCCCTTGACGTGTTCTCTAAGTTTCATGAGCTACAAACCTTTCAGACTGGACCGCTTCTCCACTATACATCTCTACAGTGATATTTTGCACTGTCACTTCGGAATATTCCTCCACTTAGATGCTTCGAAGTACTCTTCCAGAGTGATACCAAGCTGCTACTCGGAGCGAGATTCCGACCTTACTCTTAACCTATCTCTGAACTCGTCCAATCTCTTTATCATAAGTGCTTCGCCCTCGCTCTGAGATCTGCAAGAAGGATTTTTCCGCCCCCTTTGAACCCCCATAGAGATAAGACCTTGCAGGTTGATCCGCGTAATGACTTTACATAGAGTGACAAATTGTCAAGGTAATAATTAGGCTCCACAACTTAATAGTTCTGACTGTTGAATCTGTTGGAATCTCTTCCACCTTATCGCATAGTCTTTTTCAATGAATGTGAGGCAGCCAAAATATAAATAATCTCCACGTTAACTCACATTCCATAAGTCTTTTGTAGAAATTGGCCTTCACACCATCAAATAAGCTTTCTTCCTCCCTTATGTGACTTCACACGGCTCCCTTCCTAAAGCCCATTTATAACGGTCCTATATTTCATTATCTTAATCCTTCACAAATCTTAAATTTAGAAAAAATAATTTTCTTATCGTATAAAAGGTCGAAATTTCGGCAACATCTCTCCTGTATTTAGTCACTTGTCCAAATACAATATATATCAATATTAGCGTACAAGGCTTATCTCAATCCAAATACATTATATATCAAACTCAATAATCACCTACGCAATATAATAATACAATTTCGGCTCACACGGCCTACTTACATTCCATATAACAATTTTCGCTTGAAATCACCTATTTACATTCCAATAATTTCTATGATCCTATTTTCTTGTCTCTATGCATCTTGCAGAAATTGAAAGTCGTGGATCTCTCAAGGAATCAGTTGACAAGAGATGTACTATATTATTCAGGTAACTTTCTAAATATGCATTGACTATTAACATCAATCATAAACCAAATAAAATTCTCTCTAGTAGTTAGTTCTAAATATACAAATAAGCAAGTTGCTTATGTGGCCATATGATGCATTATGATATCAAGTGCTTCAATGCCCTTAAAGGAAAGCACACTAAAGAGGAAAATCAAAGAAATTACCAAAGTAAGTCATTGAAACCGTTTGTTTGTTTGCTGTTTTTTTCATGTAAATTAATTATTTCCAGTTTCTTCACCAACAAATTTTGTTGACCAATTCAATTCTCTAGCAGCTATTTCTTCATGATGACACTATGATTTTCATAGAAAAATTCAATTAAATATAATTTTAAAGAGATCTCTAACACACAAAAATGTGAGAGAGTTGGTGCCTTGATAGTTGATGCCATTGAAACTTGATGGACACAACATTAGATGCATCACTATTAGGAGAGTTTTGGTGGGAGAACCACCTCATGTTTTGGAGAAATGAATTGGCTACATTGATTTGGTAACCATTTCTTCCTCCTCATTAAAATGATTTTAATGCTTATATGCTAGTATATTGACCTAGATTCAATCATATGTTGTTTTGGGCTTAATGTTGAGTTAATTGGTTGTTAGTTATGCATGTATTTTTGAAAAACTTTATTTATAATTTTAAATGGTTTTACATCCCTATTTCTTTTGGTTGATTCATGTTTTGATTTATAAGTTTATATCATGTTGATATGCAAATTCAATTGAAACTTGTATTATACATGTATAATTTTTGAGTTACATATTTTATATGTTCTATTTCTTTTATATACTCAATTATTTGTATGATTTTACATTGTATGCCTTAATTTTGATGATTCTTACATGTTAATATGATATATCATATTTTTGTGAAAAAATTTTGATTTATGTTTTTAGTTTTGAGCTTTATTGTTTAATTTCATGAATATATCCTCTTCATGATTCTTGTACACTCATATCTTTTTGTTTACTAATAATTTGATTTTCATGAGCATTTATGAGCTTTATAAATATTGAGCGTTAATTTTTGTGTAATATACATTTTTCATAAGATATATATGTTTACTTTCATATTTTGAAGGATTTTTAACTAGTTTTTCAAAAACTATTTTAAACTAGTTATCTATTCTTCACTTGGTAATTTTTTAATCTACAACTATTTTTCAAAACTTATTTTTGAAAACTTCTATCCTTTAAGGGCAGTTGGTTGGGAGACCATTCCTTATGTACCTAATTGAATATCTTTTAATATGTGCATAAAAGGGTGGATTATATGAGTTATACACATAATTTTTCAAGATATTTTATTTTTGTATACTCATACTTATTTTCTATATATGTATGCTTCAAATCTCAAGTAGTATTTTCATACATACGTATATATGATTTTGATTGTGTTTATTTTACGTTGATCACACATGTTTTATAGCACAAATTGTTTATGCTAAGCTTAATTTTAATTCTAAATGATAATTAGTATTTTCATAAGCTTATACATTGATTTCAATTGATATTTTTTGCTATCAAAATGTATTTCTTGTCTCACCTTCAATTAATATCAAAATCTACTATTGTTATCTAAATATTTTTACTTATCTACAAGTGATACCAACATCTGTTTTGTCAACTACAAATTGATTTCATTGGTATCATAGTTTATTTTATTGACTTCAAGAAATTTCAAAATTTGTTTAAAAGTGGTTACAAAATTTTTCAAAATTTGTTGATTGTATTACTTATATGTAAGGGGACCTTAACATCTCTGCTATATATAGATTCATGTTGAGTGTATTTTACATATTGAGGAGCCTGACCTCTCTTCTTTATGTGATACATATGAGTAGGGGGAGCTTAACATCTCCGTCTATACATTGTATATTATGCTTATGTGGTTTAGGGTCTACTCATCCCTTCTCCATATAATGTATGTTGGCAGGGGGAGCTAACTTAACATCTCTCCTCTTCAAGAATGTATATCACATATACATCTTTATTGTTTGTTTGTCTTCACCCATTTCTTGATGAATTGACAAAAAGGGGGAGAAGAATTTAGAGTTTATAAATGCATGTTTAATATTTAGTGTTTATGTATATATATTTGTGTTTAGTTTATGTATTCATTGAATATCTTTATTGTTTTTGGTATGCATGAGTTAAGAGAGAGATTTTACGAAGCTTATCTTTAATCCATGCATATATAACTCCATGAGTTTTGTCATCATCAAAAAGGGGGAGATTATTAGCCCAAAGGCCCATCACTCTAGTTTTGATGATGATTAACTCTTGTAGTTATAGTACAACGATCTTATATTTATATAGTTCCAGATATTTGATCAAAATCTTAGTTATTGTTTACCTTAAACAAACGATTTGAAGTTAATTTCTGAAGCTAGTATGTGTTGATTTAAGAGCTTGCATTTCAAGATCGCATGAGTACTCAAGAGAAGTCTAACTCATGGATTAAGTTTTGGACCAAGTCAAGAAGGAGAACAAGATTTTCAAGACTTGAGTCTATGTTTGTAAGTGTTAAGATTTTAATTTTAGATAAAATGTAAAGGATAGATTAGTTATGGATTACTCAAGCTTATATACACACACAAAATTTTTCTATATATGTTTTCATAAGAAATAGTTTTGATTTTAGAAAATACCATTTGGTTTTGAACTTTAAAGTATACATCTATTAGTCTCATGAATAAATTTCACCAAAATAAGCTTACATGTTTTATATGTATATTAGGTTTCATCCACATACATTGTTGGTTCAAATATTTAGAAAAACTTAGTTTGATGTTTCTAATTCATATTTTTAAGTTTTGTATTTATCAAAACTTTGTTTAGAGCTTAATATCAAAAACAAGTATATTTCATCTTATATATGTATTGAATCATACCCATACACACTAAGCGTCAAAAGTTGTTAAAATATCTTATTTTTGAATTTGAACAAGCTTTAGAAAAATCGTTTTTCAATTTGAAGATTGATTTTGAAAAATACGGGTTTTGGTTTAAGGCTAGAGTTCTATATCGCAAAAATCTATCAAATTATTTGTAATATGTGTTGATTTTTTATCACACATATTTGTACTTCAAAGTGTTTCAATGAACTTATTTTTGTAGATTTTTATGTGTTTTAAATAAAATTTTAGGGTTTCAAAAGTCCAAGTTTCAAATCCCTTAAACCCTAACATGGGCTTCAGGCGGTCGACCGACCGGTTGACAGAACCAGAGGTCGGTCGGTCGAGCGGCCGACCGATGTGCTTAAAACATGCACATAAAGCCCTGTCTTGAGGGCTGGTCGACCTGACGGTGGACCGATCCAGAGAGCTTAGTCTCTGGATCTGGCCCCGGAGCAGTCGACCGACCAAGAGAGCAGTGCTCTCTAGTTCTTATCTCGGTCGATCGAGCGGTCTACCGATGGTTAAAGACCTGGGTGCGATCGATAGGCGGTCGACCGATAACTCCAACGGTCTGAAATATGACTGTTGGTTGGTCAACCGACAGGTCATCTGGTCTGGGTTTTTACCCCAACGGCTAGATTTTGTAACTCTATAAAAGGGGGCTTTTTTGGCTAGTTTTATAAAATATTTTAAGAGAAATTTTGGAGCTAGTTTTTCTTACTTTTAACAGAGTTTTCTCTACAAGTTTTAGAGCTTAACTTCTATATCTAAAGAATGTTTTACAAGAGTGACTCTCTTGTATTTTTCAAAAGATATTTTTTGAGTTTTCCACTTTCAAATCTATTCAAATTTTTCTTACACAAGATTGAGCTTTTCATAGTCTTATCTATCTTATAGGAGCTTTGTTTATGAGAGTGTTTGTTGGTGATCAAAGAGAAGAGATCACCAAGTGTTTCACCTTATTTTGGAGTGTGTTGTAGAGGTGCGGCCTCGGCGAATTTGTGGGTTCGTATTGTGTTCTTGAGGGAACAAGTGAGAGACTTATAAGTCCAAGATTTCTAGTGTGAACTTTGTTTGGGTGAGGAAAAATTGAAGATCGAAATGAAAATTCTTTATCTGATTGTAAAGGAAATTACAACGGATCAATAATCCTTTACAAGAGGGGAGATATTCAAGCTCAAATCTCCCCTTTGTTTAGTATCGGGTTCTTGATATGGCGATAGAAGGTGAATCTTATTTTCCGTTGACTGGGTGAACGTCAGAACCTCTTGAGAATCCTCTCTTTGGATGGTGGACGAAATAACACAGCTTCTGTCCAACAAGAATCTCAAAGAGATTGTAGGCACAAATAAACTTGTACGCAGCAAGTTGTTAGAAAAGTTGAACTCTCTCTCTTTTTTTAGCTAGAGATCGTAATCCTTTTACGGCTTACAACCGAAGTTTTTCTGACCAAGGATTTTTCCGACCCCTCTTCTATAGCAAACTGGGCTATTTATAGAGGCTTCAGGGGGTAAAAGTGACCCCTAAAAATACTCCACAATGGGGGTTAACTCCCTCATTACGTGGGCAGTAATTGACCCAGTAATGAGGGCAGTTATAACTGAGACGCGGGCTTTAGGCCTCGCGTTTTACCGTTGAGGTGATGCTTGAGAAACACGAGCTTCAAATTCCGCGTCAAGCTTCACGTGAGATGCAGGCTTTGGACTCTGCGTCTTGGTACTACAATAATGCTGAGACGCGACTTTCATGCTCTGCGTCTTGGTCTTTGTAGTGATGTTGAGACGCGGGTTTCAACCCTCGCGTCTTGGTGCTGCGCTGGTAGCGATGATTAGCCTTCCGTCTGGAGTTTGGATTCTACTTTTGGATGACTTGTCTTCAGTGATTTTTAGACAGCCTACAGAACCTTCTCCAAATTTTTCAATATTCCGCGGTTAACTGGGACGGATTTCGAAATACTTTAGAGTCTGGTTGAATTCATACTTCTCATGATTGGACTGACAATCATTTGAGATACTCTGAGCTTGATCTTGTCTGGAGTATGGTCTTCGTGAGTGTACTGTAAAACCCTTTGAAGCCACTAGAGATGATTGTGGTGAGTGTCTAGATACGCAGTCCAAATCTTCTCAGTGCTCTGAGCTAGTTGTTGGTGTACTATTGAACCAGGGATAAATTGTCGTCTGCTTGTGCCAGTATACTATTAAACTGATTTGCAGAAGTAAAGACTAAATGCATGTCTTGCAGACGCAGGGGTCATGTTGCTTTAGAGACGTAGTTCTCACTCGGAGTGGGGACACATCTATTAATTTGATGAAGAAACGCGACCTCTGGAGGGACGCGATCTTTGAAGTGAAGATGCAGTTTTCACTCTGTTGACTAGGCGTGGCTTTGGCCTTGCAGAAGAGGCGCGACCTTTAGAGGGACGCGATTTTGAAGTGAAGACGCAGCTTTTACTCTATTGACTAGGTACGGCTTTTGCCTTGCTGAAGAGGGACGACCTTCGGAGGGATGCGGTTTTTGTTAAATTCGAGTCCCACATTCTGGGCGCGTTGCCACATGTCTGGCGGAATTGAGGGGACATCCTTCCTTTGACGCGCGAAATTCGCATCGCATTTAAGATGCATGCCACGCGTCGGGTGGGGATTAGGCCTCCAGACCTGCGCCGCGTATCTCTGCGGATCACTGTGCCTATAAAAGACAACAGTCTTTCAAGAGTCATCATTAGACTTTTCTTCTTCTTCACTGAGCTTTTTATCGAGAGTTAAGAAAAGCTTAAAGTTTTTTCCCATTTCATTGTCTTTAATACCGATTTCACGATTGCGATGGTACCAAAAGCAAGCATGTTACTTCGTCCTCAAGTGCTGCTGCTCTTGAGACTCAAATGGGCGGTTTATCTACGCAGGAGACTCCCATTTCAGATAGTAAAACCACCTGATTTGGTTTCCTCCATTGAAGGGGCTTAGAGAGTTCTCTTAACTCTTAAGTCTCTTTTGGATGTGAACCGCCAACGCAGGTTCATGCCTGTGTTTGATTTTCAGACGCAGCTCTTGAATTGGTAGGCAAGACGCGGGCTTGATGACCTCTGCATCTTGGCTTCATCAACATGGGTGCGTATCTGATTGTTGAACGTGGGCCTCGTTGAGGCCTGTGTTTTGAGCTCAATACTCAAAATTTTTCTAAGTATGGGAGGTTTAGACGCGGACTTCATGTGATCTTTGCGTCTTTAAAGTTAGGCGCAGGTTTTACTGAGTCTCGCGTCTGAGTCTGATACTTAGAAAATTTTCTAAGTTATGGATTTTAAAATGCGGACTTCATGCAAGCCTCGCATTTTTGAGTCTAGACACGGATTTTGCTAATTTTCACGTCTGGATTCATTCCTGCGTTTGAATTTCAAGCATCTAGCCATTTTCTTTCAGATTCCTTACTAAGTGTTGTATTCTTTGCAGTGCGATACTCTTCCAACCCCTTGTCCAAGAAGTGCCACTTTGGGCACGTAGGTGGCGCTGATTGTAATCTGACCTTCGTGCTTCAGAAGACTGCTCCTATGACTACTGGTAAGTCAAAGGAGCGAAGGGAGAGAATCTCCAAAGCCAGTATGGTGACCCTTCAGGAGATTATCTCTGATGGGCTGTTCGAGACGAATTCCCGTACTTTATTACGGAAGCCTACTTTCCTCTTTGGTGATGTCATTGGCGAGGATGATAGGACTCTGCTGACGGAGATTAAAAGTGGCTCCGTCAGATAGGGGACAGGAGGTTCTTTCTTCCCAATATGGAGAGGATGTATTCCTTGTCCTACCTTCAACATATGTTCGTTCATCGTGCGATGGATTGGGGTCTTTTCCGGTTTGTCTCCAGCGTCTCCTTCAGCAGATTAGGTGCCAAAGAATTACACTCTGCTGGCCATGGGAAAGATGTCTTCGGTTTATTTTCTAGATTAGTCAGGCTGAGTATCCGAAAGGAGAAACCCCTCAGCTTGGCGCCACCTTCATCAATCAGTTTTTAGAAGTTAGGGGTAATTTTTTCATTGACTTTTGTCCGCTCAGGTGGGTCCATTCTACCAATAAATCATGGTGGGGTAGAATGATTGGATTTGTTCTTGTCGAGCTCGGGGCTCTGCTGTAATAGGTGGGACTATATTATTCGGCTAGAGCCGTACAGTATGGCCTCCCGCAGAGTTCCCACAATTTTTATGGCGTCCTAGAACATTATAATCCTCTGACGGGCACATTATTTACTCTAGTCGGAGAGATGGGGCTTACTCTTCATGAACTATATGAAGTCTCGGGGCTAGTTATGGGAGATGCCCCTTATGAAGAATACGTCCTGACTTCTGAGGAGCTTCACCTCTTGAGGAAAGAGGATCCTCAGGTGTATGAGACATACTTAGAAGTGTTGTGCCACTTCCACATCTGCAGGCAGATATCCTCCTAGAGGAACAGGGGTGTCAAGCAGATGCCCTAGGTGAGCTATCTGTTCAACGGCATAAATGAGAAAGATAGCTCAGTGACAAGTCTGGCCCCTTGTACTGACAAGCAAATTGCTGAGAGGATCAATGCCTCTACAAGCTCTTACACCACTGAGTCGAACGAGGACACTTTCAGACCTGATACGATCTTTGAAAGTTTTCATCACTAGGCCCGAGTTCCCATTTCTGACCGGGCTCTATTGGCGGGCTTCCTTATGCTGTGGCTGAAGCGTTGTGTGGTATCAACGCTGCCGCATTAAGTAATCGTTATTGATGTGGTGTACCCGGTCTTACTTGCCTACGGGAAATCTATCGCTCTCCTTCCATCGATGATAACCAGAATTCAGAGTGGATTATGGGCTCTGGTTAAAAGCCTATGCCAAGTGGAGGCCATTGTAGATTCTGAGGGCAGGCCAGTGGTCGATTCATAGGGAAGGCCGAGATTGAAGACCACTAATCCCAGGATCGAGCTTCCATATACCTGATGGCCTGGTACGTTATGCACTGCCCTTCACTGATGACGGCGGTGCCTTCCTCTGAAGGTTTTGTTCCCTTCGTGCAGAAGTTGGAGAATTCGAGCTGATCTTACTATTACATATTCTATGTTCGAAAATGCATTCTGAACATTTTGAACTATCAGCTCGACCGTTGCTTCCCTGAGATTGCTGGTGCATGTTACGGGAATAAATCTGCTGACCTTGCGGGACCAGATGATTTCACAAGGCTGGCATCGGGAGTCTTCTGGTGGTTGATCAATATTCGGCCTGGATATCTGATCTTCTGGCAAGGAAATTCATGTACGATCGAGCCTTACATGCCCAGTCGTTTCGCTTGACAGTTCGGTTATGATCAACTATATATCAGCAACCCCAACGCTGGCCTCTGCTTCAGTGAAAATTTATTTGAAGGTGCTCGGGCGTGGTAGTACAGTGTAGCTAGAGGGACAAAAGTTGTTTTCAGCCTTCCTCACAAGACGCCCAATTGTCATACCAGCCTCAGTTTCTGCACCTGGTACTCCCTGACAGTAGGATACCTGGTTTCAGAATAAATACCTCTTGTATTAAGAGCATCAAGGCATCTTATGAAACCAAGTTAGAGTCCAACAAACGTATGCGAGGTATGGACGAGTATCAGGCAGCCGAGAGGGAAACATGAGGGGAAGCAGGGATGGGACTAAGGTCAGTACCACATAAGGGGCAACCTATTAAAAAGAGTTCGCAGGCTGTGTCCAAACGTTCTTGTGACTCTGCTTCCAAGGGTGAGTCTACCCTAAAAAAGGCTAGGAGGGAATCGGAGGCTGATGCTTTGATGCCCAAAGTAGTTCCTCCTGGTGTTGAAGAGCAGGGGGATGAAGAAGAAGAGGAGGAAGAAGTCCCTGTCCTTCGATCCCACGGTCTGCTCTACAGGGGCCCTGTGATCCTAGAGGAGGGAGAACTCACGAATGAACCCGTCATGATCAAAGAGGTCGAGCGACTTGAAGTTGATTTAGTGGGGAGGGATGGCGTTGAGATTCTAGGAATCTCGGCCCAACCTGGACCTTCTTCAGATCATTGGAGAAGGGTGGAGGTGCAGCAGCCTGGGTCTCCCAGTGTATTGATGCCCGCCTCGTAGATTATTGATCCCAGCCCTACTACTAGGGTACTTAGTGGTAAGGTTTCGATTGCGGAGACCTCTTGTGTTGAGCTATCGTCTTCATCATTTGAAGAACATAGATATTATTCTAGCGAAGAAGTCGATTTTGATGATGAACTCGCTCTTCCTAATGCGAGCAAATTCTCGCATATCTCAGAGGAAGAGATACAGGGATACGACTCTATGACGGCTTTGCCGATAGCAAGGATCACCGCTACTAAAGGTATTTTCTTTGTCCTCCTGAACTGATTCCCAATCTAGTTAGGAATGAGTTCTAACATTTACTTTTGACTTTCTTTTACAGGGCTGCCTGCCTGCAGTGAAGGCGCAATAACTTCTTCTCATATTGAGGAGATGATTCAGGAGTTGGCCCAACAGGAGGGCCTTGAGGCTTCCGCTACCGGGATGCCTCATGAGGGTGCAACCGCCGAGGTCGGGGGGCCCTCATCCCCAAGTGGCTTATCCAGGGATTTATCATCTTCAGATCCTCATCTTGGTAAGAGAATACTGACATGTTAGATACTCTCCTTTTTATCATTACTATTGACATTTAATGTAGTGGTTTGCAGAGAGCACTAGGGTAGCTCAAGTAGAGGATCCTGCGGCAAGCATTGACGCAAAAGATAGCACAGTTCAAATTTCGGCCAGAGAATCTAGTGCCGTGGAGTTTGTTGTTGCTTCTGTTGCTGTGGAAGCTGTAAGATCACCTAGAGGGGGGTGAATAGGTGATGGCTAATCTAATGGTCACTTATGAACAAATAATGCGGAATTAAAACTAAGTTGACCAAATTAAACTTCTTTTAATTAAACACTTATGTATAACACAAGAGTGTTGCCGAATTCCCCTTGCGAGGCTCTGGACAAGCTCCTCTAGATTCCCCTTGAATGGGTTGAGGTGCCGCGTTGGCTCTCTTGGTTGAATACAAGTGTTAGCAACAATCCCACGCAAGTATATATCAAATATGCACAAGGGTATATCAAGCATGTAAAGTAAATACAATGTAAGTAATGCAAGATATAATAGAGACAAAAAAAGTAAGAGAGCAAGAGTGAGCAATCGCAAACACAAAGGGTTTGTTTCGAGGTTCGAGCACACTTGCTCTACATCCCCGCCTTCGACACACGAAGGATTTCCACTATGCAAGATCCCCAACGGATCTCTCCTTGGTGCCGCAACACCTACAAGCTCTCGGACTCCCTTGTCCGTACACCACAAGCCCACCGGCTCAATGAGGGCGCACCTCAAACCACCGAGTTCACACAAGAACTCTACCACACGAGCACACTTGCCCGTCTCCTCAAAATACAATGGAAATCTCTTTGGTGATCTAACACTTGATCACCAATTACAAAAGCTCACTACAACACTTTCCTATAGGATAGATATGTCTATGGATGCTCAAGTGAAGTGTGAGAAATCAAGGAAAGAAAGCTATGGTGAAAAACACAAGAAATCACTTTTACACTCTCTTGATAAAATCCCTTTTAGATGGGAAGTATTTGCACTCTATTTTGTGGAGAAAACTTCTGAAAATGTCTAGGAAAAACTGGCTTAGAAATCTCCAAAATCTTCTACCAAAAACAGTTGACAAGACCCCCTTTTATAGGCTGACAGAAAATAGAGCCGTTGGGGTTCTGTCAGAGCTACCGGTCGACCGGCCCGGTCGACCGGCAACGGTCAAAAATCCGACCGTTGCAGCCTCCGGTCGACCGGCCCGGTCGACCGCGCAACTGGAGAAGGGAGAAAATTCTCTGTCGGTCGACCGGCCCGGTCGACCGATAATTCCCGAGAGCAAAGCTCTCTTAAGCGGTCGACCGGTCCGGTCGACCGACCTCCAGTGCACACAGGCGTGCACGCTGTGCACGTCCGGTCGACCGACCCGGTCGACCGGCCTCTGTCAGTTCTGAAAAATCAAAACTGCCAGAACCTGAAAATTTGGGATTTAAGGATAGGTCTTTATGGCTTAATAAAAATCCCATAAATACTTAGAAATTCTACAAAAATAGTTTTATGATATAGAAACATGCTTGCACAAAATCAAGGCATGTTTATTAAAGATTTGACTATTTTTGTAACTTGAAAATATTGGCTCATAATAAAAACTGTTTTTCTAAAACAACATGTTTTTTCAAATTTCCATCAAATACAAAAACAAGATACACTTTAAAGCATAGTGTGTGTGGATAAGATCCACTACACAATCAAGATGACATATCTAGTTTTTGACATAAAGCACTAAACTTGGTTTTGAAATATCAACATGTTTTTCCAAACTTTCATCAAATACAAAAACAAGATATACTCTAAAAGCATAGTGTGTATGGATATGATCCACTACACAATCAAGATGAAATATCTAGTTTTTGACAATAGGCTCTAAGCATGGTTTTGGATATAAGATATGTAAACTATGAAATACCAAAAATCAAAACCACTTAAATACAAATTTGGTTTTTGGTTAAAATTCTTTTCTAAAACAAAAATTCTTTTATGAAAACAATTCTATCAAGAGTGTGTGTGCATGGTATACTTGAGCAATCCACCAACTATCTATCCTTTACATTTTACTCTAAAACAAAAACAAAATCTTATACCTAGACACAAGTCTTCATCCTCTTGAAGTCTTCACTTGAAGGCTTCTCATCTTCTTGACTTGGTCCAAGCTTGATCCAAAAGCTCCTTGGATCACATCATGCAAGCTCCAAATCTTGTTCTTTTATCCTTTGTTGAGCTATGCAACTACTAAGATCTTGATCTCAAATCTGTCACTAATTAGCACAAGATCATTAGTAAATATAACTTCATGAGTTGATCATCATCAAAACTAGGGCGATAGGCCTTTGGGCCAACAATCTCCCCCTTTTTGATGATGACAAAACTCATGAGGTTATATATTCATGGATTAAAGTAAAGCTTCAAAGAAGCTCCCCCTTAACTCATGCATACAAAATAAATAATAAATATGATCATGAAGCACATGAATATGGATGCAAATATGGAGATGCAACAAGCATAAATCAAAATCTTTTTACTCCTATTTGCATAAATCAAAACACATATGCATAAATACAAATCTTAATTCCCCTTAAGTAAGAAGGACAAATACTTCTCCCCCTTAAGCAAGGAAATCATGCATATATATCAAAACAAAAACACAAATACTTCTCCCCCTTTTTATCAATCATCAACATAGGGTTCAAAGTAAAATCAAACCAACAAATTTTCTCCCCTTTATGTCAAAAAAAAAAATTAATGAGGGGTAATACAAACCAATGGTAAAATTACTAAAGATTTATATGCGATATAAATTCATGAAGAGGAAGACGCTAAGTTAGCTTCCCTACACATATGCATTACATGAAAGAGGGATGTGAAGCCCTAATTCACATAACACACATTATGTAATGAATAAGAGGAGATGTGAAGCTCCCCCTACACACGTGTACCATATAAAGAAAAGATGTTAAGCTTCTCAATACACAATACACTCAACATGAATCTACATATGGAAGAGATGTTAAGCTCTCCTTGCATATAGACAATACAAATCAAAAATTTTGAATTTTTCTTTATCAAAACAAAATTTTAACTTTTTCTTAGTAACAACAAATTTTGAGATATCAATTGTAAAATAATCAAATTTTGAATTTGTGATACCAATTTCAAAACACAATGCATAAGCTTATTATGAAATACCAATTTGAAATCTAATTAAGCTTAGCATCAACAATCTTTGTGCTTTAAAGGAAATACCACTTGTAAAATAAGCACAAATAGATAACATATATGTATGACAAGATAATACCAATAGAAATTGATATAATTTGAAGGCATTCATACATACAATCAAAATATGGATATACACAACATGAAGTCATATTGATACCAATTGCAAATAACCAATGATACCAATTGAAAAGTAAGCATAAGTGTATACATCATATAATCTACCATATGAAGAATTCGAACTAGTTAAATGAACTTGTTTTAAGAACTAGTACGAGATCCTTCCATCAAGGAATAAGTTAAAAAGTTTTTCATGAAAGATCAATGAAACACAAGGCACTAAAAACACTCTATCTATAAAGTCCAAATTCAAAAAAAATGAGTGAACTAGTGTTATGTGGAACATGGCATCATGAAAAATAGCAATAAAACTCAATATTCCTTCAAATCATAAATTTTGAATTCTTGAAATCCATCACAAAAATTTTATTGTACCAATTTTAAAAACACAAAATTTTATTAAAAACAAAATTTATATTTCAAGATATATGTATGTTTTGTCAAGACATTAAGTATACATACATATCCCTAAAATACAATTGAGTCCATATAAGTAGATTTGCATTAAAGGCAAATGACTCAAGAGGTATCCATGTATATCTTAATGTTTTGGCAAGACAAGCATATACATGAAATGAAAAGCACATGGTCAAATCACAAGTCCAAAATGGGAATACAAGTTTGAAGATGTAATTATCATCAAAACTAAGCAATACAAGCACATCTAATGGGTTCAAATAGGCATTCAAGCACAAATATAAATAGATTTATTTGTAGCCCATAATATGTACAAGTATAAATCCTAGTGTTGATAAAGGTTAACATTCAAACTAATATTCAAATCATGAAGCATCAAATAAATTTTGAGAATATAAAAGAATTTATCCATATAATTGTAAAATACCAATTGTAAAATAGGATCATGTGTAAATCTCAAAGGCTATTTGAAGAATAACTAACTAGTATAAATTGTTTTTGAAAAACTAGTTAAAGATCCTTCAAATACATCAAATTCAAATGTTTTTCATAAATACTACTAAGTACATAAAAGTTCAAGCACTCATAGTCCATAAAGCTCCAAAATATATGTTTTCTTAAAGATGAGTGTTCAAAGGTTATGTAAATAGTATCTTCATGAAAATAGTCATTGAAGCCCAAAACGATCATAAGTCAAATTTTTAACAACAAATCATGAAAAATCATTTTTCACTAAAATCAACAATTTTCATGGTATATGTATGGTTTATACAAATCTAACAATATGCATACATATCCCAAAAATAAAAGAGTCTATTAAATGTTTGCATGAAGGCAAGAGACTCACGGGTATACATGTATATTTATTAGATTTGAATTAAGCATGCATATACATGAAGTAAATCACAAAAATTGGCAAAACATGTATATATGAGAATTATCAAAACTAGATTATACATATGCATAAAGTGGATACAAGTGAGCATGAAGTTCAAATTATTTAAGAGTCAATTGTAATTCACTATTTGTATATGTATACATACAAGTTTGACAAATCTACATCTAAGCATGTAAATACCACATGAAGCACAAATCAAATAAAATCATGAACATGCTATGAGTATGACATATGTAAAAGCATGTACAAAAAAGGTAGGAGTTTAGAAATTATTACCAACTCCAAAGCTCCAAATATGGTGGCCTTTCCCACCAAGATTCCTTGATAGCAATGCATCCCAATGTTTGTCCATCATGTCCATTGCATTGGCTACCAAGGCACCAATCCTCTCACGTCTTGTGAGAGCCCTCACCTACATCACAATCAAAAGGTGGGGGTTTTGGTACCCATGTTTTCTTGGGTCCTTTGGGGTTAGCATTGTTATAAGGAACCCAAAATCTATTATATTTAGCAAAATATAAGTATGATTTCTTATCAAAACAATATTTTGCTAAATGGCCTTTGCGGCCACAATGTGTACATGTGTACACCTTAGCATGATGCTTATGAGTGTGATTGTGATCGTGATGTGCACCATAAGCATGAGCATGATGAGTATGTGCATGAGCATGGAGAACTTGTTTCTTTTGAAACAAAGATTCCAACTTAGAATGATTGAATGCACAAGAGTTCAAAGTTGAACTCAAATTATTCATTTTGTTTTTCCTATTCTTAATCTCATTAGATGTGGCATGAAAAGCATGATGAGATGAAGAATCATTTTTCTTTTTCTTTTTAGAAACAAAGTCTTTTTCCTTTTCAACAAATTTTCTTTTCAAAGTAATATTTTCTTGAAAAATATTTTCCTTTTGTTTTTCCACCAAAATGATCTTATCCTTCAAAATAGTGTTCCCTTCACACAAATCATTTAATTTAGACATAAGGGAAACATTTTCATTTTTCAAATCCTCTTTTTCTTTTTCTAAACATGCAAGTTTATTTCTAAAAGAATCATTTTCTACATGCATGCAATCAAATTTCTTTTTCAAAATATTGTTATCTTTTTCTAAGCATGCAATGTTATCTCTAAAAGAGTCATGTTCTACATGCATGCAAGCAATTTCCTTTTTCAAATTTTTATTATTCCTTTTAAGCATGTCATATTTTTCAAGTATAAGATGACAAAAGGTAGTGAGCTCATCATATGACATGTTCTCATCATCGGATTCGGAATTTACCTCAAGGGGGTTATCCCCTTGGACCATAAAGCATGTGTTGGAGGTGTTGCTTCCAACGTCCGAATCGCTCCCGGCATAATATAGATCCTTTTCGCCAAGGGAGGTGATGATGTTCCAAGCTACAAAAGCCGAATCAATATTAGCAACCCTAAATAAGTAATCATCATTTAGGGTACTCTTCAAAGCATTTAGGGCTTTTGCATTACCCTCAATATACTTGCTATTGTTAATATATGAATCATTAAATGTAGCAAGATAGACATGAATGCCTAGGGCCTTGAGGAACAAAGACATCTTAACCTTCCAAATTTGGATGTTAAGAATGTCAAAGGTGGGTGGAGACATGAAGTCCATGGTAAGGTGTGTGTGTACAAAAATATTGTGATTAGCCAAAAAGGAGGATCTTTAACTCTTAGGTTGTTAGACCCAAATCAAGAGCACTAGCTCTGATACCAATTGTAAGATCACCTAGAGGGGGGGTGAATAGGTGATGGCTAATCTAATGGTCACTTATGAACAAATAATGCGGAATTAAAACTAAGTTGACCAAATTAAACTTCTTTTAATTAAACACTTATGTATAACACAAGAGTGTTGCCGAATTCCCCTTGCGAGGCTCTGGACAAGCTCCTCTAGATTCCCCTTGAATGGGTTGAGGTGCCGCGTTGGCTCTCTTGGTTGAATACAAGTGTTAGCAACAATCCCACGCAAGTATATATCAAATATGCACAAGGGTATATCAAGCATGTAAAGTAAATACAATGTAAGTAATGCAAGATATAATAGAGACAAAAAGAGTAAGAGAGCAAGAGTGAGCAATCGCAAACACAAAGGGTTTGTTTCGAGGTTCGAGCACACTTGCTCTACATCCCCGCCTTCGACACACGAAGGATTTCCACTATGCAAGATCCCCAACGGATCTCTCCTTGGTGCCGCAACACCTACAAGCTCTCGGACTCCCTTGTCCGTACACCACAAGCCCACCGGCTCAATGAGGGCGCACCTCAAACCACCGAGTTCACACAAGAACTCTACCACACGAGCACACTTGCCCGTCTCCTCAAAATACAATGGAAATCTCTTTGGTGATCTAACACTTGATCACCAATTACAAAAGCTCACTACAACACTTTCCTATAGGATAGATATGTCTATGGATGCTCAAGTGAAGTGTGAGAAATCAAGGAAAGAAAGCTATGGTGAAAAACACAAGAAATCACTTTTACACTCTCTTGATAAAATCCCTTTTAGATGGGAAGTATTTGCACTCTATTTTGTGGAGAAAACTTCTGAAAATGTCTAGGAAAAACTGGCTTAGAAATCTCCAAAATCTTCTACCAAAAACAGTTGACAAGACCCCCTTTTATAGGCTGACAGAAAATAGAGCCGTTGGGGTTCTGTCAGAGCTACCGGTCGACCGGCCCGGTCGACCGGCAACGGTCAAAAATCCGACCGTTGCAGCCTCCGGTCGACCGGCCTGGTCGACCACGCAACTGGAGAAGGGAGAAAATTCTCTGTCGGTCGACCGGCCCGGTCGACCGATAATTCCCGAGAGCAAAGCTCTCTTAAGCGGTCGACCGGTCCGGTCGACCGACCTCCAGTGCACACAGGCGTGCACGCTGTGCACGTCCGGTCGACCGACCCGGTCGACCGGCCTCTGTCAGTTCTGAAAAATCAGAACTGCCAGAACCTGAAAATTTGGGATTTAAGGATAGGTCTTTATGGCTTAATAAAAATCCCATAAATACTTAGAAATTCTATAAAAATAGTTTTATGATATAGAAACATGCTTGCACAAAATCAAGGCATGTTTATTAAAGATTTGACTATTTTTGTAACTTGGAAATATTGGCTCATAATAAAAACTGTTTTTCTAAAACAACATATTTTTCCAAATTTCCATCAAATACAAAAACAAGATACACTTTAAAGCATAGTGTGTGTGTGGATATGATCCACTACACAATCAAGATGACATATCTAGTTTTTGACATAAAGCACTAAACTTGGTTTTGAAATATCAACATGTTTTTCCAAACTTTCATCAAATACAAAAACAAGATATACTCTAAAAGCATAGTGTGTATGGATATGATCCACTACACAATCAAGATGAAATATCTAGTTTTTGACAATAGGCTCTAAGCATGGTTTTGGATATAAGATATGTAAACTATGAAATACCAAAAATCAAAACCACTTAAATACAAATTTGGTTTTTGGTTAAAATTCTTTTCTAAAACAAAAATTCTTTTATGAAAACAATTCTATCAAGAGTGTGTGTGCATGGTATACTTGAGCAATCCACCAACTATCTATCCTTTACATTTTACTCTAAAACAAAAATAAAATCTTATACCTAGACACAAGTCTTCATCCTCTTGAAGTCTTCACTTGAAGGCTTCTCATCTTCTTGACTTGGTCCAAGCTTGATCCAAAAGCTCCTTGGATCACATCATGCAAGCTCCAAATCTTGTTCTTTTATCCTTTGTTGAGCTATGCAACTACTAAGATCTTGATCTCAAATCTGTCACTAATTAGCACAAGATCATTAGTAAATATAACTTCATGAGTTGATCATCATCAAAACTAGGGCGATAGGCCTTTGGGCCAACAGAAGCTGCTACAACAATAACTGTCCTGGAGGTATTGGCTACTACCTCAGTGTCTGATGAGCTTATTGTCAGCCTCACCCCTGCACAAGTTGAACTGGTTCCTGTCTCTCGTTCAGTGATTAGTCTCTAATTTTGCATAATTTTCATCACATCTCATATTTATTTCATGTAAAATTTTGCTAATAAAATCTTACTTGCTTGATCCTAGGTCCATGGTGTGCAAATGAAGAAGAAGACCTAAATCACCATTAATTGGTGATTAAAAGCCTACCAAGTAGCCATTGACTTTAGGGTGAAGATTTTGTCAGCCCAGGGTATCAAATCGCAAATTCAGAAGATCAAGGCATCAGAAGACAGTCTGGGCGACCACTGCCCGAAGCCAGGTGCGCGCCGCCCTGGCAGGGCCGCGGAAACGCGACCCAGGAAACGCCCTTTGGGCGCGCGCGCCTGCGCTTTGAGCCACGTGCCGTTCACTTGACCCCCTTTCTCCTGGTGCCTATAAATATCCCCCCAGGGTCTTCAGTTTGAGCAGATCCAGAGTTTTAGCAAGTTTTTGTAATCTTATTTTTAGGTTTGTAGTAGTAGTTGTTGTTCTTCTTCTGGTTGTTGTTTTAGCCATTAGAGTGAAAGAGAGAGAGTGTGTAAGTGTTGTATTTGAAGGGTGACAAGCTAATACAAGTACTACTTCTCTTCCTTCTTTCAATTTACTTGTGCTTTCCTTTGCTTTTACTTCATTGTTGTAGTGTAAACTCATTGCTCTTTACTTTTTCCTTTTTGTTGTTTCTTGTTGTAGTGTAACTCCCTTCCTCTCCACTTCTTTTCCTTTGTTGTTTGTTTTACTTTTATAGCTAACTAACTTTTCTATAGCAGGGCTAACTAACTACTAACCCACTAATCTCTTACTACTTGATTGATAACCCGCATGAGTCAATAGTATCAAACAAGCCTTGTGCAAAGGAGAGCTATGACATCTTAAGACGAGGGTTCTAACTCTAACTTACCTACAAGTATTTACTTTCTTATATTTCATACTTAAATGGTTTGTTAATGATCTATGGGTTTTGTACTTTGCTTGTTGTGTAAGTTAGAGACTTTCCTTTTAACTTTGCCGATATCATTAGTGCACTAGTGTCTTCCCATATTCTCGCTTTCTATTGGATCTTGATATGGGAATGTCCGAGTTTTTACCGTGTAAAGCAAAGTTATAGGAAGAACTTTCACTCGATTTCCGCATGAATAGTTCCAATGCAAAAGGATTGTGTTCACCTATGATCCATCGTGAGGCTATCTTCCAAAAGTTAGAAATTAGTGAGAGCACTTAGTAGAAAGTTAGCCATGCATTTTTACAACTAAGAAAAAAAATCCACTTTTACAAACCACTAAAACATTTTTCCAACAATTCTTAAAAATAACTTGTTTTTACTTTTCAATTCTTTATTTGGAAACAAGAACTTTCTTTCTTCTTGAACTTTGAAGCTGCATCAAGCTTTCATCGCTCTCCCTCCTTGTGGATACGACCCGTATAGCCACTTCGCTACTACAAAAGAATCGCAAAAGCAGTAACATCAACCCACACTTCCTTCTCTTATTTTAGTGCTTGCTTTTTGCCAATCATTCAGTCATGGAAAGGAGGCTAGGAGTACATCAGCAGGGCTATCTCCAGCTAATGACATCATAAAAGAGCTAGCACGTCAAATGGTACGATAAATTTTTTCTTCTGTGAGGTCCTGTATTGATTTGATCCTTTCAGGAAGCAGTTCCTTCGAAATATTTCTCAAGAATCAGATCGAGAACATCGGTCACACTGGAAGTCCTTCGCAAGCTAGGACGTGCCTGATGCTAGTTGAACAGCTGGGGAGCCATCTGAAGGAGCCAAGACCCTGGAGAATACTGGCTCAATGGACGAGGTTCGGTCGACACTGAGTAAGCTTCTTGCCGCTCAAGAACATGAGCGAAAAGAGATAGAGGAGCAAATAGCTGAAGAAGCTCGCCATCTACAGCACTTTCAAGCTGACCACCAATGACTGATTGGCGATTCAAAAGAATCTGAAATCGCCATGCAGAGTGCAGAGCAAGTTATCACAACTGTTTGGATTACTATTGCCAGGGCGCAAGCCTTGATTGAGGCCAATGAGTAGAAACTTGTTGTTGCTAGAAAAAGGCTGGAAGAGCTGAAAACTGCCAGGACGCAGGTTCAAGGAAACCTTACTGCTCATTTCTCTAAGTTGGAGTCTCTTCAGGCGCAACTGGCTACGAAGAGATTTTTGTCTGAGGAAGAGTTGCCGGTCCAAGCTCTGGTGGAAGTTGAAAGGGCACGTCAGCTTGAGATGCATTGCCTCCGGGAACAAATCCGTTTTTTGGGAAGTAGGATTAGTAGCCTTCTTCTCCTTTTTGTAACACTCTTTTTGTTAAATAAGAATGTTTGTATTATTTTTATTATTTTCGAGTCAAATAATAAAAATTGTCCAATTTTTGTCTCGCCTTTATCTTTTTGGACTCTTTGATGTCTGGATGAACTCAGCTTTCATAGTCGTACTCCTTGACTGTTTGTGGAAACGTAGTCCGTAGTCGCTTTGATAGGGTACAGCCGTGAATAATAAACTAGTACAGCCGTAAATAATAAACTCAGACCGCACCAAGTTCTTAAGCGAAACGCGGCTCTCATCTGCAATGGAGACGCGATTTTGGGTTCCTCAAGAATGATGCACGGGTCTCAGCTGGTTGATGAGGACGCAACTCTGACTCAATAGAGACGCGACTCTGGTCCCTTGAGATGGCGCAAACTCAGGTTGTATTGAGTTCATGATCAAGACACGGTTTTCAAGTTCAGGAAGCAGCCTTCAAGTTTTATGAATGGGTGTGAGCTCAAGACGCAATCCCTGAATAGTCGTGGAGGGTGGACCCCACTCGCTGAGGAGACGCGGTTGTGGGTTCTTCGATAGGAATGAAAGCAACGCAGCCCTCGGGTTTATGAAAGGATGCGGACTTGTGGACGTGACCTCTGAGTCTGCGCCTGACGCAGCTTCCTAAGCGTCACATGCAGCCTATCTTAAAGATCTTATTGGATCTTTAAATGCCAAGTCGACGATGATGATTGGGGACTTGTGTCCTTCGATGTTTCCCAAAGTAGCAATCCACGCGCCAGCTCCTCATTGGACTTTGATGTTCGTGCGGGAATTAAGGCTGATGGCTTTGATTTTTATGCCATTAATTGTAATCCTTATGGCTTGCCTATAAATAGGCCTCATTCCCTTAACAGTCCATTATCTAGACTGTTTCCCTTTGAGGGCATGCGCTCTTAGGGTCTTCATCATGATTTGTCTTTCTTCCCTTTAAGGGGATGTGTTCCAATGAACAACAAGAACTCAAAACTTTCATGCTTTCCTTTAATCTTCTCTAAAGATTACCACTGTCAATTTATTTCAAGATCAAAAAGCATCGCTTTAAGTGCTTTTTACAGTGCGCCTTGATGCATAAAGTTTAACTTTTAGAGAATTTTTCTCCGGGTAGGAATCAGTTGTCGCCATGAATACTCAGCCCTACTGAGTTTTTGTCTTCCTGTCCATTGAAGAAATTTGATCTCTTGACCTTCTCTTGAAATCTGATTGATGCGCCTGTGTTCGAAAGTTGCATCTTTCAGACTTCTTGATGAAGCGCGAGCTCATTGACTGTTAACTCTAACTCACAACTCCTTTGACACGAGTGTGATAAACTCTGTACTTGGATCTTGAGGCGGGAGTTTTGTACATAAAGCCCGCGTTTGAGGTTCTTGACTTAAGATAATTCTAACTCTTTCGAGACCTCTGGACATAGATGTGGCAACCCCTATTTCTCAAACGCGGGTGTGGCGAACTCTGCATCTGGGTTACCTCGCGTCTTTTATCTTGGACGCAGGTCTGACACTAAACTGCGTTTAGATCTGCACTGGCCAACTCTGCGTCTGAAGTTCACAACTTCAGACTCGCGTCTGCCCTTCAGCTTTTTTGTTCCTGCCTTAACAGAATTTTAACTTTTTTTTTTATTTTTTCTTCTTGCAGGTTCTGGCAGCTTCAGTCAGTTTCTGCATCTTCACTGGGCTCTTGGGAGAATATTTCGACCAGCGAGCTTGTTCGATTGGCGAACACCCGGGGAATCAAAGCTCCTGTAAGGTCTCGGATCCTCCCTTTACCAATTTTATTTAAGGAAGATCCAGATTTTTTGTAGCAAAATCTGCCATTAAGCGAAGGATTACGGCCCACACCAGTTGGTCGGATAGAATCAGAATGTTCTTCTGTATTTCGATCTCGAGAAACACCATTGTTCTTGGTTAGCGATGAGCTTCTTTAATGTTTACATCATGCATCATGATGTAATCAGCACTCGGTCGTCTCAACACCGGTCAACTGTGACATGATTCAGTGAAAGAAGAGAGGAACCTTTCTTCAGCGCTCTTTCAAACATCTTGTATTTGGAGCAGTGTAGATGTCTTGAGGAGTGAGCGCAACCTTTTGCTGAGAGAGGGACTTCTTTGTACTCCTTTATTGTAACACTCAATCTTATTGTATAAGAGAGCATCTTGTATCACTTTCATATGCTTGAATATAAATAAAAGTGACACTTTTTCTTGTTTTCTTATATGTCTTGAATTTCTTTTTTTTTTGAAAATCAGACACATAGTAGTAGGGACTCTTGACTTACTAGAAATGCGATAATTAACTTAACAAGTCAAAGTTTGAAAAATTTTATTTCAAGAATTCAAGATTACTGTCAGTGGTGTGATATTAACTTGACAGGAATGTAGGTCAGAGGTGTGGTATTAACTTGACTCAAGGGAGTTTCAGCTTCATTTGAGAAGACTGAAAACATCACTATCATAGGTGTAATGTTAAACTTGATAGTGAAGGTAATGCTAGAGGGGTGATATTAAACTTAGCATTGGTCATCTCGACTTCGATAGGGAAGTCCGAGGAAAAGTCATTGTCATAGGTGTTTTGTTAAACTTTAAAAATGAACTGGATGCTAGAGGTGTGACATTAAACTTAGCATCGCTCATCTCAGCTTCGATATGAAAGCCTGAGGGAAAGTGACTGTCAGAGGTTTAATTTGAACTTGGCAGCAACTTAATTACTATTAGAGGTGTAGTGATAAACTTAATAATAACTTGTCAGAGGTGTGATGTTAACCTGACAGTGATTGATTTGCGATATGAACAATTTTGAGGACTTGTCATTCTATTAATGAGAATTGATAAGTGAAGTTTGAAATGTCAGAGGTGTAATATTAACTTGACAAGAATTGGCTTGCGATAGGAGCAATTTTGAAGACTTATGATTCTATTAATGAGAATTAACAAGTGAAGTTTCTAATGTCAGAGGGTACTATTAACTTGACAAGAATTAGCTTGCGATAGGAGCAATTTTGAAGACTTGTCATTCTATTAATGAGAATTAACAAGTGAAGTTTGAGGTGTAATATTAACTTAACAAGAATTGGCTGATTTATGACTCCATGTAGAGGAGAAACAAGTGAAGTTTGTACTCGTTGGGGAGTATCAAAATTTTTATTGTCAGAGGTATAGTATTAACATAGCAATGATTACATTTGTGGACCTACCCTTCAATGGAAGAGAATTGGTAGGAGATTTTGGGTGGAAAGTAAAATGAACTGTCAGAGGTTTAATATTAACGTGACGATCGTTGATTTTCTGAGACATGAGAAATTTGCTGTTATAGGTGTAGTATTAACATAACAGCGAGGATTTCTAATTAGTTTTGTTGTCAGAGATTTAATATTAACTTGACTGAATCCACTGGGGATTGGAAAATCTAGTTTGTCAGAGGTTTAATATTAACTTGACAAAATCCACTTCATCTCATTAGGGAGATGAACACAGGTATTTTTGTGGCCCTATCATTCTGTGGGTGAGAATTGGTAGGAGATTTTGGAGAAGAGAATGGGACTAAGCCCCTTAGGATTTTTAGTAAATCCTCAGCTGTCAACGGATTTGATATGCCTTTACTAACTACCGTTTGAGTTGGGCTAGCCATGCTATTTTCCTCAGCATAAAGAGTTGTCAAAGACTTATGTTGGACTTAAAAGCCAACATTTTCCTCTATCCTTAGACGTCCGAGGCTTCGATGTCAATAGAAGAGTAACTAAACTAGAACTGAAGTTTTGCATTTTGTTCCTTCTTCAATATTTACATCATGCATCATGATGTAACCAGCGCTTGATTAGCTTGATGCTGATTGACCATGATGTGATCCAGTAGAGGAAGAAAGCTTTTCTTCCGCGTTCATCTTGGATCTGGAGTTTCGATCAAAGGTGTAGCATTAACCTGATCAGGAGAAGAGTACCATTAAGGATAGTATTTCTTCAAGAATTTACCGTTGATTGGCATCATGAGCGTATTACCGTCTGAGGTTATGAGGTGATATGCTCCATTTGAGTAGACCGACTCTACTACAAATGGTCCTTCCTATTTGGGCTGAAATTTTCCTTTGGTCATATGCGTCATCAACATAGGTCTTCCAACAGCTAAGACAAGATCACCTTCTTGAAAGTTTGCTCTTTGACTTTCTTGTTGAAGGCTTTGGTAATTCGAGCTTGATAGAGCTCAATTTGCTGTTGAGCTTGCAAGCATTTATCGTCCAAAGCCCCCAGTTCTTGGAGTCGCAGTCGATGCTTCTCCTCATTTGTCATCTTTGCTATCAAGGCAACACGTAGAGATGGGATTTAGATTTCTAATGGGAGTACAGCTTCACACCCGTACATCAAGAAGAAAGGTGTAGCCTTCGTCAGGGTTCGAATCGTTGTACAATAAACCCATAAGCATTCACCTAATTTGTCATCCCAGTCACGTTGGCTTTTCGAAACGAATTTCTTGAGAAGCTTTCCAATAGTCTTGTTGAAAGTTTCTGCTAGGCCATTAGCGGCTGGGCAGTATGCCGTTGAGGACACACTCTGAATTTTGAACTTGTTACAGAACCTTTGATACGCTTGGCTGACGAACTGGGACCCATTGTCATGAATGATCCGTCGTGGCACACCAAAGCGGTAAATGACTGGTGTTTAACAAATTTGATCACGTCAGATGCCTTTACCTCCCTCAAGGGAATAGCTTTAGCCTATTTAGAGAAGTAATCGGTTATAGCTAAGATGAACCGATGTCCCTTAGATGAAGGTGGGCTGATAGGGCCGACCACGTCCATTCCACATATCTCAAATGGCCAGGTTGAGATTATAGAGCGAAGATATCCTGGTGCTTGATGGATGAAATCGCCATGGACTTGATAGGCTTGGCATCGTTTGGCGTAAGTGATAGCGTCCGGAATCATCGTAGGCCAATAATATCTGAGCCTTCGGAGTCAATCTCCGAGTTTCAGACTGGGCTGATGAGCTCCACACAGGCCATCGTGCGCTTCTTTGAGTACTTCCTGTGACTCATTTTGTGACAGGTAGCGGAGGAGGATCCTGTCATGTGATCGGGGATACAGTGTTCGCGTGATCGCATTATAGTAGAATTTGGGGGCTTTCCTTCTAATGGCAGCCGCCTCTTTGGGATCATCAGGAAGGATGTCATACAATGCATAGTCGATGTACGCGAATCGCCAGTCCCTGAGTTCTGGACCTGTTGAAGTCTCTAAAACTTCTTTGGCTTGACAGTCTCCTGTCGGCTTTTGGTGATCTTCAAAAGCGATTCTTGGGCAATACAAGTCATGGCTGTAGACAAGTATTTTCTCTAGTACTCCAGCTAGAAAGGCTATGGAGGCAGCGAGAGATGCCAGTGCATCTGCGTGCACATTTCACTAGCGTGGTACATGGTCGATGTAAAAGTTTCTGAACCTTTCGGCCATAGAGATAGTTGCATTGAAATAGGGTACTAAGTCTTTATGCCTGACTTCGCACTCTCCGTGAACTTGGTTAACAATGAGTTTAGAGTCACCGTATGCTTCGAGATTTTTAATGCCAATCTCATCGGCGATTTGCATTTCAATCAAGAGGGCATTGTATTCCGCTACATTGTTGGAACATGGCTCGGTTAATGAGAATGCACGAGGGATCACGTAGTTTTATGGAGAAACTAGTACTACCCCCACTCCTGCTACGACATTCTCTCATGGGCCTGTTCTTGATGCACCGTCGAAGAAGAGCTGCTATATCTGTCCTTCAAAAGACGTCTGAGCCTAACAAACTTTAGCAACCTCGTCTGGGAGATCCTCGTAAAGTACGGTCACTCTTGGATCTGGATGTTCAGCCAGAAAATTTGCCACCACTTGTCCCTTCATGCCTTTTTGCGGTAGAAAGCGCATCTCATATTGGGAGAGCAGTATGGCCTATTTTGCCAGTGGACCATTTAGCGATAATGGCTTCGTCATAAGCAACCTTAAAGGGTTGACTCTGGATATAACATTTATAGTCTGGCCCGCCAAGTAGTGTCGCACTTTCTGGACGGCGAACACCAATGCCAACATTACTTTTCGATCGGGTTATACCGATGTTCAGCTCCGATCATGATCCTGCTCAGATAGTAGATTGCCTACTCGTGTCCCTGATCATCATTCTGAGCTAGCAATGTGATTAGTCTATGATTATGCATTATTATATCGCATTTCCCCACTGATTTATGAATAAATTGTCGGTCTAAACCGTGTTTTGGTCTCTATTGCAGGTAAATCAAGAGTTCAAGGGTAAAGGAGTAATAAGAGCTTAATTAAACCCCTTTTAGGGTAATTAAATACGAATTTCATGGAGGCCAAGCAAGGGATCATCTAGAAGGTACGTCGAACCTAAACTCTTGCGCACGTCAAACGAATATCCGGGCAAAATTACCAGAAATGGAATATACCAGGAAGCTCCTAGAGCCAAGACAGATCCCCGCACCAAAACTAGGGAGTTAACTCCCTGCAAAAGCCGCGGATCCGCAGCCCATTGGTGGGGCCACGCGTCGATTTTTGACGCGTGGCCCCGTCTCATCTTCCAGAAGTCTCCTTTGCCTATAAAACCCCTGCATAGGTCCAGAACGAAACAGTTTTTAATTTTAGGCTAGGGTTTCTATGTTTTAGTGTAGTGTAGTTTAGGTATTCTTCATTTCTTATATTTTGTTATGTTATTTCATTTTTAGATCTTGTAGTAGGGCTGAGAGATTCAGAGAGATAGAGAGAGATTGATGTAATAGATGGTGACAATCTATGTAAAGGTGCCTCCTTTCTTATCCGATGTAATCTCCTCCATCTTCTACATGTTGCTTGGCTAACTTTTCTTCTTATCATGGCAATCTAACTACTAACCACTAACCATCTAACTACTTATTTGATAATTCACATGAATCTAATAGCCTCACAAGGCCTTGCTCTTGCAAGAGCTATTGATGGCTCATGATAATGGATTCTAACATTCTAACATTTCTAACACCTAACCCACTAACTTGCTAACTTGCAATGTCTTCTTTATTTCATGCTAACCTCTAACCGGTTTTGATGATTTAATAAGTAGCTTGTAACTTGTTAGTGGTATGGATGTGTTGTTTGAATGTAGAAGACCAATCTTATGAATCATGCTCTGTATCGTCTCTTGAAGCCAAGGATTAGTGATGGCCGAGGATAAAATGTGAGGCAACTATCACTAAGAGGTTAGCATGGTTAGTGGATCAATTAGTAGTTAGTAGCCATGAGTTTTCTTTTATTTTATTTTAGAAACTATTTTCAAAACTGTTCTATAATTTTTCTATCGATGTTTTCACCGCCTTCTTAGTTTACCTTTGTTCCATCTTCTTTCCTATTTGTTTTCCAAACCACTTCTTATTTTGTTTTTCACATCGACGTTTTCATCGCTCTCCTCACCTACCACATTCTGGATTTCCTTTCCTTTCTTTCACTTTATTTTTCTAATTCTTTTAACAAAGAAGAACTGTTAACATAAAACGTGAATAAAAACTGTTAATGCTTCTATCGCCTCCCGTCCCTGTGGATTCGACCCGTTGAGCCAATACTATAACGGAAGTATCGAGGGAGCATTAGCACATACGAGCTTTTACATTGATTTCATAACACACACATTTTGAGTGCTAGTTCTGCCCGGATCACAAAGCTCCTAAAGAAGATCCATCACTCAAACATATATCAGGAAAGGTTTTCCCGCCACCGGAGCTGTAAGGAAAGGTGGTTGCGTGAGGTATTGTTTGATTTCCTTGAACGCTTGTTGGTAAGCATCGTCCCAAATGAATGAGACGCCCTTTTTCATCAATTTGGTGAAGGAAGGGTTGGCATCTTTCGGAGAGATTTAAGATAAACCTTCGGATGTATGCTAGTCGCCCTTGCAATCCTCTAAGCTCCCTGAGATTCCTTGGAGGTTGCATCTCTTGGACGGCGCGGACTTTTTCTTGGTCTAGGTGAATTCCTTTGGATGTCACCACAAACCCTAGAAATTTACCGCTAGTTACCCCCAGGAAAGATTTGGTGGGGTTCATTTTCAACTGATGTGTCCACATGATTTCAAAAACTGTCTTCAGATCGGCTATATGATCGCCCTTGGTGCGGCTTTTCACTGCAATGTCGTTGACGTAGCATTCCATTATTTTACGCATGTGTTCGTGAAAAATTGCATTCATAGCTTTCTGATATGTTGCCCCAGCGTTTTTCAGTCCGAAGGGCAAGACAGTATAGTAATAGACCCCCAGTGGTGTCCTGAAAGAAGTATGTTTTTCATTATTAGGGTAAAATTTTGATTTGATTGTAGCCTGAGAATCCATCCATGAAGGACATTCGTTCAAACCCGTAAGTATTGTCAATCATGACATCCGTGATTGGGAGAGAGAATTCGTCTTTATGACAGGCTTCATTTAGATCGTGAAAATTGATGGAAATTCGGACTTCCCTTTTTTTTTGGTAACGGGACGATATTGGCTACCCAATCAGGGTGTTGCTCCTCCTTAATGAAGCCAGTGTCTATAAGCTTTTTGACTTCCCGACTGGATTGCTTCCATTATTTCTGGATGGAACCATCGCTACTGCTGTTTTACTGGCTTCACGTCTGAATTAATGTTAAGGCGATGCATAGCCACTCGAGGATCAAGCCCAAGCATGTCCTCGTAATTTCAAGCGAAAACATTTATATACTCTCGCACAAGAGATATTAAATCTTCTTTCTCGGAGGGTGATATGCTTTCACTTATAAAGATGGGCTTAAGATTAGCCTCATCTCCCAGATTAATCTGGGTGACCTTATCTTTCATGGGTTGTTCGTGTTGTTTGAAGCGAATATCCCAGAGAGTGTTTAGGTGTTTGATCTAAGGATCTGTATCAGACTGGATCATTTCATCATCTACGTCTTCCAGGTGGCTTGTTGACACCATATTTACTGAAAGTTCTCTGAAGAGGTTGCCGAAACTAACGTCTGAATCCCACGATGATGTGTCAGACGAGTAATTATGGTATAATTATCTTTGGACTCAGAGGCTGACAGAAACTGAGTTGACACATAGCCAAACCCCTGCGAGTTCAACGACAATAGTCAGGGGTCTTCCCTTTTGGAACGAAAGATTGAAGTAGTGTTCTTCCTTTGCCAAAGTTCAAACCAGGACCATTTGTTGATCATACCCCATTGTTTGGTGGGAGAAAAATTCGCGTAAAATTTTTTTGAATCAATTGAAAAATTACAACGAACTTATACTCCGATTATAAGAGAGGGAAGATATTGAGTCTTGAATCCTCCCTTAGTTTAATGTTGGGTTCTTCAGGTGGCGGTGGAAAGTGAGTCTTGTTTTCCGTTGACCGGGTGAACGTCAGGAACTTTTTGGGGATCTTCTCTTCGGTTGGCGGACGGAGTAACATAGCTCTATCAACCAGAAATCTCAAAGAGATTATAAGCAAAGATTAACTTGTACGCAACAAGTTACTTGAAGAGTTGAACTCTCTTTCCTTCTCTGTGGAAATTCTTAAGTCAAGATCTAATTGACCGACCCTTTCTCCATAGCAACGGGGCATTTATAGAGGTTTCAGGGGTGAACGTGCCCCCTAAAAATGCTCCATAATGGGGGTTAACTTTCCCGTTATGTGGGCAGTGATTGACCCCATAACAAGGGCAGTTATAACTGAGACGCGGGTTTCGACCCTCGCGCCTTGGTGCCGTAGTGCTGCTGAGACGCGGGTTTCGACCCTCGCGCCTTGGTGCTGCAGTGCTGCTGAGATACGGGTTTCGACCCTCGCGCCTTGGTGTTGCAGTGCTGCTGAGACGCTGGTTTCGACCCTCGCGCCTTGGTGCTACAGTGCTGCTGAGACGCGGGTTCGACCCTCGCGTCTTGGCGCTGCTTAGATGGCTATGATTAACCCTGCGTCTGGAGTTTGAAACTCTGCTTTTAAGCACTTGTCTTCAATGATTTTTTTAGACAGCCTACAGAACCCCCTCCAAAGTTTTCGATATTCCGCAGTTGGCTGAGATGGATTTCGAAATACTTTGGACTCTAACTGAATTCACCCTTCTCATGATTAGACTGACAATGCTCCGGGCTTGATCTTGTTTGGAGTATGGCCTTCATGAGTGTACTGTGGAACTCATTGAAGCCGCCAAAACTGATCGTGTTGAGTGTCTAGATGCATAGTCTAAACCTCCCTGATGCTTTGAGTTTGTCGTTGGTGTACTTTAAACCAGGGGTGGGCAGTCGTCTGCTTGTGCAGTGTACTTTTGAACTGAATTGCAGAAGCAAAGACTACACGCCAGTTCTGTGGACGCAGGGGTGATACTGCTTTAAAGACGCGCCTTCTATAGGGTGCATCTTTTGGGATGACAACGCGACTGTTACTCCATGAGGTAGACGCGACTTTCGTCGGATTGAAAAGATACGATCTTCGGAAGGACACGTCTTTTGGGATAAAGACGCGGCTTTCGCTCTGTGAAGCAGACGCAACTTTGGCCTAGTTGAGAAGGTGCGTCTGTCGGAGGGACGCGTCTCTTGGGACGAAGACGCGGCTGTTGAATGCAAATCCGTGCTGTGAATATGTTGCCACGTGTCCTGTAGAATTGAGGGGACATCTTCTTTTTGGCGCGCGAACTTCGCGCTGCATTTAATACGCTTTTCACGCGTCAGGCAGAGATTAGGCGTCGAGCCAAGCGCCGCGTATCTGTGCGAATCGCTGTGCCTATAAAAGGCAACAGTCTTTCAAGAGTCATCATTAGACTCTTCTTCTTCTTCATTTGCATCTGTTAGAGTTTAAGAAAGGAGCTTTCTTTGTTTTCCTCGTTTCTTTCATCTCTAACATCGAATCTTCGGTTACTATGGCACCAAAGGCTAAACATGTTGCCTCGCCTTCCAAGGCCGTCGTTCCTGAAACCAAAATGGGCGGTTCCTCCATGCAGGAAGCCCCTATTTTAGGTATAAAAAGCCAACGGACTTGATTTCCGCCATGAAAAGGGGTTTACAGAGTTCTTTTAACTCTGAAATTTCTTTTGAATGTGAACCGCCAACGCGAGCTTATGCCCGTGTTTGATCTTCAGGTGCGGTTCTTAAGTTGATGAATAAGACGCAGGTTTGATGACCTCTGCATCTTCTATCCACTTAAGTCCATACCTATCTGTTGAACACAGGGCCCCATTGAGCCTTGTGTTTTGGGTCCAACACTTAGAATATTTCTAAGTGTGAGGGATGCAGACGCAGATTTCTTATGATTCTTGCGCTTGTGAAATCAGACGCCGGTCCAAATGAATCTCGCGTCTAAGTCAGATACTTAGAAATTTTTCCATAAATCTTGAATTTTTAAAACGCGGGCTCCATGCTAGCCTCGCGATTTTTTGGACCTGGACGCAGATTTTGATGATCTCCGCGTCTAGATTCATTTCCGCGTTTGAGTTATAAACACTTAATCATTTTCTTTCAGATTTCTGATCAAGTGTTATTTTCTTTTGCAGTGAGATATTCCTCCAACCCTCTCTCCAAGAAGTGTCACTTTGGGCACGTAGGTGGTGCTGACCACAACCTAACCTTTGTGCTGCAGAAGACTGCTCTCGTGACCACTGATAAGTCAAAGGAGCGATAGGAGAAAATCTATAAGGCCAACATGAAGACCCTCTGGGAAATTATCACCGACGGAGTGTTTGAGATAGACTCGCGCATCCCGATAAAGAAACCTGTCTTCTTTTTTGGCGATGACATTAACGAGGACAGCACTGCCTTGCATGATGGCGATTACAAGTGGCTTCGCTAGATAGGGAATAGGAAATTTTTACTTCCCAATATGGAGAGGATGTATCCCTTGTCCTATCTCCAGCACATGTCCATTCATCGTGCAATGGAATGGGATCTTGCTCGTCCTATCTCAGGTGTCTCTCTCGGCATACTAGGCACCAAAAACGTACACTCTGGCAGTCACAGGAAGGAGATTTTTGGTTTATTTCCCGAATTGGTCAGACATGAGTATCCAAGACGGGAAACCCCTTGGCTCGGCACTACCTTCATCAACCGGTTCATGAAGATAGGGGACGATTTTCCCGTTGACTTCCGCCCGCTCGGGTGGGTTCATGCTTCCGACAAGTCCTGGTGGGGCAAGATGGTGGGATTCGTCCTCGTCGAACTTGGAGCTCTGCTAGAGCAGTTGGGGTTGTATCAGGCGGCCAGGGCTGTGCAGTATGGCATCCCGCAAAGTTCCCATAATTTCTATGGGATCCTGGAGCACTACAACCCGTTGACGGGGACATTCTTCACCCCAATTGGAGAGATGGGGCTCGCCCTCCATGAACTGTATGAAGTTTCGGGGCTGGTTATGGGAGATGCCCCTTATGAAGAATACGTCCCAACTTCTGAGGAGCTTCATCTCTTGAAGAAAGAGTGCCCTCAGGTATATGAGACCTACTGGGAAGTGCTTGTTGGCCCAAGGTTACAATCACCCTTGTTTAGTGTGTTTTGATGATTACAAAACATATTAGTTATTTGTACTAATATTGTTTATTGGTTAAGTGTGTTTCAGGGATCTAACTCATCTAGAAGGTTTATTCCCTATTAGCAAATGTTTTGGACTCAAGTCAACTCAAATTGGGCTCAAGGATCAAGTGTTGAAGACCTTATGGTGAAAAGCCCTCTTGAAGCACTTGTAGTACCTAGAACAAATGTAAGAATAGAATGTTAAAGGTTGAGTGTTGGATATTGGCTCTAGGATACACACACACAATTTGGTTTTGTTAAAATGTGAGTCTTGTATTTAAGTTTTCATATTTTAAATTTGATTTCATGCCTTAGTAGATATTTACATGACCCTAAGTTTTACAAAATAAATATCATATTTAGATCATGTTTATATACTCCTACTAGCATGTTACTTAAGTTTGTTCAAACCCAAAACTATTTTACAAAAATTTTCTAAGTCAAAAAATATACGGTTTTACCTGTTTCAGGCTGACCAGCCGACCGGCCCGGTCGACCGGCGCCAGTGCCAGGACGTGCACATTTGTGCACGTCTGTCGGTCGACCGCCCTGGTCGACCGACTGTGAGCAGTTGCTCTCGGATTTTCTGGGTCGACCGGGCCGGTCGACCGCCAGAAGACCCGAGCCAACGGATCTTTTGCCAGCTGAGCTGGCGGTCGACCGGCCCGGTTGACCGCCAAGCCTACAAAAGCCAACGGCTCTTTCCTCTTTTGTGCAATTCTGAAATCTGATTTCCAGATTACCTTTTGGTAGACTTTTTCAGGGTTTTCCAGTTCTTTTTCAGAGCAAATAAACTATAAATAAATTGTTTTAAATCTATTTTTCTCCCTATAAATAGAGGAGAAGACTCTCTTACAAAATACAAAGAAAAATCCTCAAGTTTTCAAAGTTTTCTAAAGAGAAAAGAAAAGTGTTTAAGCTCTCCATTTCCAATTCTTTCTTGAGCTAATTTTCAGTTGTGTTCCCTTGCAAAAATCATCTTTACAACTGAGTTTTTCTCACTACACTTCATAGAGCCAAAAATCCCTAACTCATTCTATAGTGAAGTTGTAAAAAGAGTGAGAGTGTTGTAATAGAGTTTGGTGATCTTGTTGTGATCACTCTTGTTCTTGTGATCTTTTTGTTCTTGTGGAGACACCTCTTCGGTAGAGGTTATTGTACTTGGTGGAGCTCGGTGCTCGGGTCTTCGGTAGACCGTTGTAATCGTCCTCGGTGGATAGTGGAAACCCTTCACGGAGGTGAAGGCGGGGAGTAGAGCGGTGGCTCGAACCTCGAAACAAATACTTGTGTTTGCGATTGTTTTTTTGCTCTTGCTCTCTATTTTGCTTTTAATTTCTATTGCACTCTATTGCTCTTAATTACTTGCTTGTGATCTTGTTTCTTTCCTTGTGCTATTACTTCAAGCTTGTAATACTTGTGATATCTTGTGTGCATCTCATCATTGCATAATATTCATCCTTTGTTCGATCAATTCTCATACAACAAGGTTGCATTGCGCACCTCTAACCCATTCAAGGGGAATTGGGAGGAAGGAGTTCAGAACCTCTCACGGGGTATTCGGCTCTTAGTCTTGTTTTGAGAGATCGTTGCATCATTCATCCATCTTAGTTTTAAAAAGATTGTTAGATTAGAAATTACACCTATTCACCCCCCCCCTCTAGGTGTTTTTCATTTGGTATCAGAGCTTGGACTCTAGGATTTGGCTTAACAACCTTAGAGAGATCCTAATTTTGCTAATTATTTCATTCATACTCACCTAGTAAAGATGGCCGATGGAATTAAAACCCCTTCTAAGTTTGATGGACTTAACTTTCCCATATGGAAGGTTAAGATGACCGTTTTCTTGCAATCTCTAGGAAGTCGAGTTACAAAGGCCGTGACCAAACCCTTTAGTGCACCCCCCGGTGATGAATCCACTTGGTCCGAAATAGAGACCAAAGAATTTGATGCCAATGCTAGGGCTCACTATGCACTTCTTCAAGCCCTTAATGATGATGACATAGCTAGAGTTATTCATTGCAAGTCCGCATATGAAATTTGAACACATTTGCTAGTTACACATGAGGGGACTTCACAAGTGAAGAGGGCTAAGATTGACCTTCTTCGGTCCCAATATGAGAATTTTTGCATGCAAGAAAATGAAACCATAGATGATATGGTTACAAGATTTACAAAGATCACTAATGGACTTTCTTCTCTAGGTGATGCTAACGACAACGATCAAAGAGTTAGAAAGATCATCCGGGCTCTTCCTCCTTCATGGGAAGTAAAAGCAACCACCTTGAAGGAACTCAATGACAAGGAGGAGATGGAGCTAATTGGTCTCATTGGGAACCTCAAAACCCATGAGATGGAGAGGAAATTGAGGGAGGACATGGCTCCTTCCAAGAAGAAGACAATAGCCTTCAAAAGTCAATCCACACACTCTGACGAAGACGATGAAGAAGAAGATGACGAAGAGCTCTCACTTCTTGTGAAGAACGTCCGGAGGATGTACAACAAGGCTAAATTTCAAGGAAGGAAGAGATGGCAAGGAGGTAAAGAAGAAAGAAAGATCATTTGCTTTAATTGCCAAAGACCGGGACACATTGTTTCGGAGTGCCCGGATAAAGTAAAGCCCTCCACCTCAAAGAAGCCCTACAAGAAGAAAGCAATGAAGGCTACATGGGATTCCGAGAGCGAATCCGAGGAGGAGATTGATACCGCCAACATGTGCTTCATGGCCAATGAAAGCACAAGCAAGGTAACCCCTTCCACTTCTCCAAATGATGAGCTTTCCATGGATGAGTTAGGAGAAGCTTTTGTAGAATTATCACATAATTATGATTTCCTAAAGAAAAAGTATTTAAAAATGAAAAAGGAAAATGAATCTCTTAATCTTCAAGTCTTTACTATTTCTAAAGAAAAGGATGAATTACTTTCCACTCTTTTTTCCACTCAAAAAGATTTTGACAAGTATAAGCTTTCTTGTAAAGGCAAGTCCCCACAAATTGATTATAATGAGATTACTTTGCTTAAAGAAAGAATAGACTCATTAGGAATTGTTTTAAAAAATTGTGAGTTTGATAAGAAGAAGATAGAGGCCATGTTTCCTAAGAAACAAGCCCCTAAGAAAAATGTTCACCATGCTCATGCTCATGTTCATACCACACAACCTTTGCATCGTGGCAAACCCCCAAGGCATGCTCACACTTCACACACACATCATGCATTCATGTATGGAAGAGTGTTCTCATGTTCACATTATGGGCGGAAAGGACACTTAGCCAATTTTTGCTATGATAGACTAAGTACATCTTATCATAATGTTTGGGTTCGCAACACTAACTTTCAAGGACCCAAGAAAATTTGGGTACCAAAGTCAACTATTTTGCTAAATGATGTAGGTACCTTCCAAAGCCCAACGACGTAGAGGATTGTGGTATCTTGATAGTGGTTGCTCAAGGCACATGACTTGGGACATCAACAACTTTGCAACCCTATCAAGATACCATGAAGGTGGCACCGTCACCTTCGGAGATGATGCCAAGGGTAAAATCATCGGTATTGGTAATGTAAAACTCGGCACATCCCCTTTAATTGAGAATGTAGTTTTAGTTGATGGACTCAAGCATAACCTCTTGAGTGTTAGTCAACTTTGTGATAAAGGTTTTGATTTTTTTTGATCATGTAGTTTGTAAAGTTATTGATAGAATTTCTAATACTTGTGTGTTTTCCGGTTTTCGTGAAAGTAATGTTTATATGATAGATATGTCTAATATGTCTTGTAATATTACTTGTTTAAAAGCCCTCGATGATGACTCTTGGTTGTGGCATAGAAGATTAGGCCATATTTCATTTGACCATATATCTAGGTTAAACACAAAGGAAATGGTGAAAGGTATTCTTTGTTTGAGTTTTGAAAAGGACCGAGTTTGTGATGCATGTCAATTTGAGAAACAAACTAAGTCTTATTTCAAGTCAATTAAGGATATCATGACATCACGTCCTTTGGAGTTAATCCATATGGATCTATTTGGCCCTACACAAACCAAAAGTCTAAGTGGGAATAGATTTGCATTTGTTTTGGTTGATGACTTTTCACGGTTTACTTGGGTTTTCTTTCTTGAACACAAAAATCAAGCATTTTCATATTTTCAAACTTTTAAGAAAAGAGTTGAAAAAGAAAAAGATGTTTCAATTTCAAGGATAAGAAGTGATAGAGGAGGTGAGTTCATTAACCTACCCTTTACCACTTTTTGTGAAGAACATGGAATTAAGCATGAACTTTCTTGTCCTAGAACTCCACAACAAAATGGAGTAGTTGAACGGAAAAATCGAACTTTACAAGAGATGGCTAGGACAATGCTAAGTGAATATGGTCTACCACATTATTTGTGGGCCGAGGCCGTTAACACATCATGCTATATATCAAATCGTGTTTTCTTGTGTAAAAATACTTTAAAAACTTCTTTTGAAATGTACTTTTCTAGAAAACCAAATGTTTCATATTTCAAGGTTTTTGGATGTAAATGTTTTGTTTTTGTTTTCCATTATGTTTGCAAAGGGGGAAAACTTACAAATAAAAGTTTGAGGAGCTAAATTACAAGTATTCTCAAAAGATTACAAGTAGATCTCCTCAGAGATTCTAGAAAAATGTGCCGATAGGAGTCTGGTCAGCGCGCGACCACTTTGTCCCTTTGACGATGCGAGCGATGAGATTCCCTTCTCGCCTGGTTCCGGGAATCAGAGAATAGAGGATTGGTAGAACCCTCTTGCTACTTCTCAAAACCGCCTTCTGTGAGGAATTCCTTCTCGCCTGGTTCCGGAGATTCCTTGAAGAAAAGAGGTTGCTAGGGTATCACCACCCTGAAAAGAGAAGTATTTCTCTTGGAAGGTCTCTGAATTAGAGAACGTACGATGCGTTATGAAGAAGTCTCTGCTTGTGGAGTCTTCTCTCTTCTGCGATCCTCTCTCTCTTGTGCGATCCTCTCTCCCTTGTGCCCCTGACGGGCTATTTATAGGAAGAGCAAGGGTATAATCGTCCCCTTGAAGATATGAAAACAGATTGAACCGAATCTGTTTGAATCTGGAAAGTAGCCTTGCTGAGAGGCTAGGATAGCTTCTGCGGAGCTAGAATTGGCAGGTCGGTTGATCTGTTTTGATCCTTTCCATATCGCTGGGAGATTCTCCTTGATCCTCTTACTCGTTTCAAGAGAGTCAAGAGATAGCGGCAATCACCTGCCGTATTTGAATCCTGATTGGATTAGATTTGATTGAATCCAATCTCATCAGGAGATTTGATTGGTCAAAGGTTGACCGTAGCAGGCTGATAGCGGAGCTGCCCGCTTTAAAGCTCATAGCGGAGCTGAGGCAATCTTTGGCGAGGTCTGAAAAGAGGCTTTTTGGCGAAGCTGTCAGTTAGCTTCCTGGCGAAGTTGGATGATGCTAGCCTCTCAATCGAGGCTATCTCCTTGGGCTAATGTAATGCTAAATGCTAGCATCTTAGACCTGCTGAGGTCTGTTTAGAAACAATCCGGGTTCACTGTTCTGCTTGCTGGATCAGTGGAGTCCAAGCTGCTTCCTTGTCCCTTGGAGGTGGGTGAAAACTGGTCTTCAGCTCGTCTTGTCCCTTGTCTTTTGTAAATGTCAACAAGTTTAGACATCGTTCGGACCAATGAGAATCTTGTCTTTTTTAAGTGTCAACAAGACCCCCTTCAAAGTTTTCGAGAGTCTGCAATAGCTCAGACTCCGAAACACTTTGAACTGCTGTGATGGTGGTGTGGAGTATGAACATCGCCATGATGGTTGAGTTCAGCTTCGCTTTCAAACCTGCTTTGGGATGAATTCGCCGAAGAATTGTACTGGTTCGTGAGTAGCTTCGCGTCGGGGTAGCTCCGCATCTGGGCTTCCAAGAAATAAGTTCGCTTTGGAACTCCTGTTGCCTTTTCAAAGCCAACTGCCGTGGGGCGGTTACGAGGAGGATCATTCCTTCTTTCGCGCCAATCGAGGGAGATATTCTCTGATTTGCACGTTTCCAAGGGAGGATATTCCCTTTATTCAAGGCGCCATAAGTGCCTTTCATGAGGGAGACGTTTTCTCCCTTTGCACGGTTCCAAGGGAAAACCGTCCCTTCCATCAAGGCGCAATAAATGCCTTGAATGCGCTCGTGCTTCCACGCTTGGGGTGAGAGTGCTCAGGCCATGGGGCCTATAAATAGGACACTTGAGGTCCTCTGAAGAGAAATATTTTGCCTTCCTTCTCTTCTCTTGGTTGTGAGAGATACTCAGATCTCTGAATTAGTGGGAAAGCCCACTCTGGTTGTCTAACCGGCCAAGGACCAGTAAGTCTTGATCGTTCAACGACTTCACCGATTTTAGGGAATTCATCTCCCTTGGTTTATCTTTGACAGCTACTTTAGGGATTGGCTTCCCTTGCTCTTCATCTTGCACTTGGCTGATCTGCAGAGAAGAATTTCAGCACAGCTTTCTGTGAAGCTATCATCTTGATTTGATCAGAGAAAGATCACTGCATGTTAAGTCCGCTACACAGGCAGAACTTAGGACTTGGTCTCTTCAAAGGTTGAGCCAGTCTTGCCATATTGGTGAGTGTTGAGACTGTTCCTCACAAGATCAGTCTGACTTTGCCATAGAGGTGAGGCTAGGACTTGGCGTTTGCTGAGCCAGCCCATAGTTGCTGCGCAGGCGGGGCTTATCCTCTGCTTTGACTGAAGTCGGATCACTTTGCCGCTGAAGAATCTGACTTAATGTTTTTGCAGCTCTTTCTGTGCTTGGCTGCTAACTTGCTCTAATTTGCCTTGCAGTGATCTATGCTTGCCAGTCTGGTAACTTGATGGAAGAAACCATGAAATCGCCTTATGCTTCCCCGGTTGAAGCTTTACTTTTAAGCAGGAGGAATAATTCGGGGCAGCGGATGTGCGTCCCAGGGGTTGTTGGCAGCCTCTTATACGAGATGATTCGTTCTGAGGTGAGGCTGGTAGCCGCTTTGTCGGAGATGATCCGCTTCGGGGTAGTGGGCGTCACCTGTGAGATCACTGACATCATTGCCGACTTTCAACTTTGGTGGCCTTTGGGGGCGATCCACTTCAGGAAAGTGGGCATCGCGCCTGTTAGATCACTGGTACCACTGCCGATTCCCATTATACGTGATCTATCGTGTTGGCGGCGATAGGTTTTTATTGCCAGGCTTCAACAAAAAATGGCCTGACAAGATCTGCCATTTTGTGGAGAAAAATGACCGTGTCCTTGTGGCGCCACTGACTACGGCCCTATGCAGGAGGAAGGCCCTTCCTGTCCCGTTGGTCTGGCCTGGGAGCAGATAAAACCGCTTGTATGCGAATGACCTTGTTAGGCAAATTGGTGTGTTATATGAAACACAACTTTGATGTAATATCAAATGTACCCTTGCTTTTGAATCAATGAAAGTTCATCGTCTGATCATCTGACTTTTGCTTACTTTCACTGAGAGTTTTGCCATTGCTGGGCTAAACTGTGTGCGGAGCTAAGGACATAGTCCTTCCTTCGAATGGTCTTCGCGAGACTGGTGTGTACCGCGAGCAGCACGCTTTTTAGAGGGCTAAGGTAGGCTTTTCATCGAAGCCCTTGAAGGATTGTGCGAAGTCCGCACTTTTGCACTAGTGCGAAGTTAACTCTTAGTAGAGTTGAACCGGCGCTTCTCGGGAAGGCGCTTCGGGCGCTGTTTCGAATTAATTCGAAACGGCGGCATGGGCCTTTTTTCGAGGCCTCGTTTCAGGCGTTGATTGGCCTATAAAAGCCCGATTGGGCTGAATATGGAAAGGTCTTCCTTTTTTTTCAGAGAACTTTCTATCTCTTCCTCTTCTTCTTCCCTTTCATTCAGAGATCTTCGAGGACTCTAGCAACTCTTCAATGGCGCCCAAAAGACAAGCGGGTAAGGAAGCAGCGACTTCTGCAGCGGAGGGCGTTCCTCCTCCGGTCATCGAGCGACCTGTCGCTGGTAAGAGACTCATCTTAGAGATGGTGGTCTTGCTCCTTTGGAGTCGATATTTGACCATTAGGACGATCGAGTATGATCTGTCCTTATTAGGAAACTCGTTTCCCTTCAACTTCCCTATTTTGTTTGCACCAGGGAGTTAAGAACTGAACAGTTCTTCTTTGGGCTTTCGCACGAAGCCATAACTTGGGCCGTCTCCGTACTGTTTGAGGAAAAGGACTTGAATAAGTCCTCTCAGTCATGATGACTTTTGACCATAATGCCCTTTTGATGACATCAGCCCTCAGGGCTATACCACTTCCTGCTTATGCGAAGTTGGTGCTTCGGATTTCTTCCTGCGAAGATGCAGTTTCATCCACGAGATCATGCTTCATCGAAGCTATCACCTTACTGGCTTTTCTCGCTGAGCGAGGCTATGTCTTAGTGAATTTTTATGCTTTTGCATCCACTTGATTGGTGAACTAATCATAGCTTACTTCTGTTTTTGCAGTACATCACGCCTCCGGCCTCCAGGACAGTCTGTTCGGTCTAGCCAGTCGAGCAGGCGGAAGCATCAGCTTGCAGTTCTATGGGCAGGCTTCGTTGTTCAGTGAGCCGAGCTCCCTTGTACGGGATACGCTCATCCAGGAGGGTCGTCCGCAGGCCATGCGGAGCATCTTGACTACGGCTCCACTTGAAGATGTCGACCGTCAGGCTTACAGAAAGCCTGACTTCATGTTCGGGGATGCTGCTCCTGATCCAGATCGCCAGCTGCAGGCCGGTGAAGGCCAGTGGATCTTCCAGTTGGACGGCGAGAGATTCTATCTCCCGTCCTCTAAGCGGCATTTTGCTTTGTCTTCCTTCGCGAGCGCGACTCAGGCTCGGAAGATGGCGTGGGGCGTGAGTCTAAACGCCGAGTCTGTAAGTGTCGGGAGGTTGACATTCCAGTCCGGTTACTCGAGGGCGGGCCATCCTCGTAGCATAATGGGGCTATACCCTGGGAAGGTATCGCGGGACCTTCCAGTAGGAGAGAACCCAGCTGCGGCGCCGACCTTTGGCACTCAGTTCTGCGAAGTTGACGGGAATTACCCCGCCACTGATTTCAGGACTCCCGGTTGGGTCCACCCTCCTAGGTCGTGGTGGGCAGAGTTGACCAACTATATCCTCACTCATTTTGAGGGGGATTTAGAGAGGTTAAACCTCCATGAGGCCGTCAGGGCGACCTGCTACGGCATTGAGATGAAGGTGGCGTGCTTCTACGCCATCCTTGAGTTGTATTGCCCGGCCTCGGGGACTTTCTTCACCCCAGTTGGTGAGTTGGGCATGACCCTGCACGAGATGCGGGAGATCTCTGCTTTGCCCTTCGGGTCTCTTCCATACGAAGAGTACTTTCCCTGTGAGGCGGAGTTGGCTATTCTGGAGAAGCAGGAGCCTGCTCTGCTCGAGACATATCGGGAATTGATGTGCCACTTGCACATTTGCTCCAGCATCCACACTGGTGGCAAAGGTAGCTCGAAGAGCTTGAAGAGCTGGGGGAACTACTTGTTCCCGGATATGACTAGTGCGCCTGAGGCAGCTCATTGCGGAGTTGCTGAAGAAGACATCTTGGCACGGATGGAGGTGCATGCTGAAAAGGACATCGTCGTGGCAGAAGATGATGGTCCTTTCGAGAAGGGTGATGTTCTTCGGAGCTTTCACCATCAGGCCCGTCGGCCTATGTCTCGCAAGGCGTTGCTGGCCGGCTTCTTAACCATCTGGTTAAAGAAATGTGTCGTGCCTTCTTCTTCGGGTGACATCGTCCACCCGACTGTGCTGCTGCCTGCCGTCCGCTTGGTTCATGGCCACCGTCTGGGTCTTCTCCCGGCCATGGTGTGTTGTATTCAGAGGGGCCTTCGTGCACTGACGGAGGCTTTCTGCAGGCCAATGGAGTCAAGGCGAGGGAAGGGTGCCGTCCTGCCTTGTGATGGACCCAATCCTAGGGTAGGTTTACCGTACACCTACTTGATGGCGTGGTTCGCCTTGCACTGCCCCAGTTTAATTGGAGCTGGGGAAGACCCTCCGCAGGGTGTTCAAACGGCGCTTCTCCGTCGCTTTGAAGGCCGTTCGTGGCAGAAAACTTATGTGGCCGAGGCCCGTAAGTTAGTGCGTCGTTATGACGCTTATAGCCTGTTCCGTTGTTTTCCTCGCCTGCGAGGTGCAGGATACAACGAGGAATTCCATGATGTGGAGTCAGGTCGGTCTCCCATGAGTCGGGGTGTTTTCGAGTGGCTGGTCTGTATCCGGCCCTCGCATTTGCTGTACAGGAGTGGGGATACCTGCTACCTGGAGCCCTACGTCCCGAGCCGATTTGCCCGCCAATTTGGGTATGATCAGTTGTATGTGGGCAACCCCAATCCGGACCTGGCTTTCATGGGGAGCCTCATTGATGGGGCTCGTGGTTGGCGGTTCTTTACCGCGAATGACACTGGAGCGCGGCTGCGCACGCCGCTGAGGGATCCCGGCCTTTGGAGGACCCTGTGTTTCTACCAATGGTATGCGGCTTCGAACTCCACGCCTGCTGGGTTTAATGCCAACCGTTCGGGTGTGAAGTTAATTTCTCATCGGATGAGGCAGAAGGCTTCTGATAAGATGGAGGGCAAATGAGTCCGTGTTCCTGGCATAGAGGAGTTCATCGCTGTAGATGACAGCGGGGCTTCTGATGCGGGAAGCCCTTATTTCGAGGCGGAGACAAGGGCTGATGCCCACGAAACTGATATTCGTGAAGCCGGGTCTGGTGTAGTGGGGACAGCTCCCTCACAACATGTGGAGGAAGTGGAAGAAGAGGACTCTGATGTCCACTTCAAAAGGAAGCGTGGGAGTGGATCCCGTAGGAAGTCGTCGGCGAAGAGGCCCCGTCGCCAGACTCCTACCATCGTGGTAGAGGGTGAGCCCTCTGCTGCGCCTCCTTCTGCTGCTCCATTAGTGGCTGAGCCGTCGGTTGCTGAACCGACTACTGGTAAGATTGGCCCCCCGTCTAATATGCCTTCAGCGCACTTTAAATAACTCATCATTTGCTTTTTGTTGCAGGAGCTGAGGAGCATAGGGAGCGAAGGGACCAATATGATCCTCTATTCGCCTATAGGGCTGCAGCCGGTTCCTTTACTCGCTCGGAGGAATCTGGAGGTGATGTGGCCGACATTGGCCCGTCGGGCGCTGGGACTTCTAAAGGAAGTCCTATGGCATCCAGCTCTACCGGGTGGTCTGCGGAGGAATCGGCGAGAAGGCCGGCTATCCGCGTTGATTCTGGCAAGAACTTCGCGATGGAACCCCTAGAGACTGATGAGGCTGACGAAGTAACATCAGCCTTTGGTAAAATGACGACCTTTTGATCTCCTCTTGTTTACTGCATCTGCTTTTTGACCATGGCTTTGTTGCAGGTGTTCGGCCTCAAGATGCGTCGGCTTTGAAGGAGCCGGAGACTTCCCCTGGAAGATCAGAGGGTAGGTTGAGTGCTTCGTCCGCGGCGGATGTTGCCTTGTTGGACGCGCTGTATGGCGACCTCCCCTCTTATCAGCTCATGACAACTGAGAGGTCGGGGGTTGTGGAGACGGCAGTCCCACGGATGCCTTTACTCCCGAGTGAGATGCCGGCGAGTATGGAGTTGAGGGTGATCACCAGCCCTGCCTCCCCAACTCAGGTGGTTGAGCCTGTTGCTCCAGAGGTGGTTGCCAGTCCTACCTCCGCGGTGGCTGGCGTGCTGGTGTCGTTGAGGACTCCGCCGAGGTCACCTTTGGCTTGCCCTGCTGCTGTCGACGTTCCCGCTTCTTCTTCTGCGGCGGTGTCGATTGGGTTGGTAGATTGCTCCGAGGTTGTCTCAAGGGTTGATGAAGCTGAGAATGATTTCATCGGTAATCTGGTCGACAGCTTCTATAACAGTTTGGAGCAGACTATCGGTCTAGTCTTGAAGGGTTCGCCTGTGCCATTCTCGAAGCTGAAGATGGTCCTCTCCCGTGGCATTGAGTGTATCCGGGACTTTGAGGGGTACCATCAAGCTACTGCTCTGGAACTCCTGGTAGATGACCTTGAGAAGGACGTGGAGGAATGGCGTCGCCTCTATAGTTCAGACGCAGCGTCTTTGGCTGATGAACGGCTCTCACATCTTGTCGCGCAAAGGCGCGAAGCTCGGCTTGCTGCTCAAGAGGCCGCTGAGGCTATCTCCTCTGACTTGAAGTCCTTGGAGACAGAGCGAGTAGAGGTTGGGAGTGCAATTGACGCTTCCACCAGTGCTCTTCTTGATGCCGAAGATAAGATTAGAATGGCCGAGGAGATGATCAGGAAAGCAAATCTCCTCTTATCCAAGGCTACACCGGTGCGTCTTGAAGAGACTGCGCGGCTTAAGCAGCTTAGGGCTCAAAGTGAGGAATTAGCACGGCAGGAGTCATCACAGAGGGCGACTTTGGCGGAGGTCGAGGCTCGTCTGGCTCAGGCGGTGGACTTCGATGAGGCTGAGCTAAGATCACAGGCGCTGGCCCAGGCTGCTGATGACAGGAGAACGAGGCTAGCTTCGCTCGGGGATCGGATCCGATCTTATCATGTACGCCTATAGGCTCCCCCATGTATCCCATCCTTTTGGCTTTAATATAAGATTTTCCTTTTGACTTCTGCTGTTTGGATAATGAGACATGACTGTCTGTTGGTTCTGAGGTCGCAATGACATAACCAATTGAGATGTTGCCAGTCTCGAGGTTAGCCTTTTGCAGGGCTAAAAGGGGAGATACTTGCCTTTTGTAAATGTCAGCAAGCATCGAGATTGAGACTTAGCTGTCTGCTGGTTCAGAGGTCACAATGACGTAACCAATTGAGACGCCACTAAGCTCAATGATAGATGAAACTTGGCTATCTGCCAGTTCAGAGGTCGCAATGACGTAACTGGTTGAGAAGCCACCAAGCTCAAAAATGGGTGATACTTGTCTTTTGTAGATGTCGACAAATATCGAGACCTGTCTTTTGTAAATGTCAACAGGACTCGGGATTGAGACTTAGCTGTCTGTTGGTTCAGAGGTCGCAATGACGTAACCAATTGAGACGCCACCAAGCTCAATGGTAGATGAGACTTGGCTATCTGCCAGTTCAGAGGTCGCAATGACGTAACTAGTTGAGAAGCCACCAAGCTCAAAATAGGTGATACTCATCTTTTGTAAATGTTAACGAGTATCGAGACCTATCTTTTGTAAATGTCAACAGGACTCGGGATTGAGACTTAGCTGTCTGTTGGTTCAGAGGTCGCGATGACGTAACCAATTGAGACGCCACTAAGCTCAATGGTAGATGAGACTTGGCTATCTGCCAGTTCAGAGGTCGCAATGACGTAACTGGTTGAGAAGCCACCAAGCTCAAAATAGGTGATACTCGTCTTTTGTAAATGTCAACGAGTATCGAGACCTGTCTTTTGTAAATGTCAACAGGACTCGGGATTGAGACTTAGCTGTCTGTTGGTTCAGAGGTCGCAATGACGTAACCAATTGAGACGCCACTAAGCTCAAAATTGCAATGGAGTTCGGGAAAAGTATCGTTTTCACGGGGAGAAACGAGGGAATCACTGTCATAGGTTTAATGTTAACGTAACAGCGAGATATATATGTGGTCCTACCATTCTATGGATGAGAATTGGTAGGTGATTTTGGTGGGCTCATTCTCACGGGGAGAAACGAGGGGATTGCTGTCATAGGTTTAATGTTAACATAACAGCGGAATATATGTGGTCCTACCATTCTATGGATGAGAATTGGTAGGTGATTCTAGAGAGGGAATCAAATGGGAGCAGGTCCCTTAGGATTTTTAGCAAACCCCCAGCTATCAACGGGTTTGATGGAGCTTGGAGAAAGAGAGAGGCTCTCTTTGTGCGTATTCCGGATGCGCGGATCTCGATCAGAGGTGTAATGTTAACCTGATCGAGAGCAAGATCCTTGATTAAGGATAATACTTCTTTAAGAATTTGCCATTGATCGGCATCATGAGGAGGTCGCCATCTGCAGTTGTAAGGCGGTATGCTCCGTTTGAATAGACTGTCTCTATCACAAACGGTCCTTCCCATTTAGGCTGAAATTTGCCTTTGGTCTTATGCGTCATGATCATCGGTCGTCTGACGGCTAAGACCAGGTCTCCTTTCTGGAAGACTCTCTGCTTGACCTTCTTATTGAAGGCTTTTGACATCCGAGCCTGATATAGCTCGATGTGTTGCTGAGCTTGTAGCCGCTTCTCGTCTAGGGCTTCGAGCTCTTGAAGACGCAGGCGATCATTGTCTTCTGATGTCATCTTAGTAGTCAAGGCTACCCGCAATGATGGCACCTGGATTTCCAATGGGATGACCGCTTCGCACCCATATACCAGGGAGAAAGGCGTATTGCCTGTCGGTGTCCGAACCGTAGTCCGGTAGGCCCAAAGGCATTCGCCGAGCTTTTCGTCCCAATCTCGCTTGTTCGAGGAGACAAACTTCTTGAGCAGCTTGATGATTGTCTTGTTGAATGCCTCTGCCAAGCCGTTGGCGGCAGGATTGTAGGCGGTTGAAGCCACATTCTGAATTCGGTATTTATCGCAGAACCGATAGAACCCTTGGCTTGCGAATTGGGGACCATTGTCATGGATGATCCGTCTGGGTACACCAAATCGATGGATGACATGGTGTTTGATGAAGCTAACCAGATTGGAGGTTTTAACTTCGGCCAACGGTGTGGCCTCTGCCCATTTTGAGAAGTAATCGGTTATTGCCAGGATAAACCGGTGACCTCTTGCCGAAGAGGGACTGATTGGCCTTACGACATCGATTCCCCATGCTTCAAATGGCCATGAAGCAGCAGTAGGGTGGAGCAATTCTGAAGGTTGGTGAATGAAGTCTGCATGGGCTTGGCACGCTTTACACCTTCGTGCATATTGGGTGGCATCGGCCATCATGGTCGGCCAGTAGTACCCAAGCCTGTGCAGCCTGTCTTTAAGCTTTGGACCCGGCTGGTGAGCTCCGCAAATGCCGTCGTGCGCTTCTTGGAGCGCTTCCTGTGCCTCTGAATGAGAGAGACAACGGAGGAGGACACCGTCATATGAACGACGGTAAAGTGTCTTCAAGGTTGGATCATAGTGGAAACGGAGCGACCTTCGTCTGATGGACGCCGCTTCTTTGGGATCGTCTGGAAGCAGACCGTGCAGAGCGTAGTCAATGAGAGGGAAGCGCCAATCCCTCGGCTCAAGACCCACGGAGATATTATGGACCTCTTGGATCCTTAGCATATGCTTGGAGCATACGAGATGCCGGGTTGCGACTGTGAGGTGATACTCGGTGTCGGCCGGTAAGGCTAGCGTTGTTGCTAATGCAGCGAGGGCATCCGTCTTGGTATTTTGAGATCGGGACACGTGCCCGATGTAGAAGCCTTCAAATAGGTTAGCCAATTCGATGGCTCTATGGTAATAGGTCACCAAATCCTCATGGCGGACTTCGTATTCGCCTTTAACCTGATTGATGATCAGTTTTGAATCGCCATAAGCTTCGAGGTAGCGTACCCCCATTCCCTGGGCGAGCTGGAGGCCGATGAGCAGAGCATTATATTCCGCTACATTATTAGAGTATGATTCTGTCAAGGAGAATGCTCTGGGAAGGATATGATCCTGTGGGGAGATGAACACAACCCCCACTCCGGCAATAATCTTCCCTTTGGGGCCCATCCGCGATGCTCCGTCGAAGAACATCTGCCACACTTCCTCTGCTGAGGTTGCATTAGACTCGAAGACTTCATCAGGGATGTCTTCGTGAAGTTTTGAATGTTCTGGAACTGGATGAGCAGCTAAGAACTCTGCAAGGGCCTGGCCTTTAACTGCCTTCTGAGGAGTAAAGGTCATGTCGTATTGAGACAACAGAAGTGCCCATTTAGCCAACCTTGAATTCAGCGACCCTGGCTTCGTCATGAGAAGACGTAAAGGGTTCACCCTGGAGATGACATGTATGGTTTGGCCAACCAAATAATGTCGTGTCTTCTGGACAGCGAAGACGAGAGCTAAACACTCTTTCTCAATAGGATTGTAGCGAGATTCCGCTCCTATGAGAGTCCTGCTCAGATAATAAATGGCCTGCTCATGGCCATTGTCGTCCTTTTGAGCGAGGAGGGCACCGAGGGAGTAGTCCAGAGCTTTTACATAAAGCAAGAATGGTTTCCCTGATGTAGGGGCCACTAAGGCCGGAGGTTTTGTGAGATACCTCTTAATGTCTTCATAGGCTTCTTGACAAGCTTGGTCCCATATGAAGGCAGTACCCTTTTTCATGAGACGGGTAAAGGGCTGGCAACGGCCCGAAAGATTTGCTATGAATCTTCTGATGTAGGCTAATCTGCCTTGCAAGCCTCGGAGCTCTTTGAGATTCCTTGGTGGATGCATGTCCTGGATGGCTTTGACTTTGTCTGGGTCCAGATGGATCCCTTTTGATGTGACAATGAACCCAAGGAATTTGCCGCTGGATACTCCTAAGAAGGATTTTGTCGGGTTCATTTTCAGCTGATGAGCCCGCATTATGTCGAACATCGTTCTCAGATCGCGAAGATGATCATTTTTGCTGCGGCTTTTGACGGTAATGTCGTCAACATAGCATTCCACCGTTTTTCGGAGATGGTCGCGGAAGATCATGCTCATCGCCCGCTGGTAGGTTGCTCCGGCGTTCTTCAGTCCGAAGGGCATCACAGTGTAGCAGTATACCCCCAATGGCGTTCGGAAAGAAGTATGCTTCTCGTCATCAGGATACATCTTGATCTGGTTGTACCCTGAGAAGCCATCCATGAAAGACATCCTCTCGAACCCGCATGTGTTGTCGATCATGACATCAGTGATCGGCAGTGGGAATTCATCTTTGGGACAGGCCGTATTGAGATCACGGTAGTCGATGCAGATCCATATTTTCCCGTTCTTTTTGAGGACGGGGACGATATTAGCTACCCAGTCTGGATGTTGTTCCTCCCGGATGAAGCCACAAGCAATGAGCTTATGAACTTCGGCTTCAATAGCCTCCATGATGTTTGGGCGGAACCGACGTTGTTGCTGCTTGACCGGCTTAACGTCGTTCTTGATGTTTAGACGGTGCATGGCGACCTGTGGATCAAGTCCGGGCATGTCTTCATAGCTCCAGACGAAGACATCTATATACTCTTTTACGAGCATTATCAATTCTTCCTTTTCGATGAGTGATAAGCTTTCACTTATGAAAATAGGTTTGGGGTGATCTTGACTACCCAAGTTGACCTGGATCACCTTGTCTTCGGTGGGTGGCTCGCGCAGCTCGAACCGCTTTTCCCATTGGAGACTTAATTGCTGGGCCCAAGGTTCCTCATCAGTAGCTTCTGCAGGTTCCAATTGACTGGCTGAAGTCATATTCACAGTGAGGCCGTTGAACATTCCTCCTATGCTGATGTCAGAGTCCCACTCGGCAGATGAGCTCGACTGTAATGGAATTGGTTCGTCGTCTTTGACTTGAACCGTTACTGATGATGTGGGTGTGACATACCCTAACCCCCTGCGTGTACTATCATAGTAATTTGCAGGTTTCCCTCTTGGGACGGAGTTACGCATCAAGCTGCGTCTTCCTTTTCCGAAGTTCAGGCCGCCTGCCTGCTTCAAGTCATATCCCATCTTCTCCATAATATGGCGTGCCGGTTGCGCATAACGGAAGAACTGTGGGGTTTCTGAGTCCAAGCTTGACTCTGTAGCTGCAGGTCCCCGTGGCTGGGTTCTACCGAAGATTATCGGCAACTGACCTTGTTTGGATGGAGGGATTACCAGCGTGGCCCCTTCTATAACCTCCACAGATGTAGTAGCCGAACTTGACTCATGTACGGGCATGCGCAGAGAGCCCTCTATGATGGATTTAATTGACCCAATACTCGCAGGATAACCAAAAGAGATACTCTCATTAATTACCCATTCACCCTCTTCATCAGAAGGGATATTACATTGGGGGTCATTGAGGAAACATGCTGTAATTGGTTCGCCAATCAGAATGGTTGGCACGCCTGTTTCGGATTCTGACTCCGCCTCATTGCCACTTTCATCATCGTCTGGCAATGGCTCTGCAGGCGTTCCGTCGGCCTCTTGATACAGGAGGGCGTCGGTGAAGTAGTTTTTCACCCCCTTGAAGGGTTGCTTTTCAGCGAAGACAGTTCGTACTGTCACATCATCTTCAACATATTTGAAGCATTGGTGGAGGGTGGAAGGAACGATCCAGTTGGCATGGATCCAAGGTCTTCCTAGCAGCAAGTTATATGATGTGTCAGCATCAATGACATAGCATGTCACTTCTGACTTCAAGCTTCTGATTCTGCAGCGGAGCCGAATCTTTCCAAGCGGATGGCTGCTCCCGGCGTTAAAACCGTATATTGTAGTGGTGGTTGCGGACAACCTGTACAATGGTATGCCGAGGAAATAGAGGAGCCTTTTGGGGATGATGCTGAGTGCAGACCCCGGATCGACTTGTACTCTTTCAATGCATGTTGAACCAATATATCCGGTGTAGTACAGAGGTCGATCGTGCTTGTTGCCCTTGAGAAGCATATCTTCCGCCGTGAAGGTGATAGCAGGCACCTTTGATTGTGCGTGATGGCACTCTGAGCAGGAAGGCCGGATCTCATCACCAGGAACCTCAGGCATGTATGTCAGAAAGGACTCTGAGTTGGCTAACGCATCTCTGAGTGCTTCTCCTGTCTCTTTAGAGAGACGAAGGAGCTCGTGTATTGTGATACGAGCCGGGATATTGGCTAAGTGAGCCAATATATCAAAGCGGAAGGGCGTGGCTAAACCTTGGACTGACGGTTTCTTCAACGCATGGTCGAACCGCACTTCCTTAGGCTTCTCCTTTCCCTTGGCTGGAATTGGAGTGGATGCCGGCATTGGTACTGACGTCGTTTGCTGTTGTATCTCGTCAGTAGACTTGTCATACTGCCTTAAGTATGATTTTCCAGACCGGGTGCGCGTCTGTTGAGGCGCATCTGCCTGCGCTGTGCAAGCATGCTTCTCTTCTTCCGAATCACTGACGGAAGCCGAAGTAAGATTACCATCATCTGGCAAAACGGAGATGACATTGCAGGACTTGCCCTTTTTGCTGGAGTCCTTCGACGTCCGCTGTACGTCTTGGACGAGGTCAGGGTGTATCCACATAACTTCCCCCGTCTCCAATGTCAAAGGGACGAGACCCTTGTTGTATTGAGTCATGGCTGGAGGATGCTTGACTTCCAACCGCGGTGCCAAGGCTGAATAGGTCCCGTCAGGAACTGTGACCTTCTGGGCAGTGCCGAACTCAAGAGTCACCATATTGGCAGTGACTTTCTTCTGTTCCGTTTTCAATGTGAGGACGCCGGCATCTATTAGGGCTTGTATCCTGTCTTTGAGGACATAGCACTTGTCAGTAGGATGATGGACCATCCTATGATAAAGATAGTATTTGGGGTCATTTGTGCGCCCTATCTCATTAGGACGCCGAGCATCCAGTAGCTTCATCTTATTTCCTTTGTGGAGCAGATGGAATATCATGACCACCTGATCATCTCTGAAGGAATACTGTTTTGGAGGGAATTTAGGCTCCTGGCTGTTGACGCCGCTCTTCTTGGCCTTTGACTGCATGTCCCCGGTCAGCTCGACGGACATAATCTCCTTCCCTTTAGCTTGAGAAGACTGCGGGAGATCGCTACGCCCTTTGTTGTTCGCGCCCCATTTGCTTCTAGGGGCGGATGGCTCAAACTTCTTAGCCGATTTCTCGGCTATCTCAGCTTGTTCGACCAATTCCTTCCAAGTATGGGCTTTGACAGCCCCCATGCGGACTTCTACTTGATCCAAGAAGTTGTGCCTGCATGTCTGTAAGAGCATGGGTAATGGCATCCCTGCTGGGCACATCAGAGATAGATTTCTGAACCGCTCAATGTATTCACGGACAGATTCGCCTTTCCTCTGCACAGTGGAGAGGAGTTTGTCCATGGTCACTTCGGTGTCATCCTCATAGAAGCGAGAGAGGAACCGAGTTTCTAGGTCAATCCAGGAATTGACAGAGCCCGGAGGGAGGCTTCGGAACCAGTCGAACGCCACTCCCTTTAAGGTGCCAATGAACAGCCTAGCCATGATGGCATCATTGCTTATAACATTACCAGTCTGAGACCGGAAATAGTAGATGTGCTGATTGGGCGAGCTCTTACCATCATACGTATGCAACGTTGGTGGTTTGAACTTTGGCGGATATGGCACCGAATCCCACTCCAGTGGGTAAGGACGAACTGCCCATACTTTCTTTAATTCATCCCTCTGAGCCAGGGATGAAATTTGAGCTTGAAGGCCTTTAAGGACTTCGGTATCCAGGGAAGAGCCTCCCTTAGATCTCTCCGTCTTGGGCGGATCATTGCTGAGATGTCCCTCCTCGTCATGATTACTCCCGGTATCATCATTCCGGTTGCTGAGGAGCTGAGCGAGCATCTGTTGAATATTGTCCAGGGCCTCTTGCTGAGTTCTAGAGGTCTGCTCCTGAGCTTCCAAACGCCGACGAAGATCGTCATTGGCGTTATCGACCATATTAACCGATGCTTTGTCCGTTTGCACAGAACTGACCGTTGCTGAAGAGGCATACCCGCTATCTTCATCTTCTCCATCAGATGATTGGGGCGACCGCCTAAGTTGTGGCACGGTTGGGACCGTCGAGGAGGAAGGCTGTTCATAATTATAGGGTATCGCCATCCTGGATCTGGTGTTTCGGAAAACACCTTCTTCTTGCACCAAGATTTCACCCAAGCCCGGGCTATAATCTGAATCTGGGGAGCCGAAAGGGGTATCATCAGATGTATGACCCTCCCTGTGTCGCTCTCGTCCTCTTCCGGTCATGTTGACGGACGCGAAGGCTTGGCCTAGCGAAGCACTCCTTTCATGATGCTTCTTTGTGGCATGTGTGGACAACCGGTTAAACGCCGATTGACTGTGCGGAGATGCAGCCTTGATTGGATATTGCCGACAACGGGCTGAATGGATTGTCACAAGTCGGCATCCTTTTTGACAACAAGGGGAGGTGGTTTGGAGAGACTCCAATTCCCGCTTGTTTGCCAAGAATTGTCGCAGGTTAGGTTCAACAGAGCCTGAACAACCCCGTGGAGAGGCCTTTCTGGAGCGTACAAGGGATAATGCTCCGTTCCTCTTATCCCTGCAGAAGGGATTAGTACTGAATAGTACTTTGGCGCTAGCTTCACCGATGGGTGCGAGCTTAGTGCCTGATGAATTGGGGAGCGGAGCACGCTGTGGTGCCTTGCCCGCTATTCTGCTGCGAAGGGGATCAACCTAGGATAACACTGCGGTCTTAGCCTTGCGGCCGCGAACCCAGTGAATTCGTTGCGGTACAATAGCTTCGCTTGTGAAAGCGAAGCTGACAAAAGGCTTTGCTGCCCTTGATTCAGGTGACGGTATGATTGCCGTCGTGACTTCATGGCTGGCAGCATCGTCAGGGCAGATGGGCATCTTACCCTTTTCTTCGCGGGAGAGGCGCAGTCTCGGCATGACTACTCCGGAAGCTTTGGTTGAAGACTCCTGTTTAGGCTTCCATATCAGCCTTGACAGGGGACGCCTAGGTCCGCAAGGAACCTGAATAGCCACAAGCGGGGCTGTGGGGTGCTGGCAAGATCCTGCCTCTGGTTTCTGATTTGAAACCTTGGCCATGAAGACCTTCCTGTGCTTCCGTGCTCGAAGCGTCAGGCCACCCCCAGAGAGGACTTCTTCAAATCTTCTTTGATCGATCTGGATAGCCAGGTTCTCAAAAGTGCAGGATCTGGGCTGCGGGCATGTTTTCTTGTTGCGCCAGAGAACTGCGGCAGGTTTGCAGAGAACCTTTTCCGTCTCCGCAGAGACTTTGCTTGAAGATTTAGCCAGAGAAGATCTGGCTGCACCGGCTTTTCTGAATTCAGAGATAGACCCGAAGGTCTGTTCGCCGCATTGCGACACTTGATTCTCAGCAGAGGAGAATACAATCCCCAGCGGAGTCGCCATCTTGTTTTCCATTATGTTTGCAAAGGGGGAAACTTACAAATAAAAGTTTGAGGAGCTAAATTACAAGTATTCTCAAAAGATTACAAGTAGATCTCCTCAGAGATTCTGGGAAAATGTGCCGATAGGAGTCTGGTCAGCGCGCGACCACTTTGTCCCTTTGACGATGCGAGCGATGAGATTCCCTTCTCGCCTGGTTCCGGGAATCAGAGAATAGAGGATTGGTAGAACCCTCTTGCTACTTCTCAAAACCGCCTTCTGTGAGGAATTCCTTCTCGCCTGGTTCCGGAGATTCCTTGAAGAAAAGAGGTTGCTAGGGTATCACCACCCTGAAAAGAGAAGTATTTCTCTTGGAAGGTCTCTGAATTAGAGAACGCACGATGCGTTATGAAGAAGTCTCTACTTGTGGAGTCTTCTCTCTTGTGCGATCCTCTCTCTCTTGTGCGATCCTCTCTCCCTTGTGCCCCTGACGGGCTATTTATAGGGAGAGCAAGGGTATAATCGTCCCCTTGAAGATATGGAAACAGATTGAACCGAATCTGTTTGAATCTGGAAAGTAGCCTTGCTGAGAGGCTAGGATAGCTTCTGCGGAGCTAGAATTGGCAGGTCGGTTGATCTGTTTTGATCCTTTCCATATCGCTGGGAGATTCTCCTTGATCCTCTTACTCGTTTCAAGAGAGTCAAGAGATAGCGGCAATCACCTGCCGTATTTGAATCCTGATTGGATTAGATTTGATTGAATCCAATCTCATCAGGAGATTTGATTGGTCAAAGGTTGACCGTAGCAGGCTGATAGCGGAGCTGCCCGCTTTAAAGCTCATAGCGGAGCTAGAGGCAATCTTTGGCGAGGTCCGAAAAGAGGCTTTTCGGCGAAGCTGTCAGTTAGCTTCCTGGCGAAGTTGGATGATGCTAGCCTCTCAATCGAGGCTATCTCCTTGGGCTAATGTAATGCTAAATGCTAGCATCTTAGACCTGCTGAGGTCTGTTTAGAAACAATCCGGGTTCACTGTTCTGCTTGCTGGATCAGTGGAGTCCAAGCTGCTTCCTTGTCCCTTGGAGGTGGGTGAAAACTGGTCTTCAGCTCGTCTTGTCCCTTGTCTTTTGTAAATGTCAACAAGTTTAGACATCGTTCGGACCAATGAGAATCTTGTCTTTTTTAAGTGTCAACAGTTTTAAATACCAAAGATAATTTAGGCAAATTTGATGCTAAAGCTTATGAGGCAATTTTTGTTGGTTATTCTAATACTAGTAAAGCTTATAGAATCTTCAATAAATCATCTTTGACTATTGAGGAATCTATACATGTTAAGCTTGAAGAATCTAACTTGTTTGTTAAGAATGTTGTAGAAATAGATGCTTTGGATGAAGGCTTGGAGAAAGTGACCTTGGAGGATACACCTACTATGGGAGACAAGCCAAAGGATGATGAAGGAAGTGAAGCTAAAGTAGAAGAGGCTCAAGGACATGAAATCCAATCAATTGAAGTGGAGCCTACTCAACAACTTCCAAAGGATTGGAGATACAATCCTTATCATCCCAAGGACCTCGTCATAGGTGAAGTATCAAAAGGGGTAACCACTCGCTCTAAACTTCATGACTTTTGTGGACATTATGCATTTATTTCTCATGTTGAACCCAAGAACGTCCTCGAAGCCGAGGCCGATTCATATTGGTTGCTAGCTATGCAAGAGGAACTCAATCAATTTGAGTGCAATCAAGTTTGGCACCTTGTTCCTAGGCCCCACGATAGACCAACAATTGGTACTAAGTGGATCTTTAAGAACAAGTTGGATGAATCGGGTAACGTTGTTAGGAATAAAGCTAGGTTAGTTGCCCAAGGTTACACTCAAATCGAAGGAATCGATTTTGAAGAAACCTTTGCACCCGTAGTACGGCTTGGAGCCATACGGATGACACTAGCATTTGCCTCATATAAAGATTTTAAATTGTTTCAAATGGATGTTAAAAGTGCTTTTCTAAATGGCTTTATTGAAGAGGAGGTGTATGTTGAACAACCCCCCGGGTTTGTTGATCCTACACATCCGGATTTTGTGTTTAAATTAGATAAAGCTCTTTATGGTTTGAAACAAGCCCCTAGGGCTTGGTATGAAAGACTTTCTTCATTTTTGATTTCAAATGGTTTTAAGAAAGGTAAAATTGACACAACATTGTTTACAAAACATGTAGAAAATGACATTCTTATTGTGCAAATATATGTAGATGATATTATTTTTGGTTCTACTAATGAATCTCTTTGCCAAGCTTTTGAATCATGCATGAAGGATGAATTTGAAATGTCTATGATGGGGGAGCTCAACTATTTCCTTGGACTCCAATCAAGCAAAGGAAGGATGGGATCTTCATCAATCAAGCCAAGTACACAAAGGAACTCATTAAGAGATTCGGACTTGAAGGCGCTAAAGTGAGCAAAACTCCCATGGCAACAACTACCAAGCTTGATAAGGATGAACAAGGTAAAAGTGTAGACATTAAAGTTTATCGTAGCATGATAGGTAGTTTATTGTATTTGACGGCTAGTAGGCCGGACATCATGTTTTCCGTTTGTCTTTGTGCTCATTTTCAATCATGTCTTAAGGAGTCTCATTTAGTAGCGGTAAAACGCATTATTAAATACCTTAAGGGCACTATTGAAATGGGTTTGTGGTATCCGAAAATCGGACTATTTGATATGAAGAGTTTTTCGGATGCCGACTATGCGGGTTGTAGGGTAGATAGGAAGAGCACAAGTGGAACATGTCAATTCCTAGGTAATTGTCTTGTATCTTGGTCTTCCAAAAAGCAAAATTCGGTAGCCCTTTCAACCGCCGAGGCGGAGTATGTTGCGGCCGGAGCTTGTTGTGCACAAGTTCTTTGGATGAAACATACTCTCCTTGACTATGATTTACACTTTGATGATGTTAAAATATTTTGTGATAATACTAGTACTATTCACATGACAAAGAATGCAAATCAACATAGCAAAACCAAACACATTGACATTAGGTATCACTTTCTTAGAGATCATTATGAGAAAGGAGATATTGATATTGATTATGTTTCTACCGATTTTCAACTTGCCGATATTTTTACTAAACCTCTAGATTATGCTAGATTTTCATTTATTTGTGGTGAGTTGAATGTTTGCATTATGGATCCTTAAAGAAAAATTTCTTTTGTTTTGTTTGTTTAACCCTTTTTGATATATGACAAAAAGGGGGAGAAAAAGTATAAGGTTGTTTGTTGTCTTGTTTGTTTATGGTGTACTACTTTGATATATTTGAGTTTTTGACAAAACTATATGTGTTTCCAATGCCTTATGTATTTAGCTCTTCATTGACTTTTTTGATACATAGCATTATTTGAGGGGGAGCTTTCCAAAGCTTTTCTTCCATTTTCGTTTAAATAACCTATATGTTTTGTCATCATCAAAAAGGGGGAGATTGTTGGCCCAAGGTTACAATCACCCTTGTTTAGTGTGTTTTGATGATTACAAAACATATTAGTTATTTGTACTAATATTGTTTATTGGTTAAGTGTGTTTCAGGGATCTAACTCATTTAGAAGGTTTATTCCCTATTAGCAAATATTTTGGACTCAAGTCAACTCAAATTGGGCTCAATGATCAAGTGTTGAAGACCTTATGGTGAAAAGCCCTCTTGAAGCACTTGTAGTACCTAGAACAAATGTAAGAATAGAATGTTAAAGGTTGAGTGTTGGATATTGGCTCTAGGATACACACACAATTTGGTTTTGTTAAAATGTGAGTCTTGTATTTAAGTTTTCATGTTTTAAATTTGGTTTCATGCCTTAGTAGATATTTACATGACCCTAAGTTTTACAAAATAAATATCATGTTTAGATCATGTTTATATACTCCTACTAGCATGTTACTTAAGTTTGTTCAAACCCAAAACTATTTTACAAAATTTTTCTAAGTCAAAAAAAATACGGTTTTTCCTGTTTTAGGCTGCCCGGCCGACCGGCCCGGTCGACCGGCGCCAGTGCCAGGACGTGCACATTTGTGCACGTCTGTCGGTCGACCGCCCCGGTCGACCGACTGTGAGCAGTTGCTCTCAGGTTTTCTGGGTCGACCGGGCCAGTCGACCGCCAGAAGACCCGAGCCAACGGATCTTTTGCCAGCTGAGCTGGCGGTCGACCAGCCCGGTCGACCGCCAAGCCTGCAAAAGCCAACGGCTCTTTCCTCTTTTGTGCAATTCTGAAATCTGTTTTCCAGATTACCTTTTGGCAGACTTTTTCAGGGTTTTCCAGTTCTTTTTCAGAGCAAATAAACTCTAAATAAATTGTTTTAAACCTTTTTTTCTCCCTATAAATAGAGGAGAAGACTCTCTTGCAAAATACAAAGAAAAATCCTCAAGTTTTCAAAGTTTTCTAAAGAGAAAAGAAAAGTGTTTAAGCTCTCCATTTCCAATTCTTTCTTGAGCTAATTTTCAGTTGTGTTCCCTTGCAAAAATCATCTTTACAACTGAGTTTTTCTCACTACACTTCATAGAGCCAAAAATCCCTAACTCATTCTATAGTGAAGTTGTAAAAAGAGTGAGAGTGTTGTAATAGAGTTTGGTGATCTTGTTGTGATCACTCTTGTTCTTGTGATCTTCTTGTTCTTGTGGAGACACCTCTTCGGTAGAGGTTATTGTACTTGGTGGAGCTCGGTGCTCGGGTCTTCGGTAGACCGTTGTAATCGTCCTCGGTGGATAGTGGAAACCCTTCACGGAGGTGAAGGCGGGGAGTAGAGCGGTGGCTCGAACCTCGAAACAAATACTTGTGTTTGCGATTGTTTTTTCGCTCTTGCTCTCTATTTTGCTTTTAATTTCTATTGCACTCTATTGCTCTTAATTACTTGCTTGTGATCTTGTTTCTTTCCTTGTGCTATTACTTCAAGCTTGTAATACTTGTGATATCTTGTGTGCATCTCATCATTGCATATTATTCATCCTTTGTTTGATCAATTCTCATACAACAAGGTTGCATTGCGCACCTCTAACCCATTCAAGGGGAATTGGGAGGAAGGAGTTAAGAACCTCTCACGGGGTATTCGGCTCTTAGTCTTGTTTTGAGAGATCGTTGCATCATTCATCCATCTTAGTTTTAAAAAGATTGTTAGATTAGCAATTACACCTATTCACCCCCCTCTAGGTGTTTTTCAGTGCTTTGTCACTTCCATATCTGCGGTCAAATAACCTCCTGGAGAACTAGGGGAGTTAAGCAGATGTCTTGGACGAGCTACCTGTCTAATGGTATAGCTGAGAAAGATCACTCAGTGACCATTCTGGCCCCTAGCACCAACGAGGAGATCGCGGAGAGGATTGATGCCTCTGTAAGTTCTTATACCACAGAGTCGAATGAAGACACTTTCAAACCTGACACGGTTTTTAAAAGTTTTCATCATCAAGCTCGGGTCCCCATTTCTGACCGGGCGCTACTGGCGGGCTTCCTCATGCTGTGGCTGAAACGCTGCGTAGTGCCGACACTACCGCATGAAGTGATTGTTGCTGATGTGGTGTATCCGGCAGTCTTGTTGGCCTATGGCAGGTCCATCGCTCTCCTTCCGGCAATGGTGGCCGAAATCCAAAGTAGATTACGGGTTCTGGTTCAGAGCCTGTGTAAAGTGGAGGCCGTCGTCGACTCCAAAGGTCGACAAGAGGTTGACTCGGAGGGGAGGCCGAAAATGAAGATCCCCAACCCCAGGATTGAGCTTCCATATACGTACCTGATGGCTTGGTACGTTATGCATTGCCCTTCCCTGATGACGCCGGTGTCTCAATCCGAGGGGTTTGTCCCTTTCGTACAGAGGCTGGAGAGCTCGAGCTGGTCCTATTATTATATGTTCTACATTCGAAAATGTATTCTGAACGCTTCGAACTACCAGCTCGACCGTTGCTTCCCCGAGATTACTAGTGCATCTTACGGGGATAAATTTGCTGACCTCGTGGGACCAGACAACTTCACAAGACTGCCATCGGGAGTCTTCTGGTGGCTGATTAATATTTGGCCTGGGTATCTGCTCTTTCGGCAAGGGAACTCATGTACAATTAAGCTCTATATACCGAGCCGTTTTGCCTGACAATTTGGTTATGACCAACTGTATGTCGGTAATCCTAACGCCAAGCTCTCCTTCAGTGAGAATTTGTTTGAAGGTGCTCGGGCCTGGTATTATAGTGTGGCTGGAGGGACAAACGCTATTTTCCGCTTGCCTCACCAGAGGCCCAACTGCTACACAAGTCTCGGTTTCTGCACTTGGTATTTTCAGGCTAGCAAGATGCCTGACTACTCAATACATCATTCATGTATCAAGAGCATCAATGCGTCTTATGAGAATAAATTGGCATCCAACAGACGCATGCGAGGCATAGAGGAATACCAGGCAGCCAAGAATGAGGCCGGAGGGGAAACCGGGGTGGAACCGAGAGGGCAGCACCCAAGGAGCAGCCTGCTAGAAAGCGTCGACGGGCTGTGCCCAAGCGTCCCTGGGGCTCTACTTCCCAAAGTGAGCCTGTTCCAAAGAAGACCAGGGGAGACTCGGGAGCTGTATCTTTAATGCCCGAAGCTATCCCTTCTGGTGTTGAGGAACAAAGAGAGGAAGAGGAGGAGGAAGAAGAAATCCCCCTTCGCCGTCCTCATGGACTACGCAGCAGGGGCCCCGTGATCTTAGAAGAAGGGGAGCTTGTAGATGAACCCACTACCACTGATGAGGCTGAGCAACTCGAGGTCGACCTAATAGGAAGGGATGATGTTGAGATTCTGGGGGTCTCAACTCAGCCAGGGTCTTCTTCAGTTCAAGAGAGGAGGGATGAGGCGCAACAGCCTGGGTCTCCTACTGTATTGATGCCCAGGTCGCGGGTAGTTGATCCAGCCCTACTACCGGGGTACTTGGTGGTAAGGTTTCGATTGCCGAGGCCTCTTGTGTTGCACTATCGTCTTCCTCGTCCGGAGAGTATGAATATTCTTCGGGCGATGAAGTCGATTTTGGCGATGACCTGCTCCTCCAGATCCGAGTAAATTCTCACATATTACGGAGGAAGAGATACAAGGGTGTGACCCCATGACGGTTCGCCAATAGCAACAATTGCTCCTGTTGAAGGTACTCTCTTTGTCTTTTTGACCTGGTTTCTCCTTTGGTTAAGGATAGGTCTTTATGTTTTCCTTTTAACTTTGTGCTATAGGGCTGGCCGTCGACAGTGAGGCTGCAACTTCCTCTCATATCGAGGAAATGATACAAGAGTTGGTCTAGCAGGAGGGCCTTGAGGTTCCTACTACCAAAATGCCTCAAGAGAGGGCAACTATCGAAGTTGGGGAGGCCTTAACCCTACAAGATCTGCCCAGGAATTTGCCATCTTCGAATCCTCCGCTTGGTAAGAGGATATTGACGCATTGAATTTTTCTTTCTTTTTCTTGTCATGGTTAATGTTTTGGTGATTTGCAGAGAGTACTGAGGGAGCTCAAGTGGAGGATGTCGCGGCCAACGTTGGCCCAGAAGGCAGTACAGTTCAGACCTCGACCGAGGACCCTGAAGAAGTCAGGTTTTCTGTTACTTCAGTCGTCGTGGAGGCTGCTACAAGAATAACTGTCCCAGAAGCGTCGACGACCCTCTCAGTACCTGACGAACCTGTGGTCGGCCTTACTCCTGCGCGAGATGAATTGATTACCATCTCTCGCCCTGTAATGGAAAGGGGATCTGGGGGCACATCAGCAGAGTTCTCTCCAGCCAATGATATCATGGAAGAACTAGCCCGTCAAATGGTGCAACAGTTCTTTGCTTCCATGCGATCATGTATTGACCTCATCCTTTCTGGGGGCAGCTCTTTCGAGTTTGCCTGAGTACTCCTCGAAAATCAGATCGGAAACATTGGTCATACTGAAAGTCCTTCGCAGGCTAGGGTATGCCTGATATTGGTGGAGCAGCTGCGAAGCGATTTGAAAGAGCTCAAGTCCCTAGAAAATGCTGGTTTATTAGACGAGGCTCGGACAACTCTGAATAGGCTCCTTGCTGCTCAAGAATAAGAGCGAAAGGAGATGGAGGAACAAATATCTGAAGAGACCCGCCATCTCCAGTGTTTCCAGGCTGACCACCAAAAGCTGATTGGCGATTCAAGGGAGTCTGAAATCGTCATACAGAGCGCAGAGCATGTTATTGCCACAGCTCGAGCTACTATAGCCAAGGCAGAAGCCTTGATTAAGATCAACGAACAGAAACTTGCCGCTGCCAGGAAGAAGCTGGAATAGCTGGAGACTGCCAAGACGCAGGCTGAAGAAAACCTCTCCGCTCATTCCTCCAGGTTGGAGTCTCTACGAGCGCAACTGGCTACGTAGAAATTTTTGTCCGAGGAGGAGTTGCGGGTCCAGGCTCTCATGGAGGCCGAGAAAGCACGTCAGCACGAGATGCATCGTCTCCGAGAACAAATCTGTTCTTTGGCGAATCAAGATTATTAGCCTCCTCCTCTTTTTTTTTTTTGTAAAAAAAAGAACACTCTATTCGTCAAGAGCATTTGTATTACCTTTTATCATTTTTGAGATCAAATAATAAAGGTCTTCAGAATTTTGCTCCATCTTCATTGTTTCACTGTATCGGAATTCAATTTTCTAACTGCAGTCTTTGATTGTAATCCTCGACTGGCCATGAATAATAAACTCAGCTGGGCTGAGTTCTTGGGCGAAATACGGCTCTGATTCATAGTGGAGACGTGGTCCTGGGAAACGCAACTTCGACCGTTCAAGCTTGCGCTAAAGACGGGGCTTTGACTATGGAAGGACGCGGCTCCCTGGACGCAGCCCTTAATTCTATCCGGATGCAGAATTCAGGATACAGTGAGGATGCAGTCTTATGCTCCTCAAAATTGACGCATAAATATGAGGACGGGGCACTGTCTTAGTACAAACGCATCTCTGGGCCCTTGACACTGTGCAAACTCAAATTATATTGAGTTTATGATAGGAACACAATTGTCATCTCGCAATGTAGACGCAGCTCCAGGATCCCTGTGAATTTCATAGGCCTTCTCTGTTGTAGACGCAGCTTTCAAATTCGAAGCGCGACCTCAGAATGGGTCCTTTTTGCTGAGGGGACGCGGTTTTGAACCACCCGTGAGACGCGGTCGCAACTCTCTTAATAAGAATAAGAAGGACGCCGCCTTCGAGTTCTCAAAGGGACGCAGGTTTCAGGACGCGGCTCTAGGGCCTGCGTTTGGTGCAATTTCCCAGGCGTTACATGCAGCTCGTCTTAAAGATCTTATTGGGCCTTTAGATGTCAAATCAGCATTGACGATTGGGGACTCGCGTTATCCGATGTTTCCCAAAGCGGCAGTCTGCGCGTCTGCCCTTCATTGGGTTTACACATTAATGCCTTTAAATGCCAAGTCAGCGCTAGTGGTTGGAGGCCTGCGTCCTTGCCGCTTCCTAAAGCGACAATCCACGTGTCAGCCTTTCATTGGGCTTTGACACTCGCACGGGAATTAAGGCCGACAGTTTGGATTAGTGAGACATTAATTATAGGCTTTATGCTTTGCCTATAAATAGGCCTTACCCCCCTTTTGTTGCAGTCCATTACTTAGACTGTTTTCCCTCGAGAGCCAGCGCTCTGAGGGATTTTCATCTTCTTCCCTCAAGGACTTTTTTAATGGGATGTGCCCCCATGGACGACGATGACCCAAAACTTTCATGCTTTACTTTAATCCCTCCAGGAGATTATCACTGTCAAGTGATTTCAAGATCAGAAAGCGTCTCCTTGAGCACCCTTTATGTCCACGCCTTAATGCAGAAAGTTCAACCTTTAAAGGGTTATTCTGCGGGTAGGAATTCTTTGTTTGCCATGAAATTTTCAGCCCAACTGAGTTTCAGTTTCGCTGTCCTTTAAAAAGATTCATTTTCTTGATCTTTTCTTGAAGTCTGATTGGTGCGCCCATTTTTGGAAGTTGCGCCTTTGAGACTCCCTGATAAGGTGTGAGTTGATTGAGTCTGAATTCGGACTTTGCATCTGGACCGCGAGCCTTACATACAGAGCTCGCGTCTGAGGCTGTTGACTTAGAAGAACTCAGGCCGAAGGGTTCAGACTTGAATGTAGCAACCCCAGTTTATCAAACAGGGATGTGGCAATTTTCGCGTCTGATTCTCTTCGCGTCTCATATTTTAGACGCGGGTGCAAAACCAGACTGCGTTTAAACCTGTGTGCATTTGAAGTTCACAACTTTGATCGCATCTGTTTCTATTACAACAGAATTTTAACCGACCGCGCGGATCATTCCTGCGTCTGCAGAATGCAGCAATAACCGCGTCTGTCCTGTTTCAGTATTTTGAATTTCTAATTATTTCTTCCTTCTCGCAGGTAGGCTCGATCATCCTTTCGCATGTTCACTGGGCCTCGGGGAGAATATTTTGGCCAGCGAACCTGTACGATGGTCGTCTATTGGAGAAGAAGTCATGGCTCCTGTTTTTGGGAGACGAGGATCTGACATCCGCCAAGACCTTATTGGACACGATGCACCAGTCATGCTTCTGGGCCTGCCATGGTCACAGTGGGTATGGTGGTGGATATGGTGGTGGGTATGGTCCTCTTGTAGGACGTCACCTGTAAGGTCTCGAATCCTCCCTTCACCAATCTCACCCCAGAAGTGACATCGACGAAAAGTCTATATTCATTAGATGACTTTCTGGTGGTAGAGATGTTCATCAACGAAGGATCATGACCTGCACCAGTTGGTCAGAAGGTTCTGCTGCATTTTGACCTCAAGAAACACCATTGTTCTTGGTCAACGAGGGGCTTCTTCGATGTTTACGTCATGCATGATGACGCAATCAGCCTCCGATCGTCATCACAGTGCTCAATCTTTCTTTGGCGCCCTCCCAAATACCTTGTACTTGGAGTGGTGAGAAGCTTCAAGGAGTGAGTGCAACCTTTGAGAGAGAGGGACTTCTTTGTACTTCTTTATTATAACACTCAATCTTATTTTATAAGAAAGCGTCTTGTATCACTTTCATGTGTTGGATACAAATAAAAGCGATACTTTTGTTTTGTTTCCTTCTATTGTCTTGAGCCCCCTTTTTGTATTGAAAGTCAAACGAATAGAAGTAAAAGATCTTCGGCTCGCTAAAAAGATGATAACAAACTTAACGAGTCAAAGTTTGTAGAAAAAATTCTGTTTCAAGAAATTCAACCGTGTTGTGAGAGGTGTAATTTTAACTTAACAGAAGTAAGACGATTCTTGTGGACCTGCCAATCTATAAATGAGAATGACAAGTGGAATTTGTACCCCCAGGGAAGATGAGTTTTCATCAGAGGTTTGGAATTAACTTAACCAAGACCCAGCTGGGAATTTAGTGAAAATACTGTTAACGGTGTAATGTTAACCTGACAATATTTTTAGGTGGACTTGTTATTCTGTTGATGAGAATAACAAGTGAGACTAGATTCGCCGGGGATCTAGGAAAATCTTTACCGTTAGAGGTATAATATTAACTTAACGGGTTAATTAAGTCTTGTCAGAAGTGTGATGTTAACTTGACAAGGATGTGAGTCAGAGGTGTGATATTAACTTAACTCAAGAGTGTTCCAGCTTCATTTAGGAAAACTGAAAGTATTACTGTCATAGGTGTAATGTTTAACTTGGCAGTAAGGGTAATGCTAGAGGTGTAATTTTGAACTTGGCATTGGTCATCTCGACTTTGACGAGGAAGTCCGAGGGAAAGTCATAGCCTTAAGTGTATTGTTAAACTTAGCAATGACTTGGACGCTAGAGATGTAGTGTTAAACTTAGCATTATTCATTTCAGCTTCGATATGGAAGTCTGAATGACTGTAAGAGGTATAATATTGAACTTGGCAGCAGCTTGATTACTGTTAGAAGTGTAATGTTAAACTTAAGAGTAATTTATCAGAGGTGTGGTATTAACTTGCCAGAAATTGACTCGTGATAGGAGCAATTTGAGGACCTGTCATTCTACTGATGAGAAGTGACAAGTAAGTTTTGCACTCAATGGGGAGTATTGAAAATTTTCATTACCAGAGGTATAGTGTTAACGTAGTAATGATTGTATTTTGTAGACCTACCATTCTGTGTATGAGAATTAGTAAGGGATTTTTAGAGAAGAGGGTGAAGTCTTATCCACTTAGGATTTTTAGCAAACCCTCAGCTATCAACGGATTTAGTATGCCTTTACCAACTACCGTTTGAGTTGGGCTAGCAATGCTATTCCCCTCAGCATGGTGAGTTGTTAAAAACTTATGTTGAGCTTAGAAGCCAACATTTTCCTCTATCCTTAGCCGTCGGAGACGTCGGACATTAATGAAGAGAGCAATATTAAAACCCAAGTTTCGTCTTTCGTTTCTTTATCAATATTTACATCATGCATCATGGTACAGTCAATGCCCGATTAGCTTGTCACTGATCTACCGTTATATGACCGAATAAAGGAAAGAAACTTTTCTTAGATCTAGAGCTTTGATCAGAGGTGTACTTTTAACTTGATCAACGGAAGAGTACTATTAAGGATAGTACTTCTTCAGGAACCTGCCATTGATCGGCATCATGAGTGTATCGCCATTTGAAGTTAGGAGGCGATATGATCCATTTGAGTAGACTGACTCTACTACAAATGGCCCTTCCCATTTGGGTTGAAATTTTCCTTTTATCTTATGCATCATCACCATAGGTCTTCTGACGGCTAAGGCAAGGTCACCTTTCTTGAAAGTTCGCACTTTAACTTTCTTGTTGAAGGCTCTGGTAATCCGGGCTTGGTAGAGCTCGATTTGTTGTTAGGCCTGCAGACGTTTATCATCTAAGGCCTCCAATTCTTGGAGTCGCTGTCGATGCTTCTCCTCATTTGTTATCTCCGTCGTCAAGGCGATGCGTAGAGATGGGATTTGGATTTCTAGTGGGAGCATAGCTTCACACCCATGTACCAAAGAAAACGGCGTAGCTTTAGTTGGGGTTCGAACAGTTGTGCGATAGGCCCATAAGCATTCGCCTAATTTATCGTCCCAGTCACGCTGACTTTTTGAGATGAATTTCTTGAGAAGTTTGCCGATGGTTTTGTTGAAAGCTTCTGCTAGACCATTCGCGGCGGGGTAGTATGCCGTTGAGGACACACTCTGGATTCTGTACTTCGCGCAGAACCTCTGGAAAGCCTGACTGATGAACTGGGGTCCATTGTCATGAACAATTCGCCGAGGTACACCAAAACGGTAAATGACGTGATGTTTGACGAACTTGATCACATCAGATGACTTTACCTCCTTCAAAGGAATGGCCTCAGCCTATTTGGAGAAGTAATCGGTTATGGTTAAGATAAACCGATGTCCTTTTAATGATGGTGGGCTGATAGGGCCGACTGCATCCATCCCCCACATCTCAAACGGCCAGGTAGAGGCCTAGAGTGAAGGTATCCTAGTGCTTGATGGATGAAATCACCATGCACTTGACAGGCGTGACATCTTTTGGCATAAGCGATGGCGTCAGCGATCATCTTAGGCCAATAATATCCCAACCTTTAGAGTCAATATGCAAGTTTTGGACCAGGTTGATGGGCTCCACACATGCCATCATGAACTTCTTTTAATACCTCCTGTGCCTCTTTTTGTGAAAGGTAGGAAAGCAAGATCCGTCATGCGATCGACGATATAATGTTCGTGTGATCGCATTATAGTAGAATTTGGGAGCTTTCCTTCTAATGGTAGCCGCTTCCTTCGTGTCCTCAGGCTGGATGTCGTATAGGACATAATCAATATAAGGGAACCGCCAGTCTCTAGACTCTAGACCGGTTGATGACTCAAGCACTTCCTTGTCTTGACGATCTCCTGTTGGCTCTGTGTAGTCCTCAGGGGCAATTCTCAGGCAATACAGGTCATGGCTATGGACAAATATTCTCTCTACTGCTCCAGCTAGAAGAGCTAAGGAGGCAGCGAGGGACGCCAGTGCATCTGCATGCGCATTTTGCTTGCGTGGTACATGGTCAATGTAGAAGTTTGTAAACCTCTCGGCCATGTGGACAGTTGCATTGTAATAGGGTACCAAATCTTCATGTCTGACTTCGTACTCCCCGCGAACTTGGTTGACGATGAGTTTAGAGTCACCATATGCCTCGAGATTTTTGACACCAATCTCATCGGCGAGTTGCATCCCAATCAAGAGGGCATTGTACTCCGCTACATTATTGGAACAAGGCTCAGTTAATGAGACGGCTCGAGGAATCACATAGTTCTGTGGGGATACGAGTACTACCCCTGCTGCCGCTACTATATGTCCTTTTGGGCTTGTTCTCGATGCACCATCAAAGAAAAGTTGCCACACTTGCCTTTCGAATGATGTCTGGGTCAAGCAGACTTCAACGACCTCATCTGGAAGATCCTCGTAAAGTTTGGTTGTCCTCGGATCTGGATGCTCAGCGAGGAAATCCGCCACCGCTTGTCCCTTCACAGCTTTTTGTGATAAAAAGTGCATTTCATATTGGGATAGCAATATGGCCTATTTTGCCAGTCGGCCGTTTAACGATGATGGCTCATGAGTAACCTCTGATTGGTATTCAATTCTGCATATTTTACCACATTATTCCCATGCATATTACAAATAAAAATATGATTTTTACTCATATTCTCTCTATTTTGCAGGTCCACATCTGAAATAAGAAAAAGCCCAAAAACTCTTTAATTAGCAATAATTAAAAGAGATTAAATCAAAGCCCAAAGAGAGCCCAAGTTTGAGCCCAGGATCTAGAGAATTCTACGCGCTAACTCAAGATTCCAGAAGGTCCACGTGGCTAACAAACTTGTAACAACTTCACAACAGAAAGCTGTTGGCCAACGGACTCGAAACGGCCGCAAGTTGCCGCGCCTATGCGGCAGATCTGGGGCCGTTGAGCCCCAGATCTTGCCAGCTGTCTCATCTTCTGGAGCCTTCTCTCTGAGGCTATAAATACAGGACCAGGGCTTGCGCAGGAGAACAGAGAACGTGAAGAGGAGAGATTAGAGAGTAGATGCTTGTAATTTTTGTAGGATTTTCTCTAGGTTTTTAGTTCTTTAGATCTCCTTCTTCCTCCCTAGAAATTCTGCAAAAGAGAGTTGTAAGAGAGAGAAAGCTTGTGTACATCAAGGAGTGACAACTTGTGAAGTAAGGATTCATCCATTCTCTTCTCTCTACTTGAGCATTTTCTAGTTTACTTGCTTTCTTCAATTCTAGCTTTACTTTACTTGCAATTTTATTGATACTTTGCTTTTCTTTTGTAATGACTAGTAGCTAATTTTTCTTACATGAACTAGCTAACTACTTACCTTGCTAACTACTAACTCATGGGTGATTGCTATCTTTAATCTTGCAAGTTGTATGGTCTTCTCTTCTCCGATGGGTTACTTTCATGCTTGGCAAGTATCTTGTTGTAATTCTCCATATGATTCATGTGTGCCTCATTTAGAGCCTTGTCTTTAGAACAAGTGCCTTGATGGAACATGGAGATGGAGCACCAATATGCTAATTGTTGTACAACTTCTTTTACTTCCATTAATGAATGTTGTATCTTCTTCCTTAGCATCCCTTGAGTGTAGCTCTTTTGATTCCATTATTGAAAGTCTAATTTGTAGGCCAATGACATCTATGAGGCTACAAGACAAGTCCAAGAATGATCACCCGTCATCCAAGTGGGAAAGTAATTAGACCAACACGCAAGACAAATCTTTGCCGATGAATCAACATGAGGCATGCATTCACCATCACGGAGTTTAGTAAGTTTTAGCAAGGAAGTAAGGTTAGCTAGTCATGGTTTTCTCATCTTTAAAGTCTTCTTCAAAGTCTTCTTTTTTTAGTTCTAGTTCCAAAGCCAATCTTGTTTTGATTTCTTTTCATTTTTCCATAATGCACAAATCCACCCATTCTTTCATATTCTTTTCCATGCTTCTTGCATTTGTGTAAATACAAAGAAGAATCTTCGTTTTCTATCTTCACAACGAACCGTAACGCTTCCATCGCAAGCTCTCCCTGAGAATCGACCCGGTATAGCCCATGCTATAGCGGAGATAGGAAAGGGTACATTAATCATCTTGAAATACATTTGTGGAGTGATCAAAGCACTTGAGGTTGTTTCTAAACCTTATCTCTCTTTTCATTGAATATATTTTGTGTGCAAATTATACTCCACAAACAACACCTTTCCCTCTAATCAAAATTTTTGGCGCCGTTGCCGGGGAGAGCAACGGTTTTTGATTTCAAGTGAAGAACTAAACGAATTTTCTCTCTTTTGCAGGTTACAGGTGAAGAAACAGGAAAAATAGCATTGCAGTGACATATAAGTGGACCTGGGTCTCTGCTCTAGAAAGCAGAGACCAGGATCCCTCTAAATTGCCGCAATTCCACGGCATTTGCCGCGGATTTGCGGCAAGGAGGAGTGAACTCCTAACAAGCTTTCTGCAGGGCTTCTGATTCTGCAAAACACATCTGCTGCAGTACTTAATTTCTTGTATTCTTCACCATACTCCTGCTAATAAAGTCAACAGTAAAAAATTGGTTGAAATCGTTAAAAATTGTTTAGACATTTACATCATTAGGCACGTGTCTTTTCAATTCATTTACTTTTACTGTTGAAGAGTGCTAGAGGTAAGGTACGTTTTGCATTGCATGTAGACTAGGAATCATCTCTTGCTTGATTTTCATGCTTTGAGTGAATTCTTGTTATATCTTGTACACTTGCACAATCCAATTTTAAGGGCATAACCCATAAATAAGATAAAGTGGGGATTTTATCACCCTTTCCTTAGCCCGAAAACCACCATCCCAGCACTCACTAACCCAAGCCTAATTTAATAAAAAAATAGACGTTGGCCCTAGGGACATCTCGGACTCATTTAGGAGATTATCCTAAGGGGAAAAAGTGTTGGAAATTGACTCTTGCAAAATCAGTGTCTAGGAAAGGGATTGAGGGCCGAAAGCCCGAAGGTTGGTGGTTACTTAATTAAGGAACGTCTCTGACGGAAAACCTCCCAACAACCTTGACCTTTCCTGGTTGATTAGCTTGTGGCCAAAGTCTACACTAAACCTCCCGTGGACGGTCTAATCAGTTAGGAGTCGTCTAGGTCATAGGTCTACCCTAACTTAGGTTAGAATTTTTTCTTCTTGATTGTTTATTTGTTTGTTTCTTTTTGTTTGTATTTCATTGTGTGATATGGCATTCAACAATCACAATTCTTTCCATCCTAATAATAATCCATATTTCACACCGACTTCATATTCGGATAATTCCAACCCGGTGTTTTACAATATGCACCAACCACATACGCCGGGTGGCCTTATCCGAATCCATATGACCCATACCCCCCATCTAATAACTATAATTTCCAAAATAATTTCAACTCTTCACCAAGTAATTGGGGATTCACGTACCCCGAGTCAAATTCTCAAACTCCTTGTCCACCATAGCCACCAAGTCCACAATATCCACAACATCCATTTCCCGATTTTGCTTCTCATACTCCTTTTTCTGAACCACCAATTGAAGAAAAATCTGAGTTACTAAGGAGTTTAGAAGCCAATTTACAAAGGGCTGAGCAAAAACTGCAAATATTGGCCTCTCCAATTCCACAGTATTTTCAAGAGTCTTACTCAGTTCCACCTTTTCATAATGAACAACCATTTACCTTGGAAACGAGTAAAGAACTCTTGTGTGAGTCCAAGCTTCAATCTACACACATTTGTGACTCACATTATTCACAAACTTTCCAAAGTCAAGATTCTTATACTCCCATTCTAGAGCAGCCATCTGTAGAAATATCACGTTTAGAAAAGAGTATAGACATCTTGCAAGAGTCTTTGTTACAATATCAAAAAACACGTGCCGAGTCTTTCAATAAGGTGGATGAACAATTGAGTCAATTGGTTAACATCTATAGGAATGAGGAGACTCTATCTTATCAACCTTTGACTAATTCAGCTATGCCACACTCTATTGATATGACTCAAGACTCCTGTCATTTGGAAATCATGATTCAATTTCAGCACAACCACCTGAACTTGTCCAAACTTCAAATCCCATTGACATTTTGGCAAGTTTTCCATTTCCTGAAATTGAACTTAAACATGAATATGATCCTGAACTTCCACTTGATGATTCAATTTTCCTTCCTGATTCAATTATGACTCCGGTGTCTTCACATGATTTCACTTCATTTCCCGAGTCAGTATTGGATCCAGTGCCAGTCCATTTTGAAATTGAATCACCAATCATTTATAATCATATTGAACTTGACCAATTCCATACTTTTGAAAGTCCCATTGATAAATTGGCAAGTTCACATTTTTGTGGAATTGAACTATATGAGGAATGTGATCTTGAACCCCAACTTAGTGATTCAATTCTCTTTCCTGATTCAATAATGACTCCGGTAACTTTACCTGACTTCAATCTTTTCCCGGAGTCGACATTGGATCCTGTCACAATTCATAATGAAGTTGAATCACCCATCTTTGAGGATCATATTGAACTTGACCAATTATACACTTCTGAAGATACTATTGACAAATTGGCAAGTTTTCCATTCTTTGATATTGAACTACATGAGAAATGTGACCTAGATTCTCACTATCTCTTTACTTCTGAAACTGATTGTACAATTCTGACGGAAAACGTTGACCTTAGTTTTGAAGAATTGTATGGCGATGAGCTTGAATTCCTTAATATTGGAAGTAAAGAGATATCACCCATATTAGGTCACATTCCATTGTTGGACAATACATGTGGACTTGAGCTTCATTTTCTTGACTTGGACCTAATTCCTGAAATCATTTCGACTCCTGAACCATCACTTGACTTAAGTCACTTTCCTGAGTCGGTATTAGATCCTGTCCTTCCTGAGTCCAAGTCAACAGTTCTATCATTTCATACACCACTTTGGGACAAGGTAGTTGACAAATTTGATTCTGAAATTAATTATGGAAAATGGAAATTAGATGGGGTCATGTACTTAATAAAGATCCTTCATGGATTTATCTTTTTTGTGGGTCATATTCTTGATATTTCTGGTGGGGTTCCTCAAAACCCAAAGCAAAGTTGATTGGGCCATGTTTCGTGGACCAATCAGGCCGCCACCGGAACCACCACCTTAAGGTAATTTTTTCCTTCCCTCTCTATTTTGTTTCATGCATACATATATCATGATGCATTGAGGACAATGCATGAGATAAGTGTGGGGGAGGGTTTACTAACATAGAGTTTTTAGATTTTCTTTCTTTTACACTTCTTTTAGAAATAAAAAAAAATAAAAATAAAGAAATAAAACTTTTTGAAATAAGAGACAAAAGTTTTGATCTATTTTAAGAAAATTAAGATGTATCTTAGAAATTAAGAAAGCCTTAATTATGACATCTTAAACCTAGTTGAAATAATAGATCTTATTTGAAATTATAGGCTAAGTAAGTAAAATTGGGGAGATATTTTTATCTTGAATTTTTTGCCTTAGAAAGTATGCACTGCACACTTACACATTTCTTGGGATGGAAACAAAGACCAAAATGCCATAAAAATAAAAAAATATAAAAAAATATATATATATATAATAAAACATCACCTATTAAGCTGGATAATTGTGCCTCAAGAAGCATGATTATTCACGCCTAATGGTGGTAAAGAAAATAAATAATCCCCTTTAGTTTTGTGGCCTTTTTCACTCGAGTCCTAAAACCTGAGGGATGTTTTCTCATCTGGTGCCCTAAGACCAACTGGTTTGGGAGTCATCGGTTATAGGCTCGTTATAAGGGTGAACTAGAAAGCCTAAACTAAGGGAAGAATAAGAAAAAGAAAAAAATAATAATATATATAGATAAATAAATGGCTTGATGGTTAGAGTTGAAATCTCAGAAATCTTCACTGTCACAGTGTGCATACTATCTAGGTTTTATGAAGGATAAAATATTCAATCCAATTTTGAATTCTTACCTTAATTGAAGACAAGATCTTGCATAGAGACTAAGTTTAAGGGAGAATGATTATAGGTGGACTTATGACCTTAGATCACTTATATTTTTGCAAAAATAGATCGAAAACATGTCTCTCTTTTAAATTGCGTTTTCAAAACACTAACATTTGTCTTCTTTCTTTATGGATTTTGTGGGTGCAATCCGCTGAAAACCCTCGGAGACAACACTCCTCCTCTAGGCTAACCTAGAGGTTTAACGGCTTATTGCACGCGCTCAGTGCAATCGTGTAACCTACGAAAGTGGTGTATTAAAATGGTAGTATAGTTTTTTCTTTTTTTGTTTTGCTCGGGACGAGCAAAAGAATAAGTGTGGGGGTGTGATTGGTTTCAATTCTGCATATTTTACCATATTATTCCCATGCATATTACAAATAAAAATATGATTTTTACTCATATTCTCTCTATTTTTGCAGGTCCACATCTGAAATAAGAAAAGCCCAAAAACTTTTTAATTAGCAATAATTAAAAGAGATTAAATCAAAGCCCAAAAGAGAGCCCAAGTTTGAGCCCAGGATCTAGAGAATTCTACGCGATAACTCAAGATTCCAGAAGGTCCACGTGGCTAACAAACTTGTAACAACTTCACAACAGAAAGTTGTTGGCCAACGGACTCGAAACGGCCGCAAGTTGCCGCGCCTATGCGGCAGATCTGGGGCCGTTGAGCCCCAGATTCTGCCAGCTGTCTCATCTTCTGGAGCCTTCTCTCTGAGGCTATAAATACAGGACTAGGGCTTGCGCAGGAGAACAGAGAACGTGAAGAGGAGAAATTAGAGAGTAGATGCTTGTAATTTTGTAGGATTTTTCTCTAGGTTTTTAGTTCTTTAGATCTCCTTCTTCCTCCCTAGAAATTCTGCAAAAGAGAGTTGTAAGAGAGAGAAAGCTTGTGTACATCAAGGAGTGACAACTTGTGAAGCAAGGATTCATCCATTCTCTTCTCTCTACTTGAGCATTTTCTAGTTTACTTGCTTTCTTCAATTCTAACTTTACTTTACTTGCAATTTTATTCATGCTTTGCTTTCTTTTGTAATGACTAGTAGCTTATTTTTCTTACATGAACTAGCTAACTACTTACCTTGCTAACTACTAACTCATGGGTGATTGCTATCTTTAATCTTGCAAGTTGTATGGTCTTCTCTTCTCTGATGGGTTACTTTCATGCTTGGCAAGTATCTTGTTGTAATTCTTCATATGATTCATGTGTGCCTCATTTAGAGCCTTGTCTTTAGAACAAGTGCCTTGATGGAACATGGAGATGGAGCACCAATATGCTAATTGTTGTACAACTTCTTTTACTTCCATTAATGAATGTTGTATCTTCTTCCTTAGCATCCCTTGAGTGTAGCTCTTTTGATTCCATTATTGAAAGTCTAATTTGTAGGCCAATGACATCTATGAGGCTACAAGACAAGTCCAAGAATGATCACCCGTCATCCAAGTGGAAAAGTAATTAGACCAACACGCAAGACAAATCTTTGCCGATGAATCAACATGAGGCATGCATTCACCATCACGGAGTTTAGTAAGTTTTAGCAAGGAAGTAAGGTTAGCTAGTCATGATTTTCTCATCTTTAAAGTCTTCTTCAAAGTCTTCTTTCTTTTAGTTCTAGTTCCAAAGCCAATCTTGTTTTGATTTTCATTTTTCCATAATGCACAAATCCACCCATTCTTTCATATTCTTTTCCATGCTTCTTGCATTTATGTAAATACAAAGAAGAATCTTCGTTTTCTATCTTCACAACGAACCGTAACGCTTCAATCGCAAGCTCTCCCTGAGAATCGACCCGGTATAGCCCATGCTATAGCGGAGATAGGAAAGGGTACATTAATCATCTTGAAATACATTTGTGGAGTGATCAAAGCACTTGAGGTTGTTTCTAAACCTTATCTCTCATTTCATTGAATATATTTTGTGTGCAAATTATACTCCACAATACAACACCTTTCCCGTCTAATCAACCTCAAGGGATTGACTTTTGATATGACGTTTATAGTTTGGCCTACTAAATAGTGTCGCATTTTCTGAACAGCGAACACCAATGCCAAACATTCCTTCTCGATCAGGTTGTACCGATGGTCGGCCCCGATCATTATTCTGCTCAAATAGTAGATCGCTTGCTCTCATCCTTGATCATCATTCTGGACTAGTAAAGCTCCTAAAGAATGATCCATTACTCGGACATATATCAGGAAAGGTTTTCTGGACACCGGAGCTGCAAGGACTGGTGGTTGTGTAAGGTACTGTTTGATTTCCTTAAATGCTTGCTGGCAAGCGTTGTCCCAAATGAACGAAACACCCTTCTTCATTAATTTGGTAAAAGGTTGGCATCTTCCGGAGAGATTTGAGATAAACCTTCGGATGTACGCCAATTGTCCTAGCAATCCCCTGAGCTCCTTGAGGTTTCTCGGAGGTTGCATCTCCTGGATAGCGCGAACCTTTTCCGGATCCAAATGAATTCCTGTGGAGGTTACGACAAATCCTAGGAATTTGCCACTGGCCACCACCAGGAAGGATTTGGTGGGGTTCATCTTCAATTGATGGGCCCTCATGATGTCGAAGATAACCTTTAAATCAGTTATATGATCACCTTTAGCGCGGCTTTTTACTGCGATGTCGTCAACATAGCATTCCACCATTTTGTGCATGTGTTCGTGAAAAATGGCATTCATAGCCCTTTGATATGTTGCCCCTGCATTCTTTAGTCCGAAAGGCATGACGGTGTAGCAGTATACCCCCAGTGGTGTCCTGAAAGAGGTATGTTTTTCATCGTCAGGATACATTTTGATTTGATTATATCCTGAAAATCCATCCATGAAGGACATTCGCTCGAATCCACACGTATTGTCAATCATGACATCTGTGATTGGTAGTGGGAATTCGTCCTTAGGACAGGCCTCGTTTAGATCATGAAAATCAATGCAGATTCGGATCTTTCCGTTCTTTTAGCAACGGGGACGATGTTCGCTATCCAATCAGGATGTTGTTCTTCCCTAATGAAGCCAGAGTCTATAAGCTTTCTGACTTTTGATTGAATTGCCTCCACTACTTCTAGACGGAATCATCGCTGTTGTTGTTTGATAGGCTTTACGCCCGTATTAATATTGAGGCGATGCATAGCCACTCGAGGATCAAGCCCAGGCATGTCCTCGTAATTTCAGGCGAAGACATCTATATATTCTTGTACAAGAGATATTAGATCCTTTTTCTCAGAAGGTGACAGGCCTTCGCTTGTAAAGATGGCCTTAGGATCAGCCTCATCTCCTAGATTAATCTGAACAACCTTATCTTCTGTGGGTGGCTCGCGCTGTTCAAAGCGAGTATCCCAAAGAGCATTTAAATGCTTGATCTAGGGATCTGTATCGGATTGGATCATTTCTTCATCTCCGTCTTCCAGATGGCTTATTGAAACCATATTCACTGAAAGTTCTCTGAAGATGTTGCCGACACTAACATCTGACTCCCACGATGCCGTGCCTGAAGAGTAATCATGGCATAATGACTCTCCAGAGCCAGAAGCTGATGAGATCGAAGTTGACACATAGCCCAACCCCCTACGAGTCTGATGATAATAATCAGGGGATTTCCCTTTTGGCACAAAAGATCAGAGTAGTGTTCTCCTCTCTTTGCCGAAATTCAGCCCTGGACCGTTTGTCAGATCATATCCCAGGCTTTCTATCATTTTGAGTGCATTTGGCTCATAATGACCGAACTGAGGGGGTTCGTTCTTGCTTTCTGATTCCTCATGGGACATCGGTTCGGATTTAATTCGTCCGAAAAGAATTAGTTTTTGGCCTTTCCGTCTTACTGGAACCATGAATATTGATTCTTGCGCATTACCGGCATCTTGGTACGTTTCGAAGGACGATTTCATTGGTACATACAATGATGTCAAAGCATCCATTGCTGACCAGAGGTCATCATCCACTTTGGTACTAGTGTCTGACGGTACTGAATCAGAAGCAAACACAGAGAAATAAACTAAATCTAATTCTTCATTATATACCATCCACCTACATCATCGGTGGTGTTATCAGCATCGAGCTTATTAATGCTCGTTACAAGTGGATCTAGCTCCCAGATGCACTCTTCTTTTCTCGGCTCGGTGTCAGCTTCATTGCCAGAGTCTGGCTCCTCTGGTTGCGAAATTTCATCTGTTTCCACAGAGTCCTGATACAGGAGAGAATTTGTGAAATAATTCTCGACTCCCTTGAACGGATGCTTTTCGGCAATCAACGTTCGAACCTTTCCACTCCCGTCGATGTATTTCATGACCTGGTAGAAAGTAGAGGGAACGATTGAATTACGATGAATCCATGGTCGTCCCAGCAGCAGATTGTAGGAAGTGTCAGCATCGATTACGTAGCATGTCACCTCCAACCTTAAATCCCCAATCTGGCATTTGAGCTTGATCTTCCCCATTGGACGGGTACCATTGGCATTGAACCCATAAATGGTAGTCTAGGTAGCGCTCAAACGGTGGGTAGGAATCCCTAAATGCTGCATGACCCGGCGAGGCATAATGCTCAATGCGGACTCGGGATCTACCTTAATGCGACTTACTTCAGATGAACCAATATACCCTGTGAAGTACAGGGGCCGATCGTGTTTCCCTTTGACCTGCATATCATCTGCTGTGAAGGTAATGCAGGGAGCAATTTGGGAGGCATGGAGGCAATCTTCTACATCTTCCTCCTGTGGCTGAATTGGCACCTGGGTCATGAACACCTCAGCATTAGCTAGGGCTCTTGTAAAGCTTCTCTGGTTGACTTCGATAGCCTGAGGAGCTCATAAAGAGTAATTCGGGCTGGGATATTGGCCAGTTGAGCCAGGACATCAAAGCGGTAAGATGCTATGGATCCTTCCGCTATGTCTTTTGAGAGAACTTTGAAAAACTGAAGCTCTTTCTGTCTCTTCACGGGTTATTTTGTGGAGGGCTTGGCTGACTCTGTAGCGGGTTTGGGAGAATTGCCGCTATTTCGTCATACTTTTTCAAATATGACTGACCCGAACGGGATTCCGCCACAAGTTGGTTGGGCTCTGTGGCTAGAGCTACTGTTTCCTCTTCTAAATCGGTCAACGAGTGAACATCAGTCTCCGCTTCCCGAGAAGAGGCACATACCACATTACAGGATGAGGTTTTAGCTTTGCCTTTGGACTTCCTGCTGGTTACAGTGGTCCATGGCTGGCCATCTTCAAGGTCGGGATGAACCCACATGACTTCTCCCCAAGGTGTGAAAACAGGTACTAGGCCCTTCTCTTGCTGCTGGTGAGGGTCTGTGTTGACCATTCTCAGCTCTCCTCTTGGGACAGAGACTACTCCAGAGGGCATTGGAGGTTGTCCTCCAAACTGGAGAAATGACGTCATATTGGTCGTCACCTTCTTTTGCTCTGGACGGAGTTTTAATACCTCCGCGTCAATCAGAGCCTGAAGGATGTTCTTGAATACGTAACAGCTCTTGGTGGGGTGTCCCAACACTGTGATACAAGCAGTAGTTGGGATTATCAGTTTTACCGACCTCTTCAGGGCGCCTAGCTTCAGGAAGCTTCAGTCTGTTGCTCTTGTTAAGTAACTTGAAGAGCGAGTCGACATGTTTGTCCTTGAAGGAATACTGCTTGCTGGCGCGTGGTTGGCTTGAAGAGCCACTTCTCTTGACCGGTTGAGGTTTGACGGGAGACTTGGTCTCTGTCGCCAAGTTATCCTTCCTTTTTGTTTGGAGAGATGTGTCTGGCGCGCGCCTTGTTGACCCTCTTAGGTCTGGGTTGTTTTCTCTCCTAACTCGGGCGACAATTTCTTCAGCCTGTTCACCTTGTTGGATCAACTGCTTCCAGGTGCGGCTTTCGGCAACTCCTATTTGGGCGAGAAGTGAAGTTTACAGAATATGGCGGCATGTTTCTACCAGGGTGACCTGGGTCATACCGCTTGGACATCGGAGTGCTACATTCCAAAATCTTTCTACGAATGACTTGACAGACTCTCCCTTTCGCTGCTTGGTGGCCAAAAGAGTTGGCATGGTGATCTTTGAGTCATCTTCAAAGAAGCGCGTTAGGAAGAGCTTCTCCAAATCGCCCCAGTTCTTAATGGAGCCTTCTGGGAGCTTCATGAACCATTCAAAGGCAAGCCCCTTCAGGGTGCCGATGAACAAACGTGCCAAGATGGCATCGTTATCTATCACATTCCCTATTTGAGACTTAAAGTAGTAGATATGTTGGTTCGGTGAACCTTTCCCATCAAAAGCTTGGAGGGTCGGAGCCTTGAACTTAGAAGGGTATGGGACAAGGTCCCACTCCGTCGGATATGGTCGGACCACCCCTGCTTCTTGCAGGCCTTCCAGTTAGTAAGGGCCGTAAGACATTGCTCTAATTGATTCATTCTTTTAGAATGAACCCTTCCCTTGTCTCGGTCGTCCTTTCCTTGTGATGAGGATTTAGACGAACCAGAAGTAGGCTGCTCTTTCTCCTCTATACATACAGAAGATGAGCTTTCTCCCTCTTTTCGTTTGCCTTTAGACTTTTTAGAGGAGGCTTTGTCGGTTGACTTCCTCTTGTCTTCAAGCAACTGTGCGAGCATCTGCTTGAGGGAGTCGATAGATTTTATTGAGCACGAATCATCTCGAATTGTTCCCTCTGGACCTGGGCTTGCTGCTCCAAGCGCCTGGCGGCCTCCTCAGGAGTACTGGTCATGTATATAAAGGCCTCTTTCTCTATAGAAGAGTTTGAAGCCTGTGACTCTGGAATAGCGGAATGCGAGTCATCCACCTCAATGCCCCGGGCTAGAGCTGTAGGGTGCCGGAAAATCCTGGTGGTCTGAGAAAGTGGTTTTAGCTGTAAAAGATTTCCTTGATTCAAGCGAAACGATTACAACCAAAAGAACTACTCTTCCCTCTTTTCCAGTTACAAGGGAGGGAGGATGTCTGAATCTTCCCTTTGTTTAAAGCTGGGTTCTTCGTGTGGCGATGGAGAGTGAATCTTGTTCTCCGTTGAGCAGATGACCATCCTAGACCGTCGGGGGTCTTCTCTTCGGTCGGTAGAAAGAGTAACTCAGCTCCGTCTACCAAAACTCTCAAAGAGGAGGTAGGCGAAGAGCGGCTAGTACTCAGTAAGCTCGCTGAAGAGTCGTGCTTCTCTCTTGATGATCCTCCTGCCTGGATTCGATCGGTTTTGATGATGCCTTATCTCAAAGCTCTCTCCCTTCAAAACTCCGATCTTCTGCCAAGCTTCGATCCTCTCAAACCTCTATCCCTGTGTGTGTCTGTCCCCTTCATAGCAAAACAAGGCTATTTATAGGGATCTCAGGGGGTGAAGGTGCCTCCTGAAAACGCTCCCGAATGAGGGGCCATACCCGCTACATGCGCGGTGACTGGCCCCGCAATCAGGGCAGTTGCAACTGAGACGCGGGCGTTGGGCCAAACGCGCTTTGAAGTTTGAGACGCGGGCGGCGAGCCAAACGCGCCTTGAGACGCGGGTTTCGGGCCTTCACGTCTGGATGCTGAGGCGAGGGCGTCGGGTCAATGCGCCTTGATGCTGAGACGCGGGCTTCGGGCCGACGCGTCTTGAGGCTGAGACGCGGGCTTCGGGCCGACGCGTCTGAACGTTGTGACGCGGGTGTAGAGCCAACGCGTCTTAATGCTGAGGCGCGAACATCGATTTCTCGCGTCTAGAGCTTGAGACTCTGCTTCCTTAATGGCTGGTCTGTTAGTCATTTTAGACAGCCTACAGAACCCCCTCCAAAGTTTCTGATATTCCGCAGTTGAGTGGGACGGATTTCGGAATACTTTGGATCTTAGCCGTGTTCGCGTTTTATGACTGGACTGTTGATGCTTCGGGTTTGATCTTATCTGGAATTGGTCCTCGTGAGTGTACTGTTGAACTCTTGAAGCCGTCAGAGTTGATCGTGTTGAGTGTCTAGATACACAGTCTAGACCTCCCCGATTGCTTTTAGTCTGTCACGGGTGCGCTTTTGGCCGGGAGTGGTTGGTTGTCTGTTTGCGTCAGTGTACTGTTGAACTGACTTGTAGAAGCAGGAGACTGGACGCAGGTTCCTTTTTGAAAAAGCAGAAACTGCTTTAAAGACGCGACTTCTTAGCGAGACGCGATGTTTGGCCTGTTTGAGGGGACGCGGGCTTTGGAGAGACGCATCTCTTGAAATGCAGACGCGATTTTCTGGGTGCATTTATGATGATGCTGACGGGGCATGTCCTACCGAAGAGCCGCGTACTTTGGGACGCGCACCTGTGCCATGTCATGATTACGCCGCCAGCTGGCCTGGGGAAACGGCGAGATTTCGCCTTTTGGCGCGCGGATCCCCCGGTTCATTAAATGAACTGCTCCACGTGTCGACTTCTGACTTGTGGCGGGGGGTCGCGACGCATGATCTTCCCTGTTCAAACAATGATTTGGCTCCACGCGTCAGGCAGCGATTCGCTGCAGCGTTTATTGGGCCAAACGCTGCGTATCTTCGCGAATCTCTGTGCCTATAAAAGGCACAGTTAGAGAGATGTATCTTCTTCTCCGGACGAACGCATTCTCTGAGAAAAAGAACTTCCTTCTCTGTTCAACTATTCATCTCCTCGCTCGGATTTCTTGATCTTCAATGGCTCCCAAGACGAAACCGACTGCATCGACCTCAAGGGCGACCGTCGCCGAGGCTGAGAGAGATGCTTCCTCTGCGCAGGAGGGTGTTTTCCGGTAAAAATGCACCTTCGGTGTGGGTTCCGCCATTAAAACATGCTCATAGAACCTAAGGACTTTAACACAAGATCGTGTTTGATTTCGGACGCTGTCCTTGAGATGATAACCGGGGGCGCGGGCCTGATGATCCGACGCTGGTGAACTCTGCACTCTGGGTCCTTCACTTAGAATATTTCTAATTTGTGAAGGTCTCTGGACGCGATTTGTAGAACGCGGATTTGATCCATGCGTTCTGTGCCGCGTTTTGTGCCATCAGGCGCTGGCGTCCGAGTCCAAGCACTTTGAAATTTCACAAGTCTTGGTTTGCAGAACGCGGATTTGATCCTTGCGTTCTGTGTCTTCAACCGCCGATTTTGTAGAATCTGGCGTTTGAGTCCAAGTACTTCGAATTTTCATAAGCAGCTTTGCAGGTCTGGACGCGGATTCGAAAAATTCTGCGTCCAATATCTTTCTGCGTTTTGGTGCAAGTCCGCAGGTCTGGACGCGGATGATAACTCCTGCGTCCAATGTCTCGGCTGCGTTTTAAATTATGAACACTTAGCGTCTTCCCATTTTTGGCAAAGTATCTGACCAAGTGTTTTTCTTTTGCAGTGCCGCATGTTTCAGGTTCACTCGCCAAGATGCACCAATTTGGCCGCGTGGGTGGTGCCGACCACCGTCTGACTTTTGCACTGCGAAGGACCATACCTGTGACTGCTGACAGGTCGCCAGTTCGCAGGGAAATGATTGCCCATGTTAATGAGAGGACTTCTCGGGTGCTTATGACCGATGCAGTCTTCGCAACGGATACCCACATCAAGCTGGAGAAGCCTGCTTTCTTCTTTGGAGATCATGTCAGCGACGGTGGCAACCCATGTATGACGGGAATTACAGGTGGCTCCGTCAGATAGGGGAGAGGAGATACTTCCTTCCAGCCATGGAGAGGATGCTCCCGTTGTCTTATCTCCAACATCTGTCCGTCCTTCGGAAGATGAAGTGGGACGTGTCCCGGGATATCTCTGAGATTACCCTTGGGAATTTCAGCTCCCAGAACGTATACCGTCATGATTGCCATGACCGGGCGGTCCTCGGCTTGTTTCCTGGGTCACGCAAGTCTGAGCTTCCAGTCGGGAGAGATCCCGCAGCTTGCCACCACCTCCTCAACTCGTTCATAGAAGCAGAGGGTGATTATCCGGCCAAGTTCCATTTGCCAGGATGGGTCCACTCCACGGAGAATTCTTGGTGGGCAGGATGGTGGGTTTTGTCCTCTCCGATCTTGGAGATCTGCTGAGCACGTGGGATTATACTCAGCAGTCAGGGCCGTACAATGGGGCATCCCAATGAGCTCTCACAACTTCTTCGGGATTTTGGAGCGCTACAACCCTCAGACGGGGACATTCTTTACCCGGTTGGAGAAATGGGCCTTGCACTGCATGAGTTGCATGAGGTCTCGGGGCTGGTGATGGGGGAGTCCCTTATGAAGAATATGTCCGACTGCTAGGGAGCTTGACCTTATAAGAAGGATTCCCTGAGGTGTACGAGACCTATTGGGAAGTGATGTGCCACTTCCATATTTGTGGTCAGGTAACCGGTTGGAGGACGCATGGAGTCAGGCATCTATCCTGGGCCAATTACTTATTCAGCAATGTCAGCAAGAAGGATCATTCGATAACTCGACTGGCTCCCCTCTCTGAACAGGGAGTTGATGACATGGTCGCACAAGCTTCTGAGGGCTTTTACACCACTGGGTCGAACGAGGACGGCTTCGAACCTGATACGCTTTTCGAAAGCTATCATCACGGGCCCGGGCTTCTATCTCTAGTCGAGCGCTGTGGCGGGCTTCTTGATGCTGTGGTTGAAGCGTTGCGTGGTACCTACACGGCCACATGAAGTCATTATTGACGTGGTGTATCCAGCAGTGCTCCTGGCCCATGGCCGTCCTATAGCCCTTCTTCCGGCCGTGGCGGCTGGCATTCAGAGCGGGTTGCGGGAGCTAGCCAAGAGACTATGCGAGGCTCCAAGGACTGTCGACTCTCAAGGCAAGCCGTATGTCGATTCAGAGGGAACCCGACGGCAAGGCGCCCCACCCCCGAATGGAGCTGCCTTACACGTATCTCATGGCCTGGTACGTGATGCATTGCCCTTCTCTGATGACAACGGCGCGTGGGAGTAAGAGTCCTGTCCCTTTTGTGAGGCGGCTGGAAGACTCGGATTGGAGTGACACCTATATATATTATATTCGGAGACGTCTCTCAAATGCCGCCAATTACCAGCTCAAACGCTGCTTCCCTGGAATTCCTGGTGCATCCTTTGGTGAGCAATTCACGATTCTATAGGTCGGGATGACCTCACCCAACTGTCTGCGGGAGTCTTCCGGTGGTTGATCAATATACGACCAGGATATGTGCTGTTTCGCCAAGGGACTTCCTGCACTATCGAACGTATATGCCAAGTCGTTTTGCCCGACAGTTTGGCTATGCTCAGCTTATGTCGGCAATCCGAATACACAACTTGCCTTCAATGGGAATTTGTGCGAAGGTGCTCGAGCCTGGTATTATAGCGTGGCTGGGGGGACAGAGGCAACTTTCCGTTTGCCCGTCGAGGAGCCGAAGAACCTTACCAGTTCACTTTCTGCATCTGGTATTCTCGGGTAAACCAGTCACCGGATTTTGCTCCTGGGTATACGGGTATTGAGGGCATTAATGCCTATCTCAAAACACAGTCGGAGGTCTGGCAAAGGCTCGCACATGATCACCCAGTATTTAAAGGTCCAGAAAGAGCTGGAGAGAGCACTCAGAGAGAAGCCGAGGGAGGTCAAGAGAGGAGCCCCGAGTAACCCGGAAGCAGAGAACAAGCTAGGGCCACAGGAGGGGCCTTCTACCACCAAGGCTCAAGAATTGGTGAGTAAGCGTTGTCGGGGTCCTACCTCAACTGCTGGTCCTGTTTCGAAGAGGGCCGGAGGGAATTAGCAACAGAAGTCTCTCCCTCGGAAGGCATTTCTGCTGGAAGTTGAGGACTGTCCTGAAAGACCTCTTTATCATGGTTGAGGAACCGCCAGAGGATAAAAATCTCCCAGTTTAATCCGTGCTCCTAGGTCGCACAGAGGGACCTGTAAGATTGCGGGGAGAGGGGGAATTGGTGACAAACTCACTATAGCTGACGAGGAAGGTACAGCTCGTGGAGGGAATGTCCAAATTCCAGGGTTCTCAGCTCGGCCTGAGCCTTCTTCTGCTCGTGAAGGGAGAGATAAGGCACAGCGCGGTCAGGGCCTCCTAGTGTCTTCATCTCCAGCGCTCGGATAATCGACCCTAGTCCTACCACTGGGGTGATTGGTGGCAAGGCCCCGGTCACCGAGGACCTTTGCGTTGAACTGTCGTCTTCCGCGTCTGATACGGAAAGCGACTTTGAAGATAAAGTCGACTACGGCCATGAACCCG